>JAJMBB010000001.1:0-731567 GCA_030565145.1 Insectozyma parachauliodis | reverse complement strand
TTAAAGCGGTGATTTGGATTAGGAGGAACCCTTTTGTTCTTCTTAGGTGGCTTATATTGATTGAACTGACGAAGCAAAGTATTTGATAAGCCACCTAAGAAGAACAAAAGGGTTCCTCCTAATCCAAATCACCGCTTTAATATCATTACTGACGACAATGTGATCTCGTTGTAAATTTCGTCAACTAAAAAAAAACAAAGAAAAACAGATGCGGAAAAGCAACCGATGCTAGTTAATCAATCGATTCCAGCTTTCTAATTACCTATTCATGAGTGAATTGTATATAAAAATTTGAATCAACATAAATGCTTTTCAAAATTTTAAGATCCAATTTTTGTTTCGCGTTGAGCAAAAACACACCATTTCCAGGGAGTCTGACTTATTGTAAATTTCAAGATCAATTAAGACTTAGGTATTGCCCTTTCAACTGAAAGACAGCCTGAAGGTGGCCATAAAACTTGGCTTCCGTTAAGAAGAGTAACTACTCGCTGATAGCATTTGAAGCAAAGAGATCTATATGTAATGTCATGGTTTTGAAATTGTACTGAAGACTGATTGTTTTAATTGCATAGCTTGTAGAAAAAATCTCTTCAACTGCACAGTCCGCTGAATACATGTTACCATCTACCCAATAGGCAAACATGAATCTAATACTAATTAGCTATTTTCTTAAATTCTTAAATTCAATATATATTAACTCATAACTGTACTTTGGGTGCCTAAAGCATAATAAAGAAACCGTTCATAACAATAATATAAAGTTGCAATACTGCAAAAAAGTATGTAAAAAAATTTCATATATTTGAATGTAGCTTTAAAGACCTTAAAAAATTTGAAACATAGCTCTTATAGCTCAGTGGTAGAGCACCAGATTGCAATTTTAACATACAAAAATACAAATATCTGTTGGTCCCTGGTTCGATCCCGGGTAAGAGCTTTTTTTTTTACTAGTCATTTTTAATGCGTGACACGCGAGTAATTCTCTCATGCGCCAGTGGTGATAAACATACCTTGAAAGAAAATGATTTGGCAAATAAAGTTTAAATTTTTGCCTTGAAGCAATAATATTTTTACGAATGAAACTGTGATAAAAAGTTATCGACGCACAACAACACAATAATAAATAGAACCATACGCCTTCAGTTCCAGTAGTGAACAGCAACAATATGTTTAAGCTATATTGAAAAAAGAGTTCTCGAATCTAAATGGTGTAGGTGAGACATACAATTTGATTAATTTGATTTCTAGAGTTTTCTCGAGAACTCATTTCTTTCTTCATCTTAAATTGTTACTGTTTGGTGTATTTATATTTTGCATGCATTTGATCTGGGATTAATGTATAAGGTGATAAAATGAATATTTGACATTTTTTTCTATGACCAGGGGTTGCACCATCTGCATAACAAATGAAAATGAAGACGCCTGATGAAATTAAAATAAAATTAGTTTAAAATTAATTAGATTTTATAGTTTCTATGACGCTGACGATGACGACGATTATTAGTGGTTACAAAATATCCATGAAATTAGTAACTTCAATTGAATCTAAAATGAAATTTATTACTCATTACATGGTAAATAGTCACAATTGACTAATACAAATTTTTTTGAATTTGTCGGTCGGCCGATTAAATTATTACCGGTTTGCTATAAGGCGGAATTCAGTGTCTTGATTATTTTTATATTTTTTCTGTTTTTGCTTAATTATTCGTCTTCTTAATTCAGAAAGGTTTACTTCACTAGATATGTACATGCTTTCTATGTTTATTTAATATTTTGTATAAACATATATGCTTCTATAACCTCTTTATAAATTCAAAATCAATAATAGCCGAACCCTTTCGATAAAAATATATAATAACAACAATAATAATAATAGTAACCAGTGAAATGAATAAGTAATAATAATAGGTAATGATAATAATGCGAATTCAATTACCAACAATAAATAGACCCTTAAAATAATAATAATACAGTATAATCATAAATAACTCATAAATAATTTTTTTTCTTTGACAATCGTCAAGTAGTGTTTGTAGTTGTAAACTTAATCTGAACTGATAATTTGAAAATAGTGATAAACTTCACAGTTTATATTTGTTGACTTGGATAATTAATAAAAATAATAATTTTAGATTTAGATTTGTGATCTGTTTTCGATAACTTTATCTATCATTGAACTAATATAATCTAATTTATAATTTAATGGTTTATTGAATGTGAAATCAATGCCTAAAGATTGGAAACATTGCAAATCAGAACTTGAATTTCTAGTAGTGACTGCGATTAAGCCAACATTCTCAAACTGGTTGTCTTCCCTTACGCTTTTTGCAATTTGTATACCATTTACTACTGGCATCTCGATGTCAATGAATATTGAATCAAACTGGTGATTTTTTTGATCTAGTAATAAATTTTCAACTAATGTGCTATCTTGAATTTGAGTTATTGAAGCTCTTGGATATAATTTTAACAATATTCTGTTTAATATTTTAAGGTTTATTAGATTATCATCAACAATTAAGAATTTGTAAGGTTGTAAGTTTGGCAAAGTTAATTCAAAATTCAGCTGTGTAGGCAATGATGTTTGATTCGCATTGGTGGGAGTATTCAATTGTGGAGGGTGTTTAGTTGTAGGTTGAGATTCTTGAATTTCGTAAGGTGTTAATGGAGAATAGTATTCTTCTTCGTTATGATTTGCTATTGACACTTGATCAAAAGGATCATCTAAATCGTTATTTTCTTCATCCTCTTCATCGCTTTCACTTTCGCTAAAAATATCTGAAGGTGATTGAGTATCTAAAGATAATTTTGGCTTTATACTGAAGTAATCAAATGATCTACTTGGTTCATGGTGTAATTGCAGTTGCAGTTGAGAAGAAGATGGAAAGAAAGAATCATGGGACAGGTTTTTTAATTTGAGTTGATTCATCCGGAAACTTGTAGTGGAAATTCAAGTTGATCTAATATGATATATAAATATGTTGAATATAATTGGTAATACAAGGGTATGATATAGTAATTGCAATTAGACAAACAATGGTATGATGAAGTGAATATAATCAGAGTAAAGATTATTGTATAAAACAAAAAGT
Organism: Insectozyma parachauliodis; assembly: GCA_030565145.1. Lineage (NCBI taxonomy): Eukaryota > Fungi > Ascomycota > Pichiomycetes > Serinales > Debaryomycetaceae > Insectozyma > Insectozyma parachauliodis. The sequence goes on along the minus strand of JAJMBB010000001.1, from coordinate 728,472 downwards.
TGAATAACAATATGGAAATATGGACTGGAATATGTATTTACTTTATATAGCTGATTTATTATATTTACCATTAATTCCATACTCACCTGCGTTATTCTACTAACGCTTATATAATCAGCTGGACCGCCCTTAAATTTTTTTTTTTTTATTTTAATTTTTGTTTATTTCAATTTTTTTTTTAATTTTTTTATTTTAATTTTTTTTTTTTAATCTTTTTTTGTTCTTTACTATTTTAAATTACGTTGTTGTAGGCGAATTATCATCACCTTAGTACTTATCTTGAATTTATTATTGAATTTGATGATTGATTATGTCTGCTATCAACATTTGTCTATATCTATCAACCACTTGAATTTAAACAAAACCTTATTCAACCTCAATTTTTTTTTTGCTCTATCGTGAATTTGACATGTGGTAATGTTTCAAGCTTCCATAGTAATATTCTGTACCTATAGCAACCAAATTTCCATTAAATTACTGCACACCCCTCTACTATTAAGCTGAAATGCCAGGTATCTAGTTGAGAAATCAAATTGTAAGAGTCTTTATACAATTTGTGAAAATTCACCCGTTGTCTCACAAATACGATTGCTTGATTGTTTTTTGGTACTCCATACACCACTTAAATAAGATACTAATTTGACCAAAAACTAGTGAAGCCATCTGTTCTACACGTTTAACATAGATAGTAGCAACTTTAATGGTTAACTTTGATATACATTAGCGATAATTTATCTGTTTTTAAATGAATATTCACCGTTTTTTTTTACCCCAGGTGTGATTCTAGTTGATCAAGAACCGTATAATATATTCAAGATTTTCTTCTCTTCTGAAGTCAAGACCATTGTAGAGTTTAACTGCTAGATGAGAAAATGTAGGGACCTTTGTGTTTTTGTTGGAATTAATAATTGTGCTCTATAATTATATCAATTGAATGTGTGTGTTGGTTTTAAATGCATGTGTGTACAGCTGGTGGTTTCACAACAATCCTATGTTTCAGTTTACGAAATCAACAATAGATGTGGATAACTTTTGTTTCTTTATTCTCATCAAATTAGACTAAAATTCTTAGGTATCATAGCAACTTTATATATATTAAACTGGTCTAAAATTTTTTTGTTCTATTATTCGCAAGTTTTGAAAGCAATTATTGCTACAATCTGAGTAAATGGGCACCACAATTGCATCCTAAGCTTGTTGATTATTAGACTGCGATATCACCCTCGATTTGAATCTAGACGTTTGAATAATCACATTCTTTTGAAATTATTCTTTCTACATCCATTCGGCTCAAACTCGTATTTTGAGACAACATAAATATTTTTTTACCAATTTTTGGTCTATCAATGTCAATTGATTTGTCTATTATTCTATATACATATCTTTATCAGTCTAGACAATTTACTCAATTGATTAGGCTTTATTTTTAGTTAATTCATGCATCAACATTATACACTTGTCAATATTTTCACCTTTTGGTGCACATACAGGTACAATCTTCCAAGAATTATATTCCACATCCAAATATTGTTTAAGTAACCTGAAATTGTTTCCTTCATTGCTTAAATCAGCTTTTGTTGCTACCACTAACACTCTTTTACCTTTCATTCTTTTAGCTCCAACTTCCTCAATTAATATTTTTAAATCCAAAGTTGGATCTTGACTTTCTAAAGATATTACAAACACCAAACCTCCTGAACGTTCGATGTGTCTTAAAAAATCCAACCCCATTCCTTTGTTATTTGATGCACCTTTAATAATTCCTGGAATATCGGCTACTGAAAATGGATCTTGATCTATTTTTGTTTTTATAGTACCTATGGTTGGTTGAAGTGTTGTGAACTCCCAATGTCCAATTCTAGGTGTTGCCTTTGATATGGCAGTTAACAAACTTGATTTTCCGGCATTTGGTAACCCAACTAAACCTAAATCAGCTATTAATTTTAGCTCTAGCAAAAAATTGGTCTCTATACCGTTTCTACCAATCTTACAAAATCTTGGATTTTTAACGTCACTGGTTTGAAAATGCATATTACCTAAACCACCTTTACCACCTTTTAATAACAAAATTGGTTTCTCGGTGACTTTATTACAATCTAATCCAACAATTGGAAATCTATCATTAAAATTCTCATCATTTATAACTTCTTCATCATATTGACTAATCCTAGTATTCAAATTATTGAAAAAATCTCGTTCTAAATAGTATTCTTTTGGGTTTTGTTTGAAAATCCACCCTTCTCCTGAATTATAACCTCCATCTCTCTTGAGTTGAATATTTCTTTCATCATCCATATAAAATTCAAGAAAAATATCATCTAGTGGATCACCTTCTCTTAAACTTAGATATGGCTTTATGATTGTTGGTTCTGGAATCCATCTAATGGTGGTGCCTAGTGGTATATCAATCATTAGATCCTGTCCTTTTTTACCATCTAATTGACCACTTCTTCCATTTTCACCATTCCCAGCAACATACCTCTTTTTCAAGCTATGTAGAGAATTCAAATTTGAATCTACTACATTTATATAAATGTCACCTCCATTACCCCCATCGCCACCATCTGGAGGTCCAGAAGTTGAAAATGTATCACTGAAAAAACTTATGCTTCCATTACCTCCTTTCCCAGTCGAGCACTTTATAATTTTCAAATCAATAAATTTTTTATTCTCAATTCGGGATGCTCTTTTTGCTCGTTCGTTGATCAAATTTGAATAGAATACATGATGTGAATGGTGAATGTTTTCAAAAAAGTAATCCATAATAGACATATAATTATGTGTTAGCCCAAAGACTTTTTCTGATTTATCAATTGGCATAATTTCATTCAACTTGATAATGACATCGTCTTTTTCTGTGGTGAAAGTCTTTGATTTGATTTCATGATTAGAAAAAACAGGTTCTTTTGTATGTAGTTTATAATTTAGCAGTCCATCTTTTATAATTCTAGTTTCTAATGTGTTGAATAATTTGGTACATTCTGAAAAAGTTCGTACAAATGATCTCATTAGATATTTGTTTCTCGCGGAGGATGAAAAACTAAAATATTTTCAAGTACCATCAAATAATTCCATTTAGTCAGCTATTTGATTGAACAACACCCGTTGACATGTAATTGAACTTTTAATTAAGACGATATTGCAGTGTTGAAACTGTTTTGCAACAATGCTTATATAAGACACAATTTACAACAAAGTGTTTGGAAATTTGAAATCACGACAAGCTGTGTTCTAATATTTTATCTCATTCGCATATTTACAAAAGATACTAGGACTTACAGTTTCACGTTTTCTTGTCTTTTTGATTCTACAAGTGCTGCTGCAAAAACGAATAAATATGCGACATAGGTCCTTCTTTTGCATTGACGGTATCTAACTTCGCCACGCTTTATTCTTAGTAGCCTTGAGCATACAAAAATTACCATTTTAATATTGAATTTCAATATCTAGATGAAAGTTTTTTCACTCTTTACTTCAAAAGACATCGTGTCGTTATGTTTTGATTGAAAAGCCCTTGTTTAAGAAATTCTCTGATCAATTTAGAAAACAAATCATTATATTACTAATGATCCTAAATCTGGTCATGATAGACACCCATACAACAGTAAAATATAAATCAGTTCCAAAAATAGCCTTGTTTCAACTGTAAAATTTAAACTTTAGAATTATAAAGGACTGCAAGACCATCTACTACCAGAATGAAAAGTCGTATTATTAGTACTAAGCTAACATATCAATATTCTAATAAGTATTATAAAAAAGTTCAAGGTAATGGCCGCACCAAGACGTTGTTATGATCTGGCGTCAAGCATACGACGATCAAAACAAGCCTAAAATGGAATAATACACAAAAAAAAAGATTAAATGGGGCAAGCACAGTACCACACTTGAACATTCTTCCATATCAATTGAATTACGCATACCAATCATCCAATACAATATTCCACACATATAAAACCTTTAAATAAAAAGTCTAGCAAAAAACTTGATTATAGTTCGCTTCGATTAGCTTCTTTATCTGGAACAAATTTTCAAGCTTCCAAAATGGTCACCTTTGTTACACATTACACTAGTAAATTCATACTATAGATTGATTGTAAGTGGTTTAGATATTAATCCAGAGTGGAATCAAACTTTAAATTATTATTTTGACATTAATAAATACTCTTGATGGGTGTGTCTGTGTACATTTTTCGAAATTTTATTTTGTTTACGTTTAGTTTTTCTCAAACCTCAAACAATATCAATTTTATTATTTACTAAAAATATTCAACCTCGACTTCTTATGCGTTGAACACTACCATGGATGAACAATACATATTTCGAAATAGTAATCAATCATCCGCTCGTTCTACCAGCCATTTACATCAACACTCCAACACTCTTTTGAACATTCCAATACCTATGTCAACTCCTATTCCCCAATCAGCTTCCACTTCGCACAAACGATCACGATCTTTAATCACTACCCCAAATCATCAAATCCATCATCAAAATTATTATCAACCTTTTAATAACCAATATTCGAATAGGCGACAACAGCAACAAAAACAACAGCATCCAATTTCCTCTCCACTTCCGCCTGTGCAACAATATCTTGAACCTAATCAGGACTGGATTTCAAGTATTACACCACTAAAAAACCCTGTTTACTCATCACGTCGAGAGATGGATGAATTCAATTTTAATTCGAAACCAACGTCAAATAATCCTTTCAAAGAGAATTACTCGAATCCCAAATCCAGGCATTCAATCGCTGTATCTCCAACTCCCGAGAAACAAGAAGATTTGGTTTACAATTCGAATAATGTATCACTGCCACCACCTTTTGTACCCCCACCACAACAACAACAAATCAAAAAGGATGTAACAAAGTCTATACGAAAGAAAAATAGAAAAATTTGTGAAAAATGTGGACTTGAAATCACTGGACAGTTTGTTCGAGCTTTAAATAATGCTTACCATCTAACATGTTTTACGTGCTATGATTGTAATATAGAGTGCTCCAAAAAGTTTTTTGCTCATAGTTGCATTGTCGAAGGGAAGCATAAGCAAGTTGCATTGTGTGAACAAGATTATTTTACACGATTACAATTAATCTGTCATCAATGTAAAAAACCTTTACGCGGTCCATATGTTACAGCGTTAGGAAATAAATACCACCTTGAGCATTTTAAATGTACCATATGTTGTCGGGTATTTAAACTGGATGAAAATTTTTATGAATACCAAAATCAAGTTTATTGTCATATAGATTATATAAAACTGCATGCGTCACGATGTGAAGGTTGTAACTCATCGATTGTGAAACAATTTGTTGAATTGTACAAAGGTGGTCGAAATCAGCATTGGCATCCAGAGTGTTACATGGTTTATAAATTTTGGAATGTTTCTATTACAGCAGACTCTGTTGGTTTACAAAAATTGTACAATGTATCCGATGAATCACTATTGAATTTACCTACGAGTATAAATTCAGAATTGTTGTTACCAATTGAACAACATGTGGAACAAGTTGTCATGAAATGTTGGATGACATTATCAGGATACGAAGAAATATCAGCCACTTGCATCTCAGATATGTTATTGAATGCATGCACTGGAAATAAATTTCGTGGATTAGTTGTTACTGGAAAATTAATTTTAAATGTTGAAGTATTATTTAATGCATTGGATTATATTATATTAATGTGTAACAGCTCAAATGAATTGTTACAAGAAAAATATCCGAATGATGATCTGGAATCATCAGATGTTAGTTACTTTCAGTTTTTGAAAAAGGAACCAAGAAATATCGCAGGTAAAATTATGAGCTACTTGGCAATACTTCGAAAATCAAATCAGATTTCAAAATCAGGTAGTTTATCAGCTGAATTGTTATCGTTAATTACTGGGTGTGCCCATTATTTAAAACTATTAATAAGAATTGGATTATACAATGCATTGAAATTGAATAAATTGTATGGTACAACAAATGCAATTGAGAAATTTTTGCACCTTACATCAGAATACGAAACTTTTAATTCGAAAAACGATGATTTGAAACTTATTCAATCGAAATTATTAGTGCCTCCAAGTTCAACAGATGCTTGTTCATCATGCACCAAGAGTATTGAGAAATCATGTATTACATTAGAGAACAATCGTTGGCACTTGAAATGTTTCACTTGTTCATTATGTAATAAATTTATTACCGAAGCAAATGAAGCCAAATTCGATTTGGTTCGTCAATCAGTTATATGCAAAGATTGTAAATGTGATAATAAAACAATCTTGGGATTTCAAATAGTTAGCGATCTATCTCAGCTTGTTTATCTATTAAAAATTGCATTGTCAAGATCAAGTACAGTCATGAAGATTGATTTCAATAAAGAGCCAACTCAAGAACAAAATCAAGTTGAAAATTATGCTCAAACATTAGATGATGTAACTAGATTGAGAAGTAAACGTCAAAGTCAAAAATTGTCGAAATCTATAAAGAAGAAGGCAAGAAAATCTATAATTGTAGAAACTCCAGAAGCTGATAAAGCAAGTCAAGATGAAGTCAATGTTCCATCAGAGGATTTGATTGAAGATTTTAATGATTTAAACTTTAATAGAAAACCTAGCAGTGCGTCACAATGTTCTTTTGATAAAGGGGAATTCATTGTACGAAAATCATTGAAAATAAGAGATGAACCACAACGTCAATTAACAAACACTCATCTTGATCGTACGTCTGATTTACTTAAAAATGAGAAATCGTTAACTTTGGATGATATACCAAGAATAGTAGCAGCTGAACAAGCAAGAGATCAACGTCCAAACGCGTTTAAACATCATAACAGTTTATATCAAAGGAATTCATCATCAAGGTTGAAAAGTACTTCATCGTCTCAAAGCCCTTCGAATAACAATCTCACCCCTAGTGGAGCGTTAGACCGAATTTTAGATACACAACAGCAAACAATCAGAAAAAAACAAAAATATTACAGTGAATTGACAAAAGAAGAACATTTTATAATGCGTCACGTTGCAGTGGAGGCTTTGAGTCGTATCAATAAAAATTACAACAAAGAAGAGTTGATCAATATTATTCAAACTAAAAAGCAAGCAACATTTTGGGATAAATTTAAATTTGGTGGTACCAACACTAGCAAAGATAAACAAAATTTAGTATTCAATGTGGATTTGAATACATTGACCAAAAAATATGGTGTGGATTCAGATTTGGGAGTTGGGCCATCGAAGTTAAGAATACCAATTGTGATTGATGATATAATAAACGCTTTAAAACAAAAGGATATGTCAGTTGAAGGTATATTTAGATTGAATGGTAACATTAAAAAATTACGTGAATTGACAGAACAAATTAATAAAAATCCAACAAAAAGTCCTGATTTTAGTTTGCAAAGCGCAGTTCAATTAGCAGCTTTGATGAAAAAATGGCTTAGAGAATTACCAAACCCGTTGCTTACATACAGTCTATACGACTTGTGGATTTCATCCCAATTTGAGACAAATTTAGTGTTGAGAAAGCGGGTTTTACAATTGATCTATTGTATGCTACCAAGAAACCATAGAAATTTAGTTGAAGTTTTATTATATTTTTTCAATTGGGTTGCATCATTTTCCGAAATTGATGAAGAAACCGGTTCAAAGATGGATATACACAATTTAGCAACAGTAATTGCACCAAACATATTGGTTTCGAAAAACAATGAGTCAACACAAACCCAGCCACAGGCGCAAGCGCAACAGCTATCTCAACAACAATCTCAACAACCGCAACAACAAGGCGATTCATACTTTTTAGCCATTGAAGTTGTCAACCAATTGATTGAATTTCATGAGGACTTGAGCATTATTCCAGCTGATTTGCTTGAATTTTTTGAAAATTGTGGTTTCTCAAAGGAAAAAGAACCAACAACAAAGGAGATCTTGCATAGTATAGATAAGTTTCTCAAAGAGGATCCTCAGTTTTTTGATAATTTTGAAGTCAGAAATCCAGAGGGAATAAAAAATCAAGAAGTTAACAGAAACACAGTATCTCGAAGTGAATCAAAGTTCCAAAGAGAATTAAATGGTGATACAGATGATACGAATTGAGGAAATTGCCAACGTATAAGAAACACTCAACTGTGACTTAGTCGACACAATTGATGGAATATACATAATCAAGGTTACAATTCTATAGCGAACACAAATGAGTATAAAATTTGCTTGACTCCGGACATAAAACTTCAATACTAATTATAAGTCGTAGCGAATTAAAAGACCCAACTTTAAGTTAATAAAGCAAAATTATGATAGTCAAAGAACTGAATCCTATCTCATAGGTATGGACTGCGCTTTATATAATTAATGACAAAAAAAACTTGAGATTCTTCTAAAATAGCGATATATTTCTAATCCCTCTTATGTGAATTTGAACTTTTTATCTCAAGTGTGCCTTGGATGAAGAAACTGATTTGTTTCGAATAAAAATGTAAAACTTGAATATTGACTTTGATTAAGCGATAGTAGAGAGTTTAACAAAATTATTACAATACCAGTAGTCTTATCTTGCGCCTAAATTCGTTTCATATGCTCATTTAATTATAGTGAGGTAGTGAGGTAATAGGTTGGACATCCAAAATTAATCAGTCTTGTAGATGCTATCAATCCCCATTAGTACCATTGATTGTGAAATTCTTATCTCAACAATTGCCAGTAAATCCTGATTGTAGAAACTCAATTGGACTATAGAATATACGCCAAAGTTAAAATATTTGTCTTCACTTTTTTGTTTCAGTTTCCTGGCTTTATCTTTTTGATCAGAAAATAGATTTTTCTCTTCAATCAATGTCATTAACTTCAGATTCTTTGAAAACAATCATACAACAAAGGTTACAAGCCGACCTAGTACAGGTAGAGGACATGTCCGGAGGATGCGGGCAAGCATTTGCAGTCATTATAGTATCAAATATATTTCAAGGTAAAAATAAATTAGCAAGACATCGATTAGTCAATTCTGAGTTAAAAGGTGAAATAGCTTCAATTCATGCATTTACTCAAAAAGGGTTTACACCAGAAGAATGGACATTACAAGGAGGTAAAATATAGCGTTTAATATATAAATTTACATGTTACAATCTATTTATTTTGTAAGAGTTTCTATAGTATTTCATTATGAGAACCCACATGAGTAATAATACACCAAACATAAGCATTATAAGTATCGGAAATGATCGAAGTCCCGCCTCGCTTGATTCAGCTAGTAATCCAATGAGAAATGGAAGGAAAGCAGCTCCAGCGCCTCCAAACGCACATATAAATCCAACTCCAATAGTGTGATATTTAGCAGGTAAGATATTCACAGATGCAACTATTGTGGTTGGAAAAATTGGTCCCACGAAAACACCAACTATGAAAACCAAAATAAAAAAAGTATAGAATAAGTCTATCCTTGACAAGAACCAAAATAATACATAACCTAGGAATGAAATTAACATATATGTGAAATTTGCTGTCAATTCATTCTTAAAAAAATGGACAGTTGCAAAACCTAAAAATATTCTACCAACAGTAAGCCCAGTCCAGAAAGTTGTACTGATGTGTGAACTCGATTTATACGACCAATCTTTGATTCTGAGAAAAAAAGATATTGACCAAACCCCGTAAGACACTTCACCTCCAACGTAGATAAATAAAATTAATGAGAATGTCCACACTAATTTCGATTTCAAAGCTTCTAGTATGGATACTGAGTGATGTTCATTGACTTCAAATTCGTGTTCGCTGATATCATCATTTTTGTTATCCAACTCAGCGGAGGCTAGTTGAGATTCAATCTCATTTTGATGTTTCAATTGAGATATGTACTTGTATTTTTTTGGTGTTTCATGCTTGAATAAAATAGTAATAATTATAATATTGATACCTCCTATTATAGACAATACAATATAATAGGAGTTCCAATGCCAGGGGTGATTTTCTTTTTCCAATAAGTACGTGATTAAAGAAGGTGAAATCAATGACCCAATACCGTAACATCCATGCATTATGCCTAATAGTTGATTTGAATCGTTCAAATTACCCATCCAAGTATTTAAAGAAGCATCTAGGGAACCAAACCCAATTCCATTAAGAAAATAGACCATCAAAAAAATAGCAAAGGGTGGCTTGTTGTAAACTACTAAATAGCATATTGTCATTGAAACAGATCCTAAAATTGCAACTCCTCGAATCCCTAAAGCGTCATGAGTGACGTTGTTTATAGCTGCTAATGTCAAATATCCAGACGTGGATACTAAGAATATAAAACTTATATGTAGATCATTTATATCATAGTATGCTTGTAATTTGGGTATTAATGTCCCAACTGTTTGTTCCGCTAATCCAAATAATATAAACACTGAGAATGCAGCCAAGATTTGAAGTTTTAATAATAATGAGTTTTTCCAATTTGTTGAGTCTATAGTTAATAACTCACCTTCAAATTCTACCTCACGTAACACATTTTGATACTGCAAATCTAAGTTAATTGAAGGAGCTGTGGAAGAGGACAATGATGGATTGTCGTTGTCTATCATGAATAGGAAGAACCTTGATTTGAAATAAAATTTTCATCGATCTTCTCTCTCTTCAACCCATAAAAATTTGCAGCCGTTCAAAAATATGACTGGTGAGAAATCACGCTTCAAATATTTTATATAAACAATTGAATAATCTTAGATGCTGTCTGTCGATTTGTTATTAAAAGTTTTCAAATTTCATTCATTTTTATTAGGATCGGAAAGTATTCGGATCGACTCGGCAACGTGTTTTTGATAATATTTTCTAGTCTATAAATTCACAAGTGAATCTTGGCTTTTAAATCAATGTCGTTGAAGTCAACCAATTTGTTCAAACCTATAACCATAGGTGATGTTGAGTTGAAGCATAGAGTTGTTCATGCTCCAACATCCAGATCAAGATCTAGTAATTTTGTACCAACAGACTTGATGTTGGAATATTACAAATCCAGATCTAGATATCCGGGAAGTTTAATAATCTTTGAATCATGTATCGTCTCACCAAGAAGTGGATTGACTCCATTCAAATCAGGGTTGTGGTCTGATCAGCAAACAGAAGCTTTTAAAAAAATTACAGATGCAATACATGATAACAATAGTTTTGTATCTTGTCAAATCTTTGCACCAGGCAGATTTGCCAATATTGAATTACTTAAACAACACAATATACCGTTAGTTGGACCGAGTGAGTTGTATCATTCCGATGCACAACACGAAAAGGCCAAAGAATTAAATCATCATCTTAAGGAATTATCGATTGATGAAATTCACAACATTCAAAATGATTTTGTAAAAGCTGGTGTTAATTGTTTGACTAAGGCTAGTTTTGATTTTGTGGAATTGCATTGTACTTCCGGCTTCTTGATTGAACAATTTTTGTCTCCATTATCTAACAACCGAAACGATTCATATGGCGGGTCAGTTGAAAATAGATGTCGATTTCTAATCGAAATTATTGAAAAGTTTATCAAACATCCACTAATTGGTGCCAAAAAATTTGGAATTAGATTAACACCTTGGTCAACTCACAATGGGATGAATTATCCTAATAATGATTTTACAGAAGCGTACAAATTCTGTGAATATATCTTAACTCATTTACAACATCATTTAGAAGACGGAAATGAAATAGCGTACATTTCTATAATAGAGCCTCGTGTTTCTGGATCCACAGATGCCAATCCTTCTGGAAATTCAAACAAAGAGTTGATTAAGCTATTTAGTGGTAAAATTATTCGTACTGGTGGGTATGCAACAAATTACAAAGATGCTGAGCAAGTTGCTTCTAATAAACAGTATTTGAAAACAGACAAAGATGGCAATTTAGTCCATTATACTACTTTGATATCTGATGTCGATCAAGACGATAGAACTTTAATTGGATTTTCAAGACCGTTTACTTCAAATCCTGATTTCACATTTAGATTATACAAAGACTTGATTCTAGATCTGTATAATCGTAAATTTTTTTACACGCATAATTTCGAAGGATACTTGACTTTCACTGATTATGTGGATCAAGAGATGGGCTCAAATCTGATTGAAAATCTATCTCAAGAGGAATTAGGCAGATCTGGCGTGCCATTAGTAAACGTATAGAAAAAAATAAACATTCACAAAATATATTTTCATCGCGTAAAAACAAACAAAATCAACTAAACATTCATGATTCTATAACAAGTGATGGAAGATTACATCTCTGATTCAGATCAGGAGGATCTGATTTTGATTGATTCAACAGTGATATCAAACACATTGTTGAAGGAAAATTTACAAAGGTTGAGTCCTTCTGAAAGACAAAGTGTGAGACTACGATTATTTAATGCAAACCGTAACGAAATTAATGATGTAATGACTAACGATATGAATGATTCAGAAGTGATACAAGATAGTGATAGTGAATCTGATACCTTGAGCTTGATACGACGGAATTTGAGCACCATCAGCAATGACAATCATCCTGAGCTTCTTCCTCAAGCTCATCCTGATCAAGATGAAGAAAATGAGATCCATTTGAAAAACTACCTAAATTTGAGATCGGGTGGAACGTTTAGAAGAAGTTTAAGAAAGAGAAATTTTGCAAGTACTCATCCTTACCTAGCAGACCAAGCTCATTATTTAGGTCTATCAAATTTAAATTATTTGAATGAAATTTATGAAGAGAATAATCAAGATTTGGAGCTGATTGTTAGATATCTAAACTACAATTATATGAAGTTGAAAAAGTCAAATCTGAATGACGATAAATACAAACCCAAAAACTTTTACAGCATACTTGGTAAACAATCTCAATTGGCAAAAGAATTTGAGAAAAATGGAAAGGATTTTCAATTAAGTATGGTCTCCTCACAAATACAGGAGTATGACGATCAATACTCCCAGTTGAATAATATGATGTCTTCGCAGTCTTTCGATGAAGATCTGATGGATATCAAACGCGGTAAGAGTCATCATGTTATTCTTGACACTTCTGAAGAAGAATCAACTGAAGAAGAATCATCGGAGGAAGAAACATATGCCAGAGTTGGTGGAAGATTTATTAAAGAGAAGAATGCATTAAAAGGTGTATTACCTGAATCTGCAAAACGATTGAAACTTTACAAACCAGCTACCAAAACTAATCGTAAACATTTCGAGCCAATTGAACACAGAAAAGGTATGGCGGTTAGAAAATTGAGTAAGAAAAAATCCACGGCTGAAGACTTTGATGGTTTTCTCGATGACACTGTAGATTTTGATACTTCAAATGAGATATTCCATGAGTTGTACGAAAAACCTGTTGAGATAAATTATGAACAACCTGCTGAAATAAATCTGCCTCCATCTATACAGATGCAAGAATCTGAAAATGTTCTACTATCTGAAAGATCCTCAAGTGAGATGGAACTGGAATATGATAGTGCACATGAGACTATGCCGATGGCATTGAAATTTCAAAATATTGAAGAACCAAAAACAGTTGATTCGAGAGATGATCAAATTTTCAATGCCTCAGATTCCGAAGAAAATGGCAATATGAGCAACATCAGGGACGTGACCAATAATAGTCTGGAAATTCGTGAGAGTGATCAAATAAATTATATGTTTGCATCTGATAAAAGATCAAGATCAGGGACAAAATTAAAATCCAAAACTATCAAACGTGGGACTGGCATACTCAGATCTCTGCGCAAGCATTTGTCCAAGAAACGTAAACTTAAGTCGTCATCTGAAGAAGTTTATATGAAACTACCGTTTAAAAAAATTAAAAGTGTTCAAAAATCTAACAACCAGAGTGATTTTTCTAGAGGTCATGTCGTTAATAAGATAACAAATAACAATAAGGATACAAATGATATCGAAAACAAAGATAAGAAGAATAAGAAAGAGAAGAATACAAAAATGGTATATGGACATAAAATTGGCGAGGGTTATTTATTCTCAAGAGCTCCCATATTATCAACAACAGCATTTGAGGCTGAAGAATTTTTTCAAAACGAATACAAAACAACTTTCAATAATCTGATCACAACAACTTTAAGTGATCAGCCTTCATTTAATCCAGGATGCATGTTAAATGATTTAAATCTTAACAAAATTAAGAATATAAAGAATGGAAAATTATACACATTTTCTAAAGATTCAATTAATATCAATTTTATGAGTGAAAATTATCTACTTACATTAATAGACAAAGACAATTCTCGAATTTCAAGCGAGCGGTTATTGAATCAAATGAATAAAGCATTGAAAAATGGAACTGCGAATTTAGATGCTGTTTACGAAAATTTGCATCACTTGATCACTTGGTATTTGATTCTATCAAAGATACCATCGCAAAAAGAAGTAACTTTAATTCAACTTATGATCAAGAACACAATAAATGGGTCATTACCTTCAAATTCTGTATTATTTATATTACCGTATTTATTGTTGTTACTATTTACAATTTCACAGATTGCGCAGTTAAATCTGCAAAATTATTTTTTTAATGATCACGAGTTTGAAGTAGTTTACTGGCAGTTGTTGTTTGACTGCTTTACATTCGAAGGTTATGAGTTGATGAATTTTTTGAATGGGGCTAAAGGAAAAGAAGCCGAATCTTTGTATGTAATGTATGCAATTTTAGATTCGCAGTGGTGGCCGACATTAAACACAGCATTAGATAAATACGAGGCAATCAACATTTCAGTCTTACTTGAATGCGTTTTCAACCTAAGTTTTCTCAAAAGAATGAGTTGCTCATGGAAATCTTTACAATTAGTCTACCTGAAAGTTAATAATTACACAGAGCCAGAATTCTATTATAGATACATTGAGATTATCTACATAATGAATCAAAAACACAATTGGCCAATGGATGAAAAGGTGATTTTACAGGTATATAATTCCATTACCTCGAGAAGGTTTGCTAATTTTCCAGATGAAATAGGTTTTCCGGAATTGATTGCTGATTTGAATTTACCAAATGAGACTTTTTTTGACAATTTTATGCAACTCTTATCTTGGTACATGCAAGGGTTACCAAAACCAAAAATCAAGAGATTAGCAGTGAAATTATTTACATCTAGTGACTATTGTTATCAAAATGATCAAGATCATATTATTATGTTTGTCAATCGTCTCAACTTTATCATCTTATTATCGTTGCTTTCCTCTGTTGATTTGAAGAGTCAATTGCTAAAGCTATTATCAGTCATTGAAAAGCACGATGATGTGAATTTGGTAAGTTTATCTTTAGACGCCTTGATGATTTTAACCGATATTTCAATTTCCAAAGAATCAAAATTACCAATTGAAGGGTTACAAATTTTAATGAATTATTTTATCACCAAGTTCTATACAACACCAGGAGCATTTAAACTATGGAAGAAATTTTCAAAATCATTAAATGATTTAATTCGGAAAACCCAATCAATTGAGTTTATAAGTCTAATTAAATCTGTCACCCCACAAACTCCAGATAAAATAAGCTTTGCTTTATTAGAGTCTTTCACAGTGATCTCTACGGATAAACTTAAATCAAATTCAAAGCATGCAAATCTTTTGCACGATGTTGTTTTGAAATTTTTAAACAGCCAGATGGGCAAGATACCACTCCCGAGCGTCGCTGAAGATGTGAAAGTTGGAAAGATAATTGAGACTGGAATAAAATTATGGATCAATTGTGTGCATTCATTGGGTGAAAGTTGGGACAAATTAATTTTACAAACATATCCTTATACAGGAAACACAGAGCTGAGAGAACGATTTGCATTATATTTTTACCTTGAAATACTGCAGTACTATAATTTAAGAAATTGCAAGGAGGTGATAATCAAAGTGATTTTGAAAGAGTTAACAAATTTTAATACAACTTCGTCAACCAATTTATATCGACTAATCAAGAAAGTGAAAAGCTGGAGCATTTTTCAAAACGACTTTACTCAAATGAGTAGAAGTGCAATCATAACTAAAGTGATCTCAAACATTCGATACTGCAAACATAACGAAATTAAACTTCACGTCAAATATATTTTAAATAATTTAAATATTGAGTTCGCAAAATATTTCTCATCAGTATGGTATAAGGAATTTTGCTCACAAATTTTGAGAGAAATTCAAAAGAAGATTGACAACGAATGTATTGATCAAGAGTTATTAATGAATTTGAGCTTTAAACTAGGGATATCTCAAAAGGAAATGAAACATTTGACATTTCATAAGTTGCCGATGACAGGTAAATTGAATCTTTTCCATGCTGAATTTTTCAACTCATTGTATTTCTCAGGTGATTATTCTCAGGTTTTGAAAAATTACGCATTGGGTGAAAATGTTGAAATTTTGTATTATATTATAAGTATTTATTACAAAGAGACCAGTATAAACTCATCTAAATGGAAGCCAATATTTGTCGTTTTGAGATTCATTTTAGAAAATATAGAACTTGGAAATTTCTTGCTAGATTTGAAGTTTTTTAAATTTTTAAGGTCACTAACTAATGTTTTGACCTCAATACTGGGATTTGATAACTTTGTTTACTATCAAAACAAATCCAAAAGGATGGTTATACTACTTTTAAAATACTGTCTCGTTTTGTTTGATGGCTACACCGATAAAAATTCGGTTTTGAAGATTTTACATGAGTATAATCATGGATACACTTCAAAATTATACACCGATATGCAATTGAATTTGGCTCAGCCTGCAAGTTATTCCACAACCGAATCCATATCCGATGAAATGATTGCAAAATCAGAAGTGTTATTGATTAAAGAACAAAGATTCCTGAAACCAAAATATACTAATGAATGTTTAGACTATGAATATACTTATTGAAGACCTCGCTGACTTTTTATCAATTGTATCTCTGCATCTAGTTTATCTTTTGCTCGTTTAATATCCAACATTGTAACCACTGATCTTAGCAATTCATCATACTTGGCCATCGTTTTTCTAGTTGGCATGACAGGCTTCCACATAGTACCACCTGCAGTTGGAAGATCCATTTCTTGTAGCACGGTAGTGACTGATTTCAATACAGATTGCCTTTGTTGCAATCCCGAAAGTTTCTGCTGTGATCTTAGAGTGACACCAGGAGTCAATTTTTCCGTCCCATGATAGTATAATCCATAAGCTTCTTCCTCCTTTTGAGTTAGTCTTTTCGACAATAATTGCTGTACAGAACTTGCTTCGTTCTTAATAGCTGGATTAGTGTGATGATTTTGTTTCAACATATTAGCCAAATATTGCTGTAAATGAGTTTGAAAAACTTTATCTTTTCTTACAGATGATGAAGCAGCTAATGGAATAGGAGGTGGAACAGGTTCTTGATTGATATTTTTTTGTTTCTTTTTTTGATGCTTATCATAAATCATCAAATTGCCATAAAGATTGCTAATACCTTGTGATGATTGATATTGCAGTACATTTTGAGTAGATTGTGGGGAGTCTAATAAGGTCAATAAATTTGATCTTTCAGCTAACATTTTCTTTGCTGCTAATTCAAATCTTCTTGCCTCGATAACCAAACTTTCTTCTTCTGCTATTTCAGCGGGTGTTCTTTTGAGTAAGTTTTCAAGATATTTCTTTCTTTCAATCTCTTTTGTTTTGGAAAAGCTATTGAGTGAGTCTATCAAAGTTTGATTTTTATTTTCTTGATTTTCTAAGATTTTAACACATATACGATAAAATTGTTCCTTGACATCTTCTAGCAATCGATCCAGTTGAAGTCTATCATGGATTATAGGCCATTTTAGCTCAAAAATAACGCATAAGTCAAACAACTCTTTAGTTTCTTCGTAACTCCAATCATCAAACTCTACTTCTTCAACCTTTACTTCTTTCTTTTCTTCACTTTCTTGCTCCTGTTCCTGCTCCTGCTCCTTTTGCCGCTGTTCCTTAAACAGAATCTTGATCTCGTCCATGTATTTATCGTAACTTTGCTCATTAATAAATTCAGGGATATCTAGTTTGATATCAAATTTTTCAAAAAAATAGCCCTTTTCTTCGGTTTCATTCTTTAATAATTCTTCAGAACCTTTTACCCAATGATTTAACTCAATTTTCTTATTTCTACTTGGTTTGAAGCTTACTTTACTCCATGGTGAAGGCTTGAATTGTCTTTTGTTTGTTGTTGTGTATGACGACGATGATAAACTAATTGGTGGTGTATTTGGACCAACTAGGTTGTATAATTCCCTAGCCATACCAGTAAGTTGTTTTCCATTATCAGTTGGAGTTGAAGTCTTTTGCTTTTTCTTTGGCTGTGCATCATCTCTCTTGATGTTGAGCACGTCTAATACATCACTGGCAGACATTACAAGTGTTGGTTGTAAGAAAAAAAAAAAAAAAAAGATAAATATTATGCTATGTAATGATACACGGTTCTATCTTCATCATCTCGTTTTAAATATTCCTTTTCAATCAAGTCTTCGATTCTTTGCTTGATTAATATGATCAGCGGCTGAAACCTGTTACTAAGTTGTCTGATCAATTCTTCGATTAACTGATTATGTTTTATCGATTGTCTTGATTTCAAAATTCTTACTATAGCCGCATTAACTTCAATCTTTCTACCTTCCGAGATATTACTATTAACTTCTTCTTTCTCCTCCTGATCTGTTTTCTTACTTTTAGTGCTACTCGATGAAACTGTCAATACTTTAACTTTAATGGATGGGGATTTAAACTTTTCATTGAGTTTGAACTGATCTGTATCATTAACTTCTTTTGACATGGGTATTTTGATCAACAATCTCAGTTTTGGTGCAACTGCAATAGATTGTAGATGTCTTTTCAACTCCAATTCGGGTATTCCCGTTAGTTCAGCAATTTCTAAATAACTCAATTGCTTTGATTCTTCAAATGCCAGTACCAAAGTGCCATCAGGATTTGTCAGTTGGGGTGCAAACAACAACATTATGATACCAGCAAATGTAGACATATTAAATTCGTAAGTTCTAGAAGGGTACGTTATTCTTAAGTCTATAGAACCAAATTTGGGAGACCAATATAAGGATTTGTTATCATTTTTTTTGCCATTAGACCAATACTCTTCAAATTCTTTGATTGTAATTCGTAATTGTCTCGGCCATTTAAACGGAGTGTCTTCATTTTCAGTTTTACTGAACCATTTATAATCTTTTGTCATGGATTTTGGCCAATCATTCACGTTACAGATTTTTAAATCTAGTTCTATTAAATTCTTGTTTGAAATACGTTTCCAGTCGTTAGTTAAATCTCGTGACAATTTGATATCTTTATCCATTCTTATCACTTTTTCTAAAGAGGATGTACCCATCTCTTCACTCAATTTACTCAAAATCATTTCTTCAACATCTAAATCTTTGATTTGGCCTTTGGAATTTAAAAATCTTTTGGCAAAATGGTTTGCATAATTTGCTTCAAATGCATCTTTATCTTTGATGTATCTCAAAAATTGTATTGAGTTGTTTATAAGTTCTTCCGTTCGATCTTTGTTTTTGATATAGTAATCCATGTAAATCGATAATAACTCAGGAGCATTTGTTTGCGATTTTCTAGATCCATTTATAAAATCTTTCATTGAAATGGTTATCGTTTGCTCCAACAATGGATTCTGATCGAATGAATTTTTCCATACCAAAGTCATTTGCTCACGATACTTCAACACGATTTCAACCCATTTTACGGCAAATGCATTATTTTTTTTGGAATCTATACTATTTCTGACATACTCAGGTAAAGTTTTACCTTGCTCAATCAACCCTTCTTTCAAACGAAGTCTCAACAATTGATATTCATCATCAAATCTACCATTTAGGTTGTATAACAATTTCAAGTCTGTGAAATGATAAGTTTCACCATTATCAAATATATTTGAAACGGTTGGCTTCAACCAATAATCCAATCCTTGATTAATCATTTTATCAAGTTTATCTTTAATTAAAATATTATTCATAAGATCTATAAGTTTAGGCAACGTTGACGAAGGTAGATAAAATTTCAACCTATTTTCTTCATCCTTTATGAATTGAGTAGTAAGATGTAAATATTTAGAGCTCAGATGTGAGACATAATCTTGAGATAATGCTTGGAAAAAGGATTCTGAACTTGATAAAAACCTAGGCTCAAAAACTGCTTGATAATAATTTTCTCCATATAGATCACTATTCGTTAACAATTCCATCATGTTTATGATTTTCGTTATATACATATTTGATGTGATGACAACACCGTTTCTGCTTTTTGTGATTTCATCCATGACCACGTCGATGACTTTTAATCCCACTTCGTCATCATCATACTTGATGATATAATCTTTGAATAATTGAACACCCATGTCGTAGATTAATAACTTTTTATTTTCCTTAACGTAAACTCGGTTCAAATACATGAGAACATCACTTATAAATTTCATAGATTGTAGATGTTCATCCCATTCTTGGATCAAATTTGCCATGAATAGTTCATGATTGGTTGAGTCAAGTAAATTTTTCCTTCTTTCCAATAAATGATTTTGAATCTCGGTTGAAACGTTGTTGTAAAGCTTTTCTCCAAATTTTCTCAATACCAACACGTATGCTTTTCGATATAGTTGTTCGTAGGATAAGTTGGATACATTTTTGTTTTGGATTTGAGATATTGCACTTGCAAGAACCGACCAGTTTTTATCAAAATCTATCACTGGATCAGTTGTAGAGTTTTCTGCCGAAGCTGATGTACTTATTAGCGACTTTCTCGGTGGTCTAATCTTAGACCTCCTACCTGCTGGAATCATGGGTTGTAAAAAATAAATCAAGAAATCACGTGTATTTTTCTATTTAGTAGCTTTTCTAAGTCTAAGGATAACGAAAAACCCTTCGATCAAGTGCATCGCATACCACTTGTATCTCTGACTAGCAGGAACTCTATATCTTTTAAGATAATCTTTAGTGAAGAGCAAAACTTCAGCGGCATGGGTGATCAACAACCCAACAGCAATTCTTAATGCATGTGTTTCAAAATAGGAATAAAAACTGGACAAGACTGGCAAGTAAGCTGCAACGCCTTTCAACAAAGTATCATTTTTAAACAACTTTCTTAATATGCTTGGATCAATTGAATTCAAAATCAAAATGATCCACACCGGATACATTGGTAAACTCAAAATACTTGGTCCAATAACTTTTGTCAACCTAGTGGTTTCATAACCTTGTTCATGAGCACAGTGTTTAGCCATTGAGATCAACTTTGCTTTGATATCACTCAAAGAGTTGACTTTGACGTTTTCTTCTTCTTTAGCATCATCCCAGTACAAAGCTAAAGTTTTTGTCTTGTTAGGATTAATAGTATCATACTCTAATACAATACTTTTTTCATCGACTGACTTGATTTGAACTGAGTCTTCTACTAAAAACTTAGATTCTACGTTGCCGTAAACTACAACATAATCAACTAAGGCCAATTGATGGTCCTTGTTCATATGGGAAATGATTCTATCTGAATGAGACATGAGCTTGTGATTATATTTTTTTTGTAGCCCGAATAGTGGAGATAAATAAATAATAACGATGCTACTTTATGTAAGGACTATGTAAGGATGTACAAATCTATTTATATGAGCTGGTAATCATTACGTTGAATTATTAATGCAAGCAATTGAATACCACGGACGTGAAAATTTGAAGTTTGTTACTGATAAGGAAGTTCCAAAGTTATTACATCCTCATGATGTCAAGATTAAATTATCTTATTGTGGGATATGTGGTTCAGATTTACACGAATATTCAGATGGACCTATATTTTTCAAAGATGATATTAATCAAATCACTAAAAAGACCAAGCTAGGCCAAGCATTGGGTCATGAAATGTCTGGAGTTATTGTCGAATTGGGTTGTGATGTTGACCAAAGTTTAGTCGTTGGTCAACATGTCGTTATTGAAGCTTGCGGTACATGTTTGGATATTCCATTTATACATACCAGTGGTACGAAATGCAGTAATTGTAGTCAGGATAGGTATAATTGTTGCGAATTTATAAATTTTTATGGTTTGGGTTTTAGCGATGGTGGGTTTGCTGATTATTGTGTGGTAATTGATCAACACGTTTTACCTTACAATGAAGATGTTGTAAGTGATGATGTTGCAGCGTTGATTGAGCCGTTAGCTGTTGCCTGGCATGGGGTTCGACAATCACGAATTTCGAAAAATAAACAGGCTTTAATCATTGGAGGTGGACCGATTGGGTTATGCACAATATTTGCATTGAAAGCCCACAGAGTGAGGGAGATTGTTTTAAGTGAGCCAGCTACAATGAGAAGAGAGTTGGCTGCGAAATTAGGCGCAGAGACCAACGATCCTAAAATTCAGGATTTGGACAAGACTTTTGATTATATTTACGATTGCTCAGGAACAAAAGATACTTTTAATACCATGATTAAGATGTTAAAGGTTGGAGGAGTTGGTACAAACCTAGCTATTTGGCCAAACACTCCTATTGATTTATACCCAATGAGTTTAACTTTGAAAGAAATTTATATCACTGGAAGTATGTGCTACACAAGGGTCGATTTTGAATCTGTTATAAAAGCATTCGAACAGGGTTTGATTGATCCTAAACAAGTAGAGCTTTTAATTTCCAAAAAAGTTCCTTTAAAGGATGGAATTGAGCATGGAATCCTTGAATTAATCAATAACAAAAAAAACAATGTAAAGATATTACTCCATCCATAACACGTATTGATTTATCTATTTAGTCAAATAATTATGTAGCGAATCTACTTTGATTTTTTTCGATAATCCAACTCTAGATCGCAGCGAAGTGCAAATCTCTGATAAAGGTTTAGCTTCTCTTTTCCGGGAGGTTGAACTTTTCTTCTTTTCGTATTTAATATCATTATACTGAGTCACTGATGATTGTGATTTGTGATCTAAAATAGTATCAACTTCAGAGAGTACCTCAGAGTCTTCCTTTTCAACCGAATCATCTCCAGTTGAGGTTTTTAAATTTTCACTCTTTTTGACGCCTATTTCAACGGTGTTTATGGAATCAACCTTTTTGGGGCTGGAGTGTAGAATCTCAGTCTTGCTAATTTCAGCCAGCGAGTAGCAAGTTATACGATTTCCCATACATGTAACATTGGAATTATCATCTATAGTATCATCGGATGATCCTATCACTGATTGTGAAGTGTAAAACATTAAGTTATCACATTTTGCAACTGCAAAATCCTGCTGCTGAATATTATCATTAGTTAAAAAAGATCCTCGACAACTATTCAAATCGGAGCTACATTTTGTATACTCCAGCATTATGTTCAAAGTAGAAGGTAGAATTAAAGGTTCTAAATCATCTTCACTATCCGATATATATGAAACTTCATACGAGCTCTTGACTGCGTCTGATAGTGGCTCCAGTTGCAATTGCGTAGGTTGTGAGTAGCATTCTGAAGTTAGAAAAACTGGTTTGATTACTGATAATTGTGATTTCGTGTGTGAATTGTACTGAGCCTTCTGCCTGTGCATCAAGACATTGGTTGTAAATAATCGAAAGAAAATAAAAAATTAAATCTGATACAGGAACAAGTAGAGAAACAAGAAAATTCACTTGACCTACGTAAAATCATATACTGTTTAATCTTTTTCATCACCTCAAAACCAACAGTTGTTTACATGTTAGACTATAATTCTACACTTGACCTGTTGTTGATGTTTTGATTTCACCATATTAATTCGCGTCTTAATCTGAAATAATTTTCACCTTTATTTTTATCCATTCAATCAGTGAAGCTAAGTACATATTTTTTTACTGAAATCAATTCATATCTACGATCAAGAAAGTCTTTTATCATGTTATTTTATCTGATAGTTTGATATTTCGCCAACCTAAACACTTTACCTCAAGTGTTTATTGCATCCTTACCTGTCCCTCGAGGAAACAACGTTGAAATCATGAATAAAAACATGTTCTGCATATCCGATTTGTTTATGGATGTTTCCAAGGTTGATTAGATTACAAATTTCATTTACAAAAAGAGTTTCTACTCATGAAAAGAATTTGAATATATCCGGCCCATCAATCTATCAAAATAAATACAATCTATATGTATGAATGTTTTTAGATTTCAACATCATTCCCGTTTCATTTGTTTACTGATTTCTTTCCATTCGGGCAAAAAAAATGGAAGTGAGTTGAATTAGAGAGTATATTAGGGAATCAGAGAAATGACTTGTATTATTTAGGGGTGCTTTACGCGCCAAACCTATTTGTTAAGTTATTAGATCTTTTCATCTTGGTGAACGCCAGATAAAACTATATTACAATTTCGATTCAAGTCATTGAAATCTTATAGGTTGGGGATATATCAGCTATTTAGATGAATTTGATTCATAGATTGACTTGAAGTGACAAGATTATTTTATCCAAATTTGTTTTGACGATATTTAATTTTTGGGCTACTCTAGAGGTAGTTTCAATACTTTACTTATTGGTAGGATAAGCGGTATGTAAAATTTTAAATATCCAAAAACATAGGGTAACAATGTCTTAAGACACTAAGTAGAATGTTTGATATCTCATTCGGTTTGAATAATGTGTATTCATGTGGATCGATTGTGCTTTTTTTGTATGTCTTTGTATTCAAATTCAAACTAATTACTAACGCATAGTCTGTGATTCAACCGATCAAATTCTGATGCTTACTACACCTAACCATAAGATTATCAATTGTTTGAAATCACAGGTTTTACCTAATTAAAGATGAAAAAGTGATTATTTTAAATCTGTTGCCTCTCGGCTCATGGTTCTACATGAACAATACTTTAAATGTTCTTTATAGGTATAAGATTTGGTCGAATGGAAAGAGATATATTAAGATCGTTAAAAATATAAATTTCAATTCTTCTCTTACTATTATCTTGTCGTTGTTTGAAAGTATACCTACTTTATACCAAAAATGATCATTAGCAGAAGTAGGACTTGAATATTTAGATTAGAGCATGACCTCAAGCCAAAAATCATTAAATTTACCTGTGCGCTGATTCTTATTACTTTTGATTTGTACAGGAATGAGCTTTTAGCTCTAGAAATATCTTACCGACAAACCCAAAGTTAGTCAATAGAATGACGACGTTCCAAAGTTACAATTCAATTTTAGCAAAATTTCTTAAACATGGCAGTATTTAATAATGTCTAAAACTAACGTTATCAATGTACAACACATTTTGTGTTGACCATGGAGTAATAGCCTGCTACATTTATTAAGAACGAGCAAAAGCACATACTAAACATTAGTCCATTTAAAAGCTGATAAATATCTTTGAAAGCCGCATACCCTACACAATTATAATATTCTTTTTATAATTTAATTACACAAAAGCAATTCTTATTCATTTGTTGACAGTAACAACAAAATTTTTCAAAGTTTAGTGGATTTAATCCCAATTTGAAATTATTTTAGTAGGTTGATCTTTGCTTCGGAATATGTGAAATTATTGGTTTACCCAGGAATACAAAAACGATTATCAGCTTTGACCAGCGACTCAAAAATCAAATTTATTGTTGACTCGGTCTTGCAAAAGGATTAATCCGGGGAGTCATTCTCGCCTTGCCGCACATTCCAAAAACTTATTTTTGTGCCAATAGTTTGCGATTTGGCTAAAAGCGGAAATATTGTGCCTTTTCTAGAAATTGTTAACTCCTTCCATACATTTCAGATGGTAATTCAAAGATACACACAACATACAAGATTGAGTTTGATCAAAACAATTCCACAATCACTATGAAGCGCAAATTATATTTATTTGTTCTAATGGTTTATTG
The DNA here is from genome assembly GCA_030565145.1 of Insectozyma parachauliodis. Lineage (NCBI taxonomy): Eukaryota > Fungi > Ascomycota > Pichiomycetes > Serinales > Debaryomycetaceae > Insectozyma > Insectozyma parachauliodis. The sequence continues at coordinate 702,697 of JAJMBB010000001.1, read as the reverse complement.
TTGAAAAGTAATAGCATATTGAGCATTAGTACAATATCAAACCCGTACTCAATACCGAAAGTATTAAGTAATACCTCACTTGAAACTTTACTGTTTAGATGTTAACCTCTTGTTTCAACAAACTCTAACAAATTCAAATCAAGCTTGTTTGTAGGGTCAGCAGTTAAAAACCATTTGAGTAAAGATCGAAGTATTTAGCATTAAGGTTCTTTAATTTACTTTCAAGTTAAACACATGTATCTCACCTATGGTATTTGCTAAAGATCTTTTCTACATTAAATCAAAACATCTTTTTCTAATTATCTATTAATTATATAATTCTACATTATAGTACATTTCGAACATGAACTTTTGTCCGCTGATTCTGGAGCCTTGGTTGATTGTTGAGCTCTTGGAGCTGCGGTATCTTCTTTTTTAGCTGGAGCAGTGGTTTCAGCTTTGTTAGAACCGGTAGCAGCAGCACCTGATGATTTGTTGGTAGGAGCACTTGTAGCAGCGGCACCTTTTGAAGCTGATGTAGATGAAGATTTTACAAATTTGGAAGCTTGTTTAACAAAAACTTCACCTTGAGTTCTAGCAATTTCTAATTCTACTTTCGAAGGTTGTCTTGAACCATCACCTCCTGCAATTGTACCTGCACCATATGGAGAACCACCATGAACTTCATCCATGCTTGCTTGTGAAGCAAAAGCACTCGCATAACCCAATGGAATATATGGCATACCATGATGAGCTAAAAAGTTGATTGAATTTCTTGCTGTAGTTTCTTGACCTCCTCCTTGGGTACCGGTACTAATTATAAATGAAGCTGGTTTTCCATGAAGTTTACCTTGACTCCAAAGTCCTCCAGTTGCAGCCCAGAATTCGAAAAATTGAGCTGGACCAGTACCAAATCTGGTTGGAATACCAAAGATAAAAGCATCATATTTCTCAAGAGTCTCAATGGTGGCAATTGGAATGTCTGATGGCTTTCCAGGAGCATGCATTTTGTTGAGGACTTCAGTAGGTAAAGTTTCTGGGACTTGAAACAAGTCAGCAGTGTGACCACCTTTCTTAGTACCTTCTTGGACTGCTTTGGCCAAAGTTAAGATATGACCATAAGTAGAATAGTATATGATTGCAACCTTCATTTTTTGATTGTTGAAAAATTATGAGAATAAATGGAGGAAATGAAAATATATAAGAAGGAGGATTGCATGGTACATTAGTAACAAAGATTACATATATTATGTAATATGGAAATCTGAGTTTTTTACTAATTTGTCTCTAAAACAAAAATAGCGTTGAATCCAAACTAAACATTACACAAAATTGAAATTCTAAAACTTACGCTCAGTTCCGAATTTAAACACTTGTTCTTATGGAACAGTGGGTGACAAATTGCAAGAAGGAAATGGTCAAAAACTTAAAGACTTGAAACTTCAATTTAAATTCGGATGTGAAATGGAGCAAATGAAGAAGCAATAGCTCATACAATTCAAAAAAAATCACACAAAAATAAAAAAAAGTAGGCTATTCCCAGGAGAGTAGTTACATCAGGTTATAATGTATACACAAATTTTAGTAATAAAAGTGTAAAGTTGCAATTTTGCACCTTATTCTCTCACCACCATCGACCCATCTACAAGAGCAAATTTCTGTATATTACCTTTGAGTTAACTTTTGGGTTGGCATGTCAAGGAATTCCAATATACGGAATTGTTGACGATACTAGATTTTATATAGTATTTACCATTTTACCCGCGTATTCCTGGAGTATTCAAGATTTCTTCTTAGTTAGAGCATGAATTGATGAAACTACATTGTTATGAGCACTAACAGGTGGATTTACTTTAGTTGAAAAACTCCTACTAATTGAACTATATATGTATGTTCGGAGCCAGCGTATACCTCATTAGTAATAACATCAAATGAAGCGCTGTCTGTGATGATGGAAATTAATAATTGATGCTGTTAGTAAAGTAAAATAAATAAAAAAATAAAAATAAAAATTATAATTAAATTATCCACGCATGGCGGCAAATTATTAATATTTTGTAACATTACTAATTGTTGATCAAGTAGTTTTTTATTCTTATTCGGAGCCATATTTTTTTCAGCATTTATTATATATATATATTGCTTCAAATCATCCACCATCTTTTCTTTCTCTAATCAATCTCGATTACAAACAATCATACACACACAATGGCTCCAAAAGTTGCAATTATTATCTACTCATTATACCATCACGTTGCTCAATTAGCTGAACAAGAAAAAGCAGGTATCGAAGCTGCTGGTGGTAAAGCTGACATCTTCCAAGTTCCAGAAACTTTAAGTGATGATGTTTTGAAATTATTACATGCCCCAGCTAAACCAAACTACCCAATTGCTACCAACGACACTTTAACCTCATACGATGCTTTCGTCTTGGGTGTTCCAACCAGATTCGGTAACTACCCAGCTCAATTCAAAGCCTTCTGGGATGCTACCGGTGGTCTCTGGGCCTCAGGTGCTTTACACGGTAAACCTGCAGCGTATGTTACAAATATATCCTAGATTTTGAGATTCAATGTGTTTGATTATGTCATTTACACAATCTTTAAATTTACTTTTTAATTATTCACAATACTAACTTTTTTAGAATCTTTACCTCAACTGGTACCCAAGGTGGTGGTCAAGAAACTACTATTGTTAACAGTTTAAGTACTTTAGTCCATCACGGTATCATCTTTGTTCCATTAGGTTACGCTAAAGCTTTCCCATTACAATCAAACATTGATGAAATCCACGGTGGTTCTCCATACGGTGCTGGTACTTTTGCTGGAGGTGACGGTTCAAGACAACCATCTAAATTAGAAAAAGAAATTGCCTACATCCAAGGTAAATCATTCTACGAAACTATCCAAAAATTTTAAGTGGTTTAGAAAAATATAAATATTAGATTATTTTTAATTATTTGTAATGTAGCAATTTAGCTTTTAAATTGTTAGACTCTGACAAAATGAATGTTCTTATGATTTGGTTGTCATTTGTTTTAAACATGTGGTGCAGTGATAATCTAGTTAAGCGATATGTGATACCACAGAAAATAATTCTAGCCACGGGCGGACCACACTTTTTTAAGAAAAGATATTTTATGTTTTTAAAATTAGGCATTTTGGACTTGTTTTTGAGTGTAGAATTCAAGCTACAATCAACTCACAGCTATCATCAAAGCAATCGTATACAACTTGTCCAATCATCAAAAACTGCTTACTGAAAGTGAGCAAATGAATGAAGTTCATAATTCCACCAAGTATTCGATGCAGTAGGTTGCAAAAAGATTGCGTATATGCATTCGAACAAACTTAAACTCTATTTTTTACACTTTTACCACATCGATTCCGTCAACAAACTGTCTATGTTGCAGAAGTCAAGTATATACTCGCCCTTCGTCTATGTTACAGAAATCAAGTGTATACTCTTCCTTCTCCGTGATCGTCTTTCTTTACTACCATCTTTCTCCTTGTTCGAAAAAGCCCACCAAGGTTATTAGCTAGTACTATATGTCTTAATTCTGTTTTGAATTCAAACAAACTAGATTAATTGATTACTAAGGTGCATGATTTATGCGGAAGTCTGCCTATTAATTCTCAACATTAGCTTTATTTTTATATCATTCAACTACACATTTTCTAAGTATCTAACATATAATCAAATTTTAAACAAAATTATCAAAACTCATATTAAATCATGAGGTATGAAAATCAAAAGTTTGGTCAAAATTATTATCCTTCGCTTCTACTGGTAATCAGTTTAGAGTTTCAGAAGATACTTGATGTTAATTTACTATTCACCATCACTTTCATCAAAATTAAAAGTAAATGTGGAAATTTCATCACTTCCAGTCAAATTTTCCCATTTTTTAGATCTCCCAGTTTCGTTTGCATAATTTTTCATCTCTATCTTTTCCAATTTATTTAATGCATCTGATAGTTCAGGCAAATGACCATTATTTACAAGTAATTGCTTAAACAATTCATAGATTGGCATTTCAGGTAAATTCTGAATCTCTCCACAATCCTCATTCAAATCTACGTTCAATCCATTTATCTGATCAAGGTAGTTAGACAATACCTCATTTTTTTCCATCTGATTCAAACATTCCTTTACATCTTTCAATTTAAACCCACTGATTTGTTTGGGCTTATTTTTCAAAAAATTAAGAACTTTGGGCAAGGTCGGTGGTGGTACAAAGTTTTGAGTAATTGCAATTGAATCATCAATATTAATCACCAAGTGCCACCAACCCGCAGGCACATACATACACTCTTTTGGGAAGGTGATGCCGACCAAACACTCTGGAATCTTTATAGCATCGTTATAAAAGCCACTGATCACCCACTCGGCAATCCCAACAGGAGACGTAACCTCGCTCTCCTCGTCGTCGGTGCTAACACCAGGGGGAGTGATATCGGGTGGCAACATAACCCATAATTTTCTCCCTTGTATACTTGTATTCCAAGCAGACGTTGAATTTGGGTCTTTGTGAAATGTCGATCCTGACCTTTTCGAACCCATAATTAACCATGCATGATCAGGCCTGCAGTCGGCGAAAACCTTAAACAAATCTTGATCAAATATCTTTGGAACATTATATTCATTCTTCAACTTCTTCATGGCTTCGCTGTTGCAGTCAAATAAGTATAATGGGTTTTCATCCTTGTTTGATTTGAGATATTGCGAGTATTTGCGTAAATCCCAGTTGACAGCTTCTTGTCTAAACTTCGTTGTGGGAAATCTTTGAAATAATTCATCAAAAGTCCAACTTGGCCATTTATGATCAGTCAATATGAATGGTTTATCATAAAGTGAATCAAACTGAGTATTGGATAAATTTTTAAATCTTTCAATTCTTCCAGCATGATTCTTTTCCGTTTGTATGACGTTTCGAAATACTTTCTCATAATCTAGCTGTGAGCATTGAAATGGCCTATATAGTAGATCACTGCATAGTAAATTGTTAGGTAATTGAATAGCAGCATCTGAATGAAGTCCCAATACTGTGTTCCTCCATGAGCCTAACCAAGGTTTATCTTGATCCATATTTACATATCTTTGTTTCCATATATCCTCTTCATATAAAAATGCATATAATATTCTTGAAGTGTGCGATAGGTTTACTAGTGAAGTTACTTCATCTATGTAGGTTATTATTAACATGATAATCTCATCGGGGAATACGTATAGATCACCAAGTAAATCTTTTCTTTTTTGAATCAAATCCAAAGAGCTAATCAAAGAATTACCACTTGGTTTAACATTCAACGGATGCGGCTGGTTGCTGAGTTCATGTATCGAGATCTGTAGTTTCTGCTTCTTTAAAGCTGGAACCATCTTTAAAAATTTCGCATCTTTTTTTTCGAGCCCCACGAAAAAAAACCTTCAACATCTGGTGATAATTTAGATTTGGAATTTATGATTAGATTTCTCAGAACCATGTCTCATACTCAGAAACCTATTATATTTGCACCAGAAACCTATCAATATACTAAAGGTCAGCTTAATGAGGCTGACTTGGCTGTGAATCCTTTTGACCAATTTAATAAATGGTTTAAGCAAGCACAGAATGAATTACCAAAAGATTCGGATATCGTAGTAGAAGCAACCAATTTTTCAACTGCTCACCTACCTAGTGGTAGAGTTTCTAGCAGAGTTGTTTTACTCAAGGAATTAGATAAACAAGGTTTTCTAGTTTATTCGAATTGGGATACAAGTAAAAAAGCAAGAGATTTCAAGACCAACAAGTATGCAAGCTTAACCTTTTTCTGGCCACATATGCAAAGACTGGTTAGAGTTGAAGGGGTTATGTCATTTGTCACAAGAGAAACCTCAGAGAGATATTTCAAAACTAGACCAAGAGGTAGTCAGATTGGTGCATGGACCAGTCCTCAAAGTTCGATTATAAATTCTAGAGACGATTTAAATAACATAAATCAAGAGTATCAAAATAAGTTTAAAGAGGTGGAAACCATTCCTTGTCCGGAATATTGGGGAGGAGTTCGTATTGAGCCATTAGAGATTGAGTTTTGGCAAGGTGGAAACAGTAGATTACATGACCGTTTAACATATAGAAGAGATGATTTAAACCTGAGTTGGGAGATATTTAGACTTGCTCCATAGACTATATACATTTTAATAAATACCTTCTTTTTCTAATCTGGCTTTCCTTTTGTTATGTAACAATTTACCCTTTTCAAACATTATTGGTTCTTCCCTTTTTGGAATGTACTCTTTGTTTTTCAAAATCCTTTCTTCAGCTTTGATATATTTCCCTGGATAAATGATTTTTTCATCCCTTGGGTCAGCAAAGTTTTCAATTGGTCTTATTACGGTATCTTTGATCAACCCATTTGCCCTTTTCAATCCTTTGAGAAAAGTTCTAATTTCGTCAAAACAACTCATACACATAAAATGAGATCTCTTAGCAGCTCCACAAGCCGGACATCTAACTATATTTTCCAATTGTTGTATTTGTTTCTTACCTGCTGCATACTGTTTGACTCTATGTCTTCTATGAGATAATTTTTTCTTTGGAACAGCTTTCAATATAGATTCCTCCAATATTTCCTGAACTCGTCTTGGCAACGCTATCGATATACGTGGTAGACCCCAAGCACCTACTCTACTCAAAGCTAGCATGGTTGATGAAAATTTTTCGGCTGAGGTTTTTTTCTCACTATCAATACAAATATCAACACACAAACAGCATACCTTTGAAAGCTAACCAATAATATCCTCAAGTAGACAGAACTTAATACATATCATAACATCTCTATTCAATCTTATTCTCTTATTCCTCATCATGATTGTGGTCGTGTACCAACCAATTAGATTTGATTTGTTTACAGAACAAACACGTAAAATTTATTATTGTTATAACCATGTCAGATACTTTTCATCAACCACAAAAATATGTTGGGTTCGATACCATCACCACTCAGATTGAAAATAGATTGTTGAAAAGGGGGTTTCAGTTCAATATTATGGTAGTTGGCAGATCAGGTTTAGGTAAAAGTACTCTTGTCAATACTTTATTTTCGTCTAAATTGGTCAATTCAAATGGTAGAAAGTCTCCAAGTGAACCGATTGAAAAAACCACCGAAATCAAAGTTAGCTCCCATACTTTGTTGGAGAATAATGTCAGATTGAATATCAACGTTATAGACACACCTGGATTCGGCGATCAAATAAATAATGAAAAGTGTTGGGACCCACTAGTCAAATATGTCAAAGAACAACACTCACAATATTTGAGAAAAGAATTGACCGCTCAAAGAGATAAATACTTACTTGATACAAGAGTTCACTGTATATTATATTTTATACCTCCAAACGGACAAAAATTAAAGCAATTAGATGTTCAAGCATTGAAAAAATTGAGCGAAATTGCAAACGTTGTCCCAATCATAGCAAAAAGTGATTCATTAACTTTAGAAGAAAGAAGTGAATTTAAGAAATTGTTACAATCTGAATTTTTGAAATATCATTTCAACATTTACCCATACGACGGTGAAGATTTATATGAAGAAGAGAGACAATTAAACGAAGATATCAAATCATTGATCCCTTTTGCAATTGCTGGCTCGGAACACGAAATAGAATACAATGGAGAAATGGTTAGAGGTAGAAAAACTAAATGGGGAGCCATAAATATTGAAGATGTTTCTCAATGTGAATTTGTATTTTTAAGAGATTTCTTAACCAGAACTCATTTGCAAGATTTGATTGAAACTACCTCCTTGACTCATTACGAAACTTTCAGATCGAAACAATTGATTGCTTTAAAAGAAAATGCTTCTAATCCAAATAGACAGTCTTCATCAATTGGAGTTAATGGTTCTACTCAAGATATGAGAAATGCTCCCATGTATACTGCCACCGCTAAGTAAGCTACATATAAATACAAATTATCATTATTATTATTTTTTTTCTTTTGTAATACGCGACTTGTACCATGGGTGTTAAAGGTTTAAATCAGTTAATCAAAGATAAATCAGCCTCAGCGTATAAAGAATTTGCATTGAAAAATCTATTTGGCAGGAAAGTGGCCATTGATGCTTCCATGTGCTTATATCAGTTTTTGATTTCCGTTAGGCAGTCAGATGGTCAACAATTGACAAATGAAGAAGGTGAAACAACATCGCATCTATCAGGAATTTTCTACAGAACCATAAAACTAGTAGAGAATAATATCAAACCAGTTTATGTCTTTGATGGAAAACCACCTGTGTTGAAAGGTGGTGAATTAGAAAAGAGGTTGTTGAAAAGAGAAAAAGCTGAAAAAGACAGAGATGCAATCAAAGATGATGGGTCAGTTCAAGATATTATGAAATATGAAAAAAGATTAGTCAGGGTTTCAAAAGAGCAAAATGAAGATGCCAAAAAATTGTTAAATTTAATGGGTATACCTATTGTGGATGCTCCATGTGAAGCTGAAGCTCAATGTGCAGAATTAGCAAGGTCAGGAAAAGTTTATGCAGCAGCGTCTGAAGATATGGATACATTATGCTACGAGCCTCCATATTTATTAAGACATTTAACATTTTCAGAAGCTAGAAAAATTCCAATTGATCAAATAACTTATAAAGAAGCAATGGAGGGATTAAATTTGTCTAGAAAAGAGTTTATCGATTTGTGTATTTTATTAGGTTGTGATTATTGTGAAACCATCAAAGGAGTTGGCCCTGTGACCGCATACAAATTAATTAAAGAACATGGTTCATTGGATAACATCATTAAATATATACAAGAAAACCCAGGTAAAACAAAGTACAAAGTACCTGAGAATTGGCCTTATGACGAGGCTAGGCAATTATTTTTTAGTCCAGAGGTTGTCAAAGGTGAGGATATCAAACTACAATGGAAGGAGCCAGACGTTGAAGGATTAATAGATTATATGGTGAAACAAAAAGGATTCAGCGAAGAAAGAATTGTCAGTGGAGCTGAAAAATTGAAAAAAGGTTTAAAAGGAGGTGTTCAAGGTAGATTAGATGGGTTCTTCAAAGTTGTTAAACCTGAAAAGAGGAAAAATAATGACAATGATAAAAAATCAAAGTCTACAAATAAAAGGAAAAAGAAATAAACATGTATTTAATCTTTTGGTTTCTTCTTTTCAGCTTCTGCTTCTTTTTCTGCTTCTATTTCGTCTACATATTTCTTAATCTCATCAACATCCAATTTTTGTATAACACTATTAGGTTTCATAACACTTACCTCTATATTTTTAGCACCAGTTTGTACAACTTCCAATAATGATTTGATTGTTAATTTTATAGTTTCAGCTTCACTTAAATCTTCAGTATAGTTTTTCTCTAAAAATTCTTTAACTGTTTTTGATGATCTACCTATGGCATGCGCCTTCCATGCGTTGAAAACACCTGAAGGTTCAGTTTGATATAATTTTGGTACGTTGTCATTGGAATCAAACCCAGCTATTAATGTGGCAATACCAAAAGGTCTAACTCCACCTGATTGAGTATACTTTTGCTGTACTCCTGCTACGTATTTAGTTAAATAATCTACTGTCACTGAATCTTCCAATGTTAATCTATGAGATTGTGCCTCGACTCTTGCCTTGTCAACCAATATTCTTGCATCGGCGTTCAATCCAGCAAACGCCAATAATATATGATGATCCACTTTACAAATCTTTGACGGTGTGATTCTTGGATCTTGTAATTTTAAAGTAGTTCTCTTTTCACATCCCAATACTACTGTTTCTTTACCCTTGACTCCAACGGCGCAAGTACCTCTTTTAACAGCTTCTGAAGCATATTCAACTTGAAAAACATGACCATCAGGACTATATTTGTTAGTAAAGGCTTACAATGGCAGGTTGTTGAATACATACGAAAATATAGATAATGCACTATCGTACCCACTCATGATAATAAACTTGTTGAAATATTTTTTGCCTTCAATCGCATCTATGGGTAAAAAGAATCAGGACACAAAACAAGTACCAAATAAGGACAACTACTCCAGATTGAATTATTTATATCAGTCATCGAATATTCTAGCAGATAAATATGATATTTTGTCTAGAGGGTTGAATCGAAATATGAAATTGGTTTCTAAAAAGACAACTTTAAAGCTACATCCCAATATAAAAAGATCAATATGTAAAAAATGTGATACAATGTTAATACCGGGATCAACAGTAACATTCTACATTGAGAATTCGTCAAAATTAAAGTCTCCACATAATGATATACTAATAAAAAAATGCAATAATTGCAATACCATAAAAAGATTTCCAAAAGTTAGTTTGGGCCAACCATTTTCTCAGGTTTAACCCATTCATCAAATTCCTCAGAGGTTAACATTCCCAATTCCAAGCATGATTCCTTCAATGTTAGGTTTTTTGCATGAGCATTTTTGGCAACTTTTGATGCATTATCATAGCCAATTTTAGGATTGAGTGCTGTCACCAACATTAATGATTCATATAACAACTTGTTGATTTTATCCTTGTTTGCTTTAATACCGTCCACACAATGTAATCTAAATGATCTACATGAATCACTTAATAATCTTATAGAATTCAATAAATTATAAGCTATAACTGGCTTAAAAACATTCAATTCAAATTGTCCTGAAGCGCCAGCAAAAGTGATGGTAGAATTATTTCCCATGACTTGAGCACATACCATTGTTAAAGCTTCACATTGAGTTGGGTTAACTTTACCTGGCATAATTGATGAACCAGGCTCGTTTGAAGGTAATTCCAATTCCCCATACCCACATCTTGGACCCGATCCTAAGTATCTAATATCATTAGCAATTTTAAACAATGAAATGGCTAAAGAATTCAAAGCTCCTGAACATTCTACATATGCATCATGAGAAGCCAAAGCTTCAAACTTATTGGGGGCTGGTTTAAAATCAAATCCGGTGATTTTCGAAACTTGTTGAGCTATTTTCAAATCCCAGCCTTTTTTTGAATTCAATCCAGTACCAACTGCAGTACCGCCTTGAGCTAAGAATAACAAGCTTGGTAAAACTCGCTCTACTCGCTCTATACCATTTTGAATTTGTTGGGTATAGCCTGAAAACTCTTGTCCTAACGTCAATGGAGTGGCATCTTGCAAATGAGTTCTACCAATTTTAATAATTTCATTGAAATCACAAACTTTTTTATCAAATGAGTTTTTCAAGTTGTTTAACTCTGGTAGTAATTTTTGTTTAATCTCTAAAACTGCTGCAATATGCATAACTGTTGGGAACGTATCATTTGAAGATTGAGACATGTTGACATGATCATTTGGATGGACAGGTTTCTTGCTTCCTTTAACACCATTTAAAATTTCAATGGCTCTATTTGAAATGACCTCATTGGCATTCATATTTGATTGAGTACCCGAACCAGTTTGATAGATGACTAAAGGAAAATTATCATTGAATTTACCTTCGATGACTTCATCTGAAGCTTGTTGAATAGCATTAGACAATTTTTGATTCAAAGAACCAAATTCTTCATTGACAATGGCTGCTGATTTTTTCAAAATTCCAAATGATTTGATAATTGGTAATGGCATTTTAATATCTCCGATCTCGAAATTACCCAATGATCTCTGGGTTTGAGCACCCCAATATTTATCACTAGGAACCTCAATTTCTCCAAAGGCATCTGATTCAACTCTTGACATGATCAGGGGTTGAAAATATTATTTCGGAGTTTCAAAGAAAAGAGATTTCAATTTTACCACGTTTAATTTACTAAACAATAGACATTATACTATAGATATCTTGATTCTTGGATTCTCCTTTGTTCGACTCTTTTAGCAGGCTCCACTCTAGCACCTCTCCATTTGTAATGGAAACCAATTTCATGTGCTAATATTTCTCCAAATCCCAACATCATTCCATTGATAAACGGTAACACAAGATTTATAGCACTTTTCTTTAGTATTGACCATATGTTCAATTGATGGGTTTTCGGTTTTTCCAAGACTCGACTTTCATTGATTAAATTTTCTGTGTTTAAGATATCTGAGTTGATGACTACTTCATCTGATAATTGGCTAGCCAAATCATTAGCATCTAGTTCAATAATTTGTTCCTCCTTCTCTAATTCATCTTCTAATATGTTGTATATTGTCTCTTCTTGATAAACAGACATTAAACCGAGTTCAATTTTAATTTAGAGTTAACACTAATTTTTTTTTTGTTTGGTGAGAATCTATTCATTAAAAAATCGTTATACACCTTTTAAACCAACTGATTTACCTTGTTTTAATCTATTTTCAGTTAAAGCTGCAATTACAGCAGCACCAACACCACTTCCATCTTCAGCTGGAACAATAACAATTGGATCTTTAATATCATCACTCCATTCAAAAATATCTCTTAAAGCCTTTGCAGCCCTTTCTTTAAATCCAGGATATTTATTATACACTGAACCATCAGCAGCACAATGAGCTGTTTCGTAGCCTCTTTTTTGACAAATGGCCGCAATACCACAGACAGATAATCTAGCAGATCTTTCACCAATAAATTCAGCTAATCTTCTGACTACTTTTCTTTCTGGTACTGTGATTTCAATGCCTAATTGTTGTTGGAATAATTCAGCAACATCTGATAAATTTTCAAATGGATCTTCTTCAATTTTCGAAGGGAACGAAGTATCCAAAATATAAGTTTGTTTCAATTTAGTTAAATCTTGACCTTTGAAAATTAATTGTTTTTCATCTGCTAATTCTAATAAGATCAATCTTAAAATTTCACCCAAATAATAACCTGAATTCATTTTTTCGAAAGTTTGTTGACCAGGTTTTGGACTTTCTTTATCGATTTGAATATCATACTTTGTTCTAGGCAAAATAACTTTCTCGTTATCAAAAGCACCATACTCACAATTAATTGCCATTGGAGAATCTTGTGGAATATCTTCTGGTGTTTGGCCTTGTAATTTTGGAATATCTTTAACAACATCGTAATAAGCACCATTGACACCAGTTCCAAAAATTAAACCTAATTTGGCTTCTGGATCAGTATACATACTTGCAACTAATGTACCTGTAGTATCGTTGATTAATGCAACAACGTCGATTGGTACTCCGACTGCTTCAATAGACTTTTGCAACATTGGAACAACATCTTCACCTTCAACACCGTCAATAGACCAACCTTTAGTCCATCTTTGTAAGATACCTTGATTGATTTTGTTTTGAGATGCAGGATATGAAAAAGTGAAACCTAATGGTAAAACTCCGTGACAACCACTTGGATAAACTTCAGTAACAAATTTTTTCAAACATTCTGCGATGAAATTCCATAAATCTTCTGATTTTCCTGTTCTCAAATGAGCTGGAATTTGAAATTTACTTTGAGTAGTGTCGAAATCTCTATTACCACCTAATCTAACTAAAACAACTCTCAAATTTGTTCCACCTAAATCGATTGCAACATAATCACCTTTCTCTTTACCTGTTGGATATTCCATAACCCATCCCGGAATCATAGGAATATTACCACCTTCTTTAGATAAACCTTTATCTAATTCAGTAATGAAATGTTTAACAATTGATCTTAATTTATCGCCAGAAACGGTGAATTGTTGTTCTATTTCGTGAATTTCATCTAATAAAACTTGTGGTACATCTGTGAATGTACCTTTTCTATGCTGAGGAGCTTTAGGACCTAAGTGAACCATTTTTATATTACTAGCAAAATTGAAGAAAAAGTGAAAAAAAAAAAAATGTACAACGATTACCGTAGTTATATGCCACGAAAGATCTGAAAATAAACTAAACTGGTGATGGATGTTCCGAAGCAGCAAGTCGTGGGGGAGCGATATTATTTTTGTTGTAAAAATTGGGCGCGGCGGATCAATCTACTTCGGATTATTCTGAAAGTCACGTTATATACAAGTTATTCTTGGCTTCTATTGTTGGTAGAGAAGTACATTCATTAATTCAGGTCGTTATATAAAGAGATTTACGATGATTTGGATATGTGAGGAAACAGATTGAAATTTTTATCAGGTGAGTTTATTCTACGCTTGTTCAAAATCTATGCGTCAAGCGACAACAATAATGTCTTCATTTTTGTTTTTCAAGCCCATGGGGAAATCTGTGTTCCATAGCTAATTTTCACAAACTTCATCAATTTTATACACTATCTCGCGATTACCATATTTCTCTTGTGGATTCGTCGAAATCCTTCATTGCATTGCTCAATTCTCGTAGATCCTTTTTAATTTGGTCGATGTATTGATCAATTTCTTCAAGGTTGGTTTTGTTATAGATATTCTGGTTTTTCATTTCCAAATCGTTCTCTGGATTATTTTTAAAAAACGAATTGATTTTCTCCTGCTTTTTCTGATTTTTGATATTTTCATCTTCGTTCTCATAAACTATATGTTCTCTACTTAGCAAATTCTTTGATGTGTTTGTTTGCAACTGATACAAATCTTGATTATCTTTGAGGTTTTTGAAATTGTGTACAGCCATAGTGTTTAATAACTTCTCCTGTTTTAGTTTTAAGTTATTCAACTCGGTGTTGAATTTATCATTGAAGAAACTACCTTTGACACTGACTTCCTTTGCCATATTTTTAACATCATCTAGTACATCTATTTGTGTCCATAATTTATCCAGGTACGTTACACTCGGTTTTGCGCTGGGTATCTTATCTATAGTTTTTATACTTTGATTATCTTGATTCATAGGGAGATATGAATTATCGGTGAAGTTTGTGTTTGACCTCGATAATTTGAATCCATAGCTCGAGTTTGATCTGTGGGTTTTTGATGTCAAGTTTTGAGGAAACAAATTAGACATGTTAGAAGACACAGATGTGGAATGTGAATGTTTGGGAACTGCCAACTTATCATCATTTGTAAATGTAGGATGTAAGTTCATGATAATTGATTATCAACTTTTTTTTTTCTGTCATTTGATAATCAATGATATGACAAGAGGGAATCCACCGGAATGGAGGAAATTACTATATTTGAAGCAAGATTATCCAGATAATTACACTGACAAATCGTTTTTATCTCAGCTCAAAAGAAACTCAACAGTTGCCAAGTATTCGTATTCCACTTTGGTTGATGATTTCCTATTGATTGTGTTTTACATAACAAGTGTCGTTTTGGTGGTGTTGATGTTTCTAGGAATATACTTAAAGAAATGGGATCCTACAACGCCAACCATCCTAACAACTTTGGTTTCAGTTTGTGGTTTGCTTTTCAACAACGACAAGAAATTCAACTTGAAATCATTTATGTTGATCACGTTTATACTATTGATATGCTCACCAATTTTGAAATCGTTGACAAAATCAACATCCTCAGATTCCATCTGGGCTATATCGTTCATCTTGTGCATTGCAAATGCGGTTTTTCACCTGTATTCGAATGAAGACGATTATAGGCCAATTATATCGACAAACATCTCATTATCAAATGCAATCGTACTAGCTTCAAGATTGGATTCGACATTGCAAGTGTTCCTCTTTATATTGTATGCAATTGATATTAACATCTTGCTCCCTTTGTTTGATTACAAACTACGAAAATGGAATTATACAGCCCATTACCTTTTATTTATCATCACATTCACAGCTGCAAATTTCTTGATCCACAAGTTATTAAACTATAAAATTTTGGTTTACTGGTTGCTTTCAATATTTATCATGCTATTCGTAATGCCAGCATACTTTTTATCGCTACAGAGATATAAAAATGAATTACAAGGTCCTTGGGACATTGCAAACCCAAAGCTATCAAATAGAGATATATAGTCGTGTAAGATACTTTTGAATGAAAAAAAAAAAAAAGTTCAAGAGAAAGAAATACTCAAAACATTATTATTATGGCTGATAATAATCAAGCTTCGGCCAGCGGATCATCACCGAATTTACCCGTTGGTGGTCAGGTTTCCTCAAGGCCTTCTGTGCCTCAGCAAACAAGAAGCAACCAACCACAATATTCCCAGGCAGACTTGAATCGAATAGTTTTAGAGTACTTGAATAAAAAAGGCTACCACCGAACAGAGTCTATGCTTCGGTTGGAAAGTTCAATCAATCCAACTCCAGCTACTGGTCTAGCCACACCAGCGACTACAACATTGGCCGCGGCGCAAGAAATCGGCTCAATTGATGATTCAAAACTAAATGACCAAGATAAAGAATTAAAAGACAAGTTGATTGCCCGAGATAAAGAGTTACGGGATTTGCGAGAAAAGCAATATAAAGTAGAAAGAGAGTTGAGAGATTCTAAAGATCGTGAGGTGAGACTAGCCAAGGAAAAAGATTTGAAAGAATTGAAAAATTTAGAAATAAAAACTAAAAGAGAAAACGATCCTAATACTTATTTCATAGCTTATACAATGTTGAGAAGATGGGTGGATTCTTCTTTGGATTTATATAAGCCTGAACTTTCTAGAATACTATATCCATTGTTTATCCATTGTTTTTTGGAATTAATATCAAAAGGTTTCTGTATTGAGCTGAAACAATTTTTTGACAAATTCAAAGTAGATCATTTGATTCTTCATGGAGATGAGATAAATAAATTTGCTGGTATTTCATTGATTGAACATTTACGAGAGAATGAATTAGCTATTGCTTACAGAAAATACAAATATAAAATATTGGTATCTAAAACATCATTGAATTTATTATTATATTTTCTTCATGAAAATGAAGCAGTTGGAGGTGCTATTTTGATAAGAATAATTAATCAATATTTAGAACCTGTCATTTCAAAAACTAGACCCGATAAAATTGATCAAGAAGGAGAAGCTAACCCTGAAGAAGGTATAAGTGAATATATAGCAAACACAAATGAAATTGAAATATTCAATAATGAAAAACAAGTCAAATTAGGAAAGTTTCCAATTGATCCTGAAGTTTCAAAAGAAATTGAAGCCGAATTAAAAGTTAAAGATGAAAAGATAGAACAAGTAAATGATAAAACTTTAACTGAAGAATTCCAAGAAATGAATAAACCTGAAACTGATTCTCCTGCAAGAGAATTATTACCATTACCTTTGAAAGATTCAACCGATATTAAAAAAATGATTTTACAAGTTGAAGACTCAAGATCGAAAATAAAATTGGGTGCAATTCAAGCAAGTTTACCATCTGTTTGTATGTATACATTTCATAACACAAATAATAACATGACTTGTGTTGAATTCAATAATGACTCAAATTTGGTAGCTGCTGGTTTTCAAGATTCATATATAAAACTATGGTCCTTAGATGGTAAGCCTTTAAAATCAGTAATCAAGAGAGATCGTGATAATAATAATTCAAACTCAAGAAACTTAATAGGTCATAGTGGTCCAATTTATGGTATATCTTTCTCCCCAGATAACAAGTATTTAATATCATGCTCAGAAGATAAAACAATCAGATTATGGTCTTTAGATACATTCACTGCATTAGTCAGTTATAAAGGTCATAATCAACCCATTTGGGATGTTAAATTTTCTCCCTTGGGACATTATTTTGTTACTTGCTCTCATGATCAAACTGCAAGATTATGGGCAACTGATCATATATATGCATTAAGAATATTTGCAGGTCACATTAACGATGTTGATTGTGTTGAATTCCATCCGAATTCAAATTATATATTCACCGGTTCGAGTGACAAAACGTGTAGAATGTGGGATGTTCAAACAGGACATTGTGTGAGGGTTTTCATGGGTCACACGGGAGCAATAAATTGTTTAGCAGTACTGCCCGATGGTAGATGGCTAGCGAGTGCAGGAGAAGATAGTGTTATCAATATATGGGATATAGGTACTGGAAGAAGATTGAAAACCATGAAAGGTCATGGTAGATCATCAATCTATTCGATTACATTTTCAAAAGATGGTAGTATATTGATTAGTGGAAGTAGTGACAATTCAGTAAGAGTATGGGATGTCAAAAAAAATACAAATGACGCAGGTCCAGAACCAGAAGCATTTACAAATGAGGACGAGAAACACGATGGTAAAGAATCAAACTCACAACCGGTGAAAAAAGATCTTATAGCAAGTAGTGATCATATGACTGCATTTTTTACGAAGAAAACCCCAGTCTATAAAATTCACTTTACTAGAAGAAATTTATGTCTTGCGGCAGGAACATTCCAAAGCTAAAACAATACGCAATTTAAATTATATGATTAATCAATTATTCGAAAAAATTAATAGATTCATAACACGATGTAATATTCAATTTCAATTCTATCACTTTGATTATCAAAAATCGAGGTTCATTTTGATATCAATCTAAAGGTAATTTCTCTTGGTAACTGAAAACTATTTTTCTCGGTCGTAAAAATATCTAATTAGCGAAGTTTTTACCATTTGTTGTTCAAAATTTGACGCGAGAGCATTTGTACTAGAGCGATTTTAAACTTTTGTGTTTGAAGAATATCCGGGATACTACCGTTTGAGGATCCGTGGTGCATTTAAAGCAGTATTAATATTAGGAAATTTCATTACCATATGAGTAAACTTTAGAGTCAAGTGACGGACATGTTCGTATCATGCTACTATTTTTAGATTAAAGTCAAAAAATGAATGCTAGTGAATTTAAACTTAGTTTGTAGAACTCAAATGATTGTTGACTTTTCGTGTCACCAATCTTGTTCGTCAAAGAATGTAAATATAAGAGATGATAAAAAAGTTATCACAATCGGCAACCTCGCGTGTAGTTTCTGGTAATGTTTTCAAGCAAATAAAGCTTGATTATTATTTTCCAAATATTTTTTCAATATCAGGTCAATTTGATTGTTAAATGAAATACATGACATAAAGCGTGATTCCGTGTGGTAGGTAAATTTCAAGAAGAGAATTTATTATAATTTTGAGGTGGGCAGTAGCGTATTCTTGATCAGCTTCTATATGCGAAAAAATGAAGTTGACAAGCCTTGTTTAAAAATAGAATCGATGTCAAGGTTTCTTGATATAAATTATGTCTGTAGAGCTTTTACGATATACTGAGTCTCATTCATGGTGTGATGAATGGTGTTGGTTGATTTGTAAAGATTAAGTGATATTTTGTTGGTTGCAGTTTTAAACTAGCAAGAGCAACTTAGTTAACAATTGTGGAGAGTTATCCTCTGATATTGTTCAAATAATATTCCTAAATTATGTTTGACGCAGTTTTAAATTTAAGTATGGCTTTGCTACTTCTATAAATAACTAAATATTATTTTTCTCAAATCAGGTAAATTAAAGCCTCACGGACTAATTTGGCAACCATTTAAACTATTGTTTTTAAACAGTTTTGTAGCCTGACTTTGACTATAAATATTGCCTAAAGTCCTTTTCAAAATTCAAAATTTTATTCTACTCAACAAGCCTAATTTATTCCACCATGAAATTCTCAACTTTATTCACTTTATCTGCCGTTGCAATTGCAGTTCAAGCTGCTGATGCTTCATCCGCTGTTTCCAAAGCTACTTCAGCTGTTTCAAGCGCAGCTGAATCAAAAACTTCATCTGCTGCCTCATCACTTTCATCAAAAGCTTCAAGTGCTACAGGTGGTTCAAGCGCATCTAAATCTAGTGGTTCAAGCGCTGCCGCTAAATCAGGATCAAGCTCAAGCTCTGCAAAATCATCCTCATCAAAGAGTTCTAAATCAAAAGGTGATGCTGCTGATATTACTTACATGGGTGCCGGTAGTTTAGCTGCTGTTGCAGGTTTATTCTTATTATAGATAAATTTCGAGTTAGCCTCTTGTATTAGATAATAAAATTGCTAATTTTTTTGTATTACAATCAATCTCTAAAGAATTGTAAGAACTGTGGTTGCCCTCATGCAATCTGTGATCGATAAACCGTTGTAGTAAGGAAAAACAAGTACTAGGCAATTATGGAGAAAAAGCAATATTTACGAAGTTGCCAAGACTTTATGTTCCTGACTACGCATTTGACTTTATATTAGATCTCGATTGTTATACTTTCTGGTTCCTGCTTTCTAATTAATAGAAATAGAATCATGGATGTTTTGAACGAAGGTAATCGAGAAATGAGATGTATTACGATTTCCAACACTTTTTTAATTAACAGCACATTCTATTTTTAGATTTGGTACAAGCCCATGTGCCAAATTCCACACTATTTTTTTTATATTTTCACATTTTAATTGTTCTTCAAAAATTTATCTACTTTGCTTTTCAAGCCTTGTTTATGGGCAACAATCTCAATGTATATATTTTTTTCATTGTCTACTAGTTGTGTACACACTGGAGTTCCTAAATTAAAGAGAAAAAATGTTGAGTTATAAATTCGTAGATTGACATCACTGAATTGTAAGATCTCACAAAGGGATTAGCTTCAATAGGCTCAACAAGCAGGGCATCTTTGAATTTACGATTAGACCATATCGCAACCTTATTTTCGAACTCCTCACAATAATCCACAGTTGGATCATAGTTTGGGATAAGTTCAGCTGAATATGAAATTTCGTGTACTTGTTCGCTCGTCAACAAATCATCCTTGTATTGAATTGAAGATATTACCAAAAGTGGCTCTTGTTGCTGATCTTTTGAAATTGTCCATCTAAAATCATGAGCATTTTTAGTTTGTCCATAGATTTGACCGTAAATTTGAACAAAACATATTGTATTGGAGTCTAAATTTGAATACAACTCGGTTTGTGAATAAGTGCTGGCTAACCTAGTGTAGTAATAGGTGATTGGTATTAATAATAATCCTAATAAGTATTTCATGTTAGATAATTCGTTTCAAATGGTGAAATAAGTGATTTGTTATAGGTTGGTGAAAAATTAAGTTGCTAACAGATTCTTTAGGTATGAATGATATATGTAACATGAGTTAAATCTAAACGTTTGGTAGCGGTTGGTTGAAAAACCAGTACAAGGTTGAATTCAAGTAACAGGTCAAATAAACATGACTACCGACTCATATTTGAAGAAGATTTAGAAATCAATACTGTTGTTGCTTTACACGAAGGTAAAATAATATTTGAAGATACGTAAACAATGTGAAAATTTAAAGAATAATTTTCTTTTGTTGGAATTACACATATATACTCGTAAATTAAAGTGCCGACTACTCAACAGCCATACTTATCAACAGCCTACTTTGCGGATTCACTTAGTGAAAATTGTATAAAGTCAGTCCCCCCAGGCTGCTATATTGCACAGAAAAAAAGATTTTTCTTTCTAATTTTATCTTTTTCTGTGCAATATAGCAGCCTGGGGCTACGGCAGCCTGGGGGGACTGACTTTAATATTTTTTATAAATTTTTTTTTTTTTCACAAACTAATTCTGCAAAGTAGGCTGTTGATAAGTATGGCTGTTGAATAGGCACTTTAACTATAATTTAATAGTGTAACTTAGAAAATTCCGCCACGGATTATAAATTTCACTCACCCCAAAAAATCAATTTGGTCGTTAATTCTTTCAAAGAGTAGTTCCGCAGAGACAGAAAAGTTTCCGTCACATCTACTTTCAGATTCGACAGGCAATCGGCGAAATGCTCGTCTTACGTGACCATCGGTTTCATTTGGTGAGCTGTTATTAACACAAATACGTTATACAAATGAGTTAAGGACTTATTCTTTAAAACCAAGTAATTTCTGTGAGTAATAAATTTTGTGCTCGTTATTGCCATTTTTTCGCCAATAATTGTAAATTCAAAGATATTAAAATTTTGTAAAGTTTTGAAAGTGTTAACGTTGCAAGAGTATTCAACATTGTGTTTCAACATTATACTCGTAGCATGGGTTTTAATCTTAATACAACACCATGTAATTTTTAATTTACATAAAGCAGATAGAATCAAGGTATTGTAAATTAAAATAGTCCGAAAACCGTTGATTTACATGTCAAATGAGAATTAGATCAGATGTTTTTAAATTAGATAACCGAGATTGATACAGGAATTTAGATCAATAAAAGTGTAGATCAATTCATCTGCAAAGGCTAAAGTGCGTACCGTTTATCAGCCATACCTTTCAGCAGCCATACCTTTCAGCAACCATTTCTTTCAACAGCCATCCCGCTCAATAGCTAGATAAGTACATTCAGGTATAAGAAAAGATATATTGGAAAAAGTTTCACATTGTTGTACTTTCGATCAATTGTAGATTCTCTAAATATGAGAGTATAAACAAGCCATATATTTTGAAGTATAAACAAGTACAAATCCAGCCGAACTAAAAATTTCTCTATTCTAGTAATAATTGTATGAAAATTTGTTTCGAGGTAATAAAGTCACTACCCCCCTACCGCCATATTTCCCTACCGCCATTTTTACATAGAAAATGAGTTTATTACGTAATTATTTGTATTTGTTTATGTAAAATATATACATTTTAATTAGGAAAGCAAAAAAATGGCGGCAGGGAAATATGGCGGTAGGGGGGTAGTGACTTTACTTTATAAAATTTTTTTTTGAATGCACTAATTTGGCTGTTGAACAAGATGGCTGTTGAACGGTACTCACTTTAACAATTTTTTAATCATTTTTTTTTAGTTGAAGACAGTTACTATACTCAGTGATCGAAAAGGTCTTTTTGTTCAATAGACAAGTGAACAGTAAAACTTATATCAGCTCTAGAAATAAAATTTTAGAGCATAATCTTCAATTTTGTTTATGCACAGGAAGATACTTGGGGAGAGGCTTAACCTATTTGTATCTCCTTAAAATTGACACATTTTTGATGATAAAATAACTACGCTACAGCAGAAAATCTAAGTACAGCATAACAGGGCGCAAATCAACATAGTCTAATTTCTAAGTTAAGTAAAACCACCAACGACTTGCGTATTTTTGTTCTAGTAATTTTCAATCAAATCTAAGCATATTAAAACGCAAATGTAGTACCACCTAAAATCTAAGGGGAGGAGGAGGAGAAGAAGATACTGTTCAATTCCATGGAGTTGGGTGATTATTTAATTTATTAAGCTTTTCCCTTTGAAAGAAGAAAGTGGTAATAAAACCTTTCGATGTGTCGTTAAAAATATCGTGTTTGTTTGTTGTTGGTTGGAAAGTTGGGAGAAGCTGCATCAAAGTTACCATTCAACCGTTTTGTCGTTTAGATCTAAATATTGTTTTAATTTACAGTTGGTGGTGGTGAGCTGTTTGTCGTTAAAACTAAAGGCAAATAAAATTTTTGAAGATTTGATTCAATTTTTGTGATACATCAATATTTCTTAAGTATTGCCAAATCAGGTAAATTATTTTGTATACAGGAGAACTTTTTTATTGTTTTCTTTTGTTTTATTTTGGGTACCCCACTAAACAAGTGTTGTTACATAGCTTTAGTCGTTGTAAATTTTTTTTCTTATAAATTTCAAATCATCAAAACCACCTTTAGTTTGAACCAACCGCAATAAATTTAATATAAATAGTTTGCAATTTGATTAGATTTTTTTCTTCTTTGGTTTTTTCATCTTTTATCATCATATCCATTTACATTAATTATTGTTTTTCATTTTAAGTTTTATTCTTTCCATCAATTATACTTGCATCTTCATTTTCCACATTCACAATTCATCATGAAATTTTCAACTTTTGCTTTATTCACAACTTTAACAGGAATTACTTTGGCTGCTAACCAACAAGATGTTCAATTCTTAACTGCTTTAGTCCATGATTTCCAAAGTCATAAAGCCGATTACCTCAAATTTTTACAAACTGCAAGTAACGTTCCTTCACAATTAGAAACTTTTGCCACTCAAGTTATAACTTATCAAGACGATTCTTACACTACATTATTAGATAATTCCAACTTCGATGTCACAACTTTGGAGAACTTTGCAACTGGTTTACCATGGTACACTAGAATTGAAGCCAACGCAGGATCTGGCTCAGAATCTGGCGCTTCTTCAGCTGCTAAAAGTAGTGGCTCCTCATCAAAAGCTTCTTCAGCCGCCTCATCTACTGGTGGTTCTTCATCAAAAGCTTCTTCATCTGCCGCAGCATCTTCAACAAAAGCTTCATCATCAGAAAAAGCAGGCTCTGCTGGGTTGATTGCTCCAGTCGGTGCTGTAGTAGGTGCTTTAGCCCTTGCTTTAATGTAACACTTTTACATCCATATTCAATACAGTATACCCATTTTTTTTTAAATTTTGTATGTAATATTTGTCCGAAAATAGACGTGGCGCTTTTTGCGCTAATATACCAAATGTTACTCAGATCTTATCTAAAACCTTATTCATTTTACGCACGTATTCTTGGTACTCATAAATATTTATCGTATTTGAAAGTTTATATATTTTTGTCACACATTTATTATTCTATACATTCATGCCGTCATTAACAATTGTAAATATTTTAAATTCCATAAGTAATTATCGTAACATTCCACCGGTAGCCAATTATATTGATTAGCTTGATTTTTGTCACTTCGTAACAAGTCGATTAAATAATTTATATTTAAATTCAATAATTTCAATCCATATTCGAATTCCTGATTGATCACAAAAGTCCCATTCGAGCCAGTTACCTTTTCATTGAATGTGGAATCATAAAACAAGGGGAATTTATAAGGACTAGATCTTTTTCGATTAGTTATAATTGGATATTTCTTTGAAATTGTATCAATCACGAAACTTTTATTGCCATTGAAAACTAGCTCATATATTAGTTTAATTTTGGTCAATTTCGAAATAATATTGACGAACTGAATGATGATTGATAAGCAGGCATTTATTTGCAAAATATTGAACTGAAATAATTGTTGCTCATTGGGGAAATTTGATTCAAAGTACAAGTTTCTTAAACTGGACTCGTGGTAATATACAATTTTTAGTAATGATTTTATGCTCGATGGAAATTCAAATCCATTTATTGAAAAGTGTTTATCAAGTTCATTTATTCGGTACACTTCATTGATAATATGTACATGATCCGATAACTTTTGTTTGATGTTTATCTCAACTTGGGCTTGTAGTTTGAAAATTGAATTGTGTTCATTGGTTAAAAATTCAAATTTTTTATTTATAAGGGATTTCTCCTGCTCAAAATCTTTAATAATTTCTTCAGCGTACTTCTTCTTTAAGTTTAATTCATGTATCTTTTTAGTAAGTGCTTTATTTTTCATTGTGATTAATTCTAACTGATTGAGTAAAAATTTTTGATAGTATTTCAATTTTTTTATCATTATGTTCAATACATTTAGATTCTCTGGTGATGTTTGATTCACGTACTTATCAATTTGTTTCTTTAAATTATATTTTGATATCTCAAGTTCTTTTATTGACTTATTTAAATTATTGAGCGACCTAATTGAATCGAAAGAATAAGACGGTAGTGAGTCGGTAACTTTATTAAGTGTGATTTCTCCAATTGTCATATCTTGGATTGTATACCAATGGTTTTGTAGCTTAATACTTAGTGTATTAAGTTTAAATTGATTAACATCTAGATTATCAGCTAATATCATACATGACAAGTTCAACTTGTAAATGCAATACAATGACCACTCCTTCACTCCTTGCTTATACCATAATTTTATCTTGACCTGATTTATATTCGATGGCAAGTATGGTATATTAATCTCAAACCTTGGGTTTACATCATAATCAGAAACTTCGCTTATATATAGAACCTTTTCTGATCTGATCAAATGAATAGAAACAAAATAACAAGACAATTCATCAACAGTATGTGATGGATCATCGTACTCGTGAATACTCAATAGACTAGCTCTTCTTTTGAATTGTTTATGTGGTGACACTATTGATGGCTTTTGCTTATTTGATTGTAGATTATAAAATTTGATTGAATTTAGGTTGTTCAATTTACCCAAATGATATACAATTGAGTCCTCATTAAGTGTCATTGATCTGGAGTAAAATTATGTTTTGATTCATTGGTTTTTATATTTACCAACCAATTGAAATATTTTTTGCAAAATTATTTCGAGATAACAATTTGAAAAGAGATTTAACTACAACAATAAACTTGAGCATCCAAAATGAATGACTTTATGGAGTAGAAGTAAAGAAAAACTTATTGGATGCCTAGTTGTAACAATTCTACAATTTTCAAGCTGAATAGATTAAAAACCGAGTAATATACTGATGTGTTTGCCTAAACATTCCCCTAACGTCCCGTAATATTAATAAAAGAAGTGAAATTTAGCTAAACCATTAAAGCATCATAATAATTAAAGATTCTACGATTTTGTCAAGAATCTTGTCAAATTTTGCTGGTTTAAATCCACTAGTTATAATAGCAACTTCTAGAACTTAAAACTCGTATCTTCTGATGTCAAAATTGATATCTGCTGAATCCAAACACTGTTCATCTGTTTATAATTAGTGGTCCAAATGTATTTTATGATTTTTGAAAGGGAAAAGAAAAAAAATCAATTTTAATTATCAATTTTCCATCTACATGAGTATACTCGAATATGTCTGAGAAGAAACGATTTGGCAGAATCAGTTCTATATTTTCAACAAGCTCCAACAATCCGCCTAACAAGTCAGTTGGATCTCCGAAAACCTCATCTCCACAACCTTCATCAAAGGCATTAAATAGGCCATTATTAAATAAAAACAATAGTGCTTCCACAATTCAACAATCGTTTAAACTACAACCAGGTAAAGCCGTGTCACAAAAACCATCAATCGCATCGTTGAATCCTTCTGTTCATTCGTCAACAACTATATCTAGCTACAATCATGAGCCTTTGAAACCACAAACAGTGAAAAATAATGATCATTTGTACCCAAACTTATCTCCAGCATCAACATCAGTTTCATCCCCGAAAATGAGAAGGAAACCTCCTAGTGATATGGACTCATTTGAGTTTGATAATGTTTCTCCCACAAAATCAAAATCTTCCTCAAACCAGCCTGATATAATCGCTGATCTCGAGACTGAAATTGATAACTTCTTGCAACTAAATGATAGTTTTCCTGAGGCGGATGATATGTATGATAAGTTCAATCCAAGTAGGGAGAATTTCATCCCTCAAAGCTCAAATGATTCATATTTGACAAAGTCGATGCCAGTGATTGGATTATCTGACATTGCACAATATGATGAGGAAGAAGAACCAGAATCTACACAATCAGTTCCGTATCCGTTGGAATCATTGACATCTAGTCCCACTGAATCGCCCTTAATCCTTCAGAACGAATTTATGAGCGAAGATGAAATATCTTTATCACAACAAAATTATAACCAACAAAATCCATTTGACTCATCATCATCATCATCATTAATTTCTTCATCATCACCAATTCAATTCAATCAGCAACAACAACAGCAACAACAGCAGCAGCCTCAAGAGCCAATAACTCAAAGTTCATCTTTTACTTCGTTGAACCAATCTATACCACCACCAATATCAACCCATACATCCTTCACGAGAATTCCGTCTTATATAAATCCAAGTCAGCTGTCAAGACAACCAACACAAAATGGTTTGAATAATACCAGTTCGACTCCTCCATATCCATTGAAATCCACAATGACCGATCAAACAACGTACACTTTGAACAAATCGCCAACCATCATGACTTATGGTTCTTCAAACACAACACAAAGCTATCATCGTCCCTCTTCTTCAATTGCATCCATAAAATCATCCAATTCTTACAGAAATGTCAATTTAGCAATGTTAAAAAAAACAATGAATTTAAAACCAGGTGAAGGAGAACGATCACATTATGTTTACACAATCAGAAGGTCTGCTGGAACAGCTTATAATGAGAATGGACCTTTGAAATGGAAATTACCAGTTGGAATCTTACCAATTGATAAAGCAGCTACAAAAGAAAATTCAAATGGAAAGTACAAGAAATATAACGGTTCTAGCTCATACCAAAGAACGAGAATTAAATCTTCAGGGGTAGAATTGAAACATGGACATTTAAAACCAAGATTATTAGCTAGTGAAGTCGACGATAGAGAAGAAGCAAGTTTGATTTTTGACTCAAACAACAAAAAAAGCGTTTTATCTACATCATCGGCAAATACACTCAAAAATAGTTCAATCGAGTCGTCAAGCAACAAGGTTTCTCGGGATAATTCATTGAAAAGAACAATTACAGATGGTTCTTTATTGACTGGGGACACACAATCGATATCGACCTCAAATACTTCAAACAGTAAAAATTTGGATAGAGTTAATTCAACAACATCTTCAAATTCATCTGGAAGTATCAATGATGTTAAGTTAAACTCGTTAGGGTATTACCAACATCGTGGATACAAATATGAAGATGAAGTGAGTCAAGCTACAGAACAAATCGATCATGATGAAAGCAAGGAAAACGACTCACATCTAAACGGGTTTGACGAAGAAATTGATGATGAAGATCGTCCTAGATTAGTTTTAGCTAACCCTGATTATGATTCTAATGAAAGCGAATAAATATAATATATAACTAATTATTTATACAAACTTCTATCAAAAATTTGGAATTAAAACCTTGTGATTGTCGCTACCATCGTGCAGTCTACAAATTTTTTTTTTTGTTTTCCAACACGTCAATCTGATCACTTTGAAAAATCAACACCGGGTCTAATAATATACTATTGACAACTGATTGATGAGTGATAGTGGATACACGTTGATTTACGAGCCTAACACGGCTAGTAAAATATCAGTAAGTGAATTTAAAAATCTATTAGAAAAAGGTAAGGATGATGTGAAGGTAGATACTATGAAGAAAATCTTGATCACCATATTGAATGGTGATCCATTACCTGATTTATTAATGCATATAATCAGATTTGTTATGCCTTCTAAAAATAAAGAATTAAAGAAATTGTTATATCATTATTGGGAAGTATGCCCTAAATTAGATTCTAACGGTAAAATGAGACAAGAGATGATATTAGTATGTAATGCAATTCAAAGAGATTTACAACATCCAAATGAGTATATTAGAGGTAACACTTTGAGATATTTAACTAAATTGAAAGAACCTGAATTATTGGAAACTTTGGTTCCTAATGTTAGACAATGCTTAGAACATAGACATGCTTATGTACGTAAAAACGCCGTGTTTGCTTTATGGTCAATTTACAAGATTAGTGATCATTTATGTCCAGATGCAGATGAGTTAATTTACAAATTTTTGTTTGATGAACTGGATTCAGTTTGTAAAAGAAATGCATTTGTTTGTTTAGGCGATTTAAATCGAGATGCAGCTTTACAATACATTCAAGATAATATTCTTTTAATTGAAACTTTGGATCCTTTGATTCAATTAGCATTTATTGAATTTATCAAAAAGGATTCAATTAAACATTCTAATTTGAAGCAACAATATACTCAATTAATTACTGAAATTATTGAAAGCTCCTCAAATGTTGTCATGTATGAAGCTGCAAACACATTGACTGTTTTAACTTCGAATCCAAAATCTATATTGTTAGCTGGTAATAAATTTGTTGAATTGGCAACTAAAGAATCTGATAACAATGTTAAGATCATCACTTTGGAAAGAATCAATGAATTGCACAAACAACATCCAGGAATCTTACAAAATTTATCGTTAGAAATATTAAGAGTTTTGTCTTCCCAAGATTTGGACGTTAAGAAAAAAGCTTTGGATGTTACTTTACAATTTATTACAACTAGAAATGTTGAAGATGTTGTCAAATTATTGAAGAAGGAATTACAAGCTGCAACTTCATCTAATGACGACAAAATTTCGGAATACAGACAACTTTTAATTAATTCGATTCATCAATTGGCTATCAAATTTAGTGAGGTGGCTGAAAATGTTATTGACTTATTATTGGATTCGATTTCAGATTTGAACGGATCTGCAGCTTATGAAGTTATTACATTTGTCAAAGAAGTTGTTGAAAAATTTCCGGATTTAAGACCTTCAATTTTGAAAAGATTAATATCGGCTTTACCTTTTGTTACAAGTGGTAAAGTGTTTAGAGGTGCATTATGGATTATTGGTGAATATACATTAGAAGAATCTATAATTCAAGAATCTTGGAAATATATTAGGTCAAGTGTTGGTGAAGTTCCAATAGTTGCTAGTGAATTGAAATTAAACGAACCAAAGGAAGAAGAAGAATCTGAAGAAAATAGTCATAAAAAGAAAGGTCCAACAATATTACCAGATGGTACATATGCAACAGAAACGGCTTTAACATCAGAAAAAACCACATCAAAAGATCGCCATACAAAATCAGACCTTCCACTAAGAACCTGTATTTTGAACGGTGATTTTTATTTAGGCTCAGTTCTATCTTTAACATTAGTCAAATTGATCTTAAGATTACAAACTTTAAATACTTCAAGCAAGATAATTAATGGATTAAAAGCTGAAGCATTATTAATTATGGTAAGTATATTAAGACTCGGAGAGTCTAGTTTGGTGGATAAAAAGATTGATGAAGATTCTGCTGATAGAATATTATCATACATAAAAATCTTGAATGATGAAGAAGATATCAAAGAAATTGAAACCGGATTTTTAGTAGATACAAAAGATGCTTTTAAAGCTCAAATTAATAGCACGGAAAAGAAGAAGCAACAAGAAATTACAAATCAAGTACAAAAAAGTGCTGAGCAAGTTGATGACTCAATATCATTTAGACAATTAAATGACGAAGGTTCCAGCACTACTTTACTTGATGATATAACCATAGAATCTAATGAAGTAAAAAGCAAAGAAGACTTGTCGTCAAGATTAAATAAAATCATACAATTGACAGGGTTCTCAGATCCAGTTTATGTCGAAGCTTTTGTAAGAGTACTTCAGTACAATATTGTATTGGATATTCTTGTTGTCAATCAAACTACTACTACGTTGAAAAATCTAACCGTTGAATTCTCAACATTAGGTGATTTGAAAGTTGTCGACAAACCCACCACCGCAAACATCGGTCCTCATGGTTTTTATAAAACTCAAACAACAATCAAAGTTACTTCAGCAGACACAGGTGTTATCTTTGGTAACATAATATACGACGGACATCATTCCGATGAAAACACAATAGTTATTTTAAATGATGTTCATGTTGATATAATGGACTATATTAAACCTGCAATTTGTACTGAAAATCAATTCAGAAAAATGTGGAATGAGTTTGAATGGGAAAATAAGATTACAATCAAATCTCCAATTGCATCGTTAAAAACATACTTGGAAGAATTAATGAAAGGTACAAATATGAATTGTTTAACTCCAGGTGCAGTCATTGGTGAAGAGTGTCAGTTTTTGTCAGCTAATTTATATTCAAGATCAACATTTGGTGAAGATGCCTTAGCTAACTTGTGTATTGAAAGACAAACTGACGGACCAATTATTGGTCATGTTAGAATAAGATCAAAAGGTCAGGGGTTGGCTTTAAGTTTAGGTGATAGAGTTGCTTCAATATCAAAAAAAGGTAAAACTCCAGCATTAGTTAAAGTATAATTTTAAATATATATAACATACATGAAGGTAAACTTTTCATAAAATTTTATCATTTAACCTCAAGAATGGAATACAAGTAAACGGATGCAAATTATTTCTTTGCATATAAGTACTCTATTAGCTTCTCATGAGATTGTTTTTTGATTTCGTTATTTTCTATAGAATTATGTTTTAATGCAGGATCCAATTGTCTTCCAAATATACTATCACTATCTTTGTCATAGTCAACCGCTAGATTTTTATCAACACAATTCATTATAAAATGGAATAACGAGGTGAAATCACCTTGAATGAAATAATTTATAATCCCAGGAGCATAATTATACCCGTCAATGTACTTTAACCCAAAATCTTCTTTCTCACCAGACTTTAACAATAAGTTAACTTTGTAATTTGTCGACTTCAATGTGAATAAATCTTTACCCAAATTTCCATTAATTTTTATATTAAGCAAATACAGTAAGTAAATTAATGATTTTGATATATCCAAAATATGTCCGTAGATGATTAAAAATTTATCTATTGAACCCGTTTTGCCTAATTTAATTGAAACAGTCACTTGAAACTCCTCAGCTAGAGTTTGCTTAATATTCAAAGTTTCTAGCTCTTCAACCTCTAATTCTGATAATACTACTGTTATATATGATGATTTGTTTGTTGTTTTGTATTTTGGAGATAGTTTGGTCAAATAATTTAATACTTTTGATTTTTCTAGTTCGGATTTTGAAGGGGATTGAAACTCATTAGTTAACTGTAGTTGATCCTGTATTTGAGCTTTTGGTTGTTTATTCACATAACTAAAATTTCGTTTCCGTTTCCTTTGAAAGCTATTTTGAGTGGTATTATCTTGTACCATTAGTAGGTCATAGATTGGTTCGTGTACAGTGATACAATATTATTTCTCACTCATCGCTATCGATTTTTTTTTCATTATCGAAAAGAGTGAAAATTAACAAAATTCATAAAATGGGTAAAAAAGAAAGCAAATCCAAGGCTTCAGAAGAAGTGTCTACCGAACAGGACAATTATGAAAAAAGAATGTCGGCAGTTTTGCCATTTGCTAAACCTTTGGCATCTAAAAAATTAAACAAGAAAATTTTGAAAACAGTTAAAAAGGCTTCAAAAGCTAAACACGTCAAAAGAGGAGTGAAAGAAGTTGTGAAAGCATTGAGAAAAGGAGAAAAGGGATTAGTTATTATTGCTGGTGATATATCTCCAGCTGATGTTATATCACATATACCTGTATTGTGTGAGGACTCAAGCGTATCATATATATTCATACCTTCAAAGGAAGACTTGGGTTCCGCAGGTGCTACGAAGAGACCAACCTCATGTGTTATGATTGTTCCGGGTGGTGGTAAGTCTAAAAAGAACGCTGACAAAACTGATGACTATAGAGAAAATTATGATGATATTGTTAAAGAAATTGCTTCATCTGAGTAAAGAAATTAATATAAACGGGTATGTTATTTGACATTTACTTTCTGACAATTGAACTAATTTGAAATCAAAGTACCTCTTCAAGTTTGTTTGAAGTATCGTAATTTTTCTACTTCCTTTAGTTCTTTCTGTTAGTTCATTTTGAAGATAACTCTTGACCTCAGTTTACACTAGCTGATAGTTAGTGAGGTAATCTTTACCTTTGGAAAGCAATTATTTTCTTGTTTATCAGACATTGTTTCACAAATTGATAGAAAGCAAACAAAAAGTAATTCTTATTTACATTTTTTTTCCAGTTTTATTACATACAATTATGAGTAGTTTCACTGGCCAATATGAAGATCAAGTCTCCTTGCCAGAGGTCATTGAGAAAGAAATTGAGCTACAGAAACAAGCAAAAGAAATCATGCCATTTGAACCCTCTGTTTGCACATATGAAAAAGGAGAATTGCGACAATCAATATTTGCCTGTTTGACTTGCTCACAAGAGAATGACGAGACTCCAATTGGGGTTTGCTATTCATGTTCAATACAATGCCACTCTACTCACAATTTGGTAGAGTTATTTACAAAAAGAAACTTTGTGTGTGATTGCGGCACAACAAGAATGTCAAAAACTCCGAATGGTGCATGTAAATTAAGAAGGAGGAAACCTCAAGATAATAAAAAACATCTGGATGTTGAACTACCAGCAGAAGATATACCATCGTCGTCAAATTCTTATAATCAAAATTATTTAGGAAGATTCTGCGGTTGCAAACAAATTTACAATCCTTTGGAGGAGAATGGTCATATGATTCAATGCTATTTTGGTTTTACGTGTGGAGAGGATTGGTATCACGATAAATGTATTATGGGATTCCAACCTGATGCATTTAAAAATAAGCCCGACAATGAATATGTTGGCAAAAATATATTAGACAAATTATCACCTCCTGGACTTGATGCTGGGTTGCAATATGAAGGGCCAGATGAAAAAGTGAAACAAATTAATGAGAATGATGTAAATGAGGATGGAGAATACGAAGAAGAAGAGGACGAAGATTCGATTCACAAATTAAAGTATTTCCCCAAATTAGATACGTTCGATCTGTTTATCTGTTGGGGTTGCGTTGAAAAATTTAAAGATATTTTTACCGATCTTGAATCAATACCAGGGGTTATTCTAGAGAAATTGCCGAGGTTTGAAAATGTGGATTCAATTGAAGACTGGCATCAATTAAAGCAAAAAGAAACAGAGGAGCCAAAGCGAAAGAAGATAAAGTATGAAAATGAGCAGCAGGAGCGGGAGGAAAAAGAAAATTACTCAGTGTTTCTCACAAATGATTTCAGAAATAAAGTCAAATCACAATTTGAAAAATTGGATAAATCGTCAAAATTGTATAAATTTTTACAAAATAATCAATATTTATTTGATGATGATCCTGTGTACCAACCGCCGACAGATGAATCAGAGGAAGAATGGTCAACCACAGTATCATATTTAGATATGTGTGCTGCTGATGCTTTGCATTCATTACCAAAAGGCAAGGCAATCGAAAGTGTTCATGCTTATGATAAACTACGATCAAAGTTAAGAGATTTTTTCAAACCATTTGCTGAAGAAGGAAAAATTGTGACAGAAGATGAAGTTAAGAATTTTTTTGGACATCTTAAAGAGCAAGATAACTGATGTACAATCAATGATATATTTACAAACTATTTACAATCTAGTCCTTTTTATTTTTTTGCTTCTTCTCTTCTAATTTTTGAAACTCTTCTTTCCATACATTACTTGCTTTTTCTTTATCCAAACCTTCAAATAATTGATCAAAAGCTTCGTGGTACCAATCAACAGGTACGTAAGTCACACCTTCTTTGACATCTTGAGGTATATCTTCTAAAAGATATTCACTATCCTTGGGTATAATTATTTTGTTATAACCAGCTCTTTTTGCACCAAGGGTTTTTTCTCTCAATCCTCCTATTGGCAAAACTTTCCCACTTAATGTAATTTCACCGGTCATTGCAATATTGTTAGGTAATGATGTGTTTAATGCCAAAGAAATTAATGACGAGGTAAAAGCAACTCCAGCTGATGGTCCATCTTTTGGAATTGAACCAGAAGGACAATGAACATGAATTTGTGCAGCTTCAAAAAACTTATTTTCTGGAAAATTTCTAATCATGAATTGTTTGGCAAAAGAATATGCTATAGAAGCTGATTCTTTCATAACGTCTTTTAAGGAACCAGTAACACTCAAATGACCGTTGTTACCTCCTCCGGAACTAATGGAATCCGTTAATATGGATTCAATGTATAATGCATCACCATCTCCAGAATTGTTATAAGCCAAACCAGTAGCAATACCTGGAGTCAAAGTCTCATATAATCTATCCTTGGTATAAATTTCCGGTCCAATATAATCTTTTAATTCATCTGGCTTAATCACAATTTTCAAATCTTCAGGTATTGCTAGTTTTTTTATTTCAGATTCAACTTCATTAACTTCATCTACCCCGTCTATCACCTCTGATTTTTCAACATTGAGTTCACTCACGGCTGCTTGTTTTTCAATCTTGACTTCTTCTCCTTCAACTAGTTCAACAATCTTTCTTGAAACTTTACCAAAGATTTTATCAATTAAATGTTTGACTTTTCTAACTCCACTTTCTCTACAATATTTGTCAATCAATCTTGAAATTGTTTCTCTAGGTATTTCAACATGTTTTGAGTCTAAACCAACTTTTTCACAAGCTTTTGGTATTAAATGCCTTATTGCTATTTCGATTTTTTCATTCTTTGTATAGCCATTTACATCAATTATTTCCATTCTATCCAATAAAGGTCTTGAAATTGTATCCAAATAATTAGCGGTACAAAGAAATAAAACTTTTGATAAGTCAACCTTTACCTCAATGAAATTATCAACAAACCCTGAGTTTTGCTCTGGATCTAGAATTTCCAAAAAAGACCTAGCGGCTCCACCTCTTGCTGTGTTGTCCAATTTATCAATCTCATCAACAACCATAAGAGGATTGGAAGTTTTTGTTTGTATCAAAGAAGTTATAATTCTTCCAGGTACCGCACCGACATATGTTCTTCTATGACCTTTCACATCATGAACATCTTGAACACCACCAACAGAAATTCTAGCATATTTCCTATTCAAAGATTCTGCTATCGATCTCGCTATCGATGTTTTACCGGTACCGGGTGGACCTGCTAAACATAATATTTTTCCATTAACGGAACCTGAAACTTTGCCCACAGAAATAAATTCCAAAATTCTATCCTTGACATCTTTCAAACCATAATGATCTCTATCCAAAATCTCTCTTGCTCTTTTAATATCAAATGAATCTTTGGAATATACACCAAATGGGATAGATGTCAAATAATCCAAATACTTTTCAGTAATACTAGATTCCATGTCTGTGGAAGCACCTAATTTACCAATTTCATTTTTGTAAGCTTCCATTGCTTCGTCTGTTAATTTCAATTTTTTGAGTCTTTCTTCAAATTTTTTAGCTTTCTGACCGCCTGGTCCACCTTCCAAACCAGCTGCTTTCAACAATTCCTTTGTATAATCTTTAATAATCATTTGAGCACTGGCTAATTCTAATTTTCTTTGATAATTTTTTTTGGCTTTGAGTCTAATAGCATCAGCATCAACCTCAGCTTTTAACAAATCCAATATTTTTTCTAATCTTTTCTGAACATTAAAAGTGTCTATAATCTCTTGAATTTGTTTGGGTTCACCATGAACTACAGATCCAACATAATCAGCTAACAATGATGGATTGTTCAAAATTTTCTTACCTTGCTCTCCCCCTAAAATGTCAGATGGAAACTTGGAGCATAATTCTTTAATACATTCAACTAAAGCTTTAATGTCAATATTTTCTTTATCATAAGGTTCATCCTGCACAGGCTTGACTGCTGCATAAGATACATTAAAATTTTTCAAATAATCAGTTACAAACTTATCATATTTTTCAATACTCTCGCTTTTATTTGTAGGAGTCGACAAGTCAACTAATTTTACTCTTTCATGAGCATAAGCCAAAATGTTCATGTTACTTGCATTGAGTTTAGTTTCTTTTGAGATTTGACATATAGTACCATACTCATGTACCCAGCTTTTATGCTTTATCACGTCAATTTCAGCATCTGGATCTTTGGGATCCTTGACATGAAACATGACAAAATAAGGCTCTCTCATTATTATCGATGTTTCTATGCATTTGATTACTTCTGGGTCGGTTATATTAATAGTAAAATGTTTTCCGGGCAAACAAGGGCGGTCTTTCATTGGAATAGCCAAAAAAGGCGGATATAAACCTTCTGTATTAACTCTTGAAGATATGTTCATCGATTCGTTTTCGTTTTCTATCGGTTTATTTGGGTCTATAGATGTTTTTAAATCTTCTTGACCTAAAATTTCTCTCTTTTTAGCTTCAGTCTCTTTCTCCAACTCCTTATCTTTCTTTTTCTTCTCTTTGCTAGAAGATTTTTTCGGATCGTCTTTATTATTATTGTCGTCTCCATTATTGCCACTGGAACCACTTGCAGGTAATCCGGATTCTGTATCAGGTTGGGTAGTTATTGATGAATTTGACTTTTCGTCATCTATCACATTATCTTTTTTTTTCAGTTTGTCAACATCTACTTTATCTGGTTTCTCATCCTTTTCCAAATTTTCATTCAAATTATCTTGGGGTGGTTGATGAGGTTTGTCATTCGAGTCGAGTCTCAAAAAATGTTGTTTATCTATTGAATTTAAAAAATCATTAAGATTAAGCTTACCAGGTAACTCTAGATCTCGAAAATCATTTAATAGGTGTGATGGTGCTGATACAAATTCAGGCTGCACATTGAATCTTGATGATAAATCAAACAGTTGATTCGTAGTTGCGTTTCTTGTGTTGACTCTTGAGCTCAATTGAAAAGCTTTTCCAAGTCTCTGAGACGTTTTAGAGTCATACCTAATGGCTCTAATCATGATAAATCTATAATTGTTGCAACTAGTACGAAAAGTGGATTTTTAATCTCTTTTTTCGAACCTACTGTATACTTGTTTGAACTGTGAACCTCACACCCTGCATATAAGTTGACAAAATATCGTTTGAGTAAATACACTTCATTAAAATCAGTAATTAATAAACTTGGGTGGCAAATCACGACATTGATTAAATTATTAGATTAATGATACTGATGCAATTATTCTATGACTTATCAAGTATGAGTATAGTTCAGATTTGTTACAAGCTCTGCAAAATGTTTATTTAAAAAACTGAGCCTAAGTTGGCAAGAATCAATGCTTTTGACTTCATATTAGAAAAGGCAAGATGTTTCCATGTTTCAAGAAGTCTTTACAGGGATAGGTTACGTAGAGCCTAGTGGCAGACATATAGAAAGGCGTAATTTAACATTAAAGACATGTCTTACATTAAGTAATTTAAGCTAATTGATTTTAAAAACGTTCTTTCGTTTCTTTTTAAGATTTAAATCAATATCAATTGTACTTTTTCTTTTCTTGTTTATAGGTGATAGTAAATCATCTTTTAAATTAAAATCATCGTAATAATTTAAAGTATTTAAATTGTCGTCTTCTAGCATTTTTGAATGTTTAGACAGCGATTGCACCTCTGATTTCCATAATTGCAATCGTTTTTTCTTGATTACTTTTGTATTAATTTTATCAAATGTATCGTCCGCTGAGTTGGCGTCCGTGTCATTAATGACTGTCAAATTTGGCCTAGCTATTCTTTTTGGAGTGAATTCTGGGGATGGTGGCTTTACAAATCCTTCTTTTTCATCATCATCTCGATCAAAAGTTGCTATAAATTTTGCAGGTGAAGCATGATCAACTTTCAAGCTTCTAGTTTTTGAGCTGGGGGTACTTTTCTGATATGATTGTGATTTTTGGTTGTCATCGTTCTTCTCATCAATAGAAGCAATTTCGGTCATCGTTTTAAATTCTTCTTTGGTCATATTCTGTTTATTGCCTTTTCTTTTTATTGGTGTCGATAAATCATCTTCAATACTTTTGGGCCTTGGAAAGGATGAAAAGCTAGATTGAAAACCTATCACATTGTTTTTCAAATTACTCTTATGATAGCGATTATTAGAAGTATCTAGTTTGGTTTTCAAACTTTCGTTCTCCTTTTGTAATGCATTTATCGAAATATCTTTGAGCTTTAACTTTGTAAAGTGCTCTTGTTTCAATTTGTTTATCTGAATTTCATTTTCCACCTTCAATTTTTTGACATATTCTTGTTCGGAGTCGAGAGATAAACTTGAGCTTCTATCAATTTGACGTTCTTTCTCGTCTAGACTAGATTCTTTAATTTTTGCGGAATTCTTCTTTGCTTTAGTCTTTGAAAGTCTCAATCTTAAAGTGTCCACCTGCTCTTGTTGTTTTAAGATAATCAACCTGAAAAGTGCCAACTTTTTTAAAGATCTTATATGTTCCTCTTCTTGTAGTACTTTTTGGACTTCCTCTCGTAGCTCATAATGCCTGTGTAAATCTTCAATATCTACCATTGTTTATTGACCTTTCCTTAAAGTCACAAAAAATTATTTTTTCAAAAGAATATGAATATCTCTGAATATAATCGGAAGAATCTAAATGCAACTAACGTATACCAGGCCAGTAATGGTGAGTTCATGACCGGGCAAGTATTAAGGAAAGATTATTTGAAAGAAAATCCCATAGGTGAGTCATATAGAATAGAGGAAACCAGTCAAGGACTAAACTTAATAATAGATCGATCTAATAAACATTATGAAGAAGAGAGTACCAAAATATTCCGACAAAAGGGTAAAGTGCTATCACCAGATGAATTGTTGGGTATGTTGAAACCCGATAATCTAAAAATACCAATGTTGTCTAGAAACGAAGTAGAATTGCCAGATTCAGATTTGTTAAAACTGATTCACTATTTTTTGAGTAAAAAGCTTACACTGGGAAAGACAAAAAGAGGTTTAAAAAATAACTTTGTTCAAAGTATGGATGAAAAATGTCTTTTGACTATGGGAATGCTAATAGAATCTTGGATTGACGAGTTGATCACCGACGAAACTTGTAAAATGTTTTTACAAAAACAAGATGAAGATGAAGATGAGGATGAGGATATTGTGCAATTGATCGGCGATGAGTTGTAATGATACATTAATTATTTATTAGTTATTTCCTTCTTTGGTTACTTCGACTTCTGGAGTTTCAGCGTTTGGAGTTTCAACTTCAGTTGATTCTGCTTCACCTTCTGCTTTTGCCATTTTTGCGGCTTCAACTTTTTTTTGGTACACTTTCTCTTTCCCATCATCAGTAGATTTAGTCTCAATATCAAATACTCTTGATAATAATTCATGAGTATCTTTCTTACTAACCATTAAGTTGACATTGGTTCTACCTTTCCAAAGTGGTAATAATAAATCTTCCAAATCCCCATCTCTTTTGACAGTCAACAATAAACACCCTTCTTTCAAATTTTTCAATTTTTGGGAGAAGTTAAGATCAATACCTTCATTCTCTATTGACTCCATTTTTGGAAAACCTTCTTGAAACAAAAATTTCAACAACTTCAAATTACATTCTAAATTTCTACTGTTGTCAATATATCTTTCAATTGTGTTGAAACTTTCATTTTGAACTCTCCATGGACATATACCACTATCATTTTTTTGCGCAACAAACAACTTCACACCACTATGAACCAATTTTAATTTCTGATCTTTGATTGATAATATTTCCTTTATTATTGGAGCAACATAATATATCGTTCTTATTGGGTCACCAGTCGCATTTCGAACCAATGCACAATCTTTGTGAAATGTATCTTTAAACCCATAAAATTGCCAGCATGTTTCTAATTCGGAATTTTTAGGATCTACAAACACAAATGGCTCTTCATTTGCATCTCTGGGTAATTTGTTTCTTGATTGTTTGACATGCTTTGATTTTGATTCTACCTTTTCGGTGTTTTCAGATTCTGGTGCTTCTGGAGTTGTTTCGCTAGTAAAAACTGTGGAAATTTTTTGCTTTTTTGGTTTCTCCTCCGTGTCATCAATCTCATCAGCAGTTCTTTTAATTGCTTCATTATTCAATTTCTCGAAAACAGTAATAAAAAATCCTCCAGTGTTTTGTAAATGTGGATAAACTCTGACACAATTTTGTAAATTAAATTTTTCTTTTTCTTCGTTTGTTGGAGGAAAGCAAGTCTCATGAATAGTTTCGTCTTGACCTTTTTCTTTAACCTCCATATCTTTTCCATACACCAACCAATCACTTATACCGCTTCTTCTTTTCAAGCCAGGTAAATCTTCATCAACGTTTACTAATTTGATTTTATCCCCCCACTTTCTCAAAGCTGCTGCAACCACAGCTTCATTCTCAATTGGAGAAAGAGAGCAAGTCGAATAAACTAACCTACCTCCTTGTTTCAACAAATTCAAACCTCTTTCTAAAATATTCACTTGCAAGGGATGCAATCCAAGAGCGTTCCCAATTCTGAAATCTTTCCAAACATTGAAATTTTTCCTCATTGTTCCATCTCCGGAACAAGGCACATCACACAAAATTCTATCAAATTTCAAATATTCTTCTGCTCCATTCAATTTGATTCTTGGAAACATCTGTGCATCGTGATTGACAACCAAAAAGTTAGGTGAATTTAACCTCTTAACTTGATGGACCAACATATGAGACCTTTTATAATCGGAGTCATTAGCTAAAACGAACCCTGTTGGTAATTCCTTCTCGTCGTTTGCATGTAACGCTTCTACCAATTGAGCAGTTTTCGAACCTGGGGCGGCACACATATCTAATACTGAATGATGAGGTTTTACATCTAGTAACAATGGAGGTATCATTGAAACAGCTTCTTGACGTGAGATGTTACCAACTTCAGTTTCAATAACCAAAAATCTTTGAGTTTTAGCAAAATTTTTGTCTTTTTTGATAATCGATTTTGTCAAATCAATTTGCCAACCCAATTTATCTGGATAGAATTCAATGTTTTTAGGTGTGATGTCAATGCCTTCGTATTCTTTGTCAACTAAATTTTTATAATGTCTTTCTAGAAAAATATTTCTAATTTCTTCAGCGTGTCTTTTAGATCCTGTAATTCTGAATGTTAATGGCAAAGTAGTTTGACATGCTTTTTTAAAAGAATCCCATTGTTCGTCTGGTATTATCTTAAGAGATTTGTAGTACTTTTCCCAATTTTCATTCTCTCTTTCTAGAGTATTCCATCTGTCATCATTTATCTTTTTACCGACTTTTGAAGGTATTCCACCTTTATGCTTTTTGAAATTTCTTTTTGGCATTTTCTTTTTGAATTTTAGAAATTTTATCTCTGTCTTTGGTCTTGAAATAATACTAAGTTTTGGTTTAAAAAAAGATACAATGCTTTTTAGCATATAACTGAAAGCACCCAGTTGATAAGATTTATAAATTTATGGTTACCAAAAAATTTTTTGTCGCGATGTTGCGTGCATATAATAAAATGAATTGTACCACTAATAACTTAGTACTTCAATACTATACCTTTATAATTCAACTGTAAACGTTGAGATTCTACATGATGGTATGATTATTGTGTATATTTAGTATTTGATCGATCATTTATATTTTGAGAGGTAATTGTATGCATCTTCTACTTCTAATTGAACCTCTTGTAATGCCCTCAGCTCAGATCTAACTCCCATATACCAGATCAAACCATTTAATAAACCAGTTATTATAATGAAGGTTGTGAACAACAAAAATATTACTGAGATCCATCCAGCAACCTCAGACACAAACACTATAGCTACGTGCATTCCCACAACTATCAAAGCACTAATTATAAAGTGGGACTTCCTCCACATTGCTTGAAATGGTATAGTAACTTTTCTGTAATGAACAATTTCAGCTAATAATTCTCTATAAACGGATAATTTTTCTTCGGTTGAAGAATTGTTTTCAGGTTCTTGATAGTTCTTTTTGAGATTGATCATAACTTCAACACTATATGCAAAATGATCGCTAAACGAACAGCTTAAAGGTGTTGGCATATTCTCTGTGAATTTGACTTTGGCATCAATAGGTCTGATATTATAAGCATCAATCAAAGCATAGTCTAGTCTACATGCTTCCCAAATTGGTCTAGCTTTTCTCCATGTATTTAGCCTAGAATTGCAAGTAACTCCAGCTAAAGTGATTTGATCTTCAAGGGATAAATTTTTAATCTCTTCATTTCTTATTGCATTGTCTTTATGAAGTACATCCCAAGAGTCAGCCAAGCCACCTTCAACGGTAAATAACTTGTACGGTAGGGAATTGGGTTTAGAGTTTAAATCTCCAACTTGAATGACTGCATACCCAGCATTTTTCAACATTCGAACCATTTTCGCAAAATCCCAAGCTTGACAAGCTCTGTGTGTTGAGTAGCTAGCATCTCCAGGACCATAAGGAGCATGCATATGCGAATTTAGTAAAGCGATTGGTAAACTTTTCTCATTATGGGGCCTGAACATTGTTATTGCAATCAGTTTACCAACAAAAAAGTCACCCCTGAAAATTGCCGACGCCCTACCATTAATTGGAAACCTGTAAAGAAACGTTTCTTGGATTGGAATTTTACTTAATACACTTAGACCAGGTCCGGTTATGATTCCACTTTTGAAAATCCTTCTATGTGGATATTTAGAAGAACACACAGAATCTAGATATATCCAATCTTCTTCACACCATATTTCTTGTAATGCAATAATATCATAATCATCATCATCACTTTTCGGGTTGGCCAATTCATCAGCAATAGCTTTTAGTCTTTCTTTTCTATGTTTAGATACAAATTTTAGCCCCCATGTATTAAAAGTTAACAACTTGATTGATTGATTTGTTGGATCTTTTTCAATGACAGATATTGTTGGTTGATCTTTTATCTGTTTACTCATATGTGCAAAAAGTTTTACAACAGCCTTATAGGAATACGTGGAGTATTTTTCAAGTGAATGTATTATGTAATTAATCTTTTATTTTTTTTTGTTTTGCGAAATCATAACACTTGAGGTTTGGCATGGAATCTACTACAGTGCGAAGCTATGAAAGATTACAAGAAGGTATAAAACAGTTTGAAAATCTTAAATTAGAGTTGAACGACTTTTCTCAAGATGTGGATACAAAACTTAATTTTAAACAGCAAGAAATTCAATCAAGTAGTCACAAATTCCAGCAAGAATTACATTTAGCAGAGAATCACCGAAATCAATACACAGAGCAGGTTGCAGAATTGACAAAAAAAGTAGAAACACTTCGGGCGAATTTAACATCGAAGTTGAATGCATTGGAGCAACAGAAAACTAAATGTGATGATTTGATAAACAAGAAGAATGAACTTTTGAAAATCAAAAAACAAGCTGAGTTCACAATTAAACAAACAGATGAAGAAATCAGAGTCAAAGAATCAGAGTTGAATAAATCAAGCAGAAACATGAATTTGCAAATTGCAAAAAATATTGAAGAATTGGAAAAAGTTCAGCAGTACAATGGCTCCAGAATACAAGTATTAGAAAGCAATAAGTTTGCATTCATATTTGATAATATAGATATCGAGGATATGGAAAGACAATTTCAAATTATAATCAAAATAGAAGAAGGATATTCAATAGAATCAACAGATCCAGAAATTGAAAATCAAATTTTATTAAAGATACAGACTGAATTAAACCAACATCAACAATTAATTAAATCTTTAAAAGAATTACGAAAGAGTTTTAAAAAACTAGTA
Organism: Insectozyma parachauliodis; assembly: GCA_030565145.1. Taxonomy (NCBI): domain Eukaryota; kingdom Fungi; phylum Ascomycota; class Pichiomycetes; order Serinales; family Debaryomycetaceae; genus Insectozyma; species Insectozyma parachauliodis. Next base: position 658,146 of record JAJMBB010000001.1, on the reverse strand, counting down.
AGCAAAAATTCATAATTTGTTAATGAATATTATGGATACGTCTGCAATGCCAAACAAAAACCCAGGCACCGTGCACTATATTTTTTCAGAGAACTTTTTAAGTATTATTAGCATTAAGCTAGAATAATGTCAATCAGGAAAAAGAGTTGCAATTGCCTGTTAAATTAGAGACATCCTTATTAAAAAGTCTTTTTTATCGTTCACGATAGCTTTCATGTGGTGCTTATGAAGGTATACGCCGAAGGTTATCTAAGAAAGAAAATATTAAATTTGAGAACATATTATTTTAAAGGAATACAAAGTTTAGTTATTTAAAAATGTTAATTTTACTTTTGAATACGATCTCAAATTCTTTGGCTGAATAATCTCACAATTACTATGATAATTCAAACGTTTCACTCAATTCGTTTTGGCTGAATAATTTCACAATTACTATGATAGATCAATTGTTTCATTTAATTTGTCAAATTATATTTAGAACTCGCTTTGACAATCACAGAGCATTAAGAGTTGAATATTTTCCGCCAGGGTATTTTGGATCTTGTTATGTATAGATGCAAAAATTTCTTCTACGCGCGATTCTTCGCACGGTTTCAAACTACAAATACATTATAATCACTTATTAAACCAAATAATGTTGCAATAAATATCTTGTAATTTTTATTACCTATCTCAATTTTATCTTCAATTGATTCAAAATTATTTGATGACTTTTGTTTGTCAATTGAGTTTTATTGTTCACCTTTGATTATTAAATTCAAAAATTGACAACAATCAATTCTTGCTACTCTTCTATGCGCGCTTATTTTAATCATAACACAAATCTAGCAATCAAAACTCTAATATCGATTTTGACACAATTTATTTTATAGTGAAACATTATAGCATACTTGTTTGACAAGAAAGCTGTTATTTATCTGGGTTTTTATATCTTAGAAAATATTTGTACTGCTTTGTTTCTTTTGACTCTTCCATTGACCAAGAGATCTTTATAAACTAGACATAAATATGTAATGATCTTACATTGTTCAGTGTAAGTGATGTAGACTACTTTCACCGAACCTTTTGATAGACTTGAATTTAAAATCAAAAAAGTACACGACAGTTCAGCCTACGGTGCAAAACTCAAAAGCAAAAAACATGAGTAGTTGACACTGCTACTTATAGTGCCATCTCGAATAATTCATGACCTGTACAAAAACTTGTATTTTGATTAAACGTCAACTCTGCAAGTTCGCACAATAAGATTGGCGTCTAAGTAAAAAATAGGCACTATGTAGTGCGAGGCTAAGCAACATTTTGTGATGCGGCCTCAAAAAAATTAGTGATTTTCAATTTGAGATAAGACTAATCACATCTGAATTCTTTCACGCTGGATTAAAGAAGTCTGGCATTTTTGCTTCAACTACTCGACATGTTCAACATAATATTATCTAAGAAGCTACGACTTGGAGCAGTATGTTAGTTTAATTGTGAAAGAGCAACATCATATTAACAATTTTAGTTTGGTGCTTTGATTAGTATCACAACATATAGACATATGAATGAGAAACAATCATTTTCTGTTAGTCCATCTACAACGGCAAGTTTTGGTTTAAATACATTGCAGAGTTCGTTAAAACCCATCGTCAATAATTTTTCGTCTTGTTTAGCTCGAAACAATTCTAGTCACCAATCTACTTACTTATTATTTTTTTTAACCGTAGTGTTTTTAAATTTTAGCAAGTGGTTAATTTTTGGTAAGCTTTCATACAGAGAATGTCAAATTGTCAAAGATAAAATTATATATACCCTTTGGGAATTTTGTTTAGGGACTATCATACTATATCATAAATCATTTAAAGGTCAAAATAATTTTGGTGATATGATATATTCAGAATTTAACAAATTTGTTGGATTGTTCTGTTTTGTAATACTTTTGAAATGTTTTCATTGTTTGGTATCAGAAAGAATTCAAGCTATATTTCACCACGAGAATAGAATTGACTATAAAAGATTGTTGAAGTCATCTTTAACAAAAATGTTTATAAGTCTAATTCTTTTAAATCTAATTGATGTTTTATTGATTTTAAAATTTGCTCAAGAGCTTTATCAAAGAGGACTATGGATCAGTAACGGATCTAACTTATCAATGAAAGATAATATCTTAATAACGATTTTTGGATTTGAAATCATCAATTTGTTTCCATTCATTATTTTGACATCTTTGAAGTGTGGACTTGAATTGCATCAGCAGCTCAGATTTTACAATCATTCTACAGAGATCGATGATGATGATCATCTGAGCTGGTTCGAATACAAATGTAAATGGATACACATCGGAGAGTTCATAATAAACCTTATTCAATTTGGGTTTATATGCTTATTTGCTGTTATATTCCTTTATTTTTATACAATTCCCATTCATATCTTACCATCTTCTTATGCAAGTTTGAAAGTTTTGATACATAAGGCAAGAAATTTTATAAATTTCAAGAAGAAGCAATTAGTTCTCAAAAAGATTTCATCGATCAGCTTGGGCAAACTTATTGATGATAAATGTTGCATATGCTTGGATTCTATGATCGTTGATGAGAAGCATGACATAAAACAATTGAGTTGTCATCACCAATTTCATTTCAAATGCTTAAAAAGTTGGGTCAATTATTCTGGGTGTTGTCCAACTTGTAGGGCGGTTTTATAATTATTCATTTATTTAAATAGGGGTTTTGGAGTTTCATATATAAGTTACTTTTTATTAATAATACATAGTTTCATTCACTGTCTTTTTGTTCATTAAAATTAGAAATAATTTTCTGAGCCACTCGCTATAGCTGTTGATAAACCAATATCATTTAAGTTTTCTTTCACGTCAGCTATAGGTCTGTTGTCCATTAGTTTTATTTCGTCGGTGTCTAGTGATTCTTGATTTATTTCTTCATTTTGATCATTTCTTTCAATCATTCTATTATCTGCATTTAGATAATTTGAGTTATTATCTATGCTTACTTCTTCACCTTTTATTAACCGATCTTGCATGTTTGGAGATTGCAGTATACCTTCGAAAAACTCTCCGTTCATTTGATTATCAATATTATTCTTGTAAGTTTCGTTATAGTTCAAACCTCCATTTTCAAAATTTGGGTTTTTATGTATTTGTTCTTCAGGTTGTGGATGTTCATGTTGTTGCTGTTGTTCTACCTGTTGTTGATGATCTAGTTGTTGTTGTTGATGATCAGATTGTCGTTGCTGATGGTCTAGTTGTTGCTGATGGTCTAGTTGTTGCTGCTGCTGTTGTTGTTCTAGATGTTGTTGTTCTAGATGCTGTTCTTGTTGCTGTTGTAGTAATAATAACTTTGCTTGCTTTTTACTTATTCTAGGAGCGTCTTGTCTCAAAGCTTGTGCTTCTCTATACTTTGCTAAATATATTTTCAATACCTCTGCATAATTTTCAAATCCTAGATCGTGCATTGAATATAGAATATCTTCACCATTTATTGTTTTCCTCTTTTCTCTTAAACATTTATCACTAGCTTCACTAGTTATGAAAGATATAAATTCAGACACACACTCTTGCATACACTCTTTCGCGTCTTTTGAGACTTTTGCAGTCGCCGGTAAAGTATTTTTCATTAATCTTGCAACATTAGCGATTGGTAACCACCTATCCTGTTCCCTTAATTCTATATCTCTTACTTGTTGATCCATTTCTTCAATGTTGCTCTAAATGATTGTTGAAGCAGGAGTTACTAGAAGTAGCTTACTATTGTCTTACACGTGAATGGTTGAATCCTATTGACACTACTAATACTCTCGAAAATAGTAATAACGCACTGAAAAATTATAGCCTAAAAATTTGTTGATTGTACAAAAATTTGACACCACACGCATACGATTTTTCAAACTTGAACGTTTAGATTAGATGTCAATTAAAGAGGAAGCCAATGTCGTCAATAAATCTGCTAAAAGTGTGAGTTACTTGATAATTGTTCAAGTTGTTACTAAATTATTCACATTCGTGTTGAATCAATTGTTAATTAAATTCATTACTCCCGAGATCGTTGGAATTTCATCGTATTTAGAATTTATAATTAACACGGTATTGTTTTTCAGTAGAGAGTCAATTAGATTATCTGTTCAAAGGATTTCAGATTATAAAGTTTTAAAAGGTAGAAATAATGAGATTGAAACAAAATCAGGTACATTTCAAAATGTTATAAATTTTGGATTTATTCCATTGGGTATTAGTTTACCAATCATATTACTTGTTGGTACTCAATTTTACACTAGCAATTTTCAAAAGCTATTTGAGTTGCCTTTTAGTAATTTAATGTTGATACTGCTAGTGATATCAATTTATTTAGAATTGATTATCGAACCCATTTATTGTTTGTATCAATTTCAATTGGATTTCAACAAGAGATCGAAATTTGAGAGTATTGCCATATTCTTCAAATGTGTCTCCACTTTTGTATCAATTTTATTGTTCAAAAAGTTTGGATCAGAGGACAATTTTAAGAGTTTTGCAATTTTATCATTTATCATTGGACAATTCATTTATTCATTCACATTAACCTTATTATATTCAAATTCATTTAGATCGTTTAATAAAGAAAATGAAACCACGATTGAGTTCAATTTGGTGAGATTTAAAGATGATCGAAATTCTTTCTATTTTCAATCTAAGATTTTATTGGTATTTAAGAACTTTTTCATTCAAATGATTTTTAAACAACTTTTAACCGAAGGCGATAAATTATTAATAAGTTACTTATGTACAATCCAAGAACAAGGAATTTATACCATAATTTCAAATTATGGTTCAATAATTGCAAGATTATTATTTCAACCTTTAGAAGAATCTACCCGGTTAATGTTCACGAGGATATTGAGTGAAAAAACAAATGAGTCAGTAAATACATCATTAAACTACTTAAAACTAATATGTTTATTCTATTTCAACTTATCGCTATTGATTTTGTTTGCAGGTTATACAAATGGACCATTTTTGTTGAAAATCATACTATCGAACAAATCAGTCTGGGGAAGTACTAAGATATTTGAGATATTTTCAAATTACATACTTTATATTCCATTCTTAGCGTTCAATGGAATATTGGAAAGTTTGTTTTCGAGTATAATGGATACCAAACAAATGGTTCAGTATTCGAAATTTATGACATTTACATCAATCATAGTACTTTTCATCTCAGCGGGATTGATCAAATATTTAAATTTGAGGCTAGATGGATTGATAATTTCAAATATTGTGAACATGCTTATGAGAATAGTCTATTGTGCTTATAGCATAAAGATGTACTATGGAACTAATGAAATACGTATAAATTTCTTTATGTGTGTTAGATATGTTTCTCCTGCAATGTTACTTACACTAAGCTTTTGGTTGCTACAATTTGTCAGCTTGAAAAGTGTTCAAACAGAAAGCTTAAATCAGCTTTTAAAAAGTGTAGGATTTTCAGTATTGTTACTTTCAAGTTTGTTGTACCTAGAAAGAAACAACCTACTTTTGTATATAAAAAGGAAGATTGAGTGATTAAGTTTAGAATTCCAAAAAAATAGAGTCGTATAACACTAAGATATATAACAGTTATTGATGTAAACAATTAATGTGCCATCCAGAATTCGCCTCTTCACGGATAATCTACTGTGCTGAATTAACTTCCCTCCAGTGATAAGATTATTAATTACCAACAACTTAAACGACTGATTACTCAAGTGTTGAAGCCGTCAACCGCAAGGATCGAACTGGACACTTCGTCGCCGTAAAATCAACAACCGAAATTTACACAAGAAGTGCACTCCCGCTAAGCCATCACAGCAAATTACCGGTTTTAAGAAGCGCAGAAAATCACATCGCAAAGATATGAGGCACGTGACAAAAGATTTGGAGCTATACTTCTACTTTATTTTTATCATTAGTTCTGCTATTATGCCCTAAATAGCCTAATTATGGTCATGAGTTAATATACATCGAGTTTTTGAAATAAAAAATTATCATTTGCTGATTTTAATGAATTTGAAAATTGAAGTGAGTGAAAAAAGTGTTGGCAGGTTGCAAATTTGGTTTTTCTCGAATATTCAAATTCGATTGTTGACAAATAGTATCATTCCAAAGTGTTAAAATTTGATCTTCAAAGGTACTTAGATGTTTCTTTATCAGTATCACCTGCCATATCTAGTACTCAAATAATTGTTACAGGTATATTTAGCTCCAAAAAAAAAGCAGTCGCACCAGTTTCAACTTTACAGAAATGTCAATTGTACAGCTACTGAATGAGATAGATAAATTAGCTAAAATAATTAATCAAAAAAATAGCGAGCTAGATAATTTGAAAATAGAATATGACAAGAAATTATCATTCATAAATGATTACATACGAGATCTTCCAATTGAGACTAGTAAAGAGATTAACGATGAGGACTTCATACAATTGATTCATTCGAGATGCCCCAAATGTAATGAGTTATTAAACAATGAGCAATTTTTGCTAATCCCGAAAGCTTATTTACTCACTTCTAACACTACACTCGATCCAGTAAATGAACCAAAAGTATCTAAACAACCTCAGCCTAAAAAGAAAAACAAATTAAATATAACATGTTCAAAGTGTAAGAAGCTAGGTCATACCAGAAAATATTGTAATGAGCATTAACGTCTTTGTCCATTCCCAATTGTTATTAATTTATATTTTATAATACATAATAATTCGTAATATACAAGTTTTATTTGCTAGCTTGAACCATTGCTTCCCTTCTAGACGCATCCTGTAACAAAGTGCAATCAACACTGTTTGGATTCATATGTACGTAACGTACTGTTGAGCCTCTGATGAACAAATTTTTGACGGCATTCAAATATGGGTATTGTTGGCTGTTAGTGCATTCGATGTTATCTAGTTTTAAATTTAAAAATTGATCAACCGATTTCAAGGTCCCTTTTATTTCCATATCATTTTTCAACTCCACTGTGACTTCTTGATCCACCAAGGTTTTAAAGAAACTGAAAAACAACATTACGACTTATGATGGTGGGTGAGTTTTTTTTTTCTGTTAGATTATGATTGAAGGAAAACTTTACATCAGTATTTAGTAATCAAGAGGTTGTTTCATTAAATACCATGGCTCTATACATTGTATTGAATTATCGTTTCCATTGTCATTGTCATCATCATTATCATCTTTGAGGTTCTTACAATCATTGAGGTATTGAAAAAAATTGCTTGCAAAACTGACTTTTTTACGAGTCAATTGTTGAGCTTTATTTATATAATATTTGGGATCCAACAGTTCTAGATCCTGAATTAAAGGCTCGATGTTGTCTTGAGTTGAGTTTTCAGCAGAATATTTTATTTTCTGTTCCATAGGCAAGTTGAAGACGTTCATAGAATCATTATTCTCTTTATTGTAATCATCAGGTATAACTTGTGGTAAAGGTTTGCTTAGTAAGTTATCGTAATTGCTTTTATTCTTTTTCACCAAACTGATCAAAGGCTGATCTAAATTTGATATCAAGTTTTCAAAATTTTTCGGAGATTCATACGATGATGGAGATCTGCCCCGGATAAGCAAAGGTGGGGTGTTTGCGATTGCTATGATTGCAAAAGTGTTTGGACTGTCCAACTCAGCTAGTAGTTGAATTTGTAATATGAACCTCTTTTTCTCGCTTATTGCATGTCTTTTATTACTACTATTGTTGATAAAACTTGATGCAAACAAAATTCGTTCGTATTTTGCAACCTTGACAAAATCTTCGTTTTTGGCATAATTTTTTAAAATTGAATTCAGATTGAAATTCAAACTATCATAGCCTACATAAAACAATTGGTCAAAGTCCTTGATTCGTGAGATTTTTCTTATATTGGCACAGTCTTTGATGACTCCATGATTTGGTAGAACTCCACTGATTACAGGAACGACAGGTGGTTCAGTGATTGGACCTCTATCTCTCTTTGGTGTATGTTGAACCAAACTAATTTCAGAATCATCCTCAATACATTTACTTATCAATCTGAGGTTAATAGATTTGATTTCATGATTTTTATTCTGTGTGGTGATGTAAAACTCATTATTTTGAAGTATGACATTAGAAGAGTAACCCTTGATTTTGAAACAAGAGACTACGGAAAAATAGTTACGCTTGTAACCTATCCACTCGTGATCAATCATTTCGAACCCTCTGTCTATTCTTGCATCGATGATAGGATGTATTTGTTGCTTTGTTGATTTGATGAAAATAGGCGAGATTTCAATGGTTGTTCCAAAAGGCGGACCAATCTTGAATTGTAAACTGGATCGCGGTGCAACTTTAAACGATTGGTGTTTTATTTTATGAGTTGGATCAGATCTAGGTTCTGATATCAATTTACGTCTACTTTTCATCTAACCGCTGAGAAACAAAGCACGAATAAATTCGCAGCACAAATTGCAACAAAAAACATGCTCTCAATAAAGCATATTCAGTGTTATACAGCAAATTTGTCTTTGATAATTCCGTATCAAAACCTGTGAATCATGTTGATAATTGTTTAAAACCTATGCTAAACATAATAAATTTTTGACATCCAACGCTTGAAAAATTTAGCTACAATAACCAATTCAGAAAGTTATAATCTTTACTAGAAAAGGTTTTTATTTTTAAAGTTATGATTTTTACTAGAATAGGCTTCATTCTATTACAATATTGTAGAGTTGTTTGGGTTTATATCTTGTCGTTATAAATGGCTGCAATTTTTAGATTTTACGTTTGGCACGACTCACATCTCATCAGAATTTATTTCTAATTTTTCAACCATCCTACACAATCGTTAAGATGCCTAAGAAAGCTATTGACTCACGTATCCCGGCTTTAATTCGTAATGGGGTTCAAGAGAATCAACGATCTTTTTTCATAATTGTAGGCGACAAAGCCAAAAATCAGTTACCCAATTTACATTATTTAATGATGAGTGCTGATTTGAAGCTGAATAAATCTATATTATGGGCATACAAAAAGAAACTATTGGGTTTCACATCTCACAGACAAAAAAGAGAAACTAAGATTAAAAAAGAGATTAAAAAGGGGATTAGAGAGGCAAACGACCAAGATCCATTTGAAGCATTCATTTCCAACCAACATATCAGATACGTTTACTATAAAGAAACAGACAAGATATTGGGGAACACATATGGGATGTGTATTTTACAAGATTTCGAAGGATTGACACCCAATTTACTAGCAAGAACGGTGGAGACCGTAGAGGGAGGTGGATTAGTTGTCATCTTATTGAAATCAATGACATCTTTGAAACAGTTATACACAATGTCAATGGATATACATTCCAGATATAGAACAGAAGCTCACGATGACGTAGTCGGTAGATTCAACGAACGGTTTTTGTTATCCTTGGGCTCATGTGAAAATTGTTTAGTTGTAGATGATGAATTGAATGTTTTGCCGATATCTGGTGGGAAACATGTAAAAGCTTTACCACCAAAAGATGACGAAGATGAAGAAAACTTTCCAAAAGTTAAAGAACTCAAGGAATTGAAGCAAAGTCTAGTCGATGTCCAACCTGCAGGGTCTTTAATTGCATTATCCAAAACCATTAACCAAGCACAAGCGATTTTGACGTTCATAGACGTTATAAGTGAAAAAAGTTTAAAAAGTACTGTGACTTTGACCGCAGGTAGGGGTAGAGGTAAATCCGCAGCGTTGGGAATATCGATATCAGCAGCTATATCACAAGGTTATTCTAACATTTTTGTAACTTCCCCAAGTCCAGAAAATTTGAAAACTTTATTTGAATTCATTTTTAAAGGATTTGATGCTTTGGGTTATAGTGAACATCTAGATTATGACATTATACAATCGACAAACCCAGCATTTAACAAAGCTATTGTAAGAGTTGATATTAAAAAAGAGAATCATCGTCAAACAATTCAATATATTTCACCAAGCGATAATCATGTGTTAGGTCAAGCAGAATTATTAGTTATTGATGAAGCAGCAGCTATTCCATTACCGATAGTGAAGAAATTAATGGGACCATATTTAATATTCATGGCATCAACAATTAATGGTTACGAAGGTACTGGTAGATCATTATCGTTAAAATTAATACAACAATTAAGAAATCAACAACAAAAAAACACCCCAGCAGACACTGAGATCATAAGTAGAGATAAAAAATCAACTGACTTAGGATCATTAACAAGAGATTTGAAGGAGGTTGTGTTGGATGAACCAATAAGATACGCCATGGGAGATCCAATTGAAAAATGGTTGAATAAACTTTTATGTCTTGATGTCTCGATTAATAAAAACAATAAATTTCAGACTAAAGGTACACCACATCCTTCACAATGTAATTTGTTTTACGTGAATAGAGATACATTATTTTCATATCATCCAGTTTCAGAAGCATTTTTACAAAAAATGATGGCGTTGTACGTTGCATCGCATTATAAAAACTCGCCTAATGATTTGCAATTAATGAGTGACGCTCCTGCTCATCAATTATTCGTGTTATTACCGCCGATTGAGCCAGGTGATAATAAAATCCCCGATCCTTTATGTGTAATTCAATTAGCTTTAGAAGGAGAGATTTCAAAAGAAAGCGTAAGGAAGTCTTTAAGCCGGGGTCAAAGAGCAGGAGGTGATCTAATACCATGGTTAATATCTCAACAATTCCAAGATGACGAGTTTGCTTCATTATCAGGAGCAAGAATAGTTAGAATAGCAACTAATCCGGAATACTCAGGAATGGGTTACGGTTCAAGAGCCTTGGATTTACTTAAAGATTATTATAGCGGAGAATTCACCGATATTAATGAATCTAGCGATGCTCATGAATACAAATTAAAAAGAATCACCGATAAAGAATTGGAAAATTCTTCTTTAAAAGATGAAATTAAATTAAGAGATGTCAAAACTTTACCACCTTTATTATTGAAATTATCTGAGCAGCCACCATATTATTTACATTATCTTGGTGTGTCTTATGGATTCACCTCACAGTTACATAAATTTTGGAAAAAAGCAGGCTTTTCCCCTGTTTACTTGAGACAGACTGCAAATGAATTAACTGGTGAACATACATGTGTTGTTATGAATGTACTACCAGGAAGAGAAAAAATGTGGTTGCAAGAATTTTCAAAAGATTTCCATAAGAGATTCTTATCACTATTATCATACGAGTTCAAAAACTTTCAAGCTTCACAAGCATTGAGTATCATTGAAGCGGCAGAATCTCAAGAAGAAACCAAAGTAAGTTTGTTGAATAAACAACAATTGGACACTTTGTTATCACCATTTGATTTGAAAAGATTAGATTCATATGCAAATAATTTATTAGACTATCATGTCATTGTGGATATGTTACCCTTGATATCTCAACTATATTTCGGTAAAAAGACTGGTGACGAGATAAGTTTATCATCAGTTCAATCAGCTATCTTGTTAGCCATTGGGTTACAACACAAAAATATGGATCAAATATCTCATGAATTAAATTTACCTCCGAATCAAGCCATGGCAATGTTTGCCAAAATAATCAGGAAGTTTTCAGTCTATTTTAGAAAAGTTTTGAGTAAAGCTATTGAGGAAACCATGCCTGAAGTTGAATCAGAGGAAAAAGAGGAGGAAGTGGATTATGAGGCAATTCAACAAAAATTACAAGATGATTTAAATGAAGCAGGGGATGAAGTGGTTAGTGAACTCAAGCAAAAGCAACGTGAATTAATCAATGCATTGAATTTAGATAAATATGCAATTGCAGACAATGAGGAATGGGATGAAGAAACAATGAAGAAAGCTGTAAAAGATGGCAGGAATAAAGTAAGCATTAAAAGTGGTAAAAGAAAAAAGGGTGAAAGTGCAACCGATATTTATGAAAAAGAAATGAAGGGTATCAAGAAATCAAAAAAAACAAAGAAATAAATAGAGTTATTTTAAAGATTACGTCGACGACATAGTTCATAAAAGTATAAGATTCTAAATGTTTTCTAGTATTACGTTTAATGACCATTCAACCAAATGAAACAAAGTTGTGTCTTTTTCGTTTGAAATGTCATTTAGTTTATAATTTTCTATTATCTCTAGTTTTAGCTTGCAAGTTTTAATATCATTGTCTAAGAACAAATACGAATGTGATTGGATGTAAGCGGGCCACACTATTTTCTCAAAATAATTTGGTGGATCGACCCAAAACCCTTCCGCAGTATTATAACCTTGTCTTGATTCTCTTCTAAATTTCAAAGTTTCAAATGATGCATGGAAGAACAATTTTATATCAAATAATTGAATCAATTGAGGATCGTGAAACAACATAAATCCATCAATTAGTATAATTTGTTTTTTTCCCAACTCAAGTTTATACTTTTGAATATGATCTTTCAATTGATTTTCTTGTATCTGATTTAATTTTAAATCCGTTTGTTCTGGTTGTATTGAATTTACTTCAATACTATTATCACCATTTTTCAAACCAATTAGAAATTTTTTGAATTTGTCAAAGTTTATGGCTTCTGGACAATCCCAATTTTGTAAATTAGTTGTTTTATCAATTGGAATTAAAGAATCAGTAAAGTAAAAGTCGTCTAAATGGTACAATGTAGATCCTGGTAATAGCAACTGTAACGCCTTACTAGCTGTTGTCTTTCCGCTAGATGAGGGGCCACCTAAAGCAACTAAGATTGTATCCATGCGACTTCAAAGGGGAGAATTGAATCAACTCTAGTGTAATTTTCTTCACGTGCAACGGAACAAAAATTATATATATTTTTTGCAGTAAGAATATCAACCAGATAGAATGATCTGAAATAGAGATAATAGAGTTTTGCTAAAATCAGTTTAGTCTGAGATACATCATGTGTGAAAAGTGAGGTATATAAAGCTTAAGATCAAAGTCTAAAAGGTAACTCCGGTCTCACTAATTTCAGTGACCTCGTATTGCCTCTTGTTACATCAGGAACAACAAAATTAACTATGAATCAGAACTTGCAACTTGAATTTAGTTCAAGGAATCAAAAATCACATATGCATTCAGGTTCAAAAACGCAGTGTAGATCTAGTTCCTAAACTAAATTGGTCAAGAGAATATCAAAAAACACAAGAGAAAACCAAACAATAGATCAATAGCAAGTGAAAAAATAATTATTTTGAATGTAAATTAAGGGGTCCAATATTTTGATGGATAATAAGAACGCTATAATACTGGCAGCATATTTTCTCAAACCAAAGTAGCTAATCTTAAGCAAGATTTAAATTGTTTGGAACTTCTGTATAATTTTTCTAGTGTTTATGTAATGGGTGCTAAAATATTTTTGCAATCTAAGCAACAAATCTGTAATATTAATTTGTTATCCTAAAGTAGTAATTCAGTAAAACCTTGAACATTCTAAACCCGGAACGTTCTAGGTCCAATTATAACACCATTGATAATATACAAATGCACAGAACCAGACAATCGACTTAAAATTGGAACTGATTTATGAAACTCTGAAAAGCGACAATTCAAACCATAGCTTCGTGACGCTGATTCTCTTCCATGTTCAAAGCTTATGTGAGTTCTCATTTTCTCAAAAATCATGTAGAACAATTTTATGCTTTGACTGATTGCATATCAGTGCTATACTCGATAACTAACATTCTAGTTTTGTTTAAATCTGAAATTCTTTTTTAAATTTTTTTTTTAATTTCATTATTAATTTTTTATTTTTTTTTTTTTTTTTGATTTCAAAAAAATTTCCTCTTTTCGCAGCTATTTCATCCAAGATCATTTTCAACTTCCATATTCAGTTAACAAGTAATAATTTTGATTTATTCTGAATCCTTCTCAACAATATTATATCTTGTTACTTCTACACACTTTTGATGCAATGTTTTGTTATTGTTATTGTACAAACAATTATTGTTTAGTGTTTTCTAATCGACAATAAAAGAACCCAAAATCCCTCCTAGTATCTGGTTTTTCCTTCTTCTTTTCAAAGTTTCAAACCTTTCTACACAGATTCTTTCAACATATTTTTTACTTGTATACTCATATATACATGTCAACTTAGATCATTCAAATCCATTCAAATTGTTATCGTTAATCAATCTAATGAGTGCTACACCAGCCAGTGAGTTGGAAAAGCATAGTAAGCATAGTAATCCACAACCAAAATTATATAACGATTATACCATAACAACCGCTACCACTGCTTCTTCTCCCACCGATGAAGAATCTCATTACAAAAACTATAATACCAAATCTAATGGTAAGTCATTAATCGATGAAAAATTATGTAAAATATTCGATATACCACACAATGAGAAGGAAAACTCAATATGGCCGTACAATGTTGAGACGTTGAACGAGTTGATCAAGCTTAAAATAGAACAAGAAAAGACTAAGCAAGAGTTGATCAAAAAAGAGTTTAACCAATTGACAATTGAATTGTTGAAAATCTCAAAAGATTTGAATCTATCTTCCGATTTCATACCTTACATGTTGTTGACAGATTCAATTACAAATCAAGACTTAAAAAATAAAATCAATCAAACCAAAGATGTTTTATCTGAATCACAACATGGTGGCAGCAGCATAAAGAGAAAGTACTCCGATACACAACTACCATCATTCACTGAAACTACTCAAAGCATCAAGGCTAGTAACAGTGTCTTGGTGTCTCCTCTTAGATCACCAAACAAACTGCCTGTTTCAATACAACATCGAAGAGTAGTAAGTGATAGCAGCGATTCAAGCAGCAAGAATCCAAGAATTCATTCACCTCCAACTCAATTACCTTTACCACCAGCATATAATAGCATTAACAATAATGGACATACATATCTAAGAAATAATTTTCAAACACAATCACAGCAACACCTGCCTACTTTAGGTCATGCCATGGTTCCACCCCCTCCACAAGTATATCCAGTTTATTATCAACAACAAATGATATCACCACCACAATCTACAGAGAAGAAAATTCTAGGATCACCATACTCACAAAAGTATCAAGTTGTATACCCACCACAACCACAGCAACCAAACTTTAAACAACAACAACAAGTTCCATACTATGTATCTACTTCACCACAGCATCATCAACATCAATACATGTTCCAACCTCCACCTGCATTTCCGAAACAACCAGTCCCTTCTCATCAATTTGAAAGCTCTGAGACTAAATCAGATTCTCGTGCCGACGGCTCAACTACCCCTAATGGAACCACTACTACAACTAAAAGACAAAAAGGTTTAAAAGCTAACAATGGTATAAACTTCATGATCACGACCCCAAAAAATCCTCCAGCTAGGAAGTATAATAATCCAAGTAAAGAAAAATCGTAAACTTTACAATTAATATCCATTCAATTCTTTTTCATTTATTTTATTTTGGTAGTTAATTTATATAGGTTTCTAATTAAAACATTTTTAGCTAATAATTGTTATTATCTCTTGATACTGATATTGTAATTAACCTTTGTAAATGTGAAGTTTTGTATCTTTCCGTGAGCGAAAGTAATGAAGTAAATATGAAATAACAAAAACAAACCATAAAGTTATTTGTCTCCACAAAGAATATAATTGAATGTTGCAATGATGGCTTGACCTGACAATTAAAAGACAGTCAACCATAATTCAAATCGAGAGTGTTACGTTGCACTAGACCTTTCTACATTTAAAGGGCAATTTAAAATAAAGGTTTCTTTGTAAATTTGATTTAAGATTGCATTAAAATTGTCAGTTTGAATGTGTACTCATGTCAAACAATAGAGAAACTGTTGCTTTAGAATGGATAGAAAAATCATTTCAAATGAAAGACTTCAGTTTAAATTTTTCATTTGGCTACGAATCCCATTTTCAATTGACCCGGTCTTTATAAATCCATGAAAACAGCATTCAATAAGAATAACAATTGACTACTTTTGATTCTTCCGTTTCCATAAACAATCATTATATACGAATTATATCTCTTCGTATTTTCATAGTAAATTTTTTTTCTTGGAAGAATGATATGCATTATCTATACTTTCGTGGCACTATGATGTTACAAAATGAAATTTAAAAAGTTTCTAATACACGCTCTTAAAAAAGATTCTGATCTAAACAAGCTGCTTTACGATGACTTTAAAAGGTTCGTTATGGCATTATGAGAACGTTGATTCACATGTTATATTCACCTTTGATGACTTCTTCTCATTATATTTCTTCTTGGTTTCCAAATACCGCCAATTCTAGATTTCTTTTCGAAGCTTACATAAGGTACAAAAAGTTGATCTTCTCCCTTGGATTTCAATTTCAGATTTATAAATCTTGGATGCAAAATTTCATCATTTGGTATCTCACCTTCACCTCTGACTAAAATCAAATTTTGATTATTTTCTATTTGGTGTTTAATTTGATTACTCACCGAATATGGTGTGTATAAATTAATGTACCCATCTTTCACATTTATGCTATGAATCATGATTAATCCAAGAAATTCAAGTTTTAAATCATCCTGAAAACCTGGGTTTAAATATGGAATGTTCCCCTTTGATATATTTTGAGATATACTTTCCTCTACTTCATTCGAAATCGAGTAGGTTGCCCAAATCATCGATTCAACCATTGAAGCTAGATCCTCAGAATTGAAATCTAAATTTAATGTGTAATTCAAAACTGTAAAACCTTTAATGTACCCGGAAGAAATTTGATTGTTAAACGATAACCTCAACGGCGATTGATCTATCAAATGATAATCAAAATTGTAATTTTCCAAGGATTTATGAAAATATAATAACTTATTCAAATCCCTTGTTTGTAATGATGTAAATTTTGGTGCTTGATAAATTCCAGGGACTAAATTTAAAGATTTGAAAGTCAAATCTTGAATAAGTTGCTGATTTTCATTCGAATCAATATCCAATTTGTTAGTCAAGATTATTAAGTGATCGGGGTTGAATATTTTACATATTTTGATCAATAATTCTTTACCAAATCCTTTGATATACCCTGGGGTATTGATTATTAGCGGTTGGTTATTATGAAATTGCTCATCGTGAAAAGACTGTATAATCTGTAAATATCTTGAGATTGATAGATTAGGATTTGTATAGCCAAAATATGAGTTAGACGATTCGTTTTCACTTGAATATAAGTTTGTTCCAAAGTTAATATTTTGAAGTTTAATTAGTGTATTTGATAAACCATAAGGAATTGAATAGTCCGATTGTCCAGGGTCCAAATCTAAATAGCAACAGTTATTTCGACCGTCGAGTAAGATCGAGTTTAATAAGTGCTTACAAAGAGTTGATTTACCTGTATTTTTGTTACCTATGATCATGAATGTTTTCCGCTTCCGTAGTGAAGTGCCTAGATTGATTATAGAATTTGATAATTTTGTTAATTTCTCAATTAGTTCCACCCATTTGTCGTCAATGTATAAGCCTAGTAATCCACAATCTTTAAAAATTATTTCAAAAGTGTAATTTTCAAACATACTCGGCGTTGATGAATTTTTTGTAATATTTTTATAAGATTGAAATAAATTGCCAATATTTTCAATGCCGTTATTAAAATTGTATAAACTTAGACTGGTTTCGAAATTTGTTGACAATAAATCATCGTTCCATTTCGAACAAGGTGCTGATTGAATTATTGGGATGGACAGTGAATTCAAGGTGCTTGTATTGTACGTTTGGTTTGTATTTATATAATGTAAGTTGTTTATTTTGATTGCACCAGATAGCACTTTGATCTTGAATTGTCCATGGATGAGAATGTACTGGTTTGATCTGAGATTAATATCGATTGAGTCTGTTTTAAAAGTTATATTTTGTTCGGTTGGGATAAAATTTGATTGAGTAAATGTTTGTTTTGCAGGAGGTTTTGAAAAATGTTCCTGTTTTACTATGACATCAAAATTCGAGTTCAAGTTTGAGTTCGACTCTGAGTCTGAGTCTGAGTTTGAGTCTGAGTCTGAGTTTGAGTCTGAGTCGTCTGAATTTGATTCATATTGTATCACCTCTTCTTCGTCCTGTTCGTTGTTCGCAGAATCATCGAGTGGGTTATTTCGTAGGGCTGCATAGGCACTCATTATGCTTTGTAAATTTTTTTTTTATCATATCGCATCTTAATTTTGCATCAATTTTTGAATCACTAAAGATGATAATTACATAGTAAGTTTATTTTTTAATCTAGTTTTAAACCAAAATCTGGCATATTTGATGTATAAATCATGCATCGTTTGATTTATAGTATTGAGTGAATTTGGAACGGCTTGGATCCCAAGAACAGCTATGATCCATAAGAGTAAAGTTTCATACTGATATATGAGAAGTGAATTTAGGTTAGATTTTATTACAAGTTCGATAATTCTTGGGTTTTCTTTTCAGTACCTAAAATCATCAAATCATGCACTCAAATAATATTCAGTTTCAACTTTTATGCATGGAACAGGTATATGATTTTGTTAGATTATTATTATATCAGCTCTGCTTTCAAATGTCTCGTAGCTTTAGTTTTAATCGTATATGAATATTACAAACTTGAAACTCAATTAAGAGTGTCATGTGTATAAAGTGACTGTAGTATGAGCCATAATTAATAATAAGTCATTCAATGAAGTCATATTTGTACTGGATAAATGGATGTACTTAACGAAAAATTAGCATATGAAATCAGTAAACTCCTATAAGCAATATCAAAATCGGACAAATTCAAAAGCTGTCAGAAGAATTTCAAGTGTCAAAAAGTAGGTCACATTTTAGTTAATAGTTTGACGGATTTATATTAACGTGCAATGTAAATCCGAGAATAGAAAAAAGACAAAGACAGGTGTAAAGTATAAAGTCACTACCCCCCTACCGCCTTTTGTTTGCCTTCCTAATTAAAATGTATATATTTTACATAAGCAAATACAAATAATTACGTAATAAACTCATTTTCTATGTAAAAATAGCGGTAGGGGGGTATGGCGGTAGGGGGGTAGTGACTTTAGTATATTTGTGTTTTGTAATTCGGCAAAATGACACGTAACATGACATAGCGCATCTCACGCGTTTATCTCATTTTAGACCCATCTCTACATTTTACGAATGGATCAACTACAATTGTCGAGAACCTAATTATAATTAGACTCATACAGAATCAAGAACCAATTGCAAGTACGAAGGATTTAGTAGTAAAATAGAAACAATTAAAGGTTGAATCTAAAGTTTGAAATCTTATTTGGATTTCGTTAATCAAATAGAAGATACATCTTTTATGTAGCTGAACTAATTATTATTTTAAGCTTCAAGATAAACATGATCTCAAGCATGGGAAAAATTCCATCCGAAATTATAATAATTTGTATACGCTGAATTCTCCATTTAGTTTCTTGTTTTTCCGTTTTCATTTCTTTACTTAAGCGTTGTTTGAAGAAAGGCACGGTTGAAGAGAAAAAAACATCAAATGGCGTTTTCACCATATGGGATTATAAATCACCTCAGTGCTAACTAATACGCGTTATTATAGAAGTGAACAACAGTCAAGTACCTTATTTGAGTAATAAAATATTATTTAATTCAGTGATTGGATTTTGATCTTTAACTTTATATCAGAACCTTAAATTGAATAGGTCCGAGACTTCGCATCAAGTTTCACCCGAGTGAAAAATCTTCCTTCGTTAAATTCTCCCGTATGTGCAAACTTTAGACCAATGGGAAACCCGTCAAAATAAAGTTTTTCTTTCAAATAATGAATATTCTCAAATATTTTATACAATTTAAAGTTAAGGTTCAGGAATAAGGTGATTGTGCCCGTCTTTTACTTGAATTTACGCGAAGGAAAAAAGCCTTCGACTATTGTTTAAGCGTTCTTGTTATGTTTGCAACGATTGTATAAAAAAATTGGGGTATTTTCATGTCAGTGGGCTGATAGTCAATTCTAGATAAAAATAGTAAACACATATACTACAGCCAAGCATACACACTGCAGCCAAGTCATGTGACACATGTAAAAAATAGCTGACGAATTACAATTATAGAAGCTTATATAATAGTATAAATAGTTACAAACACAAGATTATGTACTGTACATAAGTTAATACATCTTGCATACTGCATATAACATGTCTTACGCTTCTGTTTTGAGTAATACAAATTTTCGTGTTGATAATGATCTCATAATTTCTCTACTTTGGGTAAATCCACCAGATTAACTTAAAGTGAGTGTGCGGGTATAATCAAGCTATTGTCATGGATATATCATACTTAAAGTTATTGTCATGGATCAAGCTATGATCAAACCCAACTAGGAAAAATCTAAAGGTAATTGATGCTCTAAATAAATTTATATTGTATACCTTATTGTATGATTTACGCTTTAATATCGAACTATGTTTAACGTAATTGATAATCCACGTCCCACGACATATACATTTACAAAATTATCATTTAAATACTATTTATCGATTTTATAGTAACAAAATAGATCAGTAGTTTCATTACTAAATTCAATGGAGACTAGTCGTTTATTCATATTACATTGGCGAGACATGAACAACAAATCAATTACGAGGCTGAAAATAGTAACATAGAAGTTTAAAAGTTTACAATTTATGACAAGAAATGATTAAATTTTTTTACACAAAAAACAGTTCAAGATATTTAGCTACTTGTATTATAAAAATTTTGCAGTAGAACAAGAAAAAACTAGCGAGGAGGCAAGCAGACAGGAAGAGCGAGGGGTGACGAAGAGATTCAAAAAATAAACCGAACCAGGAACTAATTCAAGCAAGGAACGATAGAAAGCCAAGATTTAGAACACAATTAAACGAACAGGATTTTTCCCTACAACTACAACTACAACTAAAAGTACGAAAATTAGAACAATAATGCTTTGTAATCTGTTTCGATGATAATTTTGAGGTGATATAATGATTACATGTTATTTGAAATCAAGTGTCAAGGATTAAGTGTCAAGTATGAATACTTCGAATAAAAGTCTGCTGTTGATGATAATGCTTCTATGATGATGAGAACAATTTTTGTTTTGCAATTAATTATGACCAGCTCTTATGTCATAAATGTTGTCATGTTATGTACATGCAATGACAAATAGATATATTTACTTGAATAAAATTTTACTCCTGAATCTTGAGTTACAAATAGATAAAGTATTCTCTTCTTTTTTAGTTAAAGACTACAAACGAGAAGATTGAAATCTATTAACTGTATTTGGCAGTTTTGATCTCCCTTTATTATCATTGGAACCCATCAGTTAATTCATATCTGAGTTTAACTTTGATGCCTTACCAAAAAGAATAAAATGAAAGAAAAAAAAAAAAAAAAAATAAAAATGTTGGAATAGAAAAAATAATAGTAAGATAAAATAAAAATATAAATATAATCAATACGAAAAAGATTTTCGAGTGTATACTAGAGATTATTTTTTTCTACCCTGTAAATCTTCTCACACATTTTTCCTACTTCTGTTTCTATTGTGGTAGATCGTCAAATATCAACAAACTACAACAGTACCACTTATGGCAAGATTTACCATTACTAATATGAATTAGGTAGATCGAATTTATTTATTTTTCCCAAACAAAGGAACAGATTTTTGTTGATTGCAACGGAGGGGGAAAGAAGGGGAAAAGAATTCTCTGTTCTTGTAATCAACTTTAATCAGGGGAAAAGTATAATAATAATCACGTTTTATGCTTTCTATTGTGGTAACGTACTCATACATCAAGTTGCTTCTTCTAACATTCTGGTACCTATGTCACTTGTATAATTAATACCACAATTACATTCCAACCAACTTTAGAATTTGAAATTTCATTGTTATTCTTTTCACTTTAGACTTTAAATATGACCTGGTTATGTTTCTGATAAACACAATCATTGTGAAAACTCAAAAGCTTTTATCTCAAGAAAACATCCATAGCACAAACTTGAGTACTACCAAAATCATTATGCAGAATTTATAATCATTTACAGAACGCATAATTACTATTGTTTGTGTGTGCATGTACACGATTTTTTTCTACTTTAGTTTAAATGCTTGAAATAATGTAACATATTATGTAATATTTCTTTTAATTGTATTTTATTTTATTTTTCTATTTTATTTTTGTATATTAATTTTTTTTTTTTTTTCTCTATTTTAACTTTTCAGTAAAAGATTTCAATATCTGGATTGAATTTATATTTTTGTTTATTCTACAACTATTAATATCTATTTGTATTACCACCATCCATCCATCCAATTGCAAGGATCTCTATATTATACATATCTACCATCACCTTCATTTAACACCACCACTACATTCACCTACATTCCTACACCATAAACTACTACATTGGTATCTTTCTGAAAACGTTATACTTAATCACCTATTTATCACTTGTTTTTAAACCTAGCTTGTTATTTTCTTCTTCATCATTAGTTTGTCTTAGGTCATTTGTTCAATTATCATCACGTTTATTAATAATTATATGATTAAACACCCTTGGAAAAAGTAGTAATTATTAGATATGTTGGGAAACTCACAGATATTCAAGAAAGATCAACAACCACCCCCACCTTCATCACAACACAATCACCTTCTTCTTCATCATCAACAGCAACACAACCATCGCATACAACAACATCATCACCAACAACATCATCACCAACAACAACAACAACAACAGCAGCAGCAGCAGCAGCAGCAGCAGTATCAGCATGCACACTATTCTCGTCAACCAGTTTTGCATCATTACCAACAACAACAACATATAAACCATGGGTTTCAGGACCACCAAGTATTGCCTCCTGTACCTGGAAATAATCACGTACCTACACCTACATTACCCCCTTTGAATAACTCTACTTCCACGACAAATATCAATGCTAATGCCAATTCCAATTCTAATTCTAATTCTACTGGCAAACATTTTCACATTCCTCCACCAATAAATTCTCAACATCATTATTCACTTCCTTCTTTACGAGCTCCTAGTCCCATGATTTCAAACTCAATCAATTCTTTACCTAATCTAACTCCGACCATCACAAATGCAACATATTCAACTATATCATCATCATCATCAACTGAGTCACAAACTTCTTCTGCTAATTCGTTAAACACAAACAACTCCTCATCTTCTTCAACTTCATCATCGAATAAACAAAAAGTCAAACGATCGAGCAAAGGTAGAGTTTTTCAATGTACTGGATATCCAGGATGCAATATGTCTTTTACCAGAAGTGAGCATTTAGCAAGACATAAAAGAAAACATACTGGTGAGAGACCTTTCACGTGTCCATATTGTAGTAAGAACTTTAGTCGACTCGATAATTTGAGACAACATAAACAAACAGTACATGCTTATGAAACTTATTTGACCAAAGATAACAATGACTCAAGGTTATTAGTTGAAAAGGCGAAAGCTAAAAAGAAAGCTAAAAATAGTAAAATTGAACAACAACAACAGTCAGAACCACAACATTATCAATTATATAGACAACCAAATTATCAACAAATATCACAAGTACCACAATATCATAATCAATATTATCCTGGCCATACCTACAATCCTCCACCTCCACCGCCTCCTCCATCATCGGCAACAAATACGTCATCAACATCAGAAAAATATCAAATTCAGAAACCTTTACCTCCATTGCCTAATGAGCAATCAGGATTGGATGATCAGCAATTGAAATTTCCCAATCAAGAGTTTAAACCAAAAAGAAGACCAGATCCATTATCTTTACAACATTCATTCCACGATGAGCATAATCCTAAAACAAGTGATTCCACAACTAGTATATCAACCTACATACCGTCGGGGCCAAAATCGGCAAATTCAATAGTATCTATAACACCAAATGTAACGAGTCCCTTGTCTCCATTATTTCATCAATCTTTTAGTCAGGCGACAATCAAATCAACCCCAACACCTAGAAATTCCACAATTACAAACTCGTCGTCGTCGTTGAAATCACCCCTGTCACAACATTTTTCCATCATCTCAAATAACTCATCTCATAATACAACTATACCTAGTATAAATAATTTGCCAATTCAAAATGAAGAAAGAGGTAATGAAATTAGAAATAATTGGTTAAAGGGGGTTTTAAATAATGAAGAACAGCAACAACAGCAACAACAGCGAAATCTCAATGTAAAGGAGGATGATGACGCAATGGTCCTCGATGATATAGATGAAGAGAATCAAGAAAAAAATACAAACTCGAGTAACAACTTTTCAAATGATACATTGAACTCAAATAATATCGAGAACCAAAGATTTGAAAATAATTCACAACAACCACAAGGGGCTGATGAAAACAATGCAAAAATTCATGTATCGAAAAAACCAACTATAAACAGTTTAATATCTCAATAATAGCATATACAAAAGGTTAGCACTAAGAATATACAGTATCTACATTATAAGTAGATGGATTTGACATTGAGTTGCTTGTGATTATATCAATCTGTAAAGAAACGGATTTCTCTTTACGACAAGACTCTTACATTTTTACATCATGATTTACTTTAAAATCAGATTTGATGTTTAAAGAAATAAAGTTAGTTGATTAATTGAGCTTTCATGAATTTAATCCATACAAATCCGAAGGACCATTTATCAAACTCAGATTGCCTCGTTGTGATAAATTTGTAAAGCACGATTCTGAAACAGTGATTTGGCTACTGTCGGTTAGATTAATAATCATAATCTGATTTTGTCTCGAGGATTCATGAATCCAAATTGAATGACATAAATAAGCCTACTTCAGATCGTAGATAAACTCAGTTCTAACAACATAATCAACGAAAACGATGAATCAACACTCAATTTCTTCAATTAACGCTAGAAACCCATTCAATTTATGCATTACTTGTTGCAATATATATGTCCTGAAACATCTCTTCTGACTTGACTAAAAACTTGATCAATTTGTAAAAACTGTTGACGTGATAATCAATTTGTGTCTTTTAACAAGTGATTCCAATTTTAAATCATTTATCTGATTGTAAATCAAGTTTACATTTTAACTTTTGTCTTAAAATATCTAAACTGAGTAATTGACTTTGCAACAAGCTTAATTCTTGGTGTTTGTTCACATCAATCAAATCTATCAATTTCTTCAACACAACAATCACAATATCTAATTTCTCAATATTTTCAACATATTTTTTATAAACTTTATTCACATTTTGGTATTTCTGCTCACATATTTCATACAATACTTTGTTATTCTCTAGGTTCAACTGATTCAAAGATTTAATAAGATTGGGTATGACCACCGATTGAATAAATGTTTCGTACTGTTCGATAATCTCAATCAAATTTCTATTCTTGCACCGTTTTGAAATCAACAACTGTCTCAAGTATTCATTATCACAAGATAACTTTTCATATCTGTCATTTGTCTGTGCATCAGGTAAGCCATATTTTTTATTCAATAAATGAGTCAACTGATCAGGACTGTCATTTTCTTCGTTTTGAAATGTTTCCTGATTGATTAAATCTTCAGGAAATTTCAAATTCAGATCGAGGTTATGGCATAATGAGTTTATTTTTACCTGGTTCATCTCTACCTGACGTGTCAATTGTATGACTACATCGATCAAAGGTTGTAGATTTTCAGTTTTCAATAGATAGGAATAATTCAATGGATAACAATCAGACATACATAAGAAAAATGAAGTTGTATATTTATATAGACTTTTTGTATACTTTTTTTTTTTTGTTTTGCATTTATCTTGAATTAATCTTTTGTAACAGCTGTGCGGCTGTCTTTCTCTCCTGTTTGCCTTGTTTCATAACTTGTTTCAATGCGACAGAGTCTAGTGGGTCTAATAACTCAAATGAGCATAATAGTTCTTCACTCACAGACATTACGGCACCCCAGTTGTCAAATTCTCCACAATAATTTGGAGCTGAAAACACTGTGACTAAAGTTCTATCGTTGAAAAACTCATACCCATCTTCAACCACCATGTGAGCTCTACACACGAGGTCAAAGTTGAATTTGCTTAAAAATTTATTGATTGCAACTTTGGAGAATACATATGACACCCCTCGTTCGTTGTCTTCCCATTCATTGATTGTGTCGGCAGGGTCGGACCATAGTAAGTCATTCAATAGTCCAAAATCAGGCACATCGGTTGGTCGACAAATATTCTTGATTTCATTCATGCTAGTCAAAACCGGCGACAAGCCACCATGAACACAAAAAATCTTACCAGCGATGATTGATGCTATTGGTAACGTGTTGAAAACATCGATAAATACTTTCCAAGTCTTGATATTACACCTTCTTTTACATTCATCATAGAATCCATAGACTCTTGTAACATTAGCGCATTCATGATTACCTCTCAATAAAAAAAAATTCTCAGGATACTTGATTTTATAACATAGTAATAATAATATTGTCTCTAAACTCTGTTTACCTCTATCGACATAATCTCCAAGAAATAAGTAGTTTGTTGAAGGTGGAAATCCACATTTAGTGAAGATACGTATCAAATCACCATATTGTCCGTGAACATCTCCGACTACTTTAACAGGCGGTGACAATTCCAACAAAGAAGGTTGACTTAAAAAAATTTCTCTTGCAGTTGAACAAATTAGTTGAATTTCATTGTTTTTTAGACAAACATTTTTGGTTCGTTTACCGGAGTACCCTGCATCGAGTAACCGTTGTATTAAATCTTCTATATCTATAGTATTTGATGATGAAGACCCTTGATTCAATGACGAGGAAGTGGTTGATTGCTTTTGTAGGTGATTATTTATAATTGATGAAGTTTTTGAAAGTGATTGTAAATCAGTGATCAGGGAAGCTCTACTACTTTGAATACTTTTAGCATCATCATGTGAATTAAACTCAGTTTTATCTTCACCATTGGAGATACTATCATGCAACGAGGTGGATGAGTGGTTAGTGCCAGTTCGACTCAAAGATACATTGTTGGTGGGAGATGATATCGAAGGTGAATCTAAGCCCGATACACTTATGTTTGTATTTACAGTATCGTTTGTATTTCGTCTAAGTAAAATTGGCTCTTTGGGTTGTATCTGAATCATGGAAGGGGGTAAATTTTTTTGATCAAATGATGTTGATAAACTATTTATATTTGATGATGAGTTATTTCTTGAAAAAGTAGGTAATTCAGAATTGGAATTCGAATTGGAATTTGTATTAGCTTCTATATTTGATGAGTTTCTCCTAGATATTGATTTTGGTGATTTCACATTAGGTTCATTGTTTAAACTAGAAGATGACATTCTCAGCCTAATTGATTTTGAAGATTTTGCTGAATTGGAAGTATCTGTTCGCAGCAATGGAGTACCATTGCTGCTAGGTTTCAAATGCCCATTTGGTTTAGAAGAATTGTTACCCATAATGAATGAAAAAAAAAAAAATAATATTAAAAAAGCACTAGTATTAGAAGGGGGTAGGAGTGGGTATAAATTTGGAAAAAGTAAAGTTCTTGTCAATGGAGAATTAATAAATGTCGGTATCAATAGATATAAATTTAGATGTTCAAATAATAGTTGTATATGAAATCAACTGATGACAAAGTGCGTAAATTTAATTGAATAGTAGTGGGTATTGATGATATATGATGATGATAATTTTTAATTTGATATTGAAAGATGAAATGTAGATGAATATTTTGTAGAATTGTGCACGACCAAATATAATAGTTTATTTTGAGTAGTATCTATAATTAAACAATAGAAAGTAAATACTATTATTAATCAAATGTGAGTATTAATAATTATAAATAGTATCCTAATAGTAGCTATATATGGCAAAAGCAATTGATGACTACCAAGACAAAAGTTGAGCTAGAAAAAAGGCGGATTTTAAAAATGAGTGGAAAATGTTTTGACAGCAAAGCAGACGTGGTACTACCAAGTGTAGCAGCATTACCGGTGTAATGCAAAGATTTTTCCAATTACATCAGAATTGAATAGTATTATACTATATGTGAAGAAATCAATGGATTAGTTCTAGTAAACAGTTTAAGAATAAATCCATATTATAAAAGTTGCACAGAATGCACTACTCGGTCGCTTTCGTTACGTTGTCGTATATTTTTGTGATTATAATTTTATTTTATTTCTTTGTTCAACTTTTAAATTCTCAATCAAACTCTTGATTGTTCTTTTACCAATGCATTCTTTCCTTTATGCAGGTTTGTCAATCGATACATACAAATACCAACATAAATCAAATAGCATTCAAGTAGAAAATTACTAACCTTGAGACAATTTTCAAATTCTACATAATCTACTAGATGATTTTGAAACAACAGGTTGCAAACAATCTAGGCGATCAATAACCTTATCTGGTAGTGCACACATGATCAAAAATTTATATACGATAGAAATCATTTAAAGAACATCCTCACACCTTCCAAATCTGGTAAACCCCATTTAACAATTCAATAAGATATTAGTTGAAATGATAAAATATTGTTCATAATACTATGCTCATGATTTTTGAATAAAACTTCGCTCTTCGATTTGAATCTTTTCTTCTTCTTTTTGTTATCCTTTTACCTAGACTTTTCTAACTTGACTACTACTAATGATTGAGTTTTTCACATCAATATTGACCTTGTAATTATCAGTGTGCTACCCATGTAACTCCCATAAACTAGCCGATAATAGAAGAATCTTTTGAAATTTGCAGTTGATTCTTATCTTATCTATAATTTTTTTTTTGTGCCGTGAGATTGTATATTATTTCTATTGGGGAAAAATCAACTTAGTCAAAGCGCATTCGCCACCAAAACGCATCTTTCAATTGCTTAATTGGTCAAACCATCACAGTTGATATTTTGAAACAGTAGTGACAAACCGCAGGTGATTATACACACCCACGCTTCGGTTTTTCCATTCCGTCGGCCACTCAAAATTTTTACCCAAGATTCTTATATTTAGACCGTTGATCTTGTCGTCTATTTTCTGTTCTCTTTTTTTTCCTTCTCTTCTCTGTACATAACATACACGTTCAGACCTCCTTGTATACCCTCAGTAGATGAATAAAAATGATGTTAGCCCTCAGTTCAGAAGATTACCATGATTCAAGTCAAAAGGGGAAACCACGACTGTCTAAGTCTCAGGGAGTCGTATCATCTTTAAATGATACCACTACCGAAAACAACACCTTTATTATTGATGCCCAATCCATCCCGCGAAGCTTCCCTTCGGATGACGAACCAGACGATGCAGACGACGAAAAGGAAAATCAACATGAAAATGTTGCTGCACAGGATGAGCTCAATAATATAGACTCCCTGAGACTGGAATTCAACGTTGTTCCCCCTGACAAAATCAAAGGTTTAAATAAAAATACTATACGCTTGATTGACAAGATACCATCCTACAATCAATGTGCAATTCTTGAAGAAAATGATATAGAGAAACTAGTTGTCACCGACTCTTCTAGTATTGGAAATAAGAAAGATCGCTCAAACAGTTTAGAATCCTGTACGTCTGAACCAAAAAGAAGAGTCATAACTTCTTCATTTTCAATCCCTAATGAGTTGAATATCTCCATTGAGGTTGCCACTTTAAAAGATTATAGAAGAGTGGCTAGAACATTGTTGTTGGCATTTGAAGATGATCCATTTACAAATTACATTTTGAATACATCCAAATACAACAAATTAACAACAAACAAGTCCATCTACAAGAAGAAGAAATTGGATTTAATGTTGAGTTATTTTGAGTACTCGGCTTATGAATGTTTACAATCAGATGGTTTGATCCATATAATCAAAGATTTAAATTTTGAATCTTCTTTACAAGATTTGGACCTCAATTTGAGAAGCAAATTTCCTTACCTTGGATGCTCATTATGGAATCAAATTTATGGTATGAAAGTTTCTGATTCAAGCTCAGGATCCGATTCAGAGTATTCAGATGATGATTATTTTGTTGACTCAGAAGTACCAATTTTAAATTCAATGCATAAATCAATGATTAAATTTAATTTAAAAGCAATCAGAGGTAAATGTAGGTCAAAAGTTTTCAAAGAAAAATTGCCATTTTTGACAAAAGTTAGGAATGAAGTTTTGATCAAGAAAATTTTAAGAAGAAAAGATGAGATCAAACATTTCCCGGTAGATTTGGATATTTGGTACTTGAATGATATAGCAACCTTACCATCAATGAGAGGTAAAGGTTTAGGTAGAATCTTGATCAATTATGCAAAAGATCAATTCTTGCAGCAAAATTCAAAGTCCTACATGTATTTGGAAAGTTCAAATCCGATAAATAGAAAATTTTATACCAAGTTGGGTTTCAAATTGATGAAGTCTTATTCTATCAAGTATAATAAGTACGTTGATGGAGAATCGATTTTTGAACAAGATCCAAAGAATTTAGGTATCAATATGGATGCAATGTTATACTATCCATGATTGCAAAATGTGATTAAAAATCAAAAATTAGAAAAGCCAAAAAAATTGTAAAATTAAAAAAACCAAAAAAATTAATAGCTTTTCGTAGAACTATAATATATATTTGATTCTATGAATTTAATGTTGTATGAGATATCACAATTAATATCAATACAATCGAATAGAAAAAGTATTTAAACATTTTCTTTGACTATGTACGTTAAAAACCAATTGGCTTTTGAGAATTCTTTGGTAATAAAGCTAAAAATTTATAGATTTTGCCCATTTGTTCATCATCCGTCAACCTTTTATAAGATTCATAAATTTTATCCTGCTCTGCTTCGTCAGTTGATGATTTTATAAGTTGATCAATTCTGTATCCAATACCAATGTTATGTAGCCAATTGTTCTGAGTAGTGGGTCCATACACCTGAGCTATATTCTTAGTCAATAATGATAAATTTTCAAAATCAACATCTATTGATAAATCCACTTCACCTGGCTTGTAAAATGGTGACACAAATTCATGTTTATATATTCCACGTAAACTGTTTTCAGGAATACCGGATTCCAACCCGTAATCGACAATCAATAACGCACCATCTTTTTCATTCAATAGCTGAGCCATTTTCATTATATATAATTCTGAGTCGGGACATACTTCAATCCTAGAATTTATTGGCAAGTTTTTATACCTTTGAGATAATTTAGGTATCATCGATGATGGAGTTTCTTTTGGATTTGTAGTTAAATGGAATTGTAAATCAGGCTGTTTGTCTTTAGACTCTAATTTTAATTGATCATTAACGATTACTTCACTGTGTTCAACCATGAGCTCTCTCCATGTTTCGTCTTCTTGTTTAACAAAAGTCTTGATGGGTAATGCATCGAAAAACTCGTGAGCAATGATATAGTTAGCCTTTTCATCCTTGGTTATTGATTTTTCTGTGTCCATCCATATGATTTCGTTACCCCATTTAGTTTCCGATGCAATAAATCCTTCAGAAGTAGTTTGAAAAGGCTTGCTACATAAAAGTTTCCATTGTTCGCTTCGTAGAACCTTTGACGCTTCAATCATGTTTATTTCAACTCTAGGTTTAGTTTCGCCAAGTTTGGCTATCAATTTATTAAACGTGGATAAAACATCGTGCATCAAAGTACCTCGACCAGGACCAAATTCAATAAACCTTATATTTATTGGAGAATTCTGTGACTTCCAAATTGTGAAATACCAGATTCCCAACATTTCACCAAACACAGAAGAGATCTCAGGACTTGTGATGAAATCTCCGTTCTTAGAATCCAAAGGGTCTCTAGTTGTATAGTAGCCAAACTCGGGATGAGTCAAGCACTGTCTCATGTAGGAACTTAACGAGATGGGTCCGGTAAGCTTGATGGTGTTTCTAAAAAAATCACTCAAATTCGATACTTTTCCAGACGGTCCTTGTTCCGGGAATTGCTTCAATTTACCAATGTTTTCACGTACATTGTGGTCACCCTTGATTTCATTTTCAAGTTTATTGATTTGGTCACTTATGATTTTCTTCGCGTCTTCGTATTCCTGTTTGGTGAACTTGCCAAAATATAACCCGTCCGATGATTGTTGTCTTCTGGATACTGAAAAGGTTATGTACCGTTTGAATACATTTTTGGGTATGAATTTCATCGAGGTTGAAAATAATTTTCTACGCAAAGCTACCACAATTACATGCAAAGAATAACATAGTAACTCGTCATTTCAACTAAATAGAAAATGTATATAGAGATCAGCTTTACATTGTAAATCAGTAAAATTATGTCTGTTTGAAAGACCCTTGAAATTTCATTTTCAAGCTCCAGGTTTGTCGAAATCAGGGATCCTTGCTACATGATAAATACTGGTACAATTCTCTCAGCCGTGATTTTTTCATGCCCTGGGTTCAGAGTTGTTGTTTCAACTAGGAATCTGAATCAATCACGTAAACAAAAAAATTTATTTTTCTTCTGATCTACAAATTTCCAAAATTTCTGGAACCTTAATTTCTGACAACCAATGTCGTTTGCTGATAGCTTTTGGTCCTCGGACTATCAAAGCGGGTATCAAAACCTATTTGCCCAATTGCGCCAGGGGGTCCTTGAAAACAACGATTTCACAACTTTGTTTCAAAAACGAATGGACCTGGAGATCTTATACGGGACGTCACTAGAAAGTATTTCGGTTGACGTCAAGCCAACCTCGAAACGGATCTTGAATGATGATTATGTATCCAGTATCAAAAACTCGTACATCAAATTGAATGAGAATTTCACTAAACAGAGCTTATACCATTTGGATATAGCTGACAACATCCAAAACAACGTATTGAAGCCTTTTCAGAAATGGTGCAAAGAACACGAGGAAAGAGTCAGTTACTCTGAATCTATTATCAATGATAAATACAAATTGTTCAAATCAAACCAGGTGCAGGTTGACAAATTGCAAAAGAAATATTTCAATAAATGTAGATTATTGGAAGAATTCAAATCTCATTATAGTGAAGAGGAATTAAATGAAGAATTGAAAGATTTATCATTTAGCAAAGGTTTGCAAGATGACCAAACGGACGAGGATCAAGAGGAGGTGTACAATTTTGTTGATTTGAGTTATAACAAAAAACAAATCAATCAGATAATTAATAAAATGTTGAATGAAATACCCAGAATATCTCACAAAGTTGCTATTTTGGGTACTTACCACAACGTATCAACTGGAAGCTCAATAACAAAATGGATACTTGAAAATATAACTGAATTTGATTTGAATTTAGATAAAGCAGAGACTTTTGGACAAGATTTAATCAGTCACGAATTTATCAGAATCATCGGTTCAATAAATAAGACATTTATCAATTCTTCACAATTTTATTATCAGTGGAAGCCAAAAGCTCTTGAACTTGGTCATATTAAAGGGGACAAAGAAGATCAAGGATTCAAGATTACATTTGACGATGTGAAGGAAGCTATTGGAGTAACCAGCATTGATTTCAAAGACAAATCTCAGTTTTCCAAACTTTTAAACGATGTACAACAATTGGACTTACAATATTTTAAAGCAGTACAAGAATTGGATATAATTAGGTGTGAGTTTGAAGAAACTATAATGGATCATTTTTCATTTATGCAAAAATGTGAACTTGATAGATTAAAAGCGATAAAAAAAGTTGCATTTGATTTTATATCAAGTTTCACAGTAAATTTGACTAGCATCAAAACAACAATTGACGAATTAAATTTACTAGAAGAGACAATTAATCCTGTCAAAGATTTAAAGTTTTTAATTGAAAATTATTCAACGGGTAAATTTAAACCACAAGTCACATTATACGATAATTACTATGAATCAAATATAAATCAAACCTTTGGAGTTGACTTGAATGTTAAATCGAGGTTGGATAAAAAGATAGTACCCATTTTAATTCAATGTATTCTAAATCAATTGGACTCAATATATCCGGATTTAAGCGATGATGAAGAACGAATTAATTTATGGATTAAGCCAATTCATTTATCAAATGTACATAAACTTAGATTTCAATTGAATAATTTATCCGAAGCTAATGAGATCAATAAGATTTTATCTAAAAATCATCCACTTTTAATTACTAATGTATTGAAGCTATATTTTATCGAGTTACCTGATTCAATTATTCCTAATAATTATTATGACATTATAAAATCATTGTATGTTAATTATATAAATGAATCTCAGCAAGATTCGAGAATCAACGGATTACAAAACGTTTTAAGTGAATTGCCCAAATGCAATTTAGCAACTTTAGATGCTTTATTAACACACTTGAAAAGATTGATTGATATAATTGGCTCAAAGGATGAACAGCTATCGAAAAATCTACAAACTTCATTAAGTAAAGAATTTAGTTTATTGATACTAAATTCAAAAGAAAATTTGGTAGATGCAAAACATTCAATCAATTTAATGAATGATTTATTCGATCATAAACAAGTAATTTTTAATGAATTGAGAAGGAAAAGTTCTAGAGTTAAAAAATCAAGTCAATCTCGTGAAGTTTCTACTTCTTCTTTAAAATCAGAAACGATAAAACCAGTGGAATCTTTGGCGGACCAATCAAGATCAAGATTAGAGTCAAGATTGCAAAGAGCGGTCACAAAAAAAGAAGAACCCAAGACTAAAAATTCAACAAATAAATCACCGCTGAAATTCAGTTCAAGATCATCCTCTCCAACGAAAAAGAATTTAAATTCTTTGTTAAAGCAAGAAAAAAGGGAGACCTCTCCTATAACTTACCGTCCACAAAAAGACATTATATATGATAAACCTGAAAACGCATCAGCCGAGTACTCTCCACCAAAATTTGCTCCAAGTCTAGGTAGAAAATCTTCAGTTAAAGATTTAGCAGATCAATTCGAATCCAATTCAAAAGAAGATTTAACATTGAATAAATAGGGTACATGATAAATAGACAATATAAAGTGGAGGGGTATAGTGTGAAAGAGTGCAGACTAAATGAAAAACGAATTTGTGTTTTCATTAATCTTGTTATCAATGGATGTATCAACTACGTATTCTTTCTCTTGGACGCTTGAAATTGGGCATATGGCCTAAATTTTTTTATTTCTATTTCTCTTGATAAAGCGTGGAAAATATCTATTTCTTCAACGTTAACCGCTAACTAGTTATTCTCAACACTCAATGAAAAAAGTCATTTTTGCAACCAAACAAAAGTGTGCAACAAAATATGAAAAACAGTTAATTAGATCATGAGTTATTTGAAAGATGTTTGCTAAATATTAATAATAAGATTCTCTCTATTTTGAAATTGATTTTTAACAAAAGTTTTAAGTTATCTGACAATTTTTGGATTTGACCTGATTTTAATATTCTAAACCTAGTAATTCCAAGCAAAAAGATCGAAATTTGTTTGAATCACAGAAATTTGATAATATGATTCTATGGGTGTCCCTCTAGATTTTTACAAAAGCTCGCATTTTGATAATTTATTAACACTGTTTATTTTTGTGAATTCAAAATTTTTCCAGTATTTAAATTTAACGGGTTCATATATTACATTTACATTATTCTAATACATCTATAATAACTTTGAATGCTTGATGTCATGTCTAAGACGGTAAACAAACACAACTAACACAACCAAAATCATCATCAAAGGTACTAAAATCCATTTAATTAATGTATCAAATACAGAATGGTCTTTTTGTTTCTGTTGAGAGGTGGTTGACTTCTCATACTGGTAAGCTATTTCTTTATGATTATTCATCAACAAATCAACCTTCTTACTTAATTCTTCCATACCATAATGCTGCTCTCTGACTTCGCCAATCAATTTTTGATTCAAGGTTGATATCGATGACAATACCTCCGCGTATTGACTCGAGAACAAATTACGTAAATCGGATGTTATTTTTTGTAAGTTTGTATTAATTTCAATATGATTATTGGTCACTTGAGATATTTCAGATTGAAGCTGATCCAATTTTTTCAAAATTTTATCATTAACCTCGCTCGAGATAATATCTTGT
The DNA here is from genome assembly GCA_030565145.1 of Insectozyma parachauliodis. Lineage (NCBI taxonomy): Eukaryota > Fungi > Ascomycota > Pichiomycetes > Serinales > Debaryomycetaceae > Insectozyma > Insectozyma parachauliodis. The sequence continues at coordinate 622,248 of JAJMBB010000001.1, read as the reverse complement.
CTTTGTTGTTGAGCTTTCTCCATCAATGACTGTCTTATAAAGTTTGGCTTTACATCATCCGTTGGTTGTGATACCACAACCGTTGTATAATCAATTTTTAACTCGCCATCGTCCATTAGTCCATGATCATCAATTGCATCTTCAATTATATGATCCCAAATTTTGACATTCAAAATTTCAAACTCTTCTGAAGATTGTTTGTTTATGTTTGTGGTAATACCCAACTTCAAGCGGTCAGCAATTTTTATTTTATCTGTCTTGAAACATAAATTATTGTCAATTTGAATCTTGAACCAATTTGAAGAATATGAGATACGTAAAGTGAAAGGTACATTACTTTCAAGGTATCTAAATTGGCAATCGGATATACTTTGCTCAATCAAATTTGTTAAAATTTTCAGACCATCATTGTTAAACACTTTCAACCCCTCATGCTGTTGATTGTTTATCAAGAACTTGAATCCATCAAACTTGTCTACGTTTTGAAAATTCTCAGCTAGGAAAATTGAAAGATTATTATCGATAAATTGTATATCACTGGCACTTCCACTTGATCTAAAGTCAATTTCTATGGTGAATTCATTAGGTAAATAAGATTTCAGCCACATTGCCCCATTCCTGTCAAACAATAATCTACCGTTATCATATTTTATATTTGAAGTCAATTGATAATTTGTAATTTGAGATATATCTTGTATAGTTAGCAAGTTCGGCAAAGATAGCTGATTTGGCTCACTTGCTGTGTTCACGTTGGGGACAAACGCAAGACATGCCGAAATCAACACGAGTATTAAATGCAACATGGTTGAAAAAAAAATGTCAAAAACTTTTGATCTAGTGAAAACTCTAAGCATACTATTGAGGTAAATTGACAACGCAGAGAGTCGAATTGCAAATGTGGACACAGTTGCAGACTACTTAAGCAAAACACACTATTTATAATAAAACCTTGAGCTTCTACAAATGTGAAATGACTTGGACGAAAATATTGTTTCGAATCGATCAGAAAAGGAAGCTAAAATATTATCCAGCTGTTAGATACTGATGCTTGAATTATTAAGCTTTTGGTTGCAAAAGAAAATATCTACCATAAGAGACAGAAATTGCAGCCTTTCTTACCACCGTATCTTTACAGCGATATCTAACTATAGTTAGTTGACGGCTCTAGCTGGTTACAAAGTTGATTAAAAGATATTCTATTTTACGTCTATTAATTTCTTATTCTACTAATCTATACACAACAATATCCTCCATCGACTCTGATGTCAGTTCCGGTTGTGAATGATGAAGCATCACTAGCCAAATAAATATAAGCACCAACCAACTCATCGGTTTGCGATTCTCTTCCCGCTGGAGTCAATCCCCACCATTTAGCACGTTGTTCTGTTGGGATGGGAGCTGACAATAAAGTATCGGTGTATCCAGGAGATACTGAATTTACTCTTGCAAAACCTGCAAATTCAACAGCTAACCCTTTAGCCATATGCATGGCAGCTGCTTTTGATGAATTATAGCATGTTTGATAATTTGGTACATTATTTATATGAGCAGACATGGACGCAGTTATTATAAATGAACCATGACCCTGTTTTTTGAAAATTTGTCCAACATACTTTGCACAGTAAAATACTCCGTGTACATTTACGTCAAACACTCTTTGCCAACTTTCTGGTGTTGACTCTGGATTCAATATTGACCCTGTGTACCATGCAATTCCTGCATTTGCAACAAAAACATCAATAGTACCAAATTCAGTTTCAATTTGTGATACAACTTCTTCCACCTGTTTGGCTTTAGAAATATCGATTTGATAAAACTTACTTCTGATACCATAATTTTTGGCCAACTTTTCACAAAGTCCGTTATCAGTTGGTGAATAATCCAATATCACAACATCACCACCGGCTTGTGCATAACCTTCAGCAATAGATGATCCAATTGCTCCTGCCCCACCTGTTATACAAGTGACTTTCCCTTTTAAAGAAAATCTATCAAATATATTCGAATTGAAATTCAAAGGTTTAGTTGGAACGCTTCTATCTGAGTCAGATTCAGGTTTAATGAATGAGGTATATGACATTGTATTGTTTACAGAAAAAAAGTGTAGAAATATGGAATGGCTCACCTTTATATACTTTTTAGCGTTGGTTCATATTCTATCTCGGAATAACTCTTGAAATCAAAACACAAAGTGAGCATAGTTGACAATCAAATTGATGCAAAAAATTGACACTTTGTTAGGCGAGCTACCAGTTTCGGTAGAACTGCAAAATTTGAATTAAAAAGAAATAAATTTTATATTCACCAACATCACCCCGTCTTATATACAGTACAAACTAAGATTCAAGTTTTTCAATCAATGCTGGAACAACAGCTACACCAACACTTGAACCATCTTTACTTATGTTCAAAAAGATTTTCTTATTGGTTCCCTTTAATGGGTCTATTACTTTGATAGCATCTAATACAGCTTGTCTAAAGCCAGGATAAAATTCAACAACAGAGCCATCACAACCAAACTCAAGATCTTTATCATCATCTTTATACTGATCTTTGACCCTTCTTGCAATGGTAGCCAATGGAATTGCAGATAACTGAGCAGCTCTTTTGGATATAGCTTTTGTTAATCTTTGTATTACTACCCTTTCATCTCTTGTTGTTGGTAATCTCAAAGTGTTTTGTAAGATCAACTCTGACATTTTCAAATCTGTTGAATCGTCAATTTGTAAGTATGACAATACTTCTGAATCTAATTGCCATGGTTGTGATAATCTATGTGGTAATGTCCCGCCTCTTTGCTTGTAAAGGTCTTGGAAAATTAATTTTTGATCAAATAAATCCATTAATGTAACTCTTAAAATTTCACCTAAAAACATTCCACTAATTCTTTTTTCAAATAAATGATACCCTTTGTTTGCAGTTTCAGAATCAACAATTTCATCAAATTTTGTGTTTGGTAAAATTTTAAGTGTGTTATCAAATGAACCCCATTCGGTGTTAATGACCATACCTTTAGCTCCCTTTGGTGGATTCTTTAATTTTGGTATATTTTCAATCAATTCAAAATAGGCTCCATTTGTGCCAGTACCAAATATGGCCCCAACTATAGTGTTTGAGTTTGTAATTTTAGGATCATTTTGATAAGCTCTAGATAATAAGGTACCAACGGTGTCATTTGCCAAAGCAACAACTTTGACATTTACTTCCAAAACAGTTAAGTTGGCTTGTAATAAATCAACAACATCTCTATCAACAGCATCTGGAATGTCAAAACCTTTTGTCCATCTGATCAATGTACCTTTATTCAAAGCAGTTTGGTTAACTGGGAAACTAAATGTAAAGCCTAATTTTAATGGTGAATTTCCTTTAGTTCTTGATTCCTCACCGTGGTGTTCATCTAAAAATGCTTCAATTTTTTTAGCCAAATATTGGAATAAATCATCAGCTTTTTCTGTTTTCATTAAATCAATTGGAATCTTATATTTATTTTGTTTCAAACTATGAGTGTGATCACCTTTCAAATCAATAGAACAAACTCTGAAATTTGTACCACCCAAGTCAGCAGCTAAATATAATCCTTTTTCTTTACCTGTTGGAATACTGGTAACAAAAGTTGGAATCATTGGCATATGTTCTCTTGATTGTTCAGGAGCTTTTAACCCTTCATCCATTGATTGGAGAAAATAATCACTCGCTTTGATTAAAAACTGATCATCAATGTGGAAACCTTTCTCAATCCGAGAGATGGTAGGTTCTAAATGATCAGGAAGTGACATAGTAAGTAAGTTGTATAAAATATTGTTGATTGTTGAGAAATAGCAACCAATTTAAATACAGACTCCAAGAAAAAGTATGCTCAGTCGATTCTTCCCCCAGAAAAAAAAACAGGATACAATTCTCGGTATGGAGTAAACGGAATGGACTCGTCCTTTTCGGTTGCGTGACGTTTAACATAATACACAGTGATTTTGGATCTTGGACCTAGTATACGGCCAACTCTTGATTTGATCAGCAGTTTCAGTCAGACAATAACACGAATACTGTAGCTACGAATTTTACAATTAATCTGGAGATATATAGACATTCAATCATCAAGGACGTAAAATGAAAGCGTTATTTCGAGCATATGTGGATATACGCATATATAACATGAGACAGACAATTAGAAATTCTGATTCTTCTCGAACTTGTATCTTTGGCTCTTTAATGCTTTACCCAAATGGTCAGTATGCTCAGATTCATTTCAAAAGTAGAAATTGCTGCAAATATTCTGTTGAATTTTGCATCACCTTACGTCCCCAAAATAAATGCAGGTGTCATTCTTTCTAACAGTGATACAGAATGGTGCAGTAAGTACATAAAAGATTGCAAAAAATTCAATTTTTGAAGCTTGGTAGTTATCAATTAGGTAAAGTTCAATTCTGATCAAATATGAGAGGCTACGGAGGTAGGTCGTACGGTTCCTCCTACGGGCGATCATCTTATGGTTCATATGGATCAGCTTCTTACAATCAACCAAATAGATACAATTATCGATCAAGTAATGCACCTTATCTGTCGACATCTAAGCAACCTCAGACAAATACTTATGGTCAAAGACAGAAATACCAACAAAGTGCAAATCAAAAGCAAAACTCTCAACAGCAGTATGGTAAAAAGCCAAATTATCAAGGACAATCTACTCAAAAGCGATACAATCAACAACAATCTGGCCAGCAAGTAAATCAAGAAAAGTACAGCTCTAAGCAGACTAACAGTGGTCAAGGAAACACCAAATACCAATCAAATCAGTATGGTCAGAATAGAACTTATGGAACTGGCAATACTTATAAGAAGCAGACCGTTAATCAAAACATTAATGTCAATCAACAACCTCGTGTGGGACGATGGAATAGATTCACTAGAGCTATGAAATGGCCCATGATGTTTATGTTTTTCAGGAGTATGACAAGGCCTCATCATCCTCCACCTCCTCAGATGGTCCCACAGCAACAACCAAACGTAACAAACGTACACTATTATACTCAACCACCACTCTCGGAAGAACAACAACAAAATAATCCGCCCTCGACACAAAGAAATATCCTCAATCAGGAAGAAGTTGATGAAATCTTCGAAAGTGGTAAGAAAAAATACAATGAACATGATAATGAACTCAACCTGGCCGATTTTGATTTTGCAACACCGCAGTAGACTGCAAGCTGAAGCTGAGATTTATTGTTGTAAATCGGATTTAATCGTATGATTGTATATAACCGTGCTAGTCGGACTTATCATTTGTAAAACGCAAAAAATATCGAATCCTTATTTACGAACCTCTCTATCGCATTACGTAATGGTTTACACACTTTCAAAAACAAACTCTTTTCAACACCATACAAAACAATAGGCGTGTAATGCTTAAAATAGCCCTGGCTCAAAAGTTAATGTTGAATCAATCAAATCAGATAAACCCAATTTGTAAAAAACATATAAACCCATGTGCATCTTGTGAATTGGGAGTCGTGGAAATAATTTTTTTCAATGCAAAGATTAAAAATGTCAGTTTGATTTAAGCGCCAATTGTTAATCAACACCAATTAACATTACAAAAATTAACGCTACTTTCACTTGATGCCTTTTATCTATTTGATACATTCAATATTGATTTTATACATCCAACATCAACATTAATTCAAAATGCAACATTGAACAATAAGTCAACAAAAGCACGAAACTGACCTTGGTTAACAACCATGCCCCTTCTTCTGACCCCTTTTGTCTCCATAAAGCTATTGTTTTCTTTTCAAATATAAATACCATGTTTTTTCAGATTATTTTGGTTTCAGAATGAACAAAATGCTTGATTCTATTTATGTTAGTTATTGGTATTTTACTTTATTAGGTTTGATTGGTGTATACACCTTATTCCAATACTTGTATATTATTTATTTACAGACCAAACTTGGTGCTAAGCCTTTCACTAACAAACTATCAGATGGTTTTCTAGGCTTTAAATCTGGTCTAGATACAATTCATAATAAAAATATCGGTAATCCAATTCAATTCATACATAATAAATTTTATACTGTTTCAAATCCAAAAGTTCATACATTCATCGAAACCCAATTTGGTCTTCCAACTGTTTTCACTAAAGATCCAGAAAATATCAAAGCTATGTTAAGTACCCAATTCAATGAGTTTTACATCGGTATGAGATTAGATTTTTTTAAACCTTTATTAGGAAAAGGAATTTTCACTTTGGATAATGAAGGATGGAAACATAGTAGACAAATGTTGAGACCTCAATTTTCCAGAGATCAAGTAGGCCATGTCAAAGCTTTGGAACCACATTTCAAATTACTTCAGAAACATATTGACACAAAATCAAATTCTGGCTACTTTGATTTACAAGAATTATTCTTTAGATTCACAGTTGACACGGCTTCACAATTTTTATTTGGTAGCAGTGTTTCATCATTAAAAGATGAATCAATTGGGTTTAATCAGGATGATTTTAATTTTGCTGGTAGAAAAGAATTTCCTCAAGCTTTCAACAAGTCCCAGATTTATATGTCCAACAGGGCTTTACTACAAAAATTATATTGGTTATTGAATCCGAAGGAATTTCAAGAATGTAATAAGATTATTCATAAATTTAGTGACTATTATATCGATAAAGTCTTGAATGCATCGGAAGAAGAAATTGAAAGTCAAAGTGGGTACGTCTTTTTATACGAATTGGTCAAACAAACTAGAGATCCGATAGTTTTAAGAGATCAAGCTTTAAACATTTTAGTTGCTGGCAGAGATACAACAGCTGGATTGTTGTCATTTACATTTTTTGAATTAGCTCGTCACCCAGATGTATATTCAAAATTAAGAAAAGAAATTGTTGACAAGTTTGGTACTGATGTAAGTGAAGCAATTACATTTGAAGCTTTAAAAAGATGTGATTATTTAAAAGCTGTATTGAATGAAGTTTTAAGAATGTATCCTAGTGTACCAAGAAATGCAAGATTAGCAGCACATGATACTACTTTGCCTAGAGGTGGTGGTCCAGATGGGTTATCTCCCGTATTAGTGAGAAAAGGTCAATTAGTCATGTATTTTATAAATGCAACTCATGTAGACGAAACTTACTACGGTAAAGATGCAAGCATATTTAGACCAGAAAGATGGTTTGAGGAGTCGACTAGAAAATTAGGTTGGGCTTATTTACCTTTCAACGGTGGACCAAGAATATGCTTAGGTCAACAATTTGCTTTGACTGAAGCTTCATACGTTGTTACAAGATTGGTTCAAACATATTCAAAACTTTCTATACAAAGCGATAGCTACGAATATCCACCAAAACTTATGTCTCATTTGACCATGAGTTTGTTTGATCCATTGAGTGTTAAGTTTGAATCTTAAATATATATCTGTTAGATCATGTAAAACCGCATTTATCTCGTGTGTAGATGTAAACAAACAACCTGTATACAACCCCAGATATTTTAAGTTTATTGAAAAAGTTCACCACTTAAGATTAACATCACACAGTTGGGGGTAGAATGCCACCGTTTAGACCATATGGAAGTGAAGAACTTCGAATAGTCAGTGATGTGTCAAGGTTTGATTTTGAACATAATGTACCAAAGATACGTTCGAGAAACACGACTCCAACAAATTCAGAAATTACAACTTCAAGTAAAATCACATTAGATACCATTATACCTTTGTATAGTAGTAAACTTGAAGAACCAAGGAGGAACGACAATGTATTTGTTAAAGAGTCAGTCATTTTACCTAGACAAAGAGTGATCAAACGTTCAGTTGGGGTACAAGTACCCCAAGATCATTTTTTTAAACCTCAGTTGCCTCCAAAAGATGATGCACCAATTCGAACCAAATCACAGAAGGAATTTTTACCTTATCCAGAATCGATATATGAGCATGAAAATGATCTACCTCCTTTGCCAACACCAAATGAAAAAACACAAGAAGATTCTCCAGCTCAATTCGAAGACCTTGCCAGTCTTTCCTCGAAACAACAACGATTAGAGCATGATTTAGTCAAACAAGTAATGAATAAACCATTGATTTCAATCAAAGGTGATCGGTTTGGTGAGCAATTTGAAGGTAGAAAAATAACAATCACTATCAATTTCCTATTATACGTTTTTGAATTATTCGCAAGTGTGATTGAAATTGTATTATCATCTGTTTTGCTAAGATTGGATCATGATATAGGTGTCGGGTTTTATAGATACTTCATAGCTGATGGAGTAGTATCTCTTGTGATCTCCTTATTATTTATATTTCAAATCATCAATTATGAAAAAAGAAACGGTAGCTTTTATTGTTTAGCAGCAACAATAATGAAATTCATATCATTTGTAATGATAATCTCAATTGTTTTTCCACACTCGACTTATAAAAATGACCAAATCTTTTCAATCAGAAGAGCTGTTGGTTCATTTATCATTATATCTACATTCTTATGGTTAATTAATTTAATAATGTTTACAACTACGTTATACATTTCAAGACTAAATTTGTTAGAAGATATCAATTTCGATTACGCTGAACGAGGGTTGAATAAAAGTTATAACAACCCACATTATAATGAACTACCGCCGGAAAATACCCCACTTAAAGAGTTTTACCTTAATGAAAATGGTGAAATGTATGCAATCAACAATGAACAAGATAAAGTTAAACATAAAAATAAAAACAAAATTTTAGTTTACACATTTTGAAAAGTTTGATATTTTTTCGCAGCCAAATCTAATTACAAAAAAAAATAGATCCTATTTAAATCAGCTACTATACCATGAGATTTTGTTATTTGATCATTACTGTTGTGTATTGTATAGTTTTACCTCAAGATTGGACCAATCTAATTAAACCTACTTTGTATTCGTTAAAAGATACAAAATTAAAATTATTAACCTCATTGCAATCTGTTTTGCCAGAAACTAGCACAAATTTTGAAAGCTTATATTTACAATCATCCAACACATCAAAAGTAAATGGAACTTCTAACAATTTATTATTCATACCTAAAGAGCTAATACATCCTGAAATTTTTCAATCAATGGGATTGAATAATTTAATAAAAAGTGATCAGTGGGTGAATTTATCTAAAAGCGAGCAATTGATTATACCAAAAGAATTTAAAACATTTTTTTTATTTAATAATACAAAATCTCCATACAATTTGAAAAAGAATCTAAACAGTAAAATGTCACTCAATCAGTTTTTAATCAATTCGGTTCCATTTGAGATACCAAGTTTGTTACAATTGACAGATTATTACATGATTTTACCGTCAAACTATGTGAACCAAACGATAAAATACTATCGAAACTCATTGGTTCAATTGCCTTCTAAAGTATTACCAATTTTTAGAGACCAGTTAAGCGAATCTAAGCCAATGATAATTTTTATGTTTAATCATACGGACAAAGTCTCTAAAACTAACCCAATAATCAACGTCAAAAACTATTTAAGACCAAAATTAACGATGTCAAATTTTTTTGACAAATTTGCAAATGTATGGTTGAACCAAGTCAGTTACGACTCATTAGTTCACGCTGTGTATTGTAACCTACATCTTCGGGACTCCTCATATTGCGTCAAAATCAATAAATATAATGTTCAAGTATTTTCAGCTTTCGAAAGCACAGATTCAGACATTCAGACTCAGGCAATTCGACAAATTCATGATAAGCTAGCCGACAAAAAAGATTGTCTAATAGGTCTTAAGAAGGGTATGATTTACGAGCCTAAGGAAACAATTGAACAAATTGATGAAGCGGTGGACCATAAAATAGATTCAGGAGTTACAAAAATTATCAATACAAAAGATGTACTTAAATGGAAACTCGACGAAAAGAAGATCAAAACAAAAGATAAAATTGGAAATAAACTAGACTCTGTTGATGACAAGACTGATTCTTTGGCTGATAAGCTTTCACGGACAAAACACAAGATTGCCGCGTTAAAATTTGATCCAAGACTATTTGATAAGTCAGAGATGAAAAAACTAGAGCAGCAGTATGATGATAAATACGACGACATATACTGCAATGAAGAAGAAAAAACATACAAAACTATAAACATCGAGGATTTCATTGAACAAGACGAGAATTTTGAAAAATTGTACAAAAGCGATAAGTCATACATCAATAAAAGAGCAGAATCAAGTATATATCATACTGACCCATCATACATTATTAAGCGAGAAGGAAGCGTATTAAATTTCAGAGACAGCGGTTTAACTATTCCAATCTCTCAGATTACGTTTGATTCCAATGATCCACCCAGAAGCTCAAATTATGCTCAAATTATCAATTTAAACCCTATGCGAAAAAGAAGTCTACAATTCACTGATGACAAAGATTGTCAACCAATAACTTGGTACAATATATTTCATTATAGTATATTTGGTGAGCCTAAATTTTGTAAAGAGTAATGTATATTTATATATCTTACCATTGTCTAGTCTCGTAATACGGATTTTTCGGGGATGAATTTGATCCCTTATAGGCACTTGTTTTGCCGTAGCTGAAACCTGTATTCGTAGAACCTAATGAGCTCGATGCATTATATGGATTACCTACTATGGTTGAGTTTGGCTGTGTAGCAGGTTGGTCAAAAGAATCTCTAGTCTGATATGGATTCCTTATATCATTATTATTATTATTATTGATGAAATTATCTTCTTCGTAAGAATCATCTTCGTCGAATATAGTTGATCCTTGCTTTGCTCCATGCTCGTGACCTTTCATTGCGGTCTGACCCAATGCCATTAATTCCATATCATCTTGATTTTTCAAAGTTTCGTTATTTTGATCGAATCTCGGTAAGAAACTAACCCTGTCATCTCTCATTGGTTGATATCTTGTATCAGGGTTCTTGTAAACTAATGCTAACACACATGTTATAATAGTGAATAATAGTAAAAATAATGCAAAAACAGCATTTAGTACAAAGTACACAACAGCCATGACTGAACTCACAACATTTGGTTGACCAAACACTTGGGAGAAGAACATAAAAAATAAAGCATTTATGAAGTTAATGACCCCAATAGTGATATTGAATGCATTCGTTCTTTTATCCATGTATGGCCTTATCCAACAAATCACAACTAAATGAATCAATTCAATGGCCCAAATAATAACTGCTTGTGGTTTACCATGTTTTTGTAAAACCGCAACCAACAATGATTTTAAAAATATATAAATCAATGAAATTATAATAAACCAATATTTGTCAGCACGATATTGAACATACAAAAAGCCAAATTTATTGAGAAATTTTCCATTACCAAATAATAGATAAGCTGGGTTTTTAAATTGCTTAATTGATCTTCTACCAATTAATATCGTTCTAATTGAAGCTTGTAATAATAATACGCATGTTATCACTAATAAAAATATTGCAACAACGACTGTTCCTGCAGAATCCCTTGTTGTCAATTCCCATATACATAATAATGAAATCTGAGGTAATGCCAACACCAATAATCTATAGATTGTCCCTTTTATAATCGAGGTCCATTGTTGACGGTATTCACTGAATTTACCTTCATTCATAATTTTCAGACGAATTAAAATTTCAATTATTGCTTTGAACAACATTAAGCAAACAATCATAACAAACATAAAAAAAACTAAAAAGATGATACCTGTCATGAAGATGTTTGTAATTTCAATGCTTGCCATATAAGCGACTCTTTGAATACCACGTAAAACTAAAATTTTTCCCGAGCTTGACTTCTCATCAGTTGAGTATAAATCAGGATCAAGAGAGTCACCCGAACCAAAATTATCAGAATCTAATATAATATTAGCCCTTCTTTGTAATGTATGAACTTGAACTTGATCGAATTCTTCATAAAATCTTTTGGCGAGCTTTTTTGCGTATTTCTGAACAGATATTGATAAATAATTTGATTTCACGATATCTGTAGGTGTACCACCAGTTGCTTGCACATACCAATTTGATATATCTTGAACAAACCCCACTCTAACAATTCCCAATGACCACATAAAGTTTTGAGCCCAAGCTGCTGCAATTGGAGGAACTCTGGAAACCGCCATCATTGCAGTTATTGATAAACTTTGAAAATAAATGAATAATGACATTGAGTTTGAAGCTATATGAGCAGCGGTGTTTGAATGACCTATGACTGATATAACACCTGATGTAATGACACCTAAACCAGAAACAGCAGCAATTGGCCATGCTGCATATTTAGTTTGAACAGTTTTCCCATTTGATAATGTAGCTTCAACACAAGCTAATTGATCATAGGTTGAGGTTTCATAAACAACAACCCTAACAATAGCATCTAAATCGGGTATCGTATAAGCAACACCAGGAATCTGGCTAGTAACACTAGTACCTAATTTGTACAGTGAATCTAAGTCTAAATGACCGGAAGTCAATGGACAAAGGGGATTGTTTTTAGAATTTCCTGTTGTCTCATATTCAATATCACATAAAGATATATTTCTTTGTAGAACATTCAAACCATAAACAATCAAATTTACGTATGCACTCACATTTTTATTATCAATGGATGACAATGCATTTATGTCAAAATAAACCGTGTCATTGTTTGGATAAAAGGTGATATCAAAATAAGAAGCAGTAAACTGGGAGTTATCCATACATGTTAATAAACTAGTAGATTTGATATATTTGGTGGCAGAAACAAATGAAGATATTATCCAAAGATAAATAATATTTTTAATCATCAACATCTCATGAATTGAAGAATATGGAACTGATATAAAGTGTTGAAATGTAAAAGAAAGAATGTAGTGAAATACTTAAACAAAATCAACTAAAAAAATGAAATATAAATGGAAGGAGTATTGAAATTGACGTTGAAAGTTGAATGGAAAAGATATGTTTCACTGCCTTGGCAATAAAATTTTCGTGAAGACTATCTAGAATCTCAAAGAACAAAAACTATGAGATAGTATTATTGATAAGCAATAATAATTAAAGTCTAATGTGGTAAGTGATGAACGATAGACGATGAATAGAAAACCAAATTGGAATACGGATTGGTTGTAAAAATTAATAATCTTTTGATGTCTGAGATTCGATCTTTTTTTTTATTTTATTTTTTATTTATTTTTTTTTTCTGTATACGTTCTACTATTGCTTTACTGGGGTTTTCACTTGATGTTAATTTTTACATGGGCACCATCACCCAACCCTTAATCATAAACGATCATTCTGTTGAGTACTCAAAGCAGGATTTACATGTTTTTTGAATGTTCATCACATTAGTTAGGCTATTGTAATGAGTATTATTGTTGATAATTACCAAAAATAGAAGTGGTCGTGTACAATGTATAGAGTACTGTATGAGGCGATGTTGCTTGATGATGCTGCAAAATATAGGTCAGTTTTAGCCCCAGCCTTGAATTTCCAAGTCCGACCATCATCGAATGATGTCATATTGAGCTGAAAATTTATTGATCTTGTCTACTACAAAACTTGCCTACAGTCATAGCACCTGCTTTAGTTCAGTGCATTTTGCAATGCAATATATTGAGCATTTTGTAGACACTTTCTGCCTCATCTTTTGGATGTTGAAAGAAATATCACATACATTTTTCAATTCAAGCACAGAATTGTACATAACCAGGATTTTTCATCTATCGTGATTTCAAAGAAGTCAGTGTGTATAAAAAGAAATATTTAAATTTACATTGTAGGTAATCAACTTTTAGCGCCAAAAACAAAAAAAATGTGCCAATTTTTGAAAAACTAAAACATCTAGGTCAAAACACTTTTGAAAGGTTCAAACACTTCATCAACTTCAATTTCATATAAAGACTTGTCATATATAATGCTAGTGTCTTCAGAAATGGTTATATTTATAGTGCAATCAATGAAAAAAGCTATGTGAAAATTGACGCCTTAACCTTTATCAATCGTTTCACTCTAAAAATTAGCAGGCTTTAAGATTAAACTTTTGACATTCGCTATTCATTTTAAATATGTAATAATATTCTACTATATAATTTTTTTTAATATGGTATACCGTTGGTGAGTCTTTGAAATTCATCATATCCTTTGGTATAGAAACTTTCCATCGACTTTTTGATTAATTTTCTAAAATACAAGGCAGCGTCCTTTTCTGATTTGTTTGGTACAAATCTTGATCTCAAGTTTTTTATACTGTTATCCTTGAAACATGGTAACCCACTCTCCAACATTGGTGTCACGGTTCGAACTATAGTCTCCATATACGGTCTACAGCTCAAATAACCTTTAATGCATAACTCTTCAAACCATTTAAAAGCTTGAGTCTCGTCATTGCCTCCAAGTACTAAGATCATTTCATGGGTTAATTTGAATGGTGCTGCTTCGAATTTAACTCCTCCCGGTACAATATCAAAACAGAATCCAAAATCAATATGTAATATATGCCCATTTTCATCATACATAATATTACCGTTATGCCTATCTTTAAATTGTAATAGATACGATATTATCGAATAAGCTGCTAAAGATTTAACAAGGTTATTTCTTGCCTGTTGGAATTCGATTGTATTTGGAGGACCAAATTTAGTTATGAAATATTCATATAATCCGTTGACTGCTTCTCTTCCTAACATATCCCTCGATGTTGAATTTGGCAATACATCAATTACCCCACATCCAGGTGCTGTTGCGGTAACTCTATAAGGATAAACATACAAATCCAATCCAGAATTGCTCCATATAGTTCTAAACATGGAAATCAATTGTAATGCTAAGACATCTTGTCTACAATCATCACCAACCTTGAAAATTGCACTCTGCCATTTTTCAATTTCAATTTCTTGTGGTTGACCATTTTCATCATAATCGATGAGATTCTTTTTGATTTTGAACGTTGCTAAAAATGGTGCTTTAGCATGAGATTGTAAAGGTTTACCTGATTTTCTATTAATGTCAACCAAAACACCATCTGGGTTCGAGGGTAAATAAACACCGGGCTCAACTTTTATCAATGCCATTTCTTCATCAATTTTTGCTTTCTTTTCCGCTTTTGTTTTCTTGATGTATGGTTTTAATTTACCACTGATGTCGGTAACTTCATTAAAAAATCCAAATTCTTTTTTATAAAATGATAAATCTTTCTCGCTGAAACTTTCCAACATCTTCTCTTGTATTCTATCTAATACAGGTTTCAAATCATCTGGTTCTGTTGAATCTTCATCCTTATAACTGTTTGCCAACATGTTCCAAATAATTTGATGCGCAAACAATTGTGAAACTTTTGCCGTTTCAACAATAAATCTTTCAACATAACCTTTAGCATCAAATCTCAAACTTTGAACAATTTGAGGAACATAGAAAAAGGTAACATTAACATCATGTGATTCCAACGATCTCATAGTATACTGCAATATAAATGGATTTGATCCAAATGGCGGCAAAAACAAAGTTATTGAATCAATTGGTGACAAAGGTGTCCAAAATAATAAATGGTATGATGGCATATGAGTTCCAGCGTTTATACCAATAAAGAACTGAACTGCATCGGGATAAAATATAGCTGGTAAAGGATTTTTAATGATTAGTTGTTGTAATGAATCATCCAAATTCTTACTCTTGTACCTCAATGCTAAGTTTATTGCTAAAATTGGATCGATTTCATAAGCTTTCGTAAGGTATGAACCGTTGATATGTAAATTGTTCGTAAAAGTACCTGTAATATCAGTCGGATTTAAGCAATTTAACCAAACATTAAATTTATTAATCTCATCATCTAAAAAGAATAATAGAATATTTCTTTTGAACTCAACTAAATTATCAGTCTTGACACTAGAAACTAATCTTGCAATGTCTCTCAACAATACCAATTCCGATTTGAATTTCAATGTATTTCCACCAAATGGATAAGTTGACCTTTGTCTGAACCATGTCAATCCCCCGTCTAAAATTAAATTTAATAAATGTGAACATGATCTAGAACCTAATTTAATATGATAATTTAAAATATCAAATGAAAATTTGATCAATTCAAATCTAACCAATCTTGACAAAGGATGATAACTTGCAAATTTTAGGTTCTTAAGACCAATTTCAATAAACCTTGTGAACAATTTCAATAAATGATCACTTTGATTCAATGTTGCTTCAAAATTAGAACTAAACAATTTAATAATTTCTAAATGTGGCCCAAAAGATCTTTGAGCTTTTTCAGCTAATCTATTAACAACCTGTTTATTACTGGGTGCATATTCCATTTTATCAAATTCAGGATGTAAAATATCTAAATCTTGACAAAATAATCCTTTTTTCAATTCAATACTTTCTTCCCATTTTTTTGAAATCTCACTAAGTAATAAAATTGATAATTGTGGTTTATCCTTCATAATTGCAAACCATACTCCACTAGCATTAATCATAGTTGAAGGTTCAAACATTATGAATGGTATTTCAACAACATACCTAACCAATTCTGCATTGTTTACATCACTTAACATTGTTAATCCAGCGATTTCGGTTAATAAATTCATAACTTCGTCATTGGACGGATATTGATTAAACTTTTCACTTCTTAATCTTAGCTTTATATGATAAACTTTCTCACGAATTGCTTTAAATGCAATATCACTTTCTTCAGTAGTTCTAAGTGGTAACTTATTCATCAATTGAGAAACAAAATTACTTCTCCAAGACAATTGTGATACAATAGTGGGTAACGAATTCAAGTTTGAAATTTTTTCATAGGTCAACCCTAACCATTCTCTATCATTGATACCACCTGCCATTTCTAAGGCAAATGATAAACCAAATTGAATAGGAGTGTCAAATTGAATTTCTTCATTTGCTGACACATATGACTGAATTAAAGACTTAACATCAATATCACATTTGTACATCAAAATTTTCAACCAGTGTCTTGATTTTTCGTGAAATCTATTAAAAGTTGTAGATCTCCAGTTATAATCATCACTAAGTAATATTTTGATTCCAGTGCATCTAGCTCTAAATGTAGTTGTTGGTTCGTATTCATGTAAGTCGAAATCTGAAACACCTTTGAATAACAAGGTCAATAAATCAAATAATGCAAATAAAGACTTTTTGTGACACAATGATGAAGGGACTTTACTAATTAATAAATCACAGCATTGAATAGCAGCGTCTTGCATTTCCTCGATTGGATGACAACATAAAGTTAGCATTGTAGTCAATTGTTCAGCGATATGATCAGCACTAAATTGTTTGTTTGCACCAGTTCCAATCAATTGAATAAAATCTTTTGTAATCTTGAATGAAATCGAGCCCAAGTATTTATCTATACCGGATATTTTAATTGTTGGATCAGTAAAATAATATAAACTCTTTGAACAATTACCGTCTCTAACTCTTAAACTTTCAACAAATACGCTTGCAGATAAAAACATCAATTTAGGATAAGATAAAGTTCTATGAACCTCAAATATATCACCTAAATGAATTCTATGATCTTTGATATTATGGTTTGATGAACCTCTTCGTAACACAGTGTTCAATTCAATTGAAGTTTCAGTTCTATCCCAACTCAATTCTGAAGCTAATGGAGGCGAATTATATGCAATTCTTTCCAACTCTTCTTTGAAAATTTTTGTATTTTTTGAATTCATATTATAACCATGAACAACCATGTTAAACCATATATTTCTGAACAAATTGATCGTTTCAGTTGACTCAATTTTTAAAGGTTCTTCGTTGTTATTAATATTGGGTAATAACGATGCTAAAGGTTTTAAATAAATTGCAATCTGATCACCAACTTCACTGATTTCGTTATGAGATCTATGATGTTCCAATTGTTGGACATTTCCTTTACTAATTATTGCTTGTAATAATTCGTGCAAGTATACTTTATAAAGTGGATTTTTTGAATTCAATTTATTTGATAAATTAATTTTTGCTTCATTCAAGTTACCTAATAGAATCATATTTTTCTTTTCCAAAGAATCAAATGATAATCTGTTTAATAATCTGACAAGTATAATAAATTCTTTTTCTGGTAGGTATGGTGCACAAGAACTTAAACCTTTCAAGATTAACTCACCAATTGCTGAATCGATTTTTGTCACCTTTTGAGATAAGATAGTACATGCTAGCGCAGGTACGCTTTCATCGTTACAAGCTTTCGAAACTTCGATAATCGAAGTAACGGCATTTTCACAAACTTTTCTATAATCATTTTCATCAAAATCACTACCGGAATTGACACCTTTTGAAAAAGCTTGAGAAAAACTCGTGATTGATGTTCTTCTACTTGATATAGGACTTGAATATAAATTTCGATTAATTGAACTTTGATCATCTAAACCATTAGTTGTAGTCGCACCTCTAATTACCCTTTTAGCACTCTTTGAAGAAAATTGTAAACCTTCGTTACTGACAAACAATAAATTAGTCAAGGAATAAATAGTTGTTACAACTGAATCTTGAGGCAATTTTTTACTACCATATCCAACCGATTGTGATATTTTCAAACAATAGTTTGGGTCCAACTTTGGATTTGCAATCACAGATGTAAAAGCTCTAGTTAATGAAGGCCCAATTGATTCATCTTTATATACTAATAAAGAACCAAATTCAAATACTGTTAATCCTAACTCTGAGTCTAACATGACATCTTTGATTTCAATACAGGATTTAAATAATGCTTTCGAAGTTTTGAAATCCAAATTATCGGTGAACATTCCTATACTTAAAACTTGTAAGTTATAGCTTTTGGCCAAATAACCTAATTTTAATCTAGAATAAGTTGAATAAACAATATAAGTTTCACCTCTATCCAAGAAATCTAATTTCTTCAATGCTAAGTCAGTCAATGATCTGATAATATCCATGTGACCCATAGAAAATTCTAACTTTTGATAATTTATTTTACCATTTAAATTATTTTGTTGTTGGTTTCCATTATCAACCTCATCATATTCTTTTGAAATCTTCTTTAAAATAAAATGTAACAAACTTTCGTCACTGCTGTCGTTTTTAACAATGCCATTAAGAATTGAAGTCATTAACTTTGATAATTTTTCTAAATACATTACTGGAGAAAAACTGATAATATAATCTCTTTCTAATAAGTTTTGATAATCATTTGGCTCTTCGTATAAAAAGTCTGAATAATTTTCAACATCATTTAAAAAATCGTAATTATCAATATTTGAATCCAATATATTGAATAATTTAAAGGCCTTTGGACTGGTACTTAAAAATTTTGAGTTTTGGATGAAACCATCTAGAAATCCTAACAAGGTTAAAAAGTTGGATAATTCAGGCTCAACATTGTTAAAGAATCTTTCAATAAATTGATGAAAGATATCAATAACTTCATCCAAATATTTTGAGCCTTTTTGAAAGGATAAATTAATCAATCCAGTTGTTAATTTTTCACTTAACAAAGACCATGGTGAAATATTTGCACTGCTTGAAACTATATTAAAAGAAAACTTTTGATTTGGCAATTCAAACAAATAAATTTTAAACTTGTCAATCAATAATCTGACTTGATTTTCGAGATTGATATTTGAGTTGGTCGATTCACATAATGCAATTAAAACCTCATATTCTTTTGATGATATAGCTATTGAAGTTAAATTGTCATGAATCTTAGATCCATTAGCAATCGATGGTTTTCTTGAGCTTAATTCTTTTGATGTGGAAGTTAATAGTTTTGAAAAATCATCCTTCTGAATTCCTGTGTTAATTTCTTTCAAATTTGAAGGTGGATGCTCAACAGTTAACTTTGCCAACTTCTTTAATGCTTCTCCTCTAATGGAACCACGAGTAATGCCAAAGTAATCCATTTGAATATAAGCACGTTACCTCGGTATATTTGTCTATTTAATTGTTTGGTTAAAAAAAAGAAGATTTGTTGATTCGTGAATTAAGTCAAAGCGCATGTGCTGGTGGTTCAATAAAAACAGAGCCTGAAAAATTAATTAGTGGAGAGAGGAGGATTTATTTTTTATTTTCTCAGTTAACTGCTTAAATGGGTAATTTTTGCGATACAGAAATGTATATAGTTACTATCTACTTCTACTTACTATCTGGAGCAAAGTATTCTAAGATTTGACTCTTCATTTCATATGTATCAAAATGTATTTATTGATAGCTTGTCTATGAGTATGTTTCAATCAAGGTATCTCTCAAGTTGCCACCAATTGCATCTGGTTGTGCATCTTGTAACCTGAAAATAGATTCTATAACTGATAACTCTGGTGCAGTTGTATCTAAACCAGCCACAGATAACCAATCGTTTACAACCATACCTGCGCCAACCACTGAGGAACCTCTATTCACAGTACCAGCAACCAATGGAACTTGTAATAGAGATGACAATTCTTCTTGATCCTGTATTGAAGTTTGTGGATGTACTAACCCTCCTTGGTTACTTAATGAACAATATGATCCTACTAATACGTTTCCAGCAATGGTTTGTCTGAATACTTCAACTCCTAAAACGTCAGCAATTAATTCTTCGGTTTCTCTTTCAATATCTGGATGTACTAAAGCAACATAATCATTACAACATATTACATTTCCAAGAGCACTTAATCTTTCTTCGACTCTTTGTATTTTGACTGAATCTGGTAATGAATTTCTTAAATGCATTAATTCTTGATCGGTTGTTTGAGTTGGAACTAATAATCCTCTTCTATTACCAGAAGTCATTCTCCCTACTATCCTTGTACCTGCTATAGTTGAATGAACAATAGGTATAACATCACCTAATTCTGCTTCAAATGCTGAGTAAAAATTTTCTGAACCTCCAACGGCAACTAAACAATATGAATTTGTTAAATTTGAAAAAACACCAACTTCATTGGAGTTTTCGAATTGTGTTCTTGAAGCCATATCTAAATAATAAATGAAAAATTAAAGAATAACTTGAGGTTTATAAATATCTTTAGATAACTAGTTCAGTTAATATAAATGATTAATGAAAAAATTACAATTTCGTCTCATCTCTACAAAAGCGGTAGTGCAACACTTCAAAAAATTATCTCTCATTACATATTATTTATTTCACTATACACACTAATCAAGTTTATCGTTATCAAGATAAGCATTATCATCATCTTCATCATCAGAATCATTCCATTCATTTACATCCCCCATCTCTTCATCCTCAGCTTCATGGTTGGGTAATACTTCCAACCCTTTCTCACCAAGGACAACTTTCGCAACTTCTTTATCTTTGATTTGTCCCTTTAATAACATAACAGCTAGTTTATTTAATATTTCTTGTTGAATTAATCTGTTTAATGGCCTAGCACCTAAATCTGGTGACCAACCATTTCTACAAAGATACTCTAAAACAGCATCATCTAACTGTAAGTCAATATTTTTACCATTAGATGCAAATCTTTGTGTAATCTCTTGCAATCTGATTCTAACAATTTTGGCAATTGCTTTTCTCGATAATCTATTGAAAACAATTATATTTGAAATACGATTCAAAAATTCTGGTCTAAAATGACTTCTAACTGAATCCATTACTTTCTCTTTAGTTTCTGGTTCGATTTTATTAGTTTTTGATTGATTAATAAATGTTGCACCTAAATTTGACGTCATTATAAATATAGCATTTGAACAATTAACAACTTTACCTTGAGATGAAGTGACTCTACCATCGTCTAAAATTTGTAATAAGACTGTTAAAACTTCTGGTGCGGCTTTTTCCACTTCATCAAATAAAACAACTGAATATGGTCTTCTAATTAAAGGCTCTGTTAATATACCACCTTCTTCATAACCAACATAACCTGGAGCTGCACCTAATAATTTCGATGCTGACCATTTATCACCTAGTTCTGAACAATCAATTCTAATTATAGCTCTTTCGTCAGCAAACAAAAAACCAGCTAATTTTTTAGCCAATTCAGTTTTACCTGATCCTGATAATCCCAAAAATAAAAATGATGGTGGCTGATTTGGATTAGCTAATCCTGATCTCCTTAATCTGATAGCATTACTAACAGCTTTGACGGCTTCTGATTGTCCAACAACTTCACTTGATAATTCTTTTTCCATGTTGATTAATTTATTGTTTTCAGCTTGACTTAGTTTTGTGACTGGTATACCAGTTAATCTAGCTGCTGTTTCGCAAATCTGTTCAGGTCCAACTGCATTTTTAAGTATTGAATCTAAATTCGAAGCTTCTTCCTCTGCAACTCTGATTTCTAATTCTTCAATTTGTTTTTCGATATCTGGTATTGCAAAATACCTTAAATCGGCTGCTGTTGCAGTATCGTGTCTTCTTTCAGCATCTTGAGCTTTTATTTCCAATTCATCTAATTTTCTTTTTGCATTTATTAATAAATCATGACCAGCACGTTCTTGTTGGAATCTTTCATTAATTGGACCAATTTGCTCTTCCAATTCTGCTTTTCTCTTTTTAGCTAAAACTAGTCTATCTTTACTTTCAGAATCAGCTTCTTTATCTCTTTCTAATGCATTGATTTCGACTTCGACCAAATGTAATTGTCTTTCTAAATTATCCAATTCTTCAGGTTTCGAATCTCTTGCAACAGCAACAGCAGCAGCAGACTCATCTACCAAATCAACTGCAGAGTCTGGCAATGCCCTGTAAGTCAAATATCTACTTGCTAATTGCGCAGCAATAACTAAAGCACTATCCAATATTCTGACACCATGGTGAATTTCATATCTTGGTTGTAAACCTCTCAATATTGCAATAGTTTCATTTATAGTAGCTGCTGGAACATCAATTTTTTGAAACCTTCTTTCAAATGCACCATCTTTAGCAATAAATTTTCGATATTCTGCAAATGTAGTTGCTCCAATACAGTGTAACTCACCTCTTGCTAACATTGGTTTCAATAAATTTGCTGCGTCAGATTTACCATCACCCATCAACATATGGATTTCATCAATGAATAAAATTATGAATTCTTTTGATTTTTGAATTTCATTAAGAACACCTTTAATTCTCTCTTCAAATTCACCTTTGTATTTAGCACCAGCAGTTAAGGCACCTAAATCTAACGCGAATAACCTTGCATTGGCCAAAACATTTGGTACATCACCGTCAACAATACGTTGTGCGACACCTTCAACAATAGAAGTCTTACCTACCCCTGCGTCACCAATCAATACCGAGTTAGATTTTGATCTTCTTGCTAAAACTCTTATAACTCTTCTTATCTCTTCTTCTCTTCCAATAACTGGATCAATTTTACCTTCTCTTGCCTTTTCAGTAAAGTCTTCGCAGTATTTATTCAAAAATTCATAACTACTTGAAGAATCAGCTTGTCTTGAATCTATTCTTTGAGTACCTCTTAATTCGATAGCTTGAGTTTTGATTGAATCTACTTGAATTCCCAGCTCTTTGAAAATATCTTTGATCGATAAGTCTTCTAACAACGCTAGTAAAATATGATCTTGAGCTATGTAATTATCCTTCTGTTGTTGTTTGATCTTATTTGCATTAATTAATACTTGAGCAGCTTGATAACTTGGTCTAATTTCATCCGGCGGAGGATTTTGTGAAGGTAACCGTACTAAATGCTTGTTGACGGTTCTTTCAAAATTTGGCCATTCAAATCTTGCTTTTTGAATCAACGTTTTCAAATATATTGTTGTTCCTTCAGCATCGTCCACTGGTATAAAAGCAGCCAAAATATGCAAAGGTAATAGTTGACTATTTGAATTATCTTTTGCTAATTGAGTTGCATTATTAATGATCTTCAAAGCATTATCTGTATATTGAGTTTCGTCCATAGTTATTATTCTTAATACTTGTATAAATTGGAGAAGAAAATGTTATAGCAATGGTAATAATTCAGGGATATATATACCTCGAATATCGGCTGATAGCTGTATGCACGAGATCTATTTTAAAATGATCACGTGTAGGAATATATGATCGAGAATGTACCAGAAGCTTGTATATGTGCTAGAAAATTCTAAAGTACGAAGGAAAAAAATAACTATAAAAACGTCACGTGATGGTTTTAAACCTCAAATACCAATTGCGGGTGAACAATCATGATACTAAGGCATGATTGTAAATCTAAAACAAAAATTGTAAGCATTTGAAGATGATATTTAAAATAAAAGGAAAAAAATTGTTGGCTTGTTAGTTTTTCAATCATCTTTATTAGCCAACTTCTTTTATTTTGATATGCAATTGTGAGTGTAGTTTTGATTCGATCATAATTCTGCAATGTCAAGATTTATTTCAAAATGAAATTGATTTATTTGATTTTGGTTGCATGTATTTCGTTACTTCATTGTCAAAACTTTGATTTTGCAACCAATAACAACTTTCGCAATTCAATTGGTAATTGGGATAAAAGTTTTGTGAGTGAGCCAAATGTTTACTTGCTTGACTCAATAGACGAATTGAAAAGTCAGCATATCGATAGATTATTCAATAAGTCTAACATTTTTTATTTCAAATCCAGTCATTCTTCTCTACAATATAACCATAAATATAAAAAATGGGTTGAGATTTTGGAAGCTCAGGCTAATAATCAAATAATCATAGAGTCTTATGATTCTTGGCTCCCTGCTACTTTTTGTCTTGATTCAAAGAATGGAGATGGTGGATTTCTACGCAAAGATATTATGATGTATTTAGAAGCTACCATTGAGAATTACATTGACATCCATGTAGGTTTCATTCCGATTGCATTCAGCATTGGTCTCAGCTTATCCATGGGGGTTAGAGTTGGAACGGGAGTGTTAATTACATTGAGTTATACGTGCATACTCGTGCCCGATACGATTGTTCAATTAGTTTACAAACCAAATTGGATCTTGATACCACCACTCAAATTAATTGAGTATAAATTCAAGAAAAAGTCATTGAAGCAGTCAAAAATAAGATATTTGAAGCCATTTAAAATGTTAGTTATAGATACACCGCAACATGAATGTTGGCGAAGTAGTAATATAGAAGATTTATTATGTTTTAAAAATAAAGGACTCAGTAAGCAGATAATAGACAAAGGACTCAGTAAGCAGATAATAGACTTATAATAGATATATATTTTACATTACTCAAACCTCAAATTTTACATTTAGTGGGTTTAACAAGCACATTGTTAAATGGATCATTTTCTTTGGTGGGTAATCGCTTCCAGGTTGCATTGTAACTTTTGAATATGATTGCACAATTCTTGTGATGATGTACGAAGCTTCGGTTAAAGCAAATTGTTGACCCAAACAAATTCTTGGACCACCGTTGAAAGGTAAATATGCCCAACCCAATTTTCTAGTAGAATCTTCCGACCATCTTTCTGGTCTGAAGACATGAGCATCTTTACCGTAGTATGCTTCATCCGAATGAGTAGCATTGATAAGATAAACACAATTCTGACCTTTTTTAACCAAAACTGGTGACATACCATCTGGACCTCCACCTCTTGGAAGTGTTGTATTTTTGGTTGCAATCCTTGCATTTCTAGGTACACTTGGATACATTCTCAAAATTTCATTTAATACACACTTCAAATATTCACATTTTTTAAGTGATTCAAATGAAATTTCTTCACTTACATCATTTCCAAATTTATCCACAATTTCTTGTCTCAATTTAGCATAAACATCTGGATTACGAGCCAACTCAAAAATTGTAAATGACAACAAACCTGCAGTGGTGTCTCTACCCGCTAATAAAATATTCAAAGCTTGATCTCTCAAAACAATCGGATCTCTGGTTTGTTTGACTAATTCATATAAAAATACATAGCCACTTTGACTTTCTATTTCTTCATCGGATGCATTCAAAACTTTGTTGATGTAGTAATCACTAAATTCATGAACGACATCGTTACATTTTCTAAATTCGCTTGGATTAATCAACCAATATAGTTTTTGAACAAGAACTCTTTTCGATAAATAAATTTGAGATGTATTAAATGCATTTGCAAATTCTTTTCTTCCTGCAAAATCAATTTCGTCTTGATTAAATCCAATTGATTCATCTTTTAATGATGCCACGCTAGTACCAAATAAGAATTCAGTTGCTGAATCAACAGTCAATCTGAAAAACAATTCTTGTAAATCAAAAAATCCAGATTTAGATTTTGTGTCAATATGCTTTTGTAGTAATTTGAAATGTGGCTCCAAAGCTTTAACATGACCAATTTGATCTCTTGCAAATTGAGGTCTTAACATTTGTCTACTATGTTTCCAACCTTCATTATCTAATGTAAAAATACCTTTCCCTAGTAATGGACCAAAATAATGTAATCTTTGACCCAAAGAAAAATCTTGAAATTGAGTACCTAATATAGCTTTGATGTTTTCGGGATCTTTTGTAACAACAACTTCAATACCAAACATATGTGATAAAAAAGTTCCCACGTTTGTATCAGCACATGCAGCAAAAGTTTCTTGATTGAATTCAACTAAGGTGCCTTCTTTAGATTTTTGGAGACTTTTAAAACCAGCTTTGAAGCCCCAATAACCATCAAATCTCAAATTTCTAAATGGTTTAGCGCCTAACTTATTCAACAAGTATCGTTTGTGAATCCAAGAATATGTTTTATAAGAGACAATAGTTGCTAACAAAGTTAGATACCAATACTCAATCAATAGTTCCGTAGTAATCATGATAAGTAGTTTAAATAACAAGTATTAAAAATATAATTATAAAATCGAATAAAATTTCCTGTAGTTCAATTCAAGTGTTTATATATATATATATGAAAATAAATCTTTTGTTTGTGATATTATTTATAGTTATGTTTAAGAGTGAAATTTCTATTATGGTGCATACTGTATAGAGTATAAAAATGGAGAAGGTATAGGATAAAAACTGATAAATTTTCTCTTGTGAAAAAGCATGTGTTTGCTGATTAGACATTGACAAATAAATACATTCAGCATCAAGACGGAAAAGCAGTGACACCGTAGATAGGGAGAAGGCCTTGGCGGTGAAATGATAAGGTTTATTACGATTAATAAAAACAAGAAAGTGAAAGATCAAATAAGTAAAAGGCAGTACCTGATAGAGTCTATTGTTCAGGCTTTGAAACTGAGCCTTCCATAACAAAGGGCTCCAAGATTTCAAGTCTAACCTGATGAATCTCAAAATTTAAGCCCAAACGTAACGCTTCGTCTAAAATGGGATCTCCGCAATATAACCTGAATGTGTGGGTTTTGCACTTGTCACACTTTTGTAACTCCGAGTGTTGCTTTCTTACTTCAGGCCCTGATTATGCTTATGCCTATCGGACATAAGATTATATTTGTGTTAAGAATTTATTATAGCATAATAGGGACAATTGTATTCGTTAAAATATTCTGCGGATAAATTTTTATTTTCCGCTCTGGCACTGAAGTTGTGTTCCTGCTCTCATTGATTGTTTTCAATCACCAGAAGTAGTTGGTTCTTGTTCTTTGAATTGATTTAGTTGCATAGATTGTTTTCTTTTTTATAGCTGATCATCTTGCTATTTCGTAACAGTGCATTGTAAAAAATCTATTTAATTTGAAGCCTAATTGTCTAAAGTTTGTTTGAATTGCCCTCTGTTACATTACATTTCTAAGTTTATAAACTTTAAATTGGTGATACGATGATAATGGTGAAACTTCAAAGTTTAAATAATCATTTATATTTTTTTCTTTGTCTGTTATCGGTTGATTTCCAATAGCATCATCATATTACTAACATGAGTAACTAACTATCGAATAATCAATATTGGAGAAGTATGTTATTCTCAATTTTTATTTAAACATGTTTTTTGATCCTCTTGCATGTATCTTAACCAGCCTAGAAAACTTTTCACACGTTTCAGATGCCCTTTCACTTCTCGAATCATGATTTCTCAAACCATTTTGTTTGCAGCTGTGAAATTTATATCAATATGACTAAATTGAAATTTAGTTCCTATTGTTCCACGTTTGTCCTAGGCATTTGTTTAAAGCCATGTTTTTGATGAATCCCCTATTTTGGTGTCTCGCCGTGTTATTGTCTGTCTAACAATAGTGATAATCTCATAAACAATTTTTGTAGTTTTAACCGTATTTAATTACCGAAGACTACCAGAATTGAAAATGATCGATTCACTTAAAGTTTAAATAATCTAAAGTTATACTCAATGTGTGAAAATACAGTTTATGAAATACGACTAAATTCTGTTGCAAAAAAAGTACAAGAAAAAAGCTTCTTTTAACTTCAAAAATCTGTCATACCTGCATCAATTCTTTTTGGTGATGAAATTGTCTTGAACTTCGATCAAAAGTCGTTTTGTCTTGCTTGCTCTATGGATTCATGTGTGATTTTAAAAACAAATGAAGTATCATGAATTACAGTCATTCTACTGAACGTTTTTATGGTAAAAACTCTAAAAAAATAGATTATCTTAAGTTATACTCTTTAGTTACTATTTAGTTTCTATCCCTAATATTAAATAATGCAATATAAAACAATCTAGAATACAAGTTATACCTTTGAATAGGTTTCCTCAAGTTTTAGTCCATAGTTACTATTTAGTTTTCATCCCTAATATAAACGAATAAGAAAAAACTAAAAATATCAAAAATAGAGTTTGTTTTTTTGTTTATTGGGCGAAATATTTTATATGGAAGCTTCACTAATGAAGAAACAAAGGTAAAATCAAAGACTTACAAAGGTCTATTGTATTTTTAATGATTGTAGAATCTTTCGTGCATTACAATAGATGCAACGTGAATGCTTTTGCCATCAGAACTTCCAGTCACTTGCTCGGTTTTGCTAATATACTCGGTAAAACCTACACTCTCTTGTTAAGATCTCTAATTTGATGGATTTTGTTACAAAACTGAGATTAATTGGTCGTAGCATTATTATGTGACTTGCAGACGGTCAATATGATAAATTCCCTGATTGTTATCTAGAAAATTTTACAAATATCATAAGCGAACTCAAAAAAACATAGGAAGTGTTATCAGAGTAGAAACAAAGATTAGTGATAAGTCATTCAATGTGCTGTAAATGGAATATTTGTTGTTGCAATCATCTTATACTTTAAATTTTGCAGCCAGCTTCGATGGAAAACCAAAATTACTTAATATGTAACACAGCCTCTCACTACGTAAAAGGAAATATAGACTCTAAAACTATCCGATAAACAAAGTCGCGCGCAACAATCTTTAAAACTCAGCTTAATCAGTTCTTACCTTTGTACTTTAATATATCGTATGGAATCAATTCTAAATTATTCCTCGGACTCGGACTCAGACACAGACACAGAATCAATTGAAAAAGAAAATACAACACAGACTTTTAAAAAAAAGCTTTCGATTCTTCCCCCACTACCATCTTTACAAATATATCTGCAAAATCATCATCCCAATATGTCAAAGTTAAATCTTCAAGGCTTTATCTCATTACCTTGGAATCCATCTCACGCTATACTTCATAAAATAGAACTAGCATTTACTAATGTGATACGAAATACTCCAAAATTGTATGATAATTTCAATTGGGTGTCGCTAAGACAAGATATACAACGACAAACTAAATATCATATAACAATAGCTGATGATTTCATATATCCATTCAAATCCCACGATTCCGTTCTCATCTCATTGAATGAAAATCTAAAAAATTTGAGTATCCCAAAGACGATGATCAAATCAATTGGATGTCAGGAAGAAAGTAATCCCTTGGGACAATTATTAAACAAAAAAAGGAATTCAATTCAATTGTCTTTTGCAAATGAAATGATCTTATATCCTGGTAAACAAAACGGTAAAGTTTTATTCTTAGCATGTCGAATCAAGCATTCACCAGATACAGAAGAATTTTTCAATAACCTCAAGAATGCTGTTGAAAAATCACTTCAAGAATATACAATTGAGAAATTCGAATTGAAAGATTCTATAAGTAATTTGCATTTATCGGTGGCGACAGGCTATCAGAAGAGAAAGACATTAACGGACACTGAATTTGATGAAATACAATCACTGATATCCAGCATAGACTTATCACAATATTTAAGTGATGTTGACGTGATTATCGAAGAATTAGAGTTACAATCTTATGGAGTTGATTTTAGACAATCATATAGGATAAATTTTTTTTGATAATCTCAAAAGCTACCATTTATTCTTCGAAATAAATTTCCCTACCGAATTATCTTATCAATGGTGAAGAATATACAATCGTATTTATATGTACCGTGTACTTTACCTTATGAATCAAGAAAAAATCTTCAAGTGGCGTCTAGGGAAGTATTAAATAAAATCCCATTTTTGAATAGAAATTATAAATGGTCTAGTGAAAATCGTGAAACTAATAGTCCAGTCAATTCATATCATTTGACAACAGCACCAAAATTTTTCATTAACGAAAATGATAATCAATTTTTTCAAAATAGTTTAAATACGGAAATCAAAAAAATAAAAGTTCCACCAACTTTAGTATCCAATAAATATGAACCTAAAAATAAACTACTAAAATTATTGAATAAGCCGATCATAAAATTAAATCTACAAAACAACTTGGTGCTCTCCGCTAGTAGAGATGTTTATAAACGAATTTTCCTTTCAGTCAAGATAAAACATACACATGATAGTATCAAATTTTTTCAAGATTTATTTCAAGCTCAGGAAAATGTGATAACTAGCTACGATCTCTTCCCTGATAAATCTATATATTCAAAAGACGTAACCAATCTACATATGAGTATCATCACAGGTGATTTCATTAATAACAAAGGGTATAAACAAATTGATCATTATCAGCATTTTAGAGATTTGGATGAGCAAATAAAATCTATACAAAGCCATCATCTAGATACAGTTGAATTGTCATTTGATAGTTTGGAAGTTGTAAAAGTTTCATACAAAACCATACAAACTCAAAATATCAAATTCTCTATATAGATCAAAAGTTCATATAACTCGAATCCGAAACAACCTCTTTTTTTTTCTTGTTCAATATTCTATAATGTCAAGTCGAAAATATCTGAAAAACGTGGAGAAACAATTGATTGATATAGTTAATAGTAGTGGCAACGATAATAGATGTGGAGAATGTGGTACAAAATATCCTACCTGGGCTTCTTATAATTTGGGTATTTTTTTGTGTGGTAGATGTTCATCAGTTCATAAAAGAGTACTAGGTCCACCGAATTATAACATCAGTAAAGTGAAGTCTTTGACATTAGATCACTGGACTGAAGAACAAATAAACAATTTAAAAAGAATAGGAAATAAACGTGCTAAAAGAAAATGGAATTCTAAAAGAATGCCTTTTCCTTTTGACGGGGATGATGATCCATCAGCTGTTGAACAATATATTAGGGACAAATATATATTAGGTAAGTTTAGAGATGAAAATATTGAAAATGATGATTATGAAGATAGATATAGTAAATATAGTGATGAAGAAACTGTTCATTCCAGATCAAGATCAAATAGTAATTTGAATTCTAGATCAAGATCAAACACCAATTTGAATTCAAGATCGAGATCAAATAGTAATCTCAATTATATAACACCAAGATTGACTCATAGGAAACTAACAACTTATGAATATACTCAATATCAAATCCAAGTGAACAAAATTAAAAGTTTCGGTTATAATGATCATGATGCAATTTTAGAAAGTTTATTATTAAGTGGTGGATCAATTGATAAAGCCGTTGATATATTAGAGCAAGACCAAAGAATAAATCCAACTAAAGCTGAGACAGCTCCAAGTTTACCGAAAAGACCTGCTGCGCCTTCACAGCAAATCCAATCAACAAATCCTAAACCAGCGGGTGATTGGTGGAATGGTCAATCTACTGCTCAAATATCGAATGCTCCCACTGGTTTACAACAACCTCAAATTTTCCAATACACTGATCCCGTAACCGGGCAAATATCTTATGTTGATTCAAACGGTCAAGAATATCTAGATCCAAATAATCCTCAACATCAACAACAATTATATGGCATGCAGAATCCTCAATTGATGGCCCAGCAAACTAGCAAACAGAATATATTATCATTGTATAATCAGCCAACGGGTCAGCCTTCCCCACAGCAACAATCTACTCAACAACAAGGACAACCGTTTGGGGGTATACAAAATACTGGATTCCAACAACCCTTGAACTTACCACAACAACAACAACAACAACAACAACAACAAACTGGAATTATGCAATCTGGGCTCCAGCAACCTGCATATGGAGTACAACAACCTCAATTTACAGGATTCCATTCTCAACCAACTGGTTTTCAGCAGCAAAATCCATATCAGCAGCAGCAAGGTTTTTGGAGACAATAGAGCTAGATAGTATGTGAAAGGTTACCTATGCTGAGGAAAATGAAATAGATAGTAAATGTACAAGTATTCTACAATTTTTTGTTCGTCTTCACATTTATTAAGTATATGCCCTTACAATTTAGCTTTTAATTTCAAATCTTTTGCTATTCCTAAACCTACATGTCTTGCGACTGTCATTGTTGAAATCATTGGATTTGCACCTGAAGCAGTTGGTAAACATGAAGCGTCTGCAACATAAATGTTTGAAGCTTCAAATAATCTTCCATTAGTATCACATGCTCCATATTTTGGTCCTTTACCTGACATTCTACATGAGGACATTTGATGTGCTGATCCGTAAGGTGTTGCATAATCGTCAAACGGAATTTTTTCGACTTTCTTTTTCCATTCAACATAATCAGAATCAGTTATTCTTCTTAATTCTTTTGGTTTCAGACTTTCAAAAATTGGTGTCCATGCTTGTGGACTCAAAATTCTTTTAGCGCCTTCTATGTATAATATATCTGCTGTAATTAAAAATGCTTGAAATAATGCATTTTTATCATATTTACTTACTTTATAATCCAAAAATAATGCTTCAGGACGATTTGGATCTTGATCAACTGTACCACTTGAGCTATCTCTTGTAATTAACAACATTGCAACCATGTTATTATATCTCAATAAATCTCTTCTAACTTCATCACTACCTCTCCAAGGCAATAAAGCACTTTGAATAAATGGTGCGTTTAAAATGGTTTCGATTTTAGCACCATGAGCTTTTCCATCAAGATCATCTACTTCAGTACATACACTTGTCATAATGGTATTATTAAAATGATCGGCTTTCATTTCTTTACCGAAATCTCCAAAGATGGTTGTAACAGGGTGCACAGTTAAATTTTTACCAATATTTCTATTTTTAAAACCAGAATTTTTCAAAATGCATGGTGTATTCAAGGAGCCTGCAGATACAACTAATTTTTTGAACCCGGTTATTTTGAATTTAACTTTTGTTTGTTCATCTTGAACTAAAACTCCATATGCTTTTCCTTTTTTATGTAAAATTTCTAAAACTCTAACCTGATCCATAAATTGAGATCCATTTGCAGCCGCATCTCTGAACCAAGAGACTACTGAGCCCTGTTTTATACCGTACTTACAACCCAAATAACAGAAACCACAAGAATGATGTAAATGACCGCCACTGTTTTGTTCAATTGTCTTTGAAGCATATCCTAATTTTTGTCCACCATCAACTAAAACTTGATTAGCTAATGAATGAGTGATATTTTCAGTAGAAGCACCCATTTGTTTCCATACGTAATCTTGATTTTTATCATAGCTTTCATTTGCTGCAAACTCTAAACCGAATTCATCAAACCATTCTTTACGTACTTTAAATGGAGTTTTTAAACATGCAGACCAATTGACAGTTGTACCACCACCAAAAGTAGAGCCTGCTAATAGAAATAATTGTTGATTTTTAGTACTCACAGTACCACCTGTTTGATATAAAGCTTTCATTCCTTCCAAGTCATTAAAATTCAATTCTGAGTTATGATAATATTTCCCTTTTTCTAATACCAAACATTTATAACCATCGTTTGCTAATGTATGAGCTACAACTCCTGCCCCTGCACCAGATCCAATAATTAGAGCGTCTATATCCGGTAAATATAATTCTGCGTCGTCGTATTTTGGTTTATCCATAAATTGATATCTGAATGAATCGATTTCTTGAGTCTCGTAAGCTTTATCTTTTGGATCTTTGATTGGATAATTAATTGCTTTAAAATGTAGATCAGAACCAATTTTTCCCAAAAGATTTAAAGTCAATGAGCAAACCATTCTAAATAATCTTCTTTTTATACTAATTGGAGAATCTCTCCAAGAAGCTAGTAATCTCTCTTTTTCTTTCAACGACATATCTTTGACTAAAGTCATGGAGTTTGTTAAAGTTGGTGCCAAAATTCTTGAATCTAAGATTGATGTTAAAACAACAAACATTTGTGAAGCGGTAGTGGTATTTGCATTAATAGTGTCTAATAATGTTTCCTTAAATAAAGGTATTTGTGAAGGTCTAGTAAATGTTCGAACATATTCTTCTGTTTCTTCCTTGGTGAAATCGTCAGGTACAACATCTTTTATGTTCTCCACCGTAGTATCATGAAAGATTCCATCAGATAAAGCTGCGAAAATTTCCACATGTTTAAGTTCGACCTGATCTGGTAATAACGAAGGCATTATTGTATAGCTAGTAAACAAGTAGTTAGATCAATAGCCTAAGATTTCATAAAATGTGGAAATTCTTGTGAGGGGGAAGTTGAAGCATATATAATTTTGAAAGTGCTAATCGAAATTTGATTTATTAACTAAACACAAAAATTTACGGAGTTTGTGTTTTGTACTTTGATGTTGACAGTACATATGATTTTGTTGGAGTTTTAAGCTCCTTTAAAAAAATCATCTTGGTACACATGATTTGGACCTAAACTTAAACACTAAATTCGGAAATATCGTGCAAACATCGAACAATAGCATGAGGAGTAATCTTTGTTTTATTATAAGAAAATGATCAAATTGAACAGTAAGTCCGAATTAGTTTAAAACTCAAAAATTATAATAAGAACATGTGTTGGACCTTTTCCAGCTGCCGCTTTACCATTACAGGCTTATATTTAAGATTTGATTATCCACTGTATTGTGAATTCTGTCATCATTGGCTTGTGATTTTTGAGCATGATTCTTGATATTTTATTTTAATTTTCAATCACCCCAACTTTTAATGCAAAAAAAAAAGATCTTACATCACAGCCAAATGTCTAAAATTTATTTATTGGACGTGAAAACCCCACAATTTTCTCAGGTGCATATTTTCTCAAGATCTATTTTTATACATAGCAATGTAAATCACTAGTTATTGGGTCGATGGAGGCGATGTTAGCGGATTTTCCAACTCCAAAGGTATATTCAATTCCTTCTTCAAGGTAGTTGTTGATAAATTAGTCTTTTGACTCAAATAACTGATTATCAAATCAATCAGCTCATTAAAAAATTCAATTGCATCTAAATCTTTATTCAAATTTTGAAACTTTCGTCTCAAATCGACTTCAGCTTGCAATTTATCATTTAATTTACTTAGGTCTTGAAGCTTGACCAAGTCTTGTTTTCTGTTCAAATAGTGTTGATCATCTCTCAATTCTGTTGCAATTTTCAAGTCATTTTCAAGACTGCTTTTTTGTTTTAATTTCTTATCAATTTCTTTCTTTAGTAAATCAATACTATTGATCAGTTGTTTGTGCTTTGAATATGCGAAACTCCAGTACAAGTTAGTGGTACCACATTTTTCTTGTTCAATTTGTCCTTCATCCACTAATCTTACAACCAATTCTTTCATTTGAATTGGAGGAATTCTACAAATTTTACTTCCCTTTGTTTCGATTTCTTTCAAAGTATAGAAGGAATGACTTGATTGAATCCAATTCAATAAAGAAATCAACTTTTGATCCTGAGCTGAACCCTTGTTTTTCGGTGGCATGTTGGATATATAGAGTGTTGCAAAAAAAAGAATCGATTATAGAAAAACAATTTAAACTCAATTTTATTCAATAATCGTATACTACGCTTTCTGTGTTCAAAAAGTATTTCAAATTTGTATGATCGTTGGTTGAATCTTTTGATATTCCTGCAAATCCTAAAGGGCCTCTATCACATTCGGAACAAATAAGTAGTCTTTCAATGTTGATTTCAATATTATTTTCAAATTCCGGTGTTGCTAGTATATCTGTTGGTCTACTAACTCCAATATTGTCAAATTTCCAAACATCCTCGATTGAGTAAAACTGGCTTGGGTCTTCACAAATTGTAGGATCGGTGGTGGTTGCTGTTATCACCAGTGGTGAGTTCCTAATTTGTATTATCTTGAGATCTGACGAATATGGAATGATTTTGGTATTACATTTTTTAAATGGACATCTCAAACTGATCGACTTGTTTTGGGATATCAAGTTTTCTAGATTAATCTCGTTGAATAAGGCCATGGGCAATTGGGTCAACTAAAGGCACTTGAAAATTTGTTTTTCTCATGTTCACAAGTGCATTAAATCACAATATGAGTTTGAAGCTTGAAAGCTAGTGTATGCAAATGTTGACTAGACGCTATAGCTTTTTCAATTCCTCATTGATAGAATTCAATAAGCATTGCTCAACCAAATTGATCAGTATTTGAATATTTCAATTGACAAAAAGGAAATTGAAAGCACTGACTTTATAAGCACTAGGTTTGCTCTCATCGTTAGTTTGATTCAATGACCTAACGGCTTAGTCACCATGTGTTGAGATAATTAGACAATTTAGAATATTTTATAAGGTATGTATTGACTGATGCCTCGTCTGCTTTTGGTTTTATGTGGTTGTATAATTACACGCATGGGGCTTCTGGGTGATTTCTGCAACAATTACCTAAACTGGAAAAAGGTAAACAACTTTATTTTCTATGTGAAGAAGAAAAGTCTAAGATAAATTCATTTGTATCCTAAATCCAACTAAACATGAGTTGGAATACGTTATATTCATACACAAACGAGAAGATCTACCTACATCTCAAGAATAACGACCTTGTGTATTTGAATTTCTCGGTGACGGGACAGGTTGATGATCAATACAAATTACAGAACAATCAACAGTTGACCACTCTAAGTCCACCTCCGATCAATTCCACGTTATTCTTATTGAACGATAATTTATACGCTTTGACCAATGTTGATGGAGACTTTGATACCTGCGGTGATGGCCAGATCTCGATATACAAATACAATCACAAATCATGGACGACTAAAGTACAATTGAATTTTGATGATGTTTCAGATGGAAGTTTCTATCAATATCCAACTATCTTGACTACCCCAGCAAACAACCAGTCGATATATTTATACGGTGGGATTTGTCAAAATACCAATGTGGTGTCGAATAGGTTGTTATCCATTGATTTAACTAATGGGAAGCTAAATAATATCACCACATCAACCAAACCGCAAGCTTTTTACGGAGCTGCAAATTTGAACGCTCCGACTCCGCAGAGTCAGCTAGTAATTGGAGGCGAGCTGAGCAATGGCTGGCTTAATATGTATCAACTAGCTACATGGAATTTTGATTCTGGTTGGTCTTCAAGACAAATCAGTCAAATTAAAGACAATTTAATAAATTCGAGAAAATTTCCATTACTTTTGCCGATATTTAAACCTATGAATAGCACGTCAGATATAATGAATAGCTTGGTCATCGATGAAGTGTTGATGATTGGAGGACAACTTGAAGAACAAGAATCAAGCCCAATATATTCAAAACTACATATGGATACAAATGACTGGTATTGGAACTACACCGATCTGAATTTAAACTATAACGAAATCTTGGGAGCCGCAACAATTTTCAATACTTTAATTGTAATCAATTCAACAAATCAAAAAAGAGATGAGGAGTACAAAATTAATTTATATGATACTACAAATTTCAAATCGGTCAAGTCTATCATAGAAATACCAAAAATGTCACAAGAATCAAAAACTTCACATTCAAATAAGGAGAAAATAATATTAGGAACAGTGATACCTATTGTATCTACATTATTAATACTAGGACTATTATTATTTTATTACCTAAACAAGAGAAGAAAAACAAGATTGCAAGATGAAACCATAGAAGATATCGATTACAAATTTGATTATATACATCCACCATCGATTAGAAATAAACCATTATATATAAACGTAAATGATTCAAGTTCAACTTTGAGTGGTGCTGCGTCAATAGATTCGTGGATAAAGAAACGACAGGACTATGATTCGAATAAAAAAATCAGAAATAGTTATTTACCTTCCAATGAAACTTTGAATATCATTGATGATGACTCCGAGCATAATCAAGACATGGAGGAGATTGATTTAAGTGAAAAAAACATCATTAACAACGAACCATTGATACATAAATCAGTTCGAAATTTGAAGAAATCTGTTTCTTTTACACAAACTCCCCCTTCCAGTCCCTTGGTGAAAAATAAATTACAAAGTTTAAGATTAACTAGCAGTGAACATTTATTGGCTCCAATTGAATACACAAATAATGAGGAGGAAAATGAGAATGAAACACAACAAGATCTTTCGTCCTTCGACGATACAATGGATGTGCAAGTTTTGGTAAGTAGTAAACGAAGAAGTATATTGAAAGTAGTCAACCCTGATGTTGACTCGAACGTTGAAGAAGAAAACCTACAAAGTGTTTATGATGATGATGAAAGTAAGTATAGCGAGGTTGACGAAAATCCATTTGAAAATGATCATACTCAAAATTTAAGATTTAGAACACCCAGTGGCCAACACATAGAACAGTAATGAATGTATAACCTTTTGTAATGTCTAATGGCGAGTGTAGCTAAAGGTTTAAACTTTGAAGATAGACTAAACAGCTCTAAAAAAAGTAAACTCCATTCTATTCATGGATTGAGAAAGATCTGAACCAAATTCAATCTATTTGATAATTTCTCAAAGTTGAGATGCTATTTGCTTTAAAGAGACAGTTATTTGATTCCTAATTAAAAACACTGCTAGAGTTTAACATCACAAGATTTCCACATAGGCGGATACAGGTAAATCTAATCATCAAAAATAATGTTTCATTGATATTCCAAACAAGATTTGTTGGTGCATACACTGTATAAACGCATAGAAAAGATTTAAAAAAATCTTAGATTCAAGATATAATAATGAAACCACAAATTAGACATGGATAAATTTTCATTTAAAGTATGATGGAAAAACAAAGCTCTGTTTCTACAGATCATGCTGAATTGGAATCAGATTCTAAATATGATAATGCATTAACATTTCTTAATCAGAATTCACATTCAGTCACCGATATAGATCCGGAAAAAGTTACAAGAAAATTAGATTTGATAATTTTACCTATACTATGTTGCATCTACTTATTACAATATTTGGATAAATCATTGTTAAATTATTCAGCAGCAATGGGAATCAAAGCAAATCTTAAAAATAATGAATTTGCAAATTTGTCAACCATATTCTATGCATCCTATATTTTTGGGGAGCCGTTTGTCTCGTTTTTTTTACAAAAATATCCAATCGGTAAGACTTTGGGAATTTTCATTGTATTTTGGGGAATTGTTGTAAGTTGCCATGCTGCGTGTAAAACATATGCTTCGTTGATGATAGTCCGAACATTATTAGGTATATTTGAAAGTTCCTCCACTGTTGGTTTAATTATAATCAGTGGAATGTATTATTCCAAAAGACAACAGGTTTCTAGAATGGGAATTTGGTCCGTCATGGCAGGATTGGGCACAATAATTGGAGGTTTATTATCTTTTGGTTTCCAACATGTAAAAACAAGAGAGTTTCAAAGTTGGCAAATACTTTTTCTTATGATGGGATTAATAACTATCGTGTTTGGTATAATAGTGTGTTTTTATTTGCCGGATAACGTAGATTCAATATGGTTCTTAAATACAGATGAGAAAATTTATCTACTCACCAATATAATCAAGCCGAATCAAACAGGAACGAAAAACTCAAACGTGAAAAAACATCAATTGCTCGAATTGATAAAGGATAAATTTACTTGGTTATATCTTCTATTATGTTTGTGCTCACAGATTGTGACTGGATGTATTGGAACATTTCTGGTGACGATAACTTTGACATTTGGATTTGATTCTTATGAGTCTGCATTATTGCAATTGCCTATTGGTGCATTGATCATAATTATCATTATTTCAGCAACACAATTAGTTTTTTACTTTCAAAATATATCATACATAATGATTTCGATGTTTGTACCGACAATTGTTGGAGCAATCGTTTTGATAATCTCACCAAATAAAATTGGTAATTTGTTATCATTATATTTGTTATACAGCGGTTCATCTTCGATTACATTGATTTATTATTGGATCAGTTGTAATACATCGGGCAGTTCGAAGAAATTCTTTAGAAGTTGTATAATCATGATTGGATTCTCAATCAGTTGTATAATTGGTCCGCAGTTGTTTCAAAGTTATTCTGCACCGAGGTATTTAATTGCAAAAATAGTAATCTTGATAACCCAGTGTTTATGTATACCCATCACTTTGGTTATTAGATATTTACTAAAGAGAGAGAATGCAACTAGAGAAAACATTAAAATTGAAATGGAGGACAATTATGAATTTTTAGATTTAACCGATATAGAAAACAAAAATTTCAGATACTCATTTTGAAAATACCAATATATAATATTACTACCTTGTTCTAAAATTTCTAGTTTATTCGTGATTGAGCTAAACATTCTACTATCTCGTGATACAAATTCGAAGAGGTGGTATAAAAATAGAAGAGAATCCTTGCAACCGTTAAAGAATATCATTAGCTCCAGTTTCTTGTTTAAATGATAATGCTGAGATTTGTCTTAAGTTGAAAAAATTGTTTAAAAAGGTATTCAAAATGACAAAAGACAGTATTGATTTATTATAATATTAGATTTTCAAATTTTAGTAGCTAGCTTTCCACTTATTTACATTTGATTCAAACTTATTTAAAATCTTGTTAAAGTTGCTGGAGTGCTATAACCAGCAGAGTATATGTTGACTGAATGTCCTTGAAAATGGATGAAAAAATCTTTAACATAAGCGTAA
This sequence comes from Insectozyma parachauliodis, assembly GCA_030565145.1. Lineage (NCBI taxonomy): Eukaryota > Fungi > Ascomycota > Pichiomycetes > Serinales > Debaryomycetaceae > Insectozyma > Insectozyma parachauliodis. Next base: position 581,341 of record JAJMBB010000001.1, on the reverse strand, counting down.
AAGTTATAAATCATGAATCCTTTCATTTTCTTAGCATCTGTCAGCCATCAAAGTCAACAAAGCCTTGATAAAATACTTGCATAGGACCTGTACATTGTGGTATATCGCATTACTCTCTGCTAAATCAAGACAAACAAGGTTTAGCTTAGTTATGGTAGATCATATCATGTCTGGGATCTGCGCTAAAATCTTCATTTCTTTAGACACACAAATTGATATAGTCAAATTTGTTCAGTAAATAATAATAATTTAGTCCCATTGATTTCTCTCAATCTAGCAAAAGCCATTTTGAGTAGAGTTTTGGAGCCTATTCTACCAACAATGATGACAATTGAAAACATGATCTTAAGCTTTCATTAATTATAAACGGTATCAATTTTAGACTTAGACTTGCCATCTTTTGAGCTTGCAACTTCCAAACCAATATGATCCTGTTCCTTTCATTGTTCCGTTCATAACATGATTCATAACAAATTTTTATTCTGCATCAGCTTTTATTGATGATCGTATTACTTGGTATATTTCAAATTTCTAATGCTTAATTTTTTTTTTTTTTCATTTATTATTTAAATCCTAAGGAACCAATGGACTTAAATCAGAATCTGGATCAGTTTGGACCATCTGATTTGGTCTATGCTGAGACCGCCAACGATCTATCTAGTCAGCCATCTGATGCCAATAATGACTTGAGGTATAACCAACTCGGTAACAAACTTGTCAAGGAAGAATTTGACGACTTATTCACTACATTCAATCAAGACATAAATATTTACAACAATCGAAATAATCAAAAGAATGCTTTCAACACATTGGACTCGCCTCTCGAGATGAACGGATTGGAATTTGATTTTGAAGTTCAAGACAAACAGAATCACCTACGAACTCCACGAATCCCGCAACAATATCTAGCCCTGCAACAACAAGCACACCTACAACAACAACAACAACAGGTGAACCCTCAAATAACGGTCAATATGCCCGGTGCATATAAGATCAATTTTAACCAGGACGGGATGGATATCGACGATTCACCTCCGTTCACCATCGAATCAGATTTATATTTTGAAACTCACGGAAACGATAATAATTCTATAATCACGAGTAACCAATTCCAAAACCAAGACACGGAATCTTTGTTTAAAAATCAGTTATCAATAAACAATCATAATCAGCAACAGCAGCAGCAGCATCAACAGTACTTGAAAACTCTTAATCAGAGTCAAGAAAACCACAGCCCCTTTGATAATAGTTCCAGAGTATCTTCGTTCCATAACATTTCTCAGCATTTGAATCAGCCATCTTTATCAAATTCTCTATTCATTAATGGACGTGACTTGTATTTCGATGATCATGAGAGTCTTACAAAGGGGAGGTTAAGAAATGGTTCGATTGATAGTTACTACGCTTCGAATGTGATTCAAAATAGGTTGCATCAACAACCTAACAAATTTAATGAGTTATCACCGCTAACCACTACAACATCCCAATCATCCTCAATCCATCTGAATCAACCTTCATTTCTTTCTGCACAACAATATTTATCAAGGAATTCAATCGATCAACAGCAGACTAATTCATCATCATTACATCGTCAATCGTTGGATATCTACAATCGACCTTCGATTGATAGTCAACAACTGCAGCAACAACAACGAAATCCAAGATATACAAGTTTTACGAATTCTTTAACAAATATGATACCTTTTATGAACGAAAATAAAAATCAAAGATCTCCACCCAACATGGTGCAATCTCAGGATTTACGAAATCCAAACTCTAAACATTTGATACGAAGCATATTTAAAACAAACATCAATACAGAACAAGTTGCAGAGAATGATATCAATATACCCGATCAATCCTTTACAAATCAAGATGATTATATTCTTGATAATGAATTTGAAGATCAACCGAAAAAAGCAAAAAAATCAAAGAGAAGTTTGTTTACAAGGTTTAAGACAACTCCAATTAAACAAGAAGAAGAAAATGAAGAAAACAAGCCAGAATTAGATAATTTCGAAAACCATAACAATAATAATAGTAATGGTAGTAATGCTGTGGCTAATGGTTCGAATAACGCATCTAGTGGTACACCTTCAATCATGACTAATGGAGTATTGGAAAATACTATCTCCGATTCTTCGATACAAGAACCTGACTATGCTGCTTTATTTGAAAATGTAGGTAAAAGGAAGAATATCGTAACAACAAATTATAGGAAACCAAAACTTAAGAGAGAAGACTCAAGAATTTCAAAAAGTAAAGTTAAAACAGAAGTAAGTAGTGATAAATCTTCCTTATTGGAAGAAATCAGTGGTAATAATGTATCCATCATGTCCTCAAATGCTTCATCATCTGTTGATCAAGAGCAAGATCAGTTTCAACAACAGCAACAGCAAATACAACAACCTTCAACTATTGCAAATGCTTCTAAACGATTACTTGGTGGTAAATTTGTTCTGAAAAAGAGACAAGGAAAAGCTAAGGATCGTAATATCGATGAGGATGAGGAAGATTTAGAATCTCAAGCAGTTACTATTGCATCATTGGATACTCCGGTCGCTACTATGATTTCAAAAGGAATTGAAGTTGAGGTTGATTTGGCATCATTGGATTTACCCCCAGACACAAAAATATTTCCAACATCAATAATCAATAATAAAAATCGCACCAGAGGTCGTAAAGAAAATAAAGAAGCTGATGCAGTTGATTCTTCAAAGATTTATTTTTGTAACTATTGTTCTAGAAGATTTAAAAGACATGAACATTTGAAAAGACATTTCAGGTCATTACATACGTTTGAGAAACCATTTGATTGTACAATATGTAATAAAAAATTTTCAAGATCAGACAATTTAAATCAACATTTGAAGATTCATAAACAAGAAGAAGAAGAAAAAGCTAATATGAGTTTATAAATAAATAATCAATTTAAATTTTATGTATAAAAATCATTATTATTCACTGATTCGATACGAAAATTATTATCTTTAATTAGATCAGTTTGTAATTTGTCACTTGTTAATTCATCCAAAGCTTCAATTGCTTTTGTTTTTTTAACAGGTTTGTGAATCAACCCTTTGTTCCCTCCCATGCAAATATTTCTTTCTTGATGCTTTCTGAGAGCATCTAATCTCGCAAATTCTTTACCGCAGGGACATTTACTTTGTCTTGCTTCAATATGTCCTTTAATATGTCGATTTAAATCGTGTTGACGAACAAATCTTTTCGGACAATACAAACAACCAAATGGTCGATCACTCAAATGAGTTTGAATGTGAGATCTGACATTGTACCTTCTTGTGAAATTCTTGCCGCAATTTTTATAAGTACAAGTATAGATTTTATTTTCATCTGGTCCCACCCAATAATTATCTAGCTCACCGGGTGGTAGTAGTGACGTTTTTTTGATTCGAACTCTTTGAGATGTATTTTTTATTTGTTTTGACAAGGATTGCTTTGAGTTTGGCGATATTACAGGAGACCATTCTAGTACTTGTTTAGCAGGGGTGGTTTGAAATTTCAATGGTGTCAAGGTCGAATCAGGATCCAATAATTTGTTTGGTGAATATTGTTTAATTGGGGATGAATTAATTGTTGAGAAAGGTGATGACGATACAGGTTGATTTTGAGTTTTATTTTGATTTGCATAAGAATTCAAATTGACATTTGAATTTGGATTGAATTGTTGCTGCTGTAGATATAATTGTTGGGATTGAATGATTTTAGCTTGTTGATGAATTTGATTCCTCTCCATATACATAGGTGTATAAAACGGTTGTTGTTGCTGATGAAGGTTATTTCGAATTGGCGATGAATCTTGCTTATTTTGTTGCTGAGTTAATATGCTTCTTCCTGGTGAAGGACTTTGAGGTTCGGGGCTAGACTGCCAGTCAGGTGAACCATTTGATAGTGCTGGAGGTGTAGGAGGGGGTAAAAATGTATTAAAATTGAGCTGGTCTTTTTGAGGATGATGAAGTTTCTTGATAGGTTTTGGATCTTGTACTGGCAATGGAACATAATTTATTTGTTTTACATCTTGTTGTAATAATGGCTCAATATCATCAACATATTGATCATTTTGTTTGTTTGTCAATGATTGTAAATATTTAGCTGAAAAAATGTTTGAAGATTGACCTGATTTCAAAGGAGTTGGAGACGGAGGAAATTTATAACTGATTGGGTTATCATTAGTTACTATGTATTCGTTTTGTTTTTGGGTTCGTGGTTGAGTTACAGATTGAGTTGTTTTAATTGGTGCTTTTGGTGTTGATATCCTTTTTACAGGCGAAGATTGATATTTTACAGTGGAAGACACTTCTTTCTCTTCCTCATTTTCGTTATCTTCATCTTGTTCCAATAGTAAAATTGGTTTTTCTTCGAAATTGAAATTTATCATATCTTGATTTGCTAGAAAATCATTATCATTTTGCTTTAGTAAATCTCCAGGACTTATCAGTTTTAAATCAATAGATTTTCCATACGCTCCACGATTGTTTATTGGGGTTGTCGTTTTGTATAAATCAGTGTTCATACCGTTGATTGATAGACCTCTATTATGGTCGGTAAATCCAAATATTGCAGTTCCACTTATTTGTCTACTATGTCCTGATCTTGATTTTGAATACTGATGGTACCCTGCGGAGTTGCTATTATTATGATTATTATTGTTTATTGCAAACCCACTTGGAACATCCAAATCTTGTAACCCATTCAAAGTTTCATTAAATAGGAAGTCTATATCATTCGCTTGAAAAAATTGATCGAAATTATCGTTAGGTAAAGGAATATCATTGATTCTATGATTTGGATTCAAAGATAAATCATCAAAGATATTATTATCCATTATGTTGATCTATGAAAGTGGATAGAGATAATTATATAATTTGGTGTTGAAAAAATTGGTATTTGGTGGAGGGGAAAAGCGGTATAATTATGAAATAGCAAAATTAAAATGGTAATGGAAGAGAAGCTTCTATCTTCTTGATATGTGAAATCAAATTTAAAAATAATATTTCATTCTACATACTAAAGACTGTACACAATTTGAAATTGCAAAACTCCAAATTAGGACAAATGATAAACATAAATTTTTTTTTACGGATAATTTTGTATCATGAGATCTTATTATGTAATAATCAACATGTGTCGTCAATTTAAAGTGTCACGACACTGAGATAAATAATGTATATTCCATTTCAAATTATTACTTATTCTAATAATAACATTTTTCTTGGATCTTCTACTAATTCTTTGATTGTTTTTAAGAATGTAACAGCTTCTCTACCATCAAGAACTCTATGATCATAAGTTAAAGCTAAATACATCATTGGTCTTGAAACAATTTGTCCATTTACGGTAACAGGTCTTTGTTTAACACCATGTAAACCTAAAACTGCAGTTTGAGGCATGTTGATGATTGGAGTACCATATAATGAACCAAAGACACCACCGTTTGATATGGTGAAAGTACCACCAGTCATATCTTCCAATGTCAATTTACCATCTCTTGCCTTTTTACCCAAAGCTGAGATTTCTTTTTCGATACCCAAGATGGATCTTGATTCAGCATTTCTAACAATTGGTGTTACTAACCCTTTTGGTGTGGCAACAGCAATTGAAATATCAGTGTAATCTCTGAAAACTAAAGTATCATTATTTTCAATAGAAGCATTTACAGCAGGAATTTCTTTTGCAGCCAAACATGCAGCTTTGGAAAATGCACCCATAAAACCTAATTTGATACCGGTTTTTTCTAAAAATTCATCTTTGTATTGCTTTCTCATGTCCATTAAATTGGTCATGTCAACTTCATTGAAAGTTGTTAATGATGCAGCAGTGTTTTGTGATTCCTTAAGACGTTCAGCAATTCTTAATCTCATTCTATTCATCTTTACTCTTTCTTCATTTCTTGAAAAATTGGTGAATGATGGTGTGGATGTAGATTCTTTGGTATCTTTTGGATTAGATTCCTTCTTTGGAGTTTCTTTCTTCGGTTCTTCTTTTTTAGGTGCTGGAGTCTCTTTTTTTGGTTCTTCTTTCTTTGGTGATGGAGCTTCATCTTTTGATTCTGATTCTTCTTTTTTCGGTTCTTCCTTCTTTGCTGCTCCACCGGCTGGAGCTTCACCTTCTTCAATAACAGCTAAATCTTGACCAACTTCAACTGTAGCTTCGAGTTCAACCAAAAATTCTTTAAGAGTACCAGCAACTGGTGCATTTACTTCAACATCGATTTTATCTGTTTCAATAGTGGCAATAGTTTCATCTTGTTCGACGTAATCACCAACTTCCTTATTGAAAGCAGACAAAGTACCTTCAGTAATAGATTCAGCCATGTCTGGAACTTTAACGGTGGTACTATTAAATCTTTGACCCATCAATTGAGGTTTATTGTATGAGTTGAATAATTGTTGCTGATTAGTATTGATATGTAAAGATCTCGATACTTGAACATTTGAAACTTTCAAAGCTGATTTCAAACCATTTGATTGTTTGAGTACTGTGGAAGTACGTTTTAATGAAGACCTAACACTTCTTGATAACATTGTTGAAATTTATGAGAATGATGTATAAAAAAATTGTTAAAAAAACAAAATTTAATTTGCTTTTAGACAGAGAAAAAAGTTGAGAGTGCACATTCCCTTTATTTACTGCAAAGTATATTTATACCACTCAACTACCCGAAATCCACTGGCCGGCTTGTCGTGGGAATTGTTCCATTTGCCAGTGTCTAGTGGAAAAATAATCAATCTAAAGAGCTACTCGAATCAAGATGGTTGACGTGTACTCCGAGATGGGTTGAGAACTGTATGACTATACAAGTGCATCTTTTTTCTTTTCATTCCTAAACATACCGGGGTTTTACTATAATAAAAATATTTGGTCTCGGAAGTATAAGAATTCAAAACTAACGTATAGTACTTCCGGGTATAATAAGTTCGAACATATATCAGTAGAAGTTCACTAATCCCAATGGATCTTTTGATGGTTTTTTGGCCAGATCATGGTAGTCAATATTATCAATCTTTTGATTGGTTGCTTTTTTTTTTTCTCACCATAACAAGATATTTTGCAACCATTTTGAACATCCAATAATTTAGCTTAATCAATACAGTATTTTAGAAATTGATTAACCTAAAAATATAGTGGTGAGTTTTGATAAATAATGAATGATACTATAGTAATTTGTATGATATTGTTTCCTTGTTCATGTTGTGAGGAAACTATATAACTAATAAACTCAATTCATAGTTTAAATTTTTGTATTTGAGAAACTTACTACTGACAAGCTACATTTTATTTAACCCTACAAAGTGGAATCAAAATTATTGAAAAAATTGTCCATGACTTTGACATTTATCGTAACATTGTGTTACTATTCACTTGTATGGCTCTTTGTATCATTTTTAAGCTTTGTGTTTGAAACATTTATGTATTCCTTAGGCATTTGGACGTTTCTAACTTTTGATATTGAACCAATGAACGATTTGTGATCATCAAACATTGATGCAACCCGGTTTCAGTGATCAAGTTGTCAATTGGTTACACAGAAACTTCAAACCCAATGAATATTCAATTATCAATGGATCTTTTAATTACTATACCACTGTGTTAAACGTAAATATTAGCAGGTGTGGAAATATATTATGAAACTGTCTCCTTCCGTCAAGAATACCAGTGTTCAACCTAACTCATCCAAAACCATCCTGCCACACAGTAGTTCTTAAAATTTTTTGGCTAATATGTTTAATTAGATCAAAAATCTTAACTATTTTTCATTAGACTCAAAAATCATAATGGTCGTCAAAGATATTAAAACAAAGGTCCAATTTTAAAGAAATAATAAATTGTCACGTGTATTCTCCAAATATGTGTTAGTTTTCCCGGAGTAAAATTTCAAAAAAAGTGCCTTGCTAGCTCAATGGTAGAGCGTGAGACTTTTAATCTCAAGGCTGCGGGTTCGAGCCCCGCGTAGGGCTTCTTTTTTAAATTGCATTTTTTGCTTGACTGCAAATCAATTAGAAGTTGATTAAGTGTTTTCTAACAATAAATTGTACTTTATTTCAATATTATTATTTTTGTTTGGCGTGTTTCAATTTTTTATGATCATTCAAAGAAGAAACCCAAAAATTTTCTTATAACACATTGTTTATGAACGAAGCATAATGAAATTATTACCGCTTAGCTTTAAACTAGAATCTAGTTGCGGTCCTCATCAGCAATATGATGGTCTGATGTAAGTAGAGCTCAATTTCAAATTTTTTGACATTTTTTTGCAAAATAAATAGAGGTTTTTAGATTTTTCGTAGGAGTTGTTTTTTCTTAAAAGAGGTAATTGACACTTAAATTACGAACCGATGATACCAGTAACATCAAACATACAATCCGGGTGTACAATATAAACCATTGCACTGATTCCGTATCGATTGTTTGTGGAAAGTTTTGGGATAAGAGACGTGAAGCATATAATAAAAATTCCCGAGGGTTTTCGTCATAATAGTATCAATATCAACAACAATTCACTACAGTAAGATGCTTTAGTAGTTAAAAATCATATCACATCATAAAATATAGTACATTTGATGGGAATAAATAGAGTTTAGGAGTTTTGATTAGGCTCGGAGTTTATTTGCCAACCCGGAGCCATCGATATGGATGACTGGATATGACCCGAGTCATCTAGCATGAACAGATTTAACTTCCATCAGTGATTAATAATGATCCAAAGACCATACAAATTTTTCTTAGTGTTACCTGCAGTCATGACTGTAGCAGTAAGCACCTGGTTTACACTCTAGAGTATCACGCTGATGAGTAATTTTGATTTCGTGTACAAATATATTTTTTGTTTATTATATAATCAGTTGTCCGTAGCAGAGTTAAATTTTTCTATTGGTTTTCAATTTCAATTGTATATATAATCTATTCTATTTCATCCCCATGTTGAGATCAATTAAGTCACAATCTACAAACAAGAGATTGTCTCAGTTTATCAGATTTGCATCTAGTAAAAAGTATGATGTTGTTGTCATTGGAGGTGGACCTGGTGGTTACGTTGCTGCCATTAAAGCAGCTCAATTAGGTTTAAACACAGCTTGTATCGAAAAAAGAGGTGCTTTGGGTGGTACCTGTTTAAATGTCGGTTGTATTCCTTCCAAATCATTATTAAACAATTCCCACTTATTACATCAAGTCCAACATGAAGCTAAAGAAAGAGGAATCTCCATTTCAGGAGAAGTTAGCGTTGATTTCCCAAAATTAATGGCAGCCAAAGATAAATCAGTTAAACAATTAACTGGTGGTGTTGAAATGTTATTTAAAAAAAATAAAGTTGATTATTTGAAAGGTTCAGGTTCATTCGTAAATGAAAAAACAGTTAAAGTTGAACCAATTGAAAATGGCGAATCTTACGAAGTTGAAGCTGATAATTATATTGTTGCTACTGGTTCAGAACCAACTCCTTTTCCAGGTATCACTGTTGATGAAGAAAGAATTGTAACCTCAACTGGAATTTTATCATTGAAAGAAATTCCAAAAAGATTAGCTATCATTGGAGGAGGTATTATTGGATTAGAAATGGCTTCAGTTTATGCTAGATTGGGCTCAAAAGTAACTGTTTTGGAATACATGAATGCAATTGGTGCAGGTATGGATGCTGAAGTTTCTAAACAATCACAAAAATTATTAGCCAAACAAGGTTTAGAATTTAAATTAGGTACTAAAGTTATCAAAGGTGAAAGAGATGGAGATATTGTCAAGATTGAAGTTGAAGATGCAAAATCAGGTAAAAAATCCGAAATAGAGGCCGACGTTTTATTAGTTGCTGTTGGAAGAAGACCTTACACAGAAGGATTAAACTTAGAAGCTGCCGGTTTAGAAAAAGATAAGAAAGGTAGATTAATAATTGATGATCAATTCAAAACAAAACATGACCATATTAGAGTTATTGGTGATGTTACTTTCGGCCCAATGTTGGCTCATAAAGCTGAAGAAGAAGGTATTGCAGCTGCTGAATATATTAAAAACGGTCACGGTCATGTCAACTACGCAAATATCCCATCTGTAATGTATACTCATCCAGAAGTTGCTTGGGTCGGATTAAATGAAGAACAATTGAAAGAAAAAGGTATCAAATATAAAGTTGGTAAATTTCCATTTGTTGCCAACTCAAGAGCTAAAACTAACTTGGATACCGACGGGTTTGTCAAATTTCTTGCTGATGCTGAAACTCAAAGAGTTTTGGGTGTCCACATCATTGGTGCCAATGCTGGTGAAATGATTGGTGAAGCTGGTTTAGCTTTGGAATACGGTGCATCAACTGAAGATATTTCAAGAACTTGTCACGCTCATCCGACTTTGTCTGAAGCATTCAAAGAAGCAGCTTTAGCCACATTTGACAAACCAATCAATTTTTAAACTTAACCACAGAAAGTTAATATATATATACAAATGTAAGTTTGTTTTTTCTACGCTACCGTTGAATAATAAAGAATAAAATTTTTTATCAACTTTAATTTTTTTTAATCGAGGTTCTACATTACATTCACTAGAGTCATGCCTAAAGTTGTAACATTCCAGATTGATCGTCATAGACAGCACAAAATGATATTAAAGAATTTGGCTGCAAATTTGATACGTCATGAATATATACAGACCACAGCATCAAAAGCAAGAAAAGCAAAACCTTATATCGAAAGGTTCTTAACAAAAATAGTCAACCAAACCAAACAACTCGATTCTTCATTGCCAATAAATCAAAAATTAGGTAAACTAGGAGCCTTATCGTTTATACAGCCACCGGATAGACGAGAAATTGGTACCAAGATTATAAATGAATTTGGAAACAGATATATGAATAGAAATCACAATTTTGTAAGAGTTATAAGATTAGAACCAAGATTATCAGAAGACAATGCGCCAATGAGTATTATAGAATTAGTTGATTCAAAGTATGAGTTTAAATTATGGTATACTGCTAAAATAGTGGCAAGATTACAATTACAAAATATACCACTTGATGATTTAACCCAATTGAATGTCAAGAAATTAACAGATTTAAGACCAAATGGAGTTGAAGAATTTAATCAAGCTGTTGAAAAATCTAAATCTGAATTTTACAAAGTGAATCCACACACAGGTGAAGTTGAATATAAGAAATTGAAAGAAAATTTAGAGAATTTACCTTCAGATATGGAAGCTCACGGAGGAAAATTACAAGGTAAATTGTTAATATCTAAAAAATTTCCAACGAAATCTAGACCCGATCAACGCCATTACCGTTACCAAAATCACCTTTCTTGAAACAAAATAATTTGTAAATAGTTTGAATATAAAAATGTATTTTTCTAATTCTAGGAAAAAAAATAAATGTTTATAGATGTGGTTTTCCAAAAGTAATTTTAAAGTTGATGGGAAGACAGCCTTGATTATAGGGGGCTCGCAAGGAATAGGGGTTGATCTAGCAAAGAACTTATATAAAAACAATTGCTCAATTATATTGGTTGCACGTACAGAGTCAAAATTACAATCGAAAGTTGAAGAAATTGAACAATTGCAAGGCAAAGATGCAAAAGTTTCATATATAAAATGTGATGTCTCATCATACAATGCTTGTGATAAACTATGGACCGAAATATCTCTACAAGGATATGATCCAGATTTTATATTTTGTTGCGCTGGTTCTTCAACACCCAAATTATTCAAAGATTTAAACGAGCAAGATTTTAATTCAGGTATTGATACAAACTATAAAACATGTTTGAATGTTGTACATTCAGGATTCAAGCATCAATTGAAACTGAACAATTTAGTTAAAAAAAGATGTATAATTTTGTTCAGTTCAGTTGTTAGCTTTTTCCCCTTTATTGGATATCTGCAATATGCTCCTATGAAAAGTGCAATACTGTCATTATCAATAATACTAAGACAAGAATTATTAAATTATAATTATAGAGTTAGTTGTGTGTTTCCAGGAAATTTTCAAAGTGAAGGGTTCGAAGAAGAACAGAAAACTAAACCTGAAATAACTAAAAAAATCGAGGGTCCTTCAGATCCAATTAGTGGTGAAAAATGTGCAAAATTGATCATTGATCAACTACAAAAAGGCTATGATACAATAACCACCGACTTTATTGGTTGGTTTCTAGGTTGTTCAACTTTAGGAATATTACCACGACAATGGAATTTGTTCCAAATAGTGATTAGTTTTGTATTTCTGATAATTGCACCAATAATAAATTGGTTTATACATAAAGACATTGAATCCACGAAATAAATATATATTTACTTCTTTTCATCTATTAAACTTTGAACAATTTTCTGACTTAATTTCTGAGTTTGCTGATCAATATCTAAACCGATTTTATACCAATTTATACTGTATATCCAATTGACAGCTTTTATAATTTCTTCGTTCCATAAATCTTTACAAGTTTCGTTGAAGGATCTTATTTCTGTATTTATTTGATTATTTGGTATTTTTTGATTTTCATAATGAGTATTGGTTAATATTTTATTGTTGATTATATAATTGGATTCTTGTAAGCTTTTTGAAACAAATATAGAGTTTTTATTGATATATTGACCAGTGTAGTATGTCAAGGTGGATGTCAAAAGAACACCACCTAAAAATCCATGTATTCTACCACCCATTATCTAATCTTGAAATGTTGGTTGTACATTTTTTTTTCTCATTGGTTCAGAAAAAGTAGTAATTCGATAATTTATATTTAACAGGTTTATCTATGTACAATTAATTTAACCTTCTATCTTGTCTTTTTCTTCGATATATGATGTGATAGCTTTCTTCAAAAATGGTATAACTTCTATCTTATTTAATTTCCTACTTGCGCCAGTTTCTCTCAACTGTTTGATTTGTTCTATGGCTTGTTCAACTTCGAATAATAAAAATGGTAACTCCTCCATTGGACCATTCAATGGTAGTTCTAACCCACTGTTTGAATTTTGATTCAAGTATTTCTGTAATTTCAAATTTGAAACATAATTCAACCCTTTTATAAAATTTATCGATATATCATCATCTAAATTTTCAACTATTAATTCTGGTGGAATACCAAAGAAAGCATATTGCAATCTAATTAATTTTTCATACATTTCATCAAATTCGTCTTCAGGACACTCCAAGAATCTCTGTTTAAATTCTTGTAAAAATTCTTCCCTTTCGCCTACAAAATCAATTTGTGCTCTTTCAAAAGATATTTGTCTTTCTAATAATACTTGTTTTATCTTCTTTTGAGTTTTGATCAATTTATTGTCAATTTGGTTAAACCTGTTGAAATCCATCATTCCTATGGACTCACCTAATCTTACTTCTCTTGCCAAAACATTTCTTTCTTTCAAACATAAATACCAAATTTTATGTAAATCCTCAAATGATTTTCTTCTCAATTCTACACTAGTCCATCCTCTTGAATCTAAATCCAACTCATCTGATTCTCTTATTGGATTTTCTGTATTCGACCCATTAGGAAAAAACTGCCATAATGGATGATCTGGTGATACTTCGAAATTATTTATAGTTGGAAGGACAGGTTTTCTTAATTCAATTTTAGACAAATCTTTAAATTTCAAAGATCTCGCCAATATACGATTTGATGTTCCAAAGCTTCGTCTCAATATTACATTTGACATCTTAGAAACCAGTTTTTCAATATCTGAAAATTTTTAACTACGAGCTTTAATAATTTTTTTTTTCCTTCAACAAAAGTATTGAAACATAGAGTATACCATGTCAACAGTACAAACAGATCATCAGCAGAGCCAAGAACCGTTAGATTTGATACGCTTTCAATTGGATGAATACATATTGGTTAAACTAAGAGGTGCAAGAGAGATAAAAGGTAAATTACAAGGATACGACTCCCATTGCAATATGGTGTTGAGTGATGCAACTGAATACATTTATAATGTCGTTATAGAGTCTGACCAAGATCAAGAACCCAAAATAAAAAAGACTGAAATGGTGTTTGTCAGAGGTGACTCAGTGATCTTGATAAGTCCAAGTATAGAGTAGAGAAAAAATTTAATGTATTATTATAATGATTTATACATCCTCCATTTCTATATCATGATCATTGCTCGAGTCTATCAATATTTGCTTGAACTTTAGTATGATATCTGACTTGGCTTCCCAATTCGCTTTTAGTTTTATCCGTTCTTTTCTTAAATCATTGATGTCGTCTAATAATTTTTCATTCAATTTATCATATACATCTAATGTCGTGGAATCGTTAGTTTCGTTGGTCATCACTATTGATTTTGGTAAATGGAAGAGTATTTCGTCATCTTCAAACCCTTCTTGTTTTGTTAATTTATCAATACTTTTAATTGCATTATTATTTATAAAATGTTTGATGTTGAAATCTTCAAAATCGAAATTGACAATTTCGTCTATTTTGAATTTGAATGACCGTAAGTCTAAGTCTAACAGTGTATTATCATATTCCATCTTGTTTTTCAATTGGTACTTGTGTATTGGTCTGGAATTCAACTTATTCAAATTATTGTTTCCTTTATTCACTATTGAATTGATTTTTTCAACCAAAGGTTTTTCAACTTGAATTATAGATTTGATGCTTTCATCCAACTGGTTTAATCTTAATTGTAATTCGTCTCTCTGTTTATGAATATCTTCTATTATTGACCTTGGTTGGGCACTATTTTTCAAAATCAAACGATAATCCTTGAGCTTACTCTTGTAGTCAGTCTCATAACGATCCAAGTCATAACTTAGTTGATGGAACTTGAAAATTAGCGAATTCTTTTCGCTTGAAGTCAACGTCAACGTTGGTTCTTCATCCTTCGAGTGTTCTTTTCTAGATTTTTCAATCGTGTACAAGAAAGCCAATAAGTCTTGTCTCACCTTTGCATACAATTTAAAACTCTCTTCAAAATGTTTCGAGTACTCTGATTCGTAGATTGAAGTGATCTTGATTTCATTAGGATACGTTACTGTGAAACTCATTATCACTGAGATTAAACTTTTTTTTTTTTTTTTTGACAACCAGATTAAATGTCACTACAAGAATCAATAGATGCTGATTTGTACTTGACGACAGTTGAATATCTATCGAATAACGACACTTTAAAGTTGCTAGCTCATTTTGAAAAATTGAAGATCCTCATTACATCTGAATTGAAATATGCTTCACTTTATAATGTTTTGAGTTTATTGATACTTTATGGGTTGCCGAATAATTTACCATTGAATTTAGTGACGGAATTGGCTAAATCGTTAATCTACAACGAAGGCTCACATGGTGAAGCAGAATTGATACGTCTGTCTAATTTAAAAAATGAAACTTCATTGGTCAAAACCGCAAATGATTTACTAATCGACACAAATTCAAGAGCCCAATTGCTAGGATTCTCATATGGGAATCAAACAAGCCCTGATTCTATATTGTTTTTGTTTATAAAACTGAAGACTCTATTCTTGGCTAGATATCACAACGATGTGAGTGATTTGAAGCCACTTTATTCAAATGTGGGAGGTGAAGAATTTCACAAATGGATGGATGGATCAATACATCCATTTGAATACTATTGGAGCCACTATGCCTCAGTTTATCAATCAACCAATATGAATGAATACCTCTTGGCCTCTCCAACTCAGAAATCAGAGATTCTTGTCAAACCTTTGAAAAATGTCACAGATTTTAGTAAATGGATAGGAGAAGTGATTATACCGTTTGCAAAATTTCAAGGTTTTGAAGATATAACTTATTATTTATTCAACACTGATTTCGGAGTGGTCCAGAAATATGATATATGGTATTCAATAATTAAACAAGTCAAACAAAATTTTGAAGCCGATGATTATAAATCACTAGTTGAAACCTGGATGACCGCATGTTATTACTATGCGTTTAAAGAAACAAATAATTCATCTGTCGAAATCATTAAAATTTACGATCTAATCAAGAGTACCTTATCATTATTCAAGGTTGAGAATATGTCACGACCCATGATTCATTACGAAAACATAGAGGCTAACTCATTCAAAGAGTTTAACACTGAGAAAAATCCACTATCTCCTTTATTCAAAATTGATTCGATGTATTTATTGAATGAAGCAGTCGAGACGTGTCAAAAATTGTACCCAATTAATAAACTAACGTTATTTAACTTTTTGAAGTATAAATATCATTCAGAAGACTTGAACACGACGAAAGAAATATTGAAAATCACAAGTAACTTAACATTGTCCAATTATCAACAATTGATTAGTTTAGTAAAATTATTTCAGAAAACTTTTCTCCAAGATAAATCAAACGAGTTTGATAAAATCATCTTTGAGAGACTTCTAGACTCAAATTTATTTACCGTGGTCAACGAATTATACGACTTTGATTCAATTAAATTATCGACAGATGATTATTTCGATTTGGTACTAGACAAATTCTGGAGCCTGTTCAATCAATCGACTAATCTAAACGAAAAAATTGGGTACCTAAATCAATCCAAACAATGCTTGGATTTTCTAGATAAATTACCAAATTTGGATTCTCAAAAACATGATATGTTGATAAAATTTAAACATCTATTCAAAGCTATAAGTTCCATGAAAAATTTTAGAATCACAGTTGAGAGGAAACCATTAACACCAAAAAAGCTTTTATCTTTCAAAGGTTCTAAGGATGATGAAAGCGAAAACACAAACGTGTTGCACCTAATCGCCATTATTCTAGAACAGAATCCTAAATCTTACCTAGCGTTTGAGAAATTGTATCGAATTTTAAACGATTTATTGATATATTTTAATCTTGACGTTGAGTCAAATTTTTATTTCTACAGATTGAAAACTATCTGCATTGAAAGTTCATTAATCGATACTAATTTCCAGTTCCTGTACTTACAAAGTATCGAATTATTAAATCATATTCAACCAAACAAAGAAAATGATGAGCTTTGGCTTACTTTTTTCCAAGTTGGAAAATTCAAGTCTCCATCTTGGATAGATGAACCAGTTAAAAATTACTTAGAAATTTTGGTTAAACAAAGAGAGATACTATCATTGACGTTACAAAAGTTAGATTGTAGCGAAAACAGTAAGATTATCTTAAATCAATGGAACTCATTAAATGATCAAATCCAGGGACAAACTTTTGACATTGGTGTTGATGACGATGAAGCTAGTTATAGCGCAAGACACTTGGATAATATAAGCAACATGGCTAACGACATCATTAACGATGCAACGAACTCAACAAACAATGCAGGTAAAAAGATATCAAATTTGTTAGCTTCGGGATTAGGCTGGGCTAATAACTACATGTTTGAATAAATTTGCATGTACATATGGTAGCATTTATCTTTAAATTCTCTGTACAATCTTTTTCTATTTGACGTGAAGGCATTTTTATATTCATCGCGTGTATGCTATAATTTGTTTGATTATCATAGTTGATTGTATGAAAGTAAATGAAGGGAATCAAAAAATTGTTAATCATACTAGAAAGAAACTTTCACAATAAAAAGCTAGTCAAATCTCAACCATTTCTGTCACATCTTCGATATTATCATTCTAAGAAAATGATTGAAGCCAATCTGAATTGGAATACAGAGATTTGGGAGGATTCATTCACCGACCAATCACAGACGCCTAGCCATGGTCATCAAGTTGATCAAAAATGGAAGGAAATCATTAACGATTCATTTGATATCAGCGACTCACAAAAATCACAAAATTATTTAGATGATTCATTTCCAATCTCACAAGATGCTCAAGAAGAGAAGAAGTTGGATCCCACAAGCTCTTTTGAATTCAGTGATAATGAAGAAATTTGGGGAGTTGCAAATGAAGTCAACGAGTTGAAACGCTCTGCTGGGAAGATTGTCACCAATTCATCACCAACTTCATCACAATCTCCAATAATGAAGCCACCGTCAAAGAAAATTTGTAAATATATTATATCCTCATCACCAAAATCTCAATCGTCACCAATTAGATCACCATCTCAATTATACAATCTACCCACAAGGCCAAATTCATCAAAGATACTACTACCCACCCAACAGAATTACTCAACCATCCCTCAATTAGATCAACCTAGTAAAAAGTTAGTTGACTCAAAATATCATACGTTATTATTGGCAACACAAAAACCTTCAATAAGTCAACTAGCTTCTGATACAGTACAAAAAAAAGTTAAACCCATTGTTTTATCATTTGAACAAGAGTGTGTTTTGAAACAAGTGCTATCAGGGACTTCGTTGTTTTATACTGGCTGCGCAGGAACGGGTAAATCTGTACTACTAAAATCAATCATTAAAGAATTAAGAAATAAATATTTTACTGGGGTTGCAGTTACAGCATCAACTGGTTTGGCTGCTTGTAACATTGGTGGTATCACTTTACATAGTTTTGCAGGTATGGGATTAGGACATGGAAAAATCGAATTACTACTAAAAAGAATAAAAAAAAATAGAAAAGCATTTAAAAGATGGTTGGAAACTAAAGTTTTAATTATTGATGAAATTTCTATGGTGGATGGGGAATTACTAGATAAATTAAATGAAATTGCAAAGAAGCTACGAAAAAATAATAAACCGTTTGGAGGTATTCAGATAGTCGCGTGTGGAGATTTCTATCAATTACCTCCAGTAGTTAAAAATGTGAATCCTGATGGTACTGAAAATTCAGATGCAAAAATAGTATTTTCATTTGAAAGCGTTGCATGGGAAGAGTCAATTGAGCAAACGATTATATTACAAGAAATTTTCAGACAAAAAGGTGATCAAACATTTATTAGTATGTTGAATGAGATCAGAGATGGGAAAATTCTGCCGGAGTCAATCCAAGAATTTAGTAGATTGAAAAGGCCTTTAGATTGTTCAAATGGGATATTACCTGCAGAATTGTATCCAACCAGACGAGAAGTTGATAGAGCTAATGAAAGAAGGCTAAAATCCTTACCAGGTGAAGTTGTTAAGTATAGATCAATTGATCTGGGCTCATTACCTGATCCACAGAAAACACAATTATTGTCAAACTTCTTAGCAACTAATGATTTAATATTAAAAAAAGATGCTCAGGTGATGTGTATTAAAAATTTTGATGAAAATTTAGTAAATGGCTCATTAGGTCAAATCGTTGATTTTGTCGACAAAGATACTTATATGAAGTCTGTATCCAATAATTTTGAAGATTCTATAATTGACGGTAAGCTTAAAGATTTTATTTTCGATGATGATGATTTTGCGAAAATTGAAACTACTGGTGAGATTTCAAAGCTCAATGAAGATAAGAAAGATTCAAAGAAAAAATTGAATGATGACTTATTAGGAGATTTTAAAAATAGAAGGTATCCATTGGTCAAGTTTTTATTGCCCGATGGAGTAAGTACAAGAACTGTTGTTGTTGAACCCGAACAGTGGACGGTTGAAGATGAAGATGGTAATGTTTTATTATCAAGAATACAGTTTCCATTAATGTTGGCATGGTCTTTATCTATACACAAGTCACAAGGTCAGACTTTATCAAAGGTAAAAGTTGATTTACGTGAAATTTTTGAAAATGGTCAAGCCTACGTCGCTTTATCCAGAGCCACATCAAGAGATGGTTTACAGGTTTTAAATTTCAACGAATCTAAAGTGAAATCACATCCTAGAGTTGTTGATTTCTATAGGTCCTTGACACGAGCAGACCAAGGTAATATCAAGGGGCAACAAAAATTGAACTTCGCTCCTGATAGAGTTAGTCTTTCTTCAGATATTTAAATGGTATGTATATATACAAGTAATGAATAGATTGTATTTATAGGTCCAACTTTTGCACTTTTAAAGAGCTTCCAATATTATTAAATGCAAACACTTGATTGATTTTGGATAAGTCGTTAGGATCATTCGAGAGTGCAAAGATCAACATCTTGGATTCAAAAGAAGTTGATCTCAATTTCCAAATGTAAGGATGCAATAAATCTCCGAATGGCTCACTTACACCTTTGTTCAAACTAATGTTTTCAAGCAGCGAGAACCCGGTCTCATAGATCAAGGAGTCTATATCGCAGATGATAAGATTTCCTGTAGTTAAGTCAGTAGCTAGAAACTCGCTCACATTTTTAAGTTTATGATTATCAAAACCAAGCTTAGATATGTCAACATAATTAGGCATCACTATAGTGAATGAATCTTTGAAGTCGATCAAGTTTTTTTCGATTAACTTCTTGAAATAGTTTATAGATTTTGGTTTTCTACTTAAATTATATTTTCTACCATTTTCTTTTAAGCTTGTTCTTTTGACAAATTCGTGAAATATTGATAGCACTTCGTTTGAAGTAGGTAGCTGTTGCACGTTTTGAAAATTATCAAGTTTATCACCGTCAAAAATGGTGAAATACGAGTCAATTTTATCATTCTTCGATTCAAACATGTTTAAAGATGACAAGGACTCTATTTTCCTAGAATACAACTTGCTTGGTTTGTTAATTATATTTTCACATTGAAATTTGATCGGATCTTGATAATATTTCTGCTTTTTATTCAAATTACCCTTTGAATCTTTTTCTAAATACAAGTTATTTAAAATTGGTAGATAAGGATGCTGTGGGGTCATAATAAACACAAATTGTGGTAATTTCAAATTGAAAAATTTTAGCTGAGTTCTCAATTTGTTAAGCAAATAAGGATCAGGACATTTAACATCCTCTTGCTGTAGAACTGCTTCTGTAAAATCATAATCATCATTGGAATACTTTAACTCCATATCTTTTAAATGTGAATATAAATCCAGTTCCACGGTGATTTCTCTCAATTTTCTTAGTTTTTTTAGACTCGTGTCGAAGATATTCTTATATTTTCCATTCTCATTTTGATAGACTATAGATTTGCCCTTGACATCTGTGATTTTGTAATATAACGTCATGTCATCACTACAAATAAATTTCAAATTACTCAAATGACTTTTATTAACACCTGATATTTCAGCTCCATTCAATATTTCACTTAGTTTCGATAATGTAGTTATTAATATTTGAGCAGATGATGATTTGTCACTTGTAGATATGCATTTTGAATCCCTTCCGTCAAATAAATATTTGATACTTAGTGGAACTCTGGTAACATCATGAGAAGGTAACTCACCTTGAAACTCCTCATGCAAAGTTATTTGATTTGGAACACAATCATCTAGTTTAGGTATTAATTTTTCACCAAACTGAAGATATTGATCAACATGATGATCATCAGGGACAATGATCAAACTATCCATAAACGTACGTTTCGGTAGCAGACTTAACCTTGGAAATTTACTCAACGATAGTTTTAAAGTGTATAAAAATACACTCAAAGATTTTCCAGTGCTGATGTTGTCACTGATGAATAGGTTGGAGCCACGATTGAGACTAGTCAAGATGGATTTTTGTAATGGGAGCGGTGTTTCCCTGTTCAACCACAATTTCAATTTGTCTTGGATTATCGGTAGAATACCGTAGCTATAGAACTGTAAACTATCATTACCTAATTCTAACTTCTCAATGTTGGCAATTCTCTTGCTTCGTTTAGATAAAAATCTTATTTGATTTGCATGGTTGCGAAACATTGAATGAGGCAACAAAATGTCAGACATCTCAAAACTTTCAAAATCACAATCGTAACCGGAATGCGGCTTGTGACGCCCCCAATAGCCCAAAAGTAGTACATAGTTAATATATTTTCGCAGCTAATCAGATCTTACATTTATCTTATCCATATTTAACTACCCATTATTATAACAACAATATTAAATATCAATGCAATTTTTAAAAAAATCTACAATGTTTAAAATACTGGTGGTTTGTATGTACAGGTTTATATTGAATTTCTTCTATAAAACGGTTTTCTCTCACCATCAGATTTAATTTTGTTTCTATCTGCAAATCCAGCTATAGGTGGTAACTTATTTGCAGTTTCCCAATCTGTGAATAACTTATCTGCATAGCCTAATCCGACTTGATAAATTTCATCAAATTTTCCGAAATCTAAAGTTGCATAATTCTCAATTGGCGGTCTCAAATAATAGACCCCTGGAGTTCTCTTTGCATCTTCCAAGGCATTGACACTTGCAACGTAAGCTAATCTCATTTGAATATCCATCATTCCCGGGACATCTGGATGTTTTGAAAATGGATTCCATTTGTTGAATAATACCCAAAAGCCCGATAAAGTATCACCATAGGTCATGCACGTTCTTTCATCAGCGGACCCAACATCAACGGCTATGATGTGCTTGACACCTTTACGTTTCATCTCCATCACTGGCAAATTATCAAGGTATCCCCCGTCCAACAACATGCAACCTTTGAATGCAATTGGTGGTAATAAACCTGCAAGTGACATGGAAGCTCTTATAAATCTCCATGCAACTCCGGTCTCATGAATATCCATAGTCGAGTTTGTGATGTTTGTCGAGTTACAATAATATTTGATCCAGAAATCTTCAATCTCAGTGAATCCAAAAACTTTCCAAATACCTCGATTAAATTCGTATCCTGTGATGTATGAGGTGACGGGATATGTCAAATCAAAAATCATTCTCCATGCGGATGCTATTCTTTTGGAGAATTTCTTAGCTCGTCCATAAATCGAAACTATGTTATAATCTTTGGCATACAACCCTCCTACAAATGAGCCAATGGATGTACCGCCAATTAGATCGACAGGAATGCCATGTCTTTCCAAAGCAGTGACAACTCCAACATGCGAAATACCTCTTGATCCACCACCTCCAAGTACCAATCCCACAGCTTCGTTAGATAAAAGTCTTGCCAATCTCAAAAAATCATTCTTGTGAGACTTGAATGTTAGGTCTTCATGATTAATAAGATTATCATTCTTATAAGGTTTATTGAAATTTGTAATCATTGGCAAATTTTTTGAGATCAATGATTTGTTTGAAATTTTTGATGCTAAATCACTAATGAATGATTTTTTACTTGGTAAACCACCATCATTTATATTTCTCTCCATGTACATTTGAATATGATGATGACCTTGAACCCATAATCTGTTTTTCAACCAGTGATTGGTTGAGCCAGGATTGACATATTTCTCTTGATGAATCAAACATAAATCTGTTCTTGCGCTGGTTTTCATTTTAACAAGCAATTGCTCGTACTCACCTGTCGATGAGGCAATTCCTTCATCTTGAGCGTCTGCTAATAATAAAATACAATCCCCTTGTGAGATACAAGTTGAAGTCCAATTAGATTGGACGGGAGTGTCACAAATATAAATGATAGTTTCATATTCTTCCTCAAGATATGCAAAGTAGCCTGATAATTTCAATCTAGCTAAGCTCTCATCAAAAGCATGTCTACCTAGATGAGTTAAAGTCAGGGCTTGATCTAATGCAATGACATTTCTTCCTATTATTTTAAAAGCATGCAACAACTTAGTCGCAAATTCTCGTACTGGAAGTCCAGGAACTGTTGGCAATATTGTGATTGTTTTGTAATCTGCAGATATAAATGGATCTGCACTATCAGATTTAACAAATCTATGTGGTGAGCATTGGATTGATTTTTCTTGTGATAACACCTTTGACGCAACTAATCTTGATACTCGAACCATAATTGACGGATTTTGAAAAACTAGGATTTCAAATAAAGTTCTTGGAATACGTGCCGTTTCGGAATCTCTAACTGCTATCAAAGAATTCGATCTTCTTGAAGCTGTCAAAACTTCAACTTCCCCAACTGATTGTCCATGACCGTATTCACCTAAAACTTCAGTTTCTTCTTTGTCGCCCACCTTGTACGATTTTACAACTCTGAATCTTCCACTTAAAACAACGTGAAATCCATTAGCAAGATCCCCTTGAGAACACAAAACATTTCCAGTTGGAATATGACACCATTCTAAAGCATAATCAATTGTCAAAATATGCTTTGATAATAAATTTTTTAGTCTTGTGGCTACTGGTAATTGTAAAAAATAAAACTTATCTAATAATTTATTGTACTCGGTTTTGGCAAGGTATGCAACCACAGCGCCTTTAGTTTTTGGTGTCTTTATTGATACTAATGATTTGAACCCGACCACCGAGGTTAAATAGCCAGCTATACCTCCTGATTGAACTGTGTACACGTGTTTTCTGTCAGTCAGGTAAACTTCTAAAGTCCCATCTAAAACATAATATAAACCTGTAGTTGCTGAGTTTTCCTCAACCACAGTAGTGTTTGCTTCAAGAAGTTTAATTTCTAATGCTTTTGCAAAAGCTCCTTTGACATTCATTTCGGATAAGGATTTCCTTTTAATGTTGTTTGTTGTTTTCGTTGTGAGTGGAATTTTTGATCTTGGTGGGTCTTTCTTGAATTGAGACAAATTTATTGTATTCATCAAGTCGTCGTTGTGTTTGAAAACATTATGACGCTTGCCATTAGGCGTTGAGCTTCGAGATGATAAACTGGTAACGTTATTCAAGCCTACTAATGAGCTACTAGCAGATGAGGATAAACTGTTAAGACCACTTTCAAATAAAATCGGATTAGAAAAACTCGGTTCTCTAATACCGACAATTTTGAATATATTTTCAATGATAGCTATCCTCAATGAATTTTCCTCTGTTTCCTCAATTTCATCAGTGAAGAATATTTGCTGCTTATTTTCATCTATATTGTTTAAGCTTTGATTTGAATTTCTTTTAGGATCCTTCCTTGATATGGGGACTGACGAGAGTAAATCACCAGGATGATTACTTTCCAATTTAGATTCTAGAAGGACATATCTTGAAGAAGATCTATTCAATTGAACACGATGAAGGTGTTGCTGCTTTGATTTCTTTTTAAATGAATTTTTCTGAATTCTTTCCAAAACACCATCGACTAGATACCTAGGTAAGTTTGTTGGATTTTTTTCATTTAGTAGTTTTTCCAGCTTCATGATCTCATTAGTTAGACCTAGATAATTATGCACTGTATTCATGGTGACTTTATACAATCTTGTCAATACCATGGTCACTATATGCGATGTCGCTTTTGGATATTTGACATGTACTCTTTCAAAAGCCGTCTGTGGAATTATTGCAATCGTTACATTTTCATGTTTCTTTGGACGTACAATGATGTCTGGGTACTCGTCGTCGTCTACATCCTCTTCTACAAAACTTTTCCCAATGTAGTCTAAATTAAGGGAAACTTTGTCTTCGTCTTCATTTGGAGTCAATAAGACATCTTGACTTTTTTTAGGTTTGAATAATTCTAAAGTTGAGATTAACGAACTTAACGGAGCACCACTTTTAACTTCATTCAACAACTGATACTGCTGCTCACCCAAAACCAAGAAGTCATCTCCGTCATCTTCATTCTCATTATCAAACCTTTTGTTGTCTTTTGGCAATTTGATAAACACTTGTGCAACACCTTCAACAACGATCGAAAATCCTAAAGTTTCGTCTAAGCATAATAATTCGTCCGGCGAAAGTTTCTGAGTAGTCATACTTTTAGTCAATTCATGGAAGACAGCTTTGTCTAGGTATCCAAACACTTTAATTGCTGATAGAAATTCATCCAAATAGTTTGATTTCTTATTTTGCTTCTTTTCAACAAAGATATTCGGTGGCGATGTGTTGACATTCGACGACTTGGTGCCTGTATCTTTAGAGTATCCAGTCAAGTAAAAATACCTTATTATTAAGTAAACTAATATTAGAATGCCAATGAGTATCAACAATAATGACGATAGGTGTAAGTTGATTTCATAATTGGTGGACAACAACCTGATAATGACAGCAGGTATATTCAACGCAAAATTCACTAGTCCCACAATTATCCAATGAATCAACAAAAAGATTTGTCTAATAAATGATATATACAATTCTTCTGTGAAGGTTTCATCTTCCATGTTGGATTTTGCGGAGTTGGAAAAAATCGCTACCAAAAAATCTACTATATATTCAAGTCATATGGCAAACAACCAAATCTATGTAAAATACGTTCAATACCATCCATACCAGTGACCAAGTGATCGATCTCAGGTCCATAACTGATTCTGACATAATTGTACCAAATAACCTCTTCTAAATGCGATAAATTTTGTGGGTTGATTAAAAAGAAAAAACCAGGTACCACTATAACTTTCTCATGAAGACATTCATGAAAAAAACCTAAACAATTGCTCAATTTCCCAGGTAAATGACTCAAATTTAACCACAAGTAAAACGTTGAGTTTGGAGTGTTTTTCTCATTAAATTCAAATCCCATTTTAGATAATCTTGCAATTATATAATCTCTCTTCATTTTGAAATGTACTTGTAATGCCTTCATTTCTTCCTTGACTTTGAGTGGCTGCAAAAAGTCTATGGCCGCATATTGGAAAGGGGCATTTGAACCACCATCCAAGTATGACCCAGCCGAGGATAAAGCGTTGATATAATCTTCAGGTCCTATAATCCAACAGACTCTCCAACCTGGTAATCTAAAAGCTTTTGTTAACCCATTTAAAATCAAAACAGGATCTCTATTGACATCTTCAACATATTCAGCAGAGCTGATGGAAGATCCAGTACACCCATCATCATAATAATAATGCGAATAAAATTCATCCATAATCAATAAACATCTTTCCCTACACATATTGTGTAATTCTTTAAGATGATCAGGCTTCATACAATGTCCAGTTGGATTTCTAGGGTTAGAGGTTAACAAAGCACTGACTCCTCTTTGTAATTCTTCTTTTATCATTTTCAAATGAACTTCATAATTATCTGCTTCTTTTAAAGGAACTGGAATCGGAGCAAAATTCTTAAATAAAGAAAGCATCTCAGCATAAGCTGTATAATCTGGTAGAAAAAATGATAAATAACAATCACTAATAATACTTGCAATTCTAGTTAATCCTGCTCTACCTCCTGGAACAATACAAACATTTTTATAAGTGTATTTGGAGGATTTATTTTGTCTATAAAGATCATTATAAAGAGAGCTAACTGCTTCTCTAAGTTGCTTGATACCGGCAGTTGGTGCATATCCTCTAGATTCATCAGGAACTTCAATGGTTCTAGGTCTAGGAAATGAGCCTGGAATTGTATTTAAATGCTCAGGACTACCTTGTCCCAAATTCGACCAATCACCGACATGCTCTGAATCATATCCGTACTCTGAAGCTCGCTCAGTGGCCCACAAAACTCCAGTAGAAGATTTTGCATCTAAAGCTGGTTTGTAAATACTTTCATCGAATCTGGGCTTAGGTAAAGGAATTGGTGAAGCTTCTCTACCATTTTCGGATTTTGATAATTTATTGATCAAACTCTGCCTATAGTTTTTATTCTTCAAATTAGGAGTTGGAGCAATTCTACCTGGAATCGGTTGATAAGTGTTAAAGTTATCTCTTTGAGGTTGAGGGGATTGAATAGATGAATCATGGGCTATCGGGGTACCGGCATGACTTGGTGTTGATTGAATTGCTTCCAATAAAGAAGATGCAGATCTCTTCAATGCAGGTGGTAATGTAGATTCTAACCTCTCAAATTCTAAAACAGACTCTGTATCCGATTCTTCATTTAGATAAGGAGAGGACATGGTAAAAGTTGAGTCAATTGATTCGCACTTATATTTTTTTGTATATAATTTCAAAATGGTTAAGATTGAAAAATGAAATTTCATCATCTTTCCATTCTTTCCATAATTGTATAGCATTCTCTTTAGCTTGCTTATTTTTAGCTTCATCATTAGGGTATGGATTTTCATTTGAGTTCACTATTCTGTTGACAGTTGCATCCGCCCATTTCCTTTTAGCTTCCTTATCATCACAACACAACCATTGGGACATTGATGTTTGTATTTGATCATATTCAAACCCAGCTTGTAAGCATCTCAGTTTCAATTTTCTACCAGCTTCAGGATCAGTGGAGATGGCTGCTTTGGCTTTCAAAATGTAGAATTCAGCTAAGAAATTGTATTTCTCAGGGAAAGCAATTGATGAAGCTAAGTCAGCGTCTTTCACACACACGTACCCATTTGGTTTGACCACTCTTTTCAATTCTTTCAACGCTTTGATTGGATCTTGCAAGTGGATGATAACTTGATGACAATGTACCAAATCAAAAGAATTATCATCAAATGGTAATTTATAAATAGAGCCTAACTGAAATTTTAAATTGTTCAACTCAGGGCCTCTTTGAGCTTTATAATTGTTAGCTTCATCGATGAGTTCTTGGGTTGGTTCAACGCCAATTATCTCACCTGTAGGTAAATAGTTTTTTGCAAAATCAAAAGTTATTGAGCCTGGACCACTTCCAACATCCAAAACTTTAAAATTAGGTTTTAAAACAGGAATAACAAAAGCCGAGGAATTCCCAACGGTTCTCCATGAATGTGTATCACTGACTGATTTCTGAAATCCTTGACTATAATAAGCTTGTTCTGAGGTCATGAAGTATAAAGTCACTGATATTTCCTAAAAATATATGAATGAAGAATCAACTATATTTTCTAATGCTTGACAAAGATTATCAACACAATGCAAATCAAAAAAAAATACACTAAGTAAATTGAGATGAAGTATTTAGATATCGAATATAGGATCAATTTTCGAGAGAATTCGTCAATTTATATATTTTAACTGAGGCTCCGAAACTAGCTCCATTAGGAAATCTCCGAAACATTCAGCAACATCAATTTTGTCACCTCAACCGAATTACACACAATTCTTCGTCAAGGGATATGTTTGATCCCCTTAATTAGGCTATTATTTTCTTAGCTGGTATTTGTACCATCGTGTGTGGTGTAATTTGAAAAGTATAAATATAGCCCTTGTCGCCTGTCTGAGAAATATGATTGAATACTATACTGTCGAGGAGTATATACGCGACCAGATTGATGAATTCATTACAAATGAAAAAACCAGGATTGAAAACCAATGGAGAAAAAGAGTGCAACAATTAGAAGAAAAATTAGATATGATTACTGATATATTACAAGAAATGACTGATATCAATCAAACATCAAAGAAAAGGGAAATTGAGTCTGTTTACAATGGCACTTATGCTGATTATATAAATAGAATTGATGATTTACCAATACCATTGACTCAACATGAAATTGAAACAATAATAGATCAAAATTTGGAGTATGAAAGTTACGTAGATTCTGAATCCACGGTGTATATCAGCGAAGGAGAATAAATACGTTCGAGTAAATACATTTCACAGTCATAGCTCATGTCTACTGGTTAAATCTCAAAAAGAACGATACTATTGTTTAAACTTTGAGTGTGGTATGGAATTGCACATCCGAACTACATACGCGCGTCAAAACCAATTTATATCTGACACCAGCCACTTGAGCACGACTTTAAGAGTAAGTAATTTATTTCTTTAACCACCCACTTACACACAGAAAGACTTCATGAATCAAATTGGTTGTATTGACGACAATGTAACAACATAGAAGTAGAAGTGTGTAGTAAAACAAAAAATATGTAGGTTTTGTGTAATACTTTTCTTGACTGAGAGTTCTTTTTTTATGGCAAAATCGGAGAGCGCATCAGCAGAGTTTTGTTTCGTGGGGTAGAAAATAGGAATTTGGTCCATATAAGATACTTTTTACGTCCATGTTGGAGCTTATTTTTCGCTCCATATAAAATAATTCATGCGTTAATGGCACCAAATAAAATGAGTACTAATGGATACCTCTGTTGTTGCGTTACACGGGGTTCATTCATTATCTAAAGTCAAGATCGAATGATTGTTTTTGGAATCATGAAATCGACCATGTATTCACGTGGTTGCAAATAAACAATTGTCATGTATTCAAAATCAGTTTGTACTTCAAATGTGATGGTAGTGAAGCTATACGACCAATACTAACAATTTTGAATTAAAAATTGTTGTAATTGAAAAAATTGAAGAAGTTGGAAGACAAACTCATTCACGAAATTTTGTAGCTGTATTGGAAATGGAACTTAGTATAATATTTGAAGATGTTTTAAACATTTTCAATTCAAACGAGTCTGTTTATCGGTTAACATTTTACATCTTTTATTCAATTCAAGCAAAAAGTTAGGTGTTCGAATAGTTTTTATGTAATTCTTTGAATAGTTATACCCCAATATATCTATCTGATTATTTCAATCACACATATATTTATATATTAATATAGGTTCTTTTGCCAAGTCACCGAAACATATCAATTAGAAACGATATATTTATTTTATTTTCAAATGGAACAATTGTTGCTATTAAAAGCAGAAATTTTTTTAATCGTAATTTCAAATTCTGACCTAGAATTGAGGAGAACAGCCATGTATTTAAAATTTTCTATAGGACATCCATGTCAATAAAATGGTCACATAATCCTCAAGGAATAAATCTACGAATAGCGCCGCCCCAAAGTTTAATCTATTTAAACGTATTATTTATTTTCTTCTTGATACCAGAGACCCTGGTGGTATTCAATGACTAATGAATCTTCACAAAGAATATTACTGTTTAGTCAGTTCATCTACTTATGAGCTCAGTTTTCAAAGGATTAGTTGCAAGCTAAACAACAAAAGGAATGATCAAATGAATTACATAAATGAAGATATTCAAGCCAAAGTATTCAATTAATAAATTACAATCACTTTTGTTGAATGGACATGTAATTACATTCGTTCCTCTCAGTCGAAGACATTTCAATATTTTCCATTTCTGAGAATCTCATAGTAGTTGATGTCGAATTCTCATATTGTTCAATTAAATGTTCAAATACAGATGCATCAGCTGTTACCTGTTGTATGGATGGGGAGCGCTGTTTTTACTTTCAATTTGCAGCCATTAAATTTTTTTTGTATTCCGTGAATTAACGAGCACTTGTCCGTCATTGGTTGAAAGATAAACAACATCACGTAAACTTAAAATCTTATAGCTCCAAAGGGACACGTACCCCAGATTTTCAACAACGTATCTTTGCCATTAATTATATACCAATTTAACATCAAATATGATGGTGAAGACTTTATAGATACTCTCCATCTCGTTTAAAGTCTTCAATCCTTAGCAAACACTTTATAATCAATATCCTGTATATAAAAATTAACCAATGATATCAGAGCAAAAATAAGCACTCACTCATAAAAAAAAAGAACTCACAGTATAATCTACTTGTATTACGATCAACAAATTTTTCTTTACTATTCATCATGTTTAAAACTATCCTTCGTCAACAACAAATAACAAGTAAGCAAGCTTTGAGATCATTAGCTACTCAGGCTGCTGAGAAGGCTCCTAAAATTAAAAAATTCCAAATTTATAGATGGAACCCAGACACCCCACAAGAACAACCAACCATGAAAACTTATGAGGTAGACTTAAACAAATGTGGTCCTATGGTTTTAGATGCTTTATTAAAAATCAAAAACGAAGAAGATGCAACCTTAACATTTAGAAGATCATGTAGAGAAGGTATTTGTGGTTCGTGTGCCATGAATATTGGTGGTAAAAATACTTTAGCGTGTTTATGCAGAATAGATCAAGATACCGCCAAAGAAACCAAAGTTTATCCATTACCTCATATGTTTGTTGTCAGAGATTTGGTACCAGACTTGACCCATTTTTATAAACAGTACAAATCTATTGAACCATATTTACAAAGAGATGATCATCCAGCTGATGGTAGAGAAAACTTGCAAAGTATAGAAGACAGAGCCAAATTAGATGGTTTATATGAGTGTATATTGTGTGCTTGTTGTTCAACTTCATGTCCTTCATATTGGTGGAATCAACAACAATACTTGGGTCCAGCAGTTTTGATGCAAGCATATAGATGGTTGATTGATTCCAGAGATCAAGCTACTCCTCAAAGAAAAGCAATGTTACAAAATTCAATGTCACTTTATAGATGTCATACCATTATGAATTGTGCAAGAACTTGTCCAAAAGGGTTGAACCCAGGTAAAGCCATTGCAGAAATCAAAAAGCAATTAGCTTTTGATTAATATGTTTATAGCTAAATCATTAATTAAACGTTATTTATTCGAAATGTTTAGAACTGTGAAATGGTTAATTCTTGTAATTATCCCTGATTTTTTAATGATTATATAATAATCTCTTGCAGATGTAATGAGAAGGAAGTGCATTCTGGTTAATTTAGGTTTTCTATGCTATTGAATTCCCGAGTGATTAAATTTTGGTGTCAAAAGCATGGTGGCTAATTGTTTATCCAATCACTCTAATAACTAATTTGTAAATCAATTACTGCGATCAAAAAATCAACGATCATAACCAAGGGGATGACGGTTTACAAACGTTTCGTTTACTCAACTCCTATACAAGATATAAATAAATTATCTCGGATATATATATTCCTCTAGTTATGCAGCACATACATCTTAAATTCCGAGTTATTTTCAAACTTGCTATCAGCTTACGACTTGATGCAAGCCTAGTCTGGCGGTGAATGAAATTATTATAAATTAGCCCATCATTCCTAGAGTTTCAATTTACCAGTTCCAACAAAGATATATATCTACTACAAAAAATTTAAATTATGACTAAACCTGTATGTTTGATGGTATTGTACCCAGGAGGTAAAGACGCAGAAGACCAACCAAAATTGTTAGGCACTGCTGAGAGAGAGTTAGGTTTGAAAAAATTTATTGAAGATCATGGTTATGACTTGATTTCAACTACAGATAAAGAAGGCCCAAATTCTGTATTTGAAAAACATTTGGAAAATGCTGAGATTATAATCACCACACCATTTTATCCAGCATATGTTACCAGCGATAGACTTAAGAAAGCTCCAAATTTGAAATTATGTATCACTGCAGGAGTTGGGCTGGATCATATTGCAATTGATTCTATCGTCGCTAAAGCTAAAGATAGCAAAGATTCAGACTCTAACATTAGTGTTATTGAGGTTACTGGAAGTAATGTGCAATCAGTTGCTGAACATGCCATTATGACAATGTTGATATTGATTAGAAACTATAATGAGGGTCACGCTCAAGCCGTCAAAAGCTCATGGGATATCTCGGCAGTTTCAAAAGACGAGTATGACATTGAAGGAAAAGTTATTGCAACAGTGGGTGCAGGTAGAATTGGGTATCGTATCCTTGAACGTTTAGTCGCTTTTAATCCAAAAAAATTATTGTACTATGACTACCAAGACTTACCAGAAGCAGCGGTCCAAAAAATCAATGATGCTTCCAAACTTTTCAATGGTGTTGATAATATCTTGGAAAGGGTTGTCAATCTTGATGACTTGGTTTCTCAAGCCGATATTGTTACTATCAATTGTCCATTATATGAAAGCACTAGAGGTTTATTCGATGCTAAATTGATTTCAAAAATGAAAAAAGGCTCGTATTTGATCAACACTGCAAGAGGTGCTATCTGTAATGAGCAAGCCGTTGCCGATGCCGTCAACTCAGGCCACATTCATTATGGTGGTGATGTTCATCCAGTCCAACCTCCTAAACCAAACAACCCATGGGCTACAATGCACAATCCATTTGGTAAAGATTATGGTAATGCTATGACTATTCATGTCCTGGGTACATCGCTAGATGCTCAAGCTAGATATTCTGCTGGTGTCAAACAGATTTTAACTGAATATTTTAACAAGACATACAATTACAGACCACAAGACTTGTTTGTTAAAAATGGTCGTCTTGTTAGTCAAGCTTATATGGGTAAAAAAGCTGATAAGTGATTATTTGCAAGTTACTAATATTTCTTTAGGGTTTATATTTATATATACTTGTTTTATTCGATTGTAAAAACTATGTGCTTATTAAGCGCGCGATACTTCAGAACCGAAGCGCAAAAATCAAAACTATTTTTTATGTGCGTGTTAAATTCAAATTCAATTTATGATTCATTCACTATGATTGATAAATTGGAATTTTCAATTTTCGAGCAATTGCAAAGTGGTGAAATTGATGAAAACTTTAAAGTCAATCTGGACGAGTTCTTCACTAAGGACCCTGCAGAATTGACCTATTTTACTAAAAATTACGACCAAATCAAATTTGAAGATGTCTCTGGGCTAAGTCAGATAAAATTACCAATTGGTCGTCAAAAAAAAGGACATAAAAAGAAGACTGAACCTTCTAAAATAATTGGTGCTGATTTGATAGCAGGTTTCACTGATTACAAGCATCCAGATTTAGGCGATGTGTACCTGTTGGAAGAAATTTTACAATCAGTAAAATTTTTAATTGACGAAAAAGGGTACCGTTTGAAAGACTTCAAGTTGATTACTTTAAGAAGACATATACACAAGTTGATGAAAATTCCAATTGAAAAACAAGAATGTGAATTTAATGTCGTTTATTACAAAGGCTTGATTTTCTTTGCATATGATTACAAAGAGGAACAAGAAATAATAAATGATTTACCACCTTCTTTCTTTCAAAAATCATTACAATATTCTGGATTGAATTTTGAAAGAATAGTCAGTTATCCCAGTGATGGCACTTTTTACACAGTGGTGAAGCATTCTATAGGTAATACTTCAGTGACTTACACAGCAGAAGTTGATTGTGGAATCAAACAAAAACACGGACTAAAAAATTATGTTGAATGTAAAACCCATGCAAAAGTTTTGAGTGATAACATCAGAAACTCAAACAAGTTTAACAAAAAAGTATTAGCAACACATATTCAGAACAAGTTGATTGGGTGTGAGAATTATGTTTTTGGGTTTCGAACACTAGATTTAAAAATAGCTTCGATTAAAATATACAACGAACAAGAAGTTACTGGTTTAATCAATGCTTCCCCAATATTCCTTACTCATCAATGTTCAATAACTACCAAAATGATATTCCAGTGGTACAAAATAATAATAAATTGGATATCTTCAATTAAGGTTGATCAGCCTCAAGTTTATAAATTATCGTTTCACAGAGAAACAGAAATGATGAATTCGTATCTAACTTTGAAGAAAACTGATGCTAATATAAATGAAATTATACCCCAATGGTTTATTGACTATATACAATAAATATTTTAAACCATGAATTTTATGATTTTTCTGTAATTAATTTTCAATTGCATCTTTGATCCCTAGTTTCCTTGAATGTGTATCAAATCTTTCTTCTAAATCTATTAACTTCATGCCCGTTGGATCTACGCTAACTTTATGTTTATCTTTAAATGTGACTGTAACCTCGGGATTTTCTTTCGAATTATTAGTTAACACTTTGTACTCTATCTTTGTAGAAGATGGAACTTTTGCTAAAAACAATCTCGATGCTCGTGAAGCCGAGACAAATGGATCAAATTTAACCTTTACTGATTGAAAGTATTTCGTTATCATTTTGTTGATGAAATTTTTTTGTATTTTTTTCTCTACACATTTCTATATTTCTCACTTCTTCGATGTTTCAAATAACCCCAGGCAAAATAAGCAATTGGTATATACGACAAGAAGACAAATTGTAAAAAGTACTCGTAGCTCAGCTCTGCAAATTGTAAACTTAAAAACAAAATCACCATCTCCGTTATCACTTGAAATGGGTAAATAAAATAAAAATTATTGTATTGCAACCACCATACAAACCATGGTGATGTTCTAAATTTGACTTTAAACGAATGATAAGTAAAATGGATAAAGTATTGCACACACCACAAAGCAATCAACACTGAATATGAAATATGCCTTGCGACTAGTGGAAACTGAGATATCACTCCGTAACACAACCAAACCATCTTAACACTGTTGGCTAATGGCCAAAAGCTCCTCAAACGTGACTTTGTCAATGGTATACCCAAAAGAGGGAGTATGGACACAATGTGGAAAAAATCAGCTATGCCACCTGGTAGAAACCTTCTGCCAACCAATGGTAGTAGTATCAACAAACGGCCTAAACAGCAGAACCATAGCGTCGCCGAAACAACATTATAACATAGTAGTACTCGTTGATCCATACTTGACATATTTTTATTTGTAACACGAAAAATGAAAAATTTCGCATAACCAACAAGATGAAATTGTTATACATATTCCTCTTGACTTTTGCTATCGCAACTTGGTCAAAAGAAGATTATGAAATATTTAGTCTTAATGAGAAGATTCAACAAGATGTGGGCTTGGATTTCTATGCTTGGTTGAATTTGACAAACGGTCCAAGCTCAACTTCAAAAGAAATAACAAAAGCGTATAGAACCTTATCAAAAAATTTACATCCTGACAAATTTAGAAATTCCAAAGAGAAAAAGAAAATTAACGAAAGATTCCAAAGATTATCATTGGTTGGGAATATATTGAGGGACCAATCATTGAAGAAAAGATATGATTATTTTTAT
This sequence comes from Insectozyma parachauliodis, assembly GCA_030565145.1. Taxonomy (NCBI): domain Eukaryota; kingdom Fungi; phylum Ascomycota; class Pichiomycetes; order Serinales; family Debaryomycetaceae; genus Insectozyma; species Insectozyma parachauliodis. The sequence continues at coordinate 545,112 of JAJMBB010000001.1, read as the reverse complement.
TCCAAAGGATTCCCTAAATGGAAAGGAACTGGTTACTATTATTCGAAATTTAGACCAGGTTTACTTTTTACTATAACGATTTTATTTGTTTTGGTGAGTATCTTTCATATCATTGCGTTGAAAATCAATAGAAATCAAGCTTACAAAAGAGTTGAAAATTTAAGAAACCAAATTAAGAACCAAGCATGGAATAATTCTCAATTTCCTCCAACAGATGGCTCTGATAGAAGAGTTAGTAACGAACAAAACGGTCAAGTGTTTTTGGTTAAAAACGATGGCTCTGTATTTCTTATAGATAAAGAAGGAGAGCATTTGGTGGACCCAAACGATATAAACACAAATCCAGGATTTAAAGAAACTTTGTTTTTCAAATTATTTGCAAGATTGTATAATTTATCCTTAGGTAGGCTATACCCAATTGATACAAGCATAAATTACGTAAAGCCAGAAGAAGTTCAAACAATTCCGAAAAAGAAGAAAAAAAATAATAGAGGGAAGAAAGTAGAATTGCCAAATGGTAAAGTTGTCTATAGCAGAAAATAACTAATTATGCTTGGAAACTCTTCGTAATTCATTACTCTCGTCGTCGTCTTCATCTTCATCGGATGAACTTCCCGATAAACTGCCTGATAGATAATTATTTGGAGAATCATCAATATCTTCTTCGTCATCGTCTTCTATATGTTTTGTCAAGTCTCCACTAGGTGACATGTTTTTAATCTCAATTTCCGGAACTTCTTCATTAATGAATTCATCATGGTTTGATGAATCTCCCAAAATGATTTTATGTTGATCTTCTTCAAACTCGTCATCATTTGATGAACCCAATATAGCATTGTAAATCTCTCTCGTTTTTAACAAACTGTTTTCTATGAAATTTGACCAACTGTCACCATTTATGTATTGTAGAATCAAACCTGATATTAAGTCTGGCTTGTATAAAGAAGTAAACTTGACAACTTCTTCACTTATTAGTATCAAATGACCTCTATATCCTGCTTGCGATTCGTCTTGATAGTGATCCACTATTAATGTTGTCAAATGCAATTTGAACAACTCAACAATTAAAAAACTATTAAATGAATTCAATTTCCCATTAAAAATTTGTTGTATTATATCAAAAACAACGTTATGATAAAAGTTATTAAATTCATACTTAAAAAAATACGTTAATTTGTAATGTAATATTTTTGTATCAATTAACTTTATTTTAAAATAGTCGCCAACACATGGATCTGCTCTTATTGCAATGTCTCTTTCGTCGCAAACAAATGGGTTTTCGGGTGAAATAGATGGCTCTTCATCTTCAGAATCATCTTCCTCGTCTGGTGTTGTAAACTGGACATCATCTAATGAAACATCATCTAAACCGGATGTTACTTCATTAATACTGGGGAAGGTTATTGCTTCATTCAAAGCTTTTTTCAACCGTTTTTCTTTTTGCAACCTAATTTGATCTCTAATGGTGACTATTTTCCTTATTTTCTTCGAATTTAACAATATCATATTCGAACAATGCAATAATTCTGCGACCAATTCCGAAATTTTGAATCTTGTGAAACCTAAAATGTTTGTTACATGTGGCGGCGGTATAGGCTCAATTTCGATCAACTCTTCGAATTTTTTCAAATTATCAGAAAATATTTTTAACATTTCCCCCAAGTATATAGGATCCCTTGGACCCGGTGGATTTTGTTCAAAATCTTTTAAATATTTATACATCACGAATGAACTTATTTCTTGATCATTATTTAATGAAGAACTATAAGTGCCACAATTTAAATCATAGTCTGAGTTGTTCTTTCTAATTAGCTCTATTATTATAGAAACACAGTTGTTTATTCCATGTTTATTGGTTTGAATTTTGTCGCCTTCCTTAACTTTCACCAACATTATATTGTTAATCATTATATTTACAATTTCAGGAGATACTAGCTCTCTTGTTAATTGATTTGGACCTATATTAGTTTCAAGTACAACCGCTAATGCCGCGTTTGATGATATTGTAATTAATGCTTTTAAAAAATCAGTAGCTGCAGTTTGTTTGAAAAACAATTCATGATTTGGGATATAATCTTCCTGTTCAAATTGATTAGGTTCCGGTTTGAGAATATTAATTAATTTTATGATAATTTCTTGCAGCGCAATGGTTTCTATAATACCGGTTGGTGAATCCGGTTTATCTGTTTGTATGACTCTAAAAAAATAATCCATCAAGATCGGTATTTCAATCTTGCTGAGAAATATATCAACAAGGTCTGGTACCTTTCTTATATAATTTAGTAATTGCACAGGATTGGTGTCCATTAATTGATCTAGGATCTGAACAAAAATTGCACTTGTGTTCTCAGTTAAATCCAGCTTTAACATCAGCCACAACCTGTTCATTATGCTCGAGGTCTCAATGATTCTATTCAGTACAATCCATAAGTCGATGGATAATATGTCAGCTGCTGTTTGTACTTGTCTATGAAACTTATCCTCTTCAGACTCTTCTTGATCTTCTACATTTCCATTCTCATTTTCATGTTCTTCTTTATCCTCAACTTCTTGTTGAACATACGTTACGTTTTTCTCCAATATTTCAATCAAGCCAGTTAAAATATGTGGTTGTATTAATAATTCAATCAACTTCGTCCCCTTGGAGTCATTACTTTTTGTAGGTTCGTTATTTGACGATGCCAAAGACGCAGAATCCGATGTATTATTATCGTTCTGCAGAAAATGAAAGCCCCCATTTTGATTGTAATTACTTTTGACGTTATGTAATTCATTTACGATTTCCTGTGATAGTGTCGCATCACTTAGTAGATCATCAACCGTAACCAACAGAATGTCTTGTACCAGGTCTAGGTATTTCAGTAACACATTGTTATTATTGAGGGAGTTGGTGAATGGCCAAAATGACATTATTTATGTCAAATTCGGGTTTCGATAAGATATTTGTGATTGGGGCCTGAAACGAGACAGAAAAAAAATGATTTGTTGATTTTGATCTACTTACAATTATTCTACTGACATGTTTTCAACTAACTCTATGGCTCTATCGTATTCATCTATGATGAATTGATTCAACTCACCACATGATTGTAGAACAATATCTCTACAGTTGATTGCGCAATGCTCAATCCAATCTTTAATTGTCATGTTTTCTTCTTCCTCAGGCATTTCAGCAATAAATCTGGTCAAGTCTCCGTTCAAATCATTATGTAGATCATACCCTGAATTAGCCAAGTCCGTTAAATCTCTTGAGCTTGATTTTAGATTTTGTAGCTGATCTGTGAAAGCATCCATCGATTTTTTCTTCCAAATTATTTTCTTGTTTGGTGTTGATGATTCAATCTTGGAAAAATCAATTTTGATTGGTGAGTAAATTTGCTCTAGCTTTGGTTTATCTATGACTTCAGACTTTATGATATCGCCTGCGAGTTCCTTATTATCTTGATTATCAAGCGATCTTGAATTTTTCGATTTTGAATAAATATGGCTTTTAGTTTCATTGTAAGTTGACATTGTTTCGTTAGCATCAGAAGTAGAATTTTTTGAGTCATGGTGATTTTCAGTGTTATCTATGAGTTCATCAAGCTTCAAATTGTCATTTGGTATTGTCTTGAAGTTATCTGAAAGTATCTCGTTCTTGTTTTCCTTGTAAGAATATGCGGTTATCGACTCATTTAAATCAATACTGTTATTTAATTCAAATCCTTCAGAGCTCACTCTCAATTGTAGCTCATTGGATTGAGCTTGTTCATTATTCTGTAAAATAGGCCTCCCTTTATCTTTGTCTCTATCTTTGAATTTGCCTTCGTCAGCTTTTTCTGTTTGTATAGACTTTATAGTTTCAGATCTGTCTGATCCATTCTTTGATAGTTCATCGTCTATGAATTGATTTTCAACAGGCGTTTCACCAGCAGAATTCAGATCTTTAACGCTAACGGCGTAACTAGTTAAACTTTTGTCCGCAATCTTTGGTGATGCATTATTTAGCTGCAGATTTTTGACAGCTTTCGTGGATTTATTCAAAAACTCATTTTCCAGTTCTACAGATGGCTTAGTATTGATCTCAGCTTTTTGATCCTCAGATACATCTTCATAAGTTTTTTTTTCAGTCTCAACTGCTTCTTTAGCATCCTCTTGTTTTGAAATTTTGTTTTCATTTTCATTCTCAGTTTCTTCGGGTTCTATAATGGAATTATTTGCGGTACTTGTACTTTGAAATTTAGCTGACGCTTGGTCGAACTCATTTTCACTAGTTTCCGGCGGCTCAGTTCTTTTAGGAGATATCAACGCTGACCAAGGTTTTTTATTATTCAATTCCTCAATCACCTCAAATGAATGATCAAATATATTTGGCCTCGATTTTTTCTTCTTTGGTGAGTCTTTTGTATCGATACTTGCTGTAAACTTAATAGGGGGCTTTATAATTTCTTTTTGCTTTATTGGTACCGACATATTCAGTTCAATTGATGTTTTGATGATGTTTTTCTCCAATTTTTCAACATCGTCATAGTCCATGTTATCGTCTGTTGTATCGTAGACATTTTGAGACTCCACTTCTAGTTTCTGAACGGTTAATTTCTTCCGTTTGAAATTTTGAAAGTCTTCTTTAATTTTTCGTTTAGTTGGTTGTTTCTTCTCAAAGTTTGACTTTGTCACATTCTCTTCAAAATTTGAATCGAGTGAGTCTTCATTTATGTACTCCAGTGTGGTGTTTGGTGAATCTTCTTCATCGCTGTAAGCCAGTTCCAGGTTGCTGTGACTTTCAAGGTTAAGATTATCTGTATCAGATGCGAATGAATTATGATCCGATAAGTATTGATCTGATAAATTATGATCCGGTGAGTTTTGATCTGATAAGTTGTGATCCGATGAGTGTTGATCCTTGTTCAACTGGTTAGGTGAACTCGCAGAATCATGATCAACTCCTTCTTTGGAATTTTCTATCTGGCTTGATATGTTCAAATTCTTCAGCTTTGTATTTTTTGATACATCAATGAACTCTTGCAATAAATCTTCATCCGGTGGTTTATTCCAGTAGTCTACGTTTCTATCCTTTTCACCGTAAACTCTTTGTTTCTTGTAGGTTTTTTTTGCAGGTGATATCACCAACAGATCTTCATTGGTGATATCCGCAACCAAATCATTCTCTGGATTTACTAGAGTTGAGTCCTTCAATTCTTCTGAGTCTATGTCTTTTGAGCTTGATTTCGTGTCTTCCTTCAAATGTTTAGCATTATCATTCACGTTAATCATACATTCCGATTTTACTGAATCCAGAACCTCTAGTTCTTTGGCACTTTCTCCTTCTAAGCTGGCTTTATTTTCCATTATATCTAGTAGATAACAGTGGTCGGAGTTATTTTTGTGTTCCACTAGTGGATCGTCCTCAGCTTCCCAATAATCCAAAGAACATTTACAATAAATGCAAGAAACTCTATCGTCCTCGAAAAATCTTGGTAGGTATACAAACCCAGCTCTAGATAGCGACACTGAATTCGGTTTATAGTTCAACTTGTCCAATGGATAATTGGTATAAAATTGTTTTCTAAAGTTTATCGAATTATCAGATAAAGGATCCTTGAACAATGGAGGCCAGTCTTGCAGAAGATGAAATTGTTTATAAGTTTCAATTATCAACGACATCGGACAGCTTGGATTCTTCTTCAAGTGAATTTTAGTAATGTCCTCCGCTTGTTTCTGAGTTTTAATTACCTCTGTATTTTCACAGTAGGCACAGGCAATTCTTCGTTTCGATCTCTTGGTTGGTGAATAAAAAAACCCAGAGTCAACCAAATTGTCGACGTTCACAATCATTGATTCATTACTCCATTCTAAGTTGCTAGGCCACACAGGTTCTTCAAACGTGGTGGCTCTGTTATCTCTATAGATCATATCTTGCAACATGACATTTGTTTACGCGATAATTTTTAATTATGTAAGCAGAGATATATCTGAAAAACGCAGCACTAAATGTTTTAGCTGGTTTTCATCCTAAGCTGATATTTTGATTGGATTCAAATTACTGGGTTGCGTTACTGAGTTCATCTAATTAGGAGCCGTGTTGTTGGTTTTCTTTTGAATGGAAGTTTAACAATTTTTTAAAGATACCTTCAAAAGCAAGCTGGTACCAATGCATACGAATTTACAAAACACATTACACAGTATAGAAGATTCATAAATAGATTTCAAAGAAATTCAATGGCATGTTTGGTGATGATAATTTAGCATTGGTCGGGTGCTAAATTCATACTCTATTACATACATACATGTTTGCATCCATAGGCTTCACATGATTATTATTTTTTAAAGTCTTTAATTTTTGTACGTTTAAGTTCACTGCTTTTGCTATTTCTGAGTTGACAGAGTAGTTAAAGATTTTGCTAGTTTCAAGTGGAATCTGGTGTGTACATGTGGAATTTGTAAATAAATGTGTTAAAATGTATAAATTTATATCTTATATATAATGTCCAACTAACAACTGGATGGTCTTCAATGCTTGGTATTTCAATTCATTATTTTCTTGATCCAAATATGACATTACCAACAACTTATACTGTCCATGATTATTTATAAAATTGACTAGATCCAGACCCAAATTTTTAATCAAAAATTGTAAATCATTCAACAAGATAACAACAATTGTTCCCTCGTTATGATTCATGATGTCAAAGATTTTTTTGACCAATTTGAAGTTCGAATCCTTGAACCTGTCTGAGTTTTCTAACCAAAATTCACTTGATTTGTGAATTGGTGATGACCAACTTATTAACTTTGGGTTCTCCAAGCTTGTCATGTATTCATCAAACGATGTCAATTTAGTATTGACAATCTCCAATAAGTTATCGGACAAATACGCCAAGTCACTACACAATTCCTCGTCGCTTCCGTTCGAGGCGAATTTTCTTTCTTTTAAAATGTTTATCGTGTTCAATGCATCATGGAATAATAATAATTTGATAACTTTGAATTGCTCCTGGGGTGATTCACAAATTGAAACAAAATTCTTTAATATGGCCACTGATATTCTGACTATTTTCAACTTGATTGAATCTTTAGCCATGATTAAAAGGTTACCTGCCAACTGTGGGAAATTATGGATCAAAATTTTATTAATTGGCGCACTGAATGATAAAATCCATGTAGCTAATAAGATATTATATGATAATTGTAAACCGGTTGCGTTTGGGTGGCTAGCTGATTGGATGATCAAATTGTTTATTGGTTTGAAATATTTGATCAAATATTCTTGATATACAGATTTATACTTGACCAATAACTCTTGCAAGAATTGAATGACAATCATAGTGTAGTTGTTATCCGAGTTCAACATTGTAGTTATAACGTTGAATACATTGTACAACACTTCATTATCTGCGGTGTTCTTCTCTTTCAATAATATAGTCAAGTTGTATAAACTCAATGACTTTATCAACAAATCCTTATTGTCTAAATGCTTTACAAATGGCTCGAACGGTAATCCATTGTCTGTTGATGACAATTTTAACAAAGCCTGAGAAAATTCAGGTAAGTCCAATAATAAATCATTAATGAGAGTGAGGATATTTTTTATGATATCGTCCTTGTCGTCGATCTTGGCTAAGACGTTCAAGAGACTGTTGGCGTATAGCTCTACTTGGCCTTTCACCGTTGTGTTTCTGTTTTCATTCGACTGTTTTTCTAATAATTTGACGTTATTAGCATCGCTCTCTGAAATGACTCCTGATCTTGCCAACCCTTCCCATGGCATGATTCTCTCCTTTATGATTTTCTTAGAATCATACAAAAAAGTTGAATCAATTGATAAAGACTACCTATGTTAGTACGGTTTTAAAAAATCGCCCAGATTTACATACACTCATTGCTAAGTTGTCGTCGATAAGATTGATTTTTCTGTATATCAATTTGGAAAAAACACGCAAAATAAATTGCAACTACTCAGATTAGAAGTACAAAAATAATAGAACCAAGTACGATAAACACATCAACAGTGAGAACATATAAGTGACTATAGAGATTACGTTGAATCAAGAATTAAGAAAATTAAAAAAAATGCTATTAGTGCTATTAGCAGGAATCGAACCTACATTATCACGGATTTGTTAGTTAATGAAAACTACTTGTTTCGTGTTTTTACCACAACGTGATGTTCTGCCATTAAACTATAATAGCTTTTTACAAAATTTATAGCGTATTGAGCGTTTATAAATTTTATATACACACCGCATGCAAGATTTCAAGATACGAAATTTTACAACTTCTTCTTATATAGACCATAAAAATAGTTCGTATATGTCTAAATTAACTCAGGTTTTTGTTTTGCCATTAATTTGATGTGTTCAATCAGTTGTCTGACAAAATTTTTTGCTAAAATACAGAGGAATGAGCAGCTTTTCTAATACCATTCAGAATTTCAAAAACAACATAGCAATTTATATAGTTAACTGTTAATTAAATTTTATTCTCTGTTTAGTTTTCAAATATTTGATACTCAAATTTTTAAGTCACCTGGGATTTTTCAAAACTTGAAAATGTCAACTTTTAACGCACAGCGCTTGAGGGCAAATTGCCATTTCTCTATAGCTAAACTATTTTCAGGAGATTCTAAAGTATCGTGAAAAATCAAGAAATGGCGATTTGCCCTCACGCGTTGTGCGTTAAAAGTTGAAAATTCAATATTATCCACTCCTTTTATCAACAACCTCGAGCCAAAATCTCAATTCATTCCTCCTTACTTTCAAATAAACCTTCATCACTGTTGTATGTGACGCTTTTATGAGTACAATATTCAATTTACTGACTTTAAACCTAGATTTGATAAGGTGAGCTATTATATTTGGTCAAATTGGATAGATTAAATCAATAAAAGCTATTTTTTGGTGCCTATGGTATGTATTATCCTCATTTGTGGTTATTGGAAGACATTTACTAACTGTAAAGCTAGATTTAATAAATTGTGCTATTGGAGAAATTAAATCAGGAAAAGCTGATTTTTAGTCGATTTCGTATACTTCAATTACAACAATAATACAAATTAATTATGTTTGGATATTACGAAAAACCCGAACCTCTAATTAGAAGGATTCGTGACCCTTTAGAGGCAAATGAAGCAGCTGTTCAAACCTTCCAATTCTCTTGCTGGTACGATTCCTATTTATTTATTACAGAAAGGATGATTTACGCTCTGTACATATACAAGTCTACCAGGAATAATGAAATCAACAATCAAATTTCAACTAAAGATCAGAAACACTTAAAATCTTTGTTCCAATATGCAACCGATGGGAGCCAGCTTTACAATTGTTCAAAAAAACAAGACCCCAAAATCAAATGTGTTCTGTATATTAAAGTAAGTGTCAGAAATGAGATGTATACGGTAGAATGGAGATCAGATCATCTGCATGAAATTAATCATGAATATGTTATGCAAAATATGAAGTTACATCCAAGTGTAGAGAACTGGGCGTTAAATCAGGTTATTGAAGGTATTAGCTGGATCGATGTTAGCAAAAAAATAATAGCAGTCAATGATTTGGCCGTTGCTGAAGAAGGAAAATTGAATGAATTCTCAAGACTTAATCAAAGGAAGTTTAGATCGATAAGAGATAAAGTAAGACGAAAGTATGATTCCGATCCAATAACAACGATGCATCAATTTGGTCAACAACTATTGAAGAATAATGGAAAATTTCAGTTCAATGCTGATTTGAATGAAGGTGGTACCAATGCTTCAATGACATCTTTTTGGGCCTGCAATATGGCTGCAGCCTCGCAGATTGAAGTTGGCAAGCTCTTTAGCTGCCATCATTCAATATATATTGACGCAACCCATAACGTTGTAACAGGCTTACATCATAAAGAGTCAGCATTTTTATTCACTTGTATTGTCAGAAATTCAATAACGAATCAAGCCTATCCCATAGGATTTAACATTTCAAATTACCAGGGAATACCAAATTGTGTTTTTTTTTTGAAGTTTATAAAATCGATAGGTGTGAATCCAGTAAGAGTCGTCACTGACATCAGTGCCGCCCAAATTACTGCTATTCATGCAGTTTTTCCAGATGCTGCAATAATTTATTGTAAGTGGCGCTTAATTCGATCATTTTCCAAGAATATGTCAAAATTGCAAGGTGGTAATAGGATGAATTTGATACAACTTGGGGAATTGAAAAAAAAAGTTTATCAATTGATGATAAAGTTGTCGTATGCTACTTCAAAATCAAAAGTTGCGGTCATTATTGCAGAGCTTCAGCATCAAACTGTTGACCAGTCTTGTTTTTGGAAATATTTCTCCAAATACTGGAATGTTAAAGAGCGCTGGATTCCGGCCTTTAACTCGTGTGCAGCTCCTTCAATTACTACAAACAATTTAATTGAGCTGTACCATTTCTTATTGAAGAAGTATTACCTAAATAACAAGAGAAATTTATCAATTGAAAGATTTTTGTCAACCCTAAGTGAGGATTTAATAGCTCACTATCAGCAAAAAAATAACCAATCGATTTTGAACGTTGTTCAAAGAAAGGATCTGAGATGTGAAGCACTTGAAAGGCAGAAAGCCCATCGAATATCTGATGAGAAAGCTAAGCTGTTGGTGATGGTTGAAAACAATGTTGTTTTTGTTCAAGACTTTGAAGATAATCCAACTGAAATAAATACCCATCAAATAGAGGAAACGTTCAATTTGGCATTCAATTTTAATGGTGACGAAAACGACTATGAAGATCCCTTTATTTCTGGTTATGTCCCGTCTTTAGATTTGTGTTACAGTGAACAGCACTACTTAGATATGACATCAGATTTCAAAGAATTATTAAACACTGATTTGAGCAGTATTAATGGAATTAATGACATTGTTCAAACAAGACCTAAGTATTTTGAAGTCAAATTTTCAAAAAAACAGCAGGCATTATGTACTTGTCCGTTTTTCAAACAAAACATCATTTTTTGTAAGCATATTTTTATGGCATTGAGACTCATAGATACAAATTTAGTGGAGTTTGATTGGAATTATGAAGACCAGATTAGAATCATGTTTAACCAGATGCCAATGAATAAAGAAAAGAGTAGTGTTGATCAAATAAGTCATTATATTGAGAATAATTCATCTGAAGGTCAATTTGTTGAAGAACCTGAAATTACGAAATATCAAAGAAAGCTTGAAGAACGGGTTAAAGAAAGAGATATAGTAGAACTGCATGAATCAGTTAAACGATCTGTTTCGTCTGGTTTAATTGAAATCACAAATTCAATGGATAATCCAATTGAAATCACAACAAATGCAAAAGTGAAGAAAAATCAAAGTAAGATGAAAAAAAAATCATGGTTATCAGCCAATCCTAAGGGTGTTCATTATATTTTTGATAAAATTACCAAGGAAATCATGCATTATGTGGATTCAAACCCGGAAGAAGATTGTGAAGCACAAGTGAAATCTCTCTATTATCACTTGCGGGAATTGAACAAGAAGGGGTACGAAAAGCAAGGCTAGCTTATTATGTAAATTATATGAGTATACATTGTGCAATCGTAAAGAATTGTGACTATTTGAACTTTTTATGAAAAATCTCTGTTTCACTAGTATTTCACTCAAAATTGAAGAATATTTGTGAGGTTTTGACCTTCTCGTATACAAAATAATTAAGTCGACTATAACTCGCTCAAATTTGTCAAGAAAAAGCTGAAAAAAAAGCGATGAGTACATTTTCTAATGTAGAACAACCCTAGAATTGTTTAATATTTATACAAGATTGGTGGTGTCTTTAAAACTCTTGTCTTTTTCACTACAGGTGTAGTGGTCTTTATGAAGTAAATATTTTCCGCCCTAACGCCCAATATGGCTAAGTATTGTTATGTGCAGTCATATGTTTAGACTAGGTGCAATTGTCGTTCAATATCGCACTTAGAAACCTATTGCTCTTAAATACATTTCGATTACTATGCGATGTCAAATATCCTAATACATCTTCATAGTTACGGAATTATACCTGCGTAGGTGATTTTGTAACTCAAAACTTTTTGTGTCTAGATTGATTCATTTTCCAGGAAAGACTGCAATTGAAACCGATGCATTTGTCTCATGGGTTAGAAATTGAGATTGGATCTAGACTTTGATTACAACCACGAATCAATTCAAAGATTCTGAAAATGCTTCAACTGTTTTCTATGTGCCAGCAGATCTCAACTGAGGTTCACGATTAGATTGAACTTCGCTAAAAACTACCTCAATTTTTTTTTTTTATCTTGACAGATTCGCTTAATCAAATTCTTCGAACGTTAGATAGCCACCTTTCAATCTCAAGATAAAAGGTTATTGATTTACAAAAAGGTTCTTTTAAAGATGTTAAATATTATATATAATTAATTTATTAATAAGACTATTTGATGTTTATTCTATTGATTCTGCTTCTCTTGCAAATTCTTTTGACATATCAGCGTCTGGGATAGCACCACAAATAGTTTCAACCAAGATACCGGTGACCAAATATGGATCTATGTTTGAAGCTGGTCTTCTATCTTCAAAGTAACCTTTTGATTCTTTGGCGACTTGTCTTGGGATTCTGATTGATGCACCTCTGTTAGCAACACCAGAACTAAAAGAATCAATTGAAGCAGTTTCACAAGATCCGGTTAATCTCAAATCGTTATCAGCACCATATAATAACATGTGCTCTTTATGTCTTTTAGCTAATTTGGAAATAGCTTCTTCTATGTATTTTATACCACCTTCTTTTCTCATGTTGGCGGTACTAAGGTTTGAATGACAACCACTACCGTTCAAAACATTTGATTTGATTGGTTTTGGATGATAACTTATTTTAATACCGAATTCTTCAGCAACTCTATTTAATAAATATCTGGCCATCCATAATTGATCACCCATTTCGATCCCTTCACATGGACCAACTTGAAATTCCCATTGAGAAGGCATCACTTCAGCATTGATACCACTGATATTAATACCGGAATAAAGACAAGCTCTATAATGTGCTTCAATCAAATCTCTAGCAACGACTTTACCAGTACCAACACCACAATAGAAAGGACCTTGAGGAGCTGGGAAACCACCTTTTGGCCAGCCATAAGGATAATCATACTGGTCAAATAAAGTATATTCTTGTTCTAAACCGAACCAAACTTTTTCTTCGGAATGAGCTTTCATTAATTTAGCACATTCATGTCTATGGTTGAATTTGTTTGGAGTACCGTCGTTATTCCAACATTCAGCCAACACAAGAATGTTATCACCTTTTCTGAAAGGGTCTGGGTAGAAAGCAACTGGTCTTAAATACACATCTGAATCATGACCTGGAGCTTGCATAGTTGAGGAACCATCGTAATTCCATTCTGGTAAGTCGTCGACAGAAGAAGGTTTTGAACTCAAAGTTTTACATTTTGATCTGATGTTACCTTCAGCATCGATCCAAATGTATTCAGCTAAGACTTTACCATTTTGAGGTAAATCCAAGTATTTTGCTAAGATAGCAGTTTTTTCAGTCAATGAAACAGTCATGGAGAAACAAGGAGTAGTAGAACTAAAATTAAAGGGAAGGGGTGGAGGATGATAGTAGACAAGTGTTGAAGAAAGTGAACCAAAGAAAGAAAAAAGATCAGAGTGAAAAGTGCATCAGATAAAATCATTATATATATAAGAACAGTACACTACATTTGTTGACTCTTAATTGAAAGAAAAAAAAAAAGAAAAAAAAAAAATAAAATAAATAAATAGAAAATAAATATTGGGATAGAGAATAATCCTGTTTTCGATATGCAGAAATCATAGGCTGAGACTCTCTTATTATCGGGACTTCCTATCATAGCCAATCAAATCCCACCAACAATAGAATCGATAATTTACGAGGTGAGCGAAAAAAAAAAGGGGACAAGAGGAAAGACTGACTTGGTAGTGACTGAGGTGAGTTATTTATTTGTGGAGTAGACTTGGATAGAGAAGAAATGATTGGGAGTAAATAGCTCAAAAACATGAGGGATTAATACTTTGTTGCTGTCATCCTATTAATAGTAAAGATGGTACAAGAATAAACAAACAACAAGATGGTTTTGCTTTTTGCATCATCATCGCATAAATCAGAAATCACTTTTTTCGTCGTGCATTGTTAATCAGATGGTTTAGGCAACGCACTTCGTTTCATCAAGATTTTGTTTGTTGGCCTCGCCCCAGATCTATCTACACCTCAGTATACGCTTTTTGTTGATAAATAGTAAAACATGGTAGTATAAGTTATCTACCATGACGATCTACTTTAATAGAAGAATAGACTTAATTCGGTCCGCCTAGAACTGTAATACAGAGTCGTGTACATTTTCAAAGAAGAAATCAAGACTTTCCGTCTCCTGTACATAAGCAGATCCGCTAGTCCATAAATATAATTTAGACTAAATTGGTAATAGCCTGCATATAATAATATTAGCCAATCAAATTGGATTATAAAGTAATCTGGTACATTTTCGAGTCTTCTGACATTTAGCAATCACCAATGATTGTATGTTGACATGTGGTTTTGATTATAAATATTCTCCAAGTAACTACCAATTCTATACTTCTTTGCAACTACGTGATACAACAATATTTCACTTGGTTGATATTACAACTCTTTATCTTACCACTTTGATCTCTATTTATCTTATCTTTTGCTACAATTAATTTTTATGCACCATTTCAGGAAAAGATAAAAACGACACCTCCATTTACAGGAATCAGTATATTTTATATTTTATATACAAATCTGTAAATTGTGTTACTGTTTTGATTCTTTGTTGTTGCTGTATTTTGGTTGCAAAATTTTTTCTATTCAACTTATACTACCAATACTACTACTATCAATGCTACTGGAATTCTCTAACAATTTTGACAAGTTTGTTTTTTTCAAATCCCTTTGTTCCATATAGTAAGCTACTCCAGTTAATATTAATCCAAATGCTGCTAGTACACTTGTATATGTAAACCCAACAAAATATTGTGGTGACCCTTTCCACACAAAGTTTATAGTAATGGCTCCACTCACATAAGCTAGTATGTTTGTCGATAAACATAAAAATTGTCTCTTTCTATCATCACCTTCATACAATAGCCTATTCAACCAGGAAAATATAAATGGTTGACCTATGCTTGCCGCCAAGTTTAATAGAAAATAACACACATAATGAAGTCCAGTTGGTATATTCCATTTTGCTAGTAATCCACACCCAATAATTGACAAGATAAAACATAGACTTACAAACCATACGTTTCTTTTGCCTCCCAAATAATCGTTAACATAGGCAAAGATAATTAATAACACAACCCCAACAGCTATGGATATTGATGGCCAACTGTTATACACTGAGCTTGGCTTACCTAATGTTTTTTTAAGATAGTTTTGAAACGTTGGTTGAGAAATCGCATAACATGCGTTGTTATAACAAAGGAACAATAATGGAAATACCGCTATATGCCAGGTGGTGAAAAAAGTTTTAAATCTTTGCAATGTTAAGGGTTTTTTATCATCCACTGGTGAATTTATTAATCTTCTTCTTTCTAACCCAACTAACTTATCTTCCTCCAGTAAATAAAATGCTGTTGTTGTAGTTGGAGTATTTGGATTCACGCTCAAAGTATAAATAGCGATAGGAAAACTAATAACGGCATCAAATACAAATAACCATTTGAAACTTGGTAGTTGAGGATGTTGTTTACCAAATTTAATCAACGCTTGTTGTAAAGGTCCAGATATGATCAGAGCCAAGTTCCCAGATATTGCGAAAAAAGCGGATCTTTTCGATAATTCTTTCCTACTATAATTCGACCCAAGCAAATATTCAATTGATGGGAAATAACCTGCTTCACAAAAGCCTATCAAAAATCGAATTGCATATAGTCCATTAAGGTTACTTGCTGGTACAGTAATCATCATTATAGTTAAAAAAGTCCATAGAAGTTCCAAAATCCCTAGAAAATATCGTGGTTGTATCTTACCAATTAATAAAATACTTGGCTGACCAATTATATAACCAACAGTAAACAATGTTATTAAAATATTGTACTGTTTTTGATTTATACCATAATATTCCGCCATACCATTAACATACGCAGTGGTTACATTAGATTGGTTTAAATTCTTTATAAAATATCCTAAACATGCCGATGTTAATAAAAACAGATCTAATTTAAGTAGGTATCGACGTTCTTTCTTACTCTTGCCAGAGCCGTCCCAAAGAAAACTTTTAAATTTAGACCATTTTCCATAATCTATTTCAGGTGTACCAAGATCAATATACTGGGAAACTTCACGTTCATTAATCTCAACATGATTCTTTAAACCAGAATCTTCACTTATTTTAGTACCACTGGACATGAGCTAGTAAATGCGATCATTGAATCCTTCAACTGTTTTATACTTGCAACTGTGGCATTATGATAAGCGATTGCAAAAAAAATTAATTATTTATGGGATGTGGCTAGGAATCAATATGAACGTACAAGGCTAAAACAAGTATATGTTTCAAATACCTTCCTTTCAAATACGAAAAGTTAAATTATCTTTTTATTAGTAATCTGAAGATTTGATTTAGTAAGATTATTTTGTCGTAACATTTGAACCACCCCTTAAATCTTTTGAGTATTTGGTTTCGATTCAAAATTTTTGGAATTGAGTTTTTAAATTTCATAATAGAATTCATTAGGCACATGATTAAAAGCTAATCATCAATTCAGACAAGCAAATTCTTGACAATGAGATAATTTTTGCAAGGGCCTCTCCAATAAAATGTTCGACAATTTACGCCATCTGTTCAATTATGAAATATAATTTTGTAAAGTGAATAGAATTTTGCTAAGAATTACTCAGGTGCTTTTGTTATAGCAAAATGTCAATATATCCAAGTTTCAGGAATTTGATCGATAAATTTAATCAACTATCTGATTTTGTATTTGATTATGTCAACTTGAGTCTCATCTTGAGGTCTTAGATGATATTTTTGAAACAATCGTTGAATATAATGTTATTGAATGGCATATAGAAAGAGTGATTATCAATCGCTAGACCTAGTAACCAAACTTGATACAAAGAGTACCAAGCTCAAGTTTCAAAGTTTGAATTGAGTCACAGATACAAGAAAGAACTGCGATATAAAATTAATTTGTACATGTTTTGCAACCAAAAAAATACGCTACACTGTAAATCTAAATTACAACTTTTATGACGACGACTCAAAGTATCGAAGGTCAATGACTTTATAAATGATAGATCCATCAAAGAAGTTTTATATAAGTTGTTATTCTATATATTAGTAATATTGTATGCCAATTCTTCTCTCATTTGAAAAGCAACATTAGCTTGAGCTCTAATTAATCTCAAATATTCAGTATTATCTCTAAGTAAGTAATTCAAATGGAACTCTACATTATTTAAATACTCATTCCATGCGGATAAACCAATAGCATTTGGATTTCTCTTGTTATCATTTTTATAATCATTTGCCTTATCGAATATGGTATCTCTGAAATTGTATAAATTGTTTTTCAGAAAATGAAATCTTTGTAATAAATTCCATCTCTCAGTTTCTGAAGTTGTAGGGTATTCATTTACAATTTTAAAAAATTCAGCCATGATTGAATCTGCATAACTTTCCAATACGTCTATTGTATCCTGTAAAAGATTGAAATAATGTTTTAATAACAATCCATGGTTTTCAGTCAAGATTTCTTGAACCTGAGTCGAACAATTTTCTGCTGATTTGTAACTATTACTTATATCATCTCTGATTTCTTGTCTTGTTACTGTTTCTATTGTTTTATTTGTAGTCAACATTTGTTCGTAATCTTTATTAATCTGTTTAATCTTTATATTCAAACCTTTGTATTGCTCATGATTCACCTTTTGCAAGTTTTGAAATTGAACACTTATTAACGATTTGATATCTTCAATTTTTGTGATTATGGTGTCATTCATTTCGCTCTGAATTTTGTTCCTAGCAATGTTCAACGTATTTAAGACTTTATTTTCGTAATAGGTTATGTCCTCATAAGGGTCGGTTTCAATTACATATTCAGTAATGGTAGATGTGACCACTAAAATGTCTTCTGTAATTGTTTCCCCAAAAATATCCTTCACTTGTTTATTCAAGACAAAAGACAAATCATCTTTAAAATTTTGCAACTCATTTTGTAAAAATCTACTCTTTTCTTGCAATTTAATTGCATGCTTTGATGCCAACAATTTCTTAAAGAAATCATCTACTAGAATGATAAATTGATTCACCATTTCGATTGATTTGATTGATGTCCAAATTCGATCCACTACAGGATTTACGTATTCCACACTAGCTTTCAAACATGAATATACTTGGTTGTGAGTATAATGTATTAACTTGGCTATTGGTGCCCCAATTGAGTTTTGTAAAAAATCAATCAAATCTTGCAAATGATCAGCTAGACTCGAGCTGATTCCATACTTGTTATCGAAGTCAATGGCACGAGCTACTCCGTGGTTAATCCTCTCATCGAGTTTGATTTTCTCTGTAACAGAATACGTATATGGTTTTATAATCTGGTTCAAACCACAAAGATGGTAATTCAACGGCGTCAAGCCATCTATACTCGTCTGCGGACAAACATATGTCCATACGTATAGTATGTAGAATACA
This sequence comes from Insectozyma parachauliodis, assembly GCA_030565145.1. Taxonomy (NCBI): domain Eukaryota; kingdom Fungi; phylum Ascomycota; class Pichiomycetes; order Serinales; family Debaryomycetaceae; genus Insectozyma; species Insectozyma parachauliodis. Next base: position 526,467 of record JAJMBB010000001.1, on the reverse strand, counting down.
ACCAAGGTGGTTATTCCAATACGAAAAGACATGTGGTTGTTTACTCGTTTAAATTTTTTTTTTTTCCTCTATCTGAAAGCGTGTATCGATTGATCTGTGTAAATATCTATATCTTTGATTTTTTTAAACAAAGGCTGGCCCCATTTGATGCTGAGTGTCAAGCTGCCAACGACTACAATCGCCAGGGTTAAATACGATGTTATGAACGTGTCCCAGCTGAATTTGGTCCCGTAGTTCATTCCATTTGCAATGATGATCACAATTATACTTATGATTGAAAACCAACTAGACCAAATCATATTTATGTTCGCTGTGTATGATAAGTTCTCATATTCGAGAAGATTGTATTTCAATGCTTTTCTGAACCTGAGATAACTCACCAGGATGAATAACCACATGAGTAGGCCCGATGTGGCGGATAGATTGATCAATAGTTTGAAAAATACATCAATTGTTCTATATTTTGAAAGGAGGGATATTAGTCCAATTGAGGATGTAATCACCACCGCCTGACTCTTTGATAGATTCGAAAATGATAACAAACATCGCGACCCAAAGTAGATATTGGAGTTTGCAGCTGAGATCATTGAGAAAAGGATGACGAAATTGAACACTCCCAACATTTTATCAATCTTCAAGTTCATCAACCCAATGATAAATGGCGACGACATCACATCGTCTTGCAATAGTCTCGGATCGTTACACGGAATCAACAAAGTCAACAAAAACAATGTGAAGATGTAAAATATGATGATTCTCGTGGTTATATACTTGATTGATTTCGGTAGACTTGTGTGAATGTCATCAATCTCTCCTGAACATAAAGCAACCGATTCAATTGATTGAAACGTAAAACACGATGATACTATTGACGTGAAAAATGTAGAAACTCCTTGTCCACTACCCCAGATTAACACATGATTCCAATTTTTAAATCCATATCCTTGATAAACAATCATTGATGAACTTGTTAGTATCCAAGATACCATAAATAGAACCTTGACCAATGTGACTATGAATTCAATCTCACCGTAGTAGTTCACAGGCAACAAGTTGAAACAAGTTAAGATTGACCAAGTGGTTATAATAATTACGGTGTCATTTTTGAACCAGCTGAAATCCCACCATTGAAGAATCGAATGAATCAACGACAACTCTAACCCTAATGTGATAGACCAGCTTAGCCAGTAGATCAAGTTATTCATCCATGCAATTGGATGAGATATGAATTTGAATTGAAACTGACATAGCGACCCTGTCACAGGCATAAAGCAGGCCATTTCACCGGCAGCTTGAATTATATAGTAGCATAGCAAGCTGATGTAGAAGTATGAAAATAAACTAAAGATGGGCCCAGTGATTAATGTGTTGCTGACACCAATGAATAGCCCTGTGCCAATGATGCCACCAAACGAAATGAAATTTATGTGTCTGGAGGTGAGGAGCTTTCGCATTGGGATAACAAATAAATTGCCCTGGTTGTCAGATTTCGTTCTCGCCCAAAAAAAAAAAACCAGTTTGAAAAAAGGAGACCAAAGCGCGATTCATAAATCGTATCTGATTATAGTAAATATAAGAATTGCATTTGCATAATAAATAGAACATCTAAAGAACAGACCTCATCTTTTTTTACACTGGTTTTCTTAAACTAAATTTTAAATTGATTCTTATCACCCACAATCTGTCTACTATTTGTCAAAAGCAGGATTCAAAATTTCGCAGCCAGTCATTTGAAATATTATAGTCAGCATGAAATTCAAGAATTAATTTTTCAATTTGTAATTTTGGAAGCCTGGAACAAAATGTTCAATTAAACGCAAAATCAATTATTTTTAACAATTCAGAACTCTTAAATATTGATTTTTCTTGAGTTTGAGTCGTTTTTTCCAACCATGACAAGAAAGGTTAAAAAAACCATCCTTTTTGATAATGGTGACACATCAAAATAAGTTTTTAAAGTAATCTTGTTGCAGTCAAATATTGTATTTGATATTTGGTTTAAACTTCAAGAAATATTCTTAGAGAATGAATCTAGCTTGATTAATTGAATAAGTCCACATTCAAAACTTTCACCTTGTTTGCTTCAAATGGCACTTAGGGAATATAATAGTAAAAATGAAGAGTTTGTTGTTAACATGTTTTCAAGGCAATGAAAATTCATTGATTATGTTACAAATGGCAGTCATTGGCTCATATGGAGCGAGATGCATGAAGCAGATGGGTAGTCTAGATCAAATCAAAAGATATTGCGGCTTATCAGACATACCAGTCACGTGAAAATTGCAACCAAATTGTTAACTTGTTACATACTCGAAACAACCTGATTCGATTATTACTTAAAGCACAATAATTTACAATTAAAAGACTGGATGGTAAAATAGCATGTCCGGAGAAGCAAATTCAGCGAGAGCCTCTTAGCTCAATCACTAATTTGTGAAATTTACAATTCTCATCTACTTCTTTAACTCCACAATCTGTAGCCTGGCCGCAAATATGATCTCGTTATTTCCGTATTTTGCTTCTACCTACATTCTAGTTAAATTGTTGGTTCTTTTTTTTCATGTGTTTGAAACCTTATCACAACTACACTTTACGGCTTAGCACGGCTTGATCAAAAATATAAACCAAACACACTCTAACCAATAAACACAATCAGCTGACAAAATCATCACGTTCATTTAATATCAATCAGGTCTATTGTGTAAAGTATCTAAAGGAGGGGAAGGTTTCGACGGATAACGGCATGATTTTAAATGTCGCTTTTCCTTCGCTTCGCTCATTGACATTTTTCGATCATTCAAACCGCTTAATGACATTTTTTTCGGTCTTAGAGTTCAATCAACATAATTTTTCAAGAGTAAAGAGTTCTACAATTTGTTGTTGCTCTCACTTAATATTGCATGTGATACGTATATATTCACCTATACACTTTCCTAGTCCTTTTTCAATTTAGATTGAGCAAGATTATGAACATGATCATAGACATGAGATAAATGATCGTAAGCGTGAGTCTCAGCAATTTCGAAATACTTGAACAACTGAATGATTAAAGGATAAACGTGAGCACCGAATTGTTTCTTTCCGTATTCGACCTTGTTGTGAAGATCATATTTGATGAAAATAGGATGGGTATGAACGTTTGCATCTAACCATGGTTGAACTTTACTAGCATAAGGCTCGATGTATCCCGCACCTGTATGTACAGCGTCACATAATTGGGAGTGGTGACTGTGTAAAGGATGTAAAATTTTTTCACCAACCTCTTGTAATGGAGTCAATGTTTGACATTTGTATAAATATAAATAAGATGTGTAAAAAATCAAGAATGATGCTAAAAAGCACTTGATCTTTGCAAAAGAACCCATGATTGATAAAAAAAATATAAAAAGTTAGTTTAATTGATTTTTTCTGGTATATATATAAAAGTGGCAATTAATTTGCACGTGATTGCTGTTTTGATGTTTTGATTTAGACTTAATTTGGTTGGGCTGAAAGATTGAATTTATACCAATGCTAACTCCTACATCACCAAATAAGTTAAACAGGGAAGAGATACTACTCAAGGAATATTATCATAAACAATCTCAGCTTAGAGAGTACGAGAAGAAATGTGAGTTAAAGAAATTTGAGATGATGGAGCTATCAAGACAGATTGAAGATTTAAAACGGAAACAATATAAATCACAAGGCAGACAGGATATATATAGACATGTATTTCAGGAAACTGAAAGACAATTGAATCAGACTCCAAAACAATTGAATCAAACTGAAGTATTTCTACAAGAAGTCAAGAAGAAAGCATCAACTATATTCGAATCACCAAAGAAGCAATTCACACCAATGATACCTATATTTCAAGATATATCAAAAAAGGCATCTACTATATTTAAACCAAATGAAGTTGATACTGATTTCGATTCTACTTTCAATATTGAGAATTTAGATCCAATAGATATAGATGACGTTTCGTCATTTGAAGATTAATATATGTATCGTAATATATATTGTCTATAATTTAATCATCCTCATTTAACCAATCTCTAGCTCTTTCTACAGCTTTTTCCCACCTTTTCCAATTCTTTCTTCTCTCGTTATCTGGTAATTTTGCATCAAACAGGTTTCCTGCTTCATCTCCTCCAGTGATTTTCTCAACTACATCATCCAAATCTTTCCATATTCTTTCTTCTTCGTCTTTTGCAGCTAGACCAGCAGCTATAGCTGCTCCTAATGCCGTACATTCCGAAATTTGTGCTCTTTTAACCGTTACACAAGGACCTAGAATATCAGCTTGAATTTGTAAAACTTCATCAGCTTTAGACATCCCTCCATCGGTAGCTAATGTACTCAAAGGTTTAGACTCCTTTTGAGAATTTAATGCTTCTTCCAAGAAATTCTCACTTGCACCGGCGTCACCAGCCATTGCTTTCAAAATAGCTCTGACTTGAAAACAAACTCCTTCTAAAGCAGCTTTGGCAATATGCGATGCCGATGTGTATTGTGTCATACCAAATATGGTACCCCTTGCACCTCGATCCCAGTACGGTGCATATAATCCACTAAATGCAGGTATAAATACAACTCCACCTGAATTTTCAACTTGTGAAGCTAATGGTCCAATATCTTTAGCATTTTCAATCATCTTTAAATTGTCTCTTAGCCATTGAATTATAGACCCAGCAACAGCTATCGACCCTTCCAATGCATAATGTGGTTTTCCTGTATCACCTTTTAAATTTGGGAACCAATAACCGAATGTGGTTAAAGCTCCATTACTTGATATCAATTTTGTAGTTCCGGTATTATATAACAAGAAACACCCTGTACCATAAGTACATTTTGCTGATCCGGAACTAAATGCTAATTGTCCAACTAATGAAGCTGATTGATCTCCTAAACATCCCGATATTGGAACCCCAGTTATAGTCTTTAAAATATCATAAGCTTCTTGAGTAATTTTATTATGGAATCCTAAATTGGATAAGTTTGGTGCTGCAAAAGATCCATAAAATTCTGAACTTGAAACAATCTTTGGTAATCTAATTTTATATGGATCTATACCCCAAAAATCTAATAAATCATCATCATAATCCTGGGTCTCTAAATCCATAAAATAAGTTCTTGATGCATTGGTGATATCTGATACAAATGTTTTCTCTTTTGTTAAATGATAAATTAACCATGTATCAACAGTACCAAACATTAAATTTCCATCTCCTTTTTCATACTCTTCTCTTATAACATCATCATTATCTAACAACCATCTTAATTTAGCTGCTGAAAAATAGGTTGATAAAGGTAAACCAGTTTTTTCTTTCAATTCTTTCTTCCTATCTTCATCAATCATTTTTTCCAAATGTTGAACAATTTCAGCAGTTCTTGTATCCGTCCATGTTATTCCACCACTTAAAGGTTTACCGGTCAACCTTGACCAAACAATAGTGGTTTCTCTCATATTTGCAATCCCAATACATTTAACTTTATATTTAACTTTTAAATTTGGATTTTGATTTATTTTTCTCAATGTAATTAAACATGCAACCAAACATTGAACTGCATTAGCTAAAATATGTACTGGCATACATTCAACCCACCCAGGTTGAGGGAATCTTAATGTTGGTCCAACACTCGACTTGTTATTTTCAATCTCAACATTGTCACTTATTGAAATGGCAATACCTTCAGCTGAAAAAATAGGATCCTCATGTCTCATCAAAGAACTTCTTCTTCTGAATTGATCTGTATTCTTGGAATGCTCTGGTGCTTCAGAGGCAGTGGTTGAATATTCAATCTGATGCTTTGCAATTTCATGACCTTCTTGAGAAAACAAAATAGCTCTAGCAGACGTGGTACCAATATCTATAGTAGCAACAACTGGTATTGATGGAAAGTTACTGTTACGACGTGGCATTGGTGAGAAAGAAAAGGTGTGTTTATCAGTTGGAAAAAAATCATCAAAAGAAATGGTAAATACGTTGATTATGTAAGCGCTGAATTGCTATACAAGTGGACCCCAGTCGCAACGGCAACAAATTCAAAAATATTAGAGCATGGGGTACTACTGAGTGAATATAAAGGACAAAGTTTGAGTCAAATAATGGATCGCTTGATCAAGCTTTATTAAGTATGTGATTTAGATTTCAAAAAGGAATTAACGATTATTGTGAATTTTTTATTGACAAGATTGTAGCCGACTCATTTGATTGATGATTCGAACGGTTCATAACAGCGAAAACTTTAAAGTTAAGCCGTATATAGTACAATCTATTGATCAAATTTAGTAGAGCTATTTTGTAAGCTAACTTCATAGGTTTACTTTGATCCAACTGAGATTCGACAAATGTATAATTAAACAATTTGATAGGTTGCAACCGTTTTTATGACACAAAAATTAGTAGAGTGAACATCAGCAATATATACACGACACAAAAATCAAGTCTAGCCATAGAGATGTTTCAGATTCAGATGTGTACCAAATTCTATTATTTCATAAATTGTGTAACTAAAGTCAAACTTTCCTTTACTATTCAAAATTACCAACAATGAAAGTAGACATAAAAGGGTTTGAGTTTAGTATGGTGAGAATGTGCAACCTTGTTTAAGAGCATTTTCTATTCGCTCTACAGTATTCTCCGCCAGAATTTTGTTTTAAGTTAATTTGACGAGATCAGAAGTAGAATGATGTGTTTAGTATAAAGCTAAACAATTTACTTATTTTTGTATGACTTTTTTGATTTATCTCAATTAATCTAATTCTATCTATAAAAAGGGTCAGTTTGAATACGACCATATGAATATATTGCATTCATTGCTTGACTAACTAATAAATAGAAAAACGAATTTTAAAACTCTGTCTCTGGACAAAATTCAGTTTGCCGTATATTTTTAATAGTAAGCTTGTAATGATTGCTGAAGCCCCTAAAAACCCCTTAAAGGTTTCTTTACATGACTTCTGCTCATACTTTGTATATTTTCTTATCATTAGGGTAAAGTCCAAACAGTGACAGTGTAAATACCCAACGTATTTGAAAGTATCATGTTATTATCATTGTAGCTATCTGTATTTCACCATATTATGTCTTCAAATAATCATAAATCGAAAGAAACTCTGATCAAATAACCAACTTCTCTTATGTTTTATATTAGTTAACTTTATTTTTTTAAGAATTCTAAACAATTAAAATGCATTGTATATTACTATTTATTCCGATATATATTCGTCATTAAATTGTTGCTGGCTTGAAAATTTGAAAATATCATTATCATTATCATTATTTAAATTAAAATCATTATTTATAAAATGTTGTAGTGAGTTTATTGCTTCATCTTTGTTATTTGTCAACAAATCATGAATTATTTGTAAACTAGTTATAATTGATTGGACACCTTGTAAATAACCCATATCTGGTGAGTCTGGGTAAGTTATTGGATAAGAATGTGAACCCAAATTATCTTGATTAGTCACACAATTGGAGAAATCTATGATCTTGACTTCAACGTCTACATTGTTATCTGAATAAATCAATAAAATCGATGAACCGTATAATCGATACCCATTCAACAGTTTGATTATCTTTTGCAAATCAGTGAGTTTGTTTTTAATTTTCAATACTCTGGATTTGAATAAATTTATATCGTCGAAATTTATTAAAAAAATTGCAATTAATTTTACAAATTGATCACAGTTGATTTTCCTACCATAATATTTATTCAAATAAATTTTACCAATTTTTGAATCAAATTTTTGTAGTCCGCATATTCTAACACCCAATTGTTTTGAAGTTGTCTTTTTACATTTCAGTCTTTGAGATTTCATTTTTAAATCTGTTGCATCAATACTGTATTGCCGCGTACCCATTTTTAAATCTAAAACGCTTGGATGGCTCAAATTTGACGTTAAGTCTTCTAATAATATAAATCGTTCAAATCTAGTGTGTTTTCTCAAATTTTCTTCAGTTTTACTCGAATCCATTTGAAAGATATGATCATCTTTCTGAAACACTTCTTGTAATACTTGAACTTGCAAATCCTTGTTGATCGAGGTTGAGCCTAGATTCATTGGAGGAGAGTTTGATAAGCTTGGTAAACTAGATGGGCCCAAGAATTTAGGTGAAGGGAATGAATTTGAGTATTGTTTCCATAGTTGATCAGGAATTATATGTTTGTTATCGTCAAGCACAACCTCGGGTTGCAAATCATCATTGCTTTTGTTGTTATTGTTGTCTATTATATTGGATGAGAATTGTGATTCATTTATAACACTCGAGTATCGAACGTTTAACACTCCAATGTATTTTGGCATAAATTTTAATAAGTTTGGATGTTCAAGTTCAATAGTCTCATAGAATATATTTTCTCTATTTACTAAAGCTTTACAAACAGCTTGCTTTGAAAATGAAAATATAGCCGTATGACCACCAACTTTATTTTTAAAAGGTCTTAATTCAACAGTCAATGGGAATTCAAAATTATCTTCTATGTTTGACAAGTTAGTGATATCTCCATTCAATCCATGATCAAACTCTAAATTTGCCGTTAAATGTTGGGATAAGATTGGTGTTACAGGCTCATTCAAATCCTTTGGGATATTTTTTTCAACATGGTTGAGATCGTTGGTAGTAGTTGAAGGTGAGGTCATGGCTGGAGTGTGAGGAATATAAGTGGCAGAGGATACTGGTTCTAAATCTAATTCCGTCGTTGAGGCCACTATGGGAGATTCATTCTCATGATCAGTTTGTAAACCTTTAAAAATTCTTAACGATCTAGCTGCTTTTCTGCCGGTTAATAAATTCGTAGGTAATAAATCCTTGGGTAGTTGTTGTTGTTTCTCATGTATGGGGGATATTTCCGTTGGGTTGTTGATATCTAGTTTCTCCAACAAGCACTCATCCATAACCGAGAATTAAAGATGATGATGGTGATGATAAAAGTAAACAAGTAAATTTTTTTTCTTTCTCGCTCTTGGTAGTTATAAAGTTGAGTAGGAGGCAAGAGACAGACAAAGGGCCAAAATATAAAAATGAGCTAAAATTAAGTTTAAACTACCGACAGAGGGATTCTATTTATATGAAAACTTCGATTGAATTGTCAATTGTCAAGCCAACTAGATGAAGAAGGTTGGAAGCAAACCTATCACCACCACATGTTTTGATATATATTGTTTTTTTTGGGAAACATGTGGGCTCAGGTGTAAATTTGGCCAACGTGTTTCGCAACAAATGTTACATTCACAAATTAGAAACAACCTTGTACCTGGTACTGTTGGTTAGTTAGTCTTTAATACATGTCTTGAGGCAAGAAAATATATTATCTCAATCAGGTGCCGCACATCCTGTAAAAGTCAAAAGCAGGGTTTTTCATGCTACGATATGCACTCGTTATTATCATCACATTATCGTATATATTATATAATAATGCTTCTGTTTCAGATTGTCATAATTTTACCACAAATGATGACTTGGAGTCATATTTGAGAACAAATCATGAAAAAAATTTCTGTATTCAAAAGAGTAAAAGTGTAATTGATTCAAGACAAAATGCAACTATATTGATGTTGTGTAAAAATGATGAGGTTTACCAAGTTTTAGAAACTTTACAAAATTTTCAAGATCGGTTCAATAGTAAGTTCAATTACGACTACACTTTTTTAAATGATGAACCGTTCACCAAAGAGTTTGTTTATCTAGTTTCTACATTCATACTGAAGGGGAAGGTCAATTTCGGTCTCATTCCACACGAGCACTGGTCGTACCCGGCAAACATAGATCAAATCAAAGCTAAAAATTTACGTGACAATTTCAAAGATGTTCCATATGGTGCATCGGAGAGTTACAGACATATGTGTAGGTACTTTTCAGGCTTTTTCTACAAACACCAATTGGTGAAAAAGTATCAATATTATTGGAGAATCGAGCCAGGAATAAAATTATTTTGTGATATCAATTATGATGTTTTTGAATTTATGAATCTGAATGGGAAGAAGTATGGCTACGTTTTGACTTTATTTGAATATAGTGAAACCATTCCAACATTATGGAACCATGTGATTGAATACATCAGTAGCAGAGGTATCAAATCGGAAACTTTACAATTGGTTATCAATGATTATAATTGGTACAATTTATGTCACTTTTGGACTAATTTCGAAATTGCAAACCTTGATATTTTTAATAATCCAGAATATGAAGATTTTTTCCAATTCTTAGATTCAAGAGGTGGGTTCTTTTATGAAAGATGGGGAGATGCTCCTATTCATACGATTGGGTTATCTCTATTTTTAAACAAGTCAGATATACATTGGTTTGATGATATAGGATACTTCCATTCCCCATATTTACAATGTCCACAAGATTTAGACAAATATTTGAAAAACAAATGCAGTTGTGATATAAATGAAGATTTCACAACTACCGACTTGAGTTGTAATTCTTACTTTAAACAAGTATTACACATAAGGTAGATGAATAGTATAGAAATATGTTATGTACAGGATTTAGAATATGTCTCGTAAAAAAAAGTGATTGAAACTATCAACAAAAACACTTTTATCAACAAAAACTCTTCGAATATATTTAAAACGGTGTTATGTCTATTCAATTTTTGTTTCTTATATCACGTCAAGGGAAAACTAGATTATCAAAATGGTATCAAACCATATCTCAGAAAGAGAAAAGTAAAATAATTCGAGAATTGAGTACAATTATATTAAGTAGACGTTCCAAGATGTGTAATGTGCTAGAATACAAGGATTTAAAAGTCATTTACAAAAGATATGCATCGTTGTTTTTCATCATTGGTATAAACTCAAATGATAATGAATTAATTGGATTAGAAATCATTCATAGATTTGTTGAACAAATGGATAAACTATACGGAAATGTATGTGAACTAGATATAATATTTGGATTTGATAAAGCTTATCACGTATTGGATGAATTATTATTGGATGGTTATATACAAGAGAGTTCCAAAAAGGAAGTGTTGAAAAGAGTTAATCAACAGGATGAATTAGAGAATATGGATGAATTTGAGAAAATCCTCATATAAATTTAAAATTATAGTCAAGTTTTATATACAGTTATGTAAAGATTTAATGAACATGAATATTGAGAGTAAATTCAGGTACGAAAAAACAAAAGTTCTGCAACTAATTTAAACAGTAATAACTCATGTAATACAATAATATACAAAAAGCTAATTGAGCATCAAATATTTAAGTTAGTTTTAATCAGTGACGTAATCGAAATAAAAACTTGAATTAGAAAGATTAAACAAGAAATGTTGAATATAAAAGTAAAACAATTATTAATTATTTTTCTTGAAAGTTACACATTGGACAATTGACATAAGATTATTTAATTTATTAGGTTGTTAATTCTAATTCCAGTAAGTCTTATTTAAATTTAGTGCCATAAGAGTTTAGTGCCATACCAAAGATAAATGATGGCTTTGAATTCGATAATATCCTACTCGAGTTGTTTGTTTGCTCGAAAAATTTGTAGCCGTCGAAGAACAGTAAACAAGTAGAGCGAGTAAGTCAGGTAAAATATGAAGTTTATTTGTAAATTATTGGAAAACTAACAAAAAACTACTCATCAAAAGTTTATTCTTCTATTCTAATCACAATCAATGCTGGAAGAAGACCACTCATATCTACAGTTGATGGAATTATAAAACAGATAGCAAACTTTCAAGATTAAGCTACAGTAATTATAGGCTAAATTAGCAATTGGTGGTTAGTAAGCTTGAAACAGTTCTGATGATAGTGCAATTTTGCACAAAACTGCGATTTAATTCAAATTTTATCCATAAACAGAAGCAGCAAAAATACAAATACTTTTTAATGGCGTGTACATTTTAGCAAAAAAAATAATTTAAAATCCCTCATAGTAAACAAAATCTGAGCTAGAAATTGTGTACAGGAAGTGAACCTATAGACAATTTTGCTTAGATACACGACAAATGTATGTTACCACTTCTGATGTTAGGTTACCATCACAACTAAAATATCTCGAGAGATAGTAACCATGTAAATTCCAAAAAACAGGCTATAAGATAGTAAGTATGATGACCTAGTTGCTGATTTACCAGCCATAACTTTTAAATCTGCTCAATATGAAAATACAGTTACATGGTACTGATCATTTGAGTGGAGGGTTGATATTCATACTATATGCACCACCGATTTTTTTTAAAAAAAGATTACATAATCAATTAGTTAAAAATTATTTTTATTATGATTGTCTCATACTTGAAAACAGTATATATAAAAATTTCAATCTGACTAGTTAAATTTTTCTTCACTTGTTAATAAATTTTTTGAATTTTTTAATATCAACTTTTCACAAGTTTTTATTTTGAAAACTGAGTTTTCATTCTATTGAAGAATATTAATTAATCACATTCAACAAATTCATCTTTTATCATTGGTGGTGAATTCTTCCATTACTCGAATTTGAATTTTGAAAACTTTTTCCCCTTAAAGTCAAATTTTTTTTGTTTGGCTAACTGCTGCAAAATACACTAGACAACAACAGCTATCACTAGTACTGTGACCACGATTATTATTTGATTAGTAGTTACAGCTGACAATTGTTTATTTAATTTTTATTTGTTTTATTATTTGATATCAAGATTTATACCTTCAAAATGTATTGTTAATATTTGTAATATTACAATACAGTCTCAGTTTTCACTTTATATCAGTCAAAAAATGTCTTTATTTGGAAGGAAGAAAGACGATTCGTCTTCTTCGAGAAGATCCTCAAATTCTTCATCTTCAACTAATTGTTGTTTTTCGAAATTTGATGAAAAAAAAGATTATGCAAAGCGTTGTTCGATTAAAAACAAGGCAAAATGCAACCCGGTTCCAGTATCGTTTTGTTTAACTAAATGAGGTACAGTGACAATTTCAAAATTTGAAAGAAGTTAGTTTGCAGAGAAAAGTTTTTGTTTTTAGGTCAATGGTTGGAATGGTTATTTGTATTTTTAATTTTTTAATGTTTTATGATTTTAAAAGAATTAAATGTAGATGATTTCTTCTCGAGGATATATCTGTGATTTCGATAATCAAATAACTGACGAAGTAAGACTCAGGGCTAAAGTTGTGGTTCGTTGAGCTATGATCGTCAGAATACAATTTTACGGCAATAATTATGCATGAATCAAGAAAAGTAATTCAAAGATATGAAAAGTATGTGCAAAGAAGCAAGCGGATGATAAATAAAACGAGTAAAGAGAATTTGAAAATCATTGTAAACACATGCAATAAAGCGTTGTAAAATGTTCTATTGAGACGTTGTAGTGATTTGAGGATACTTTGCTATAAGACATTTCATTAACAAACTCAACATCAGGAAAACTCCAATGTGGTTGTTCGCTGATCACTAGATTCTCACATTCTTTACTACAGCAGCGTCGCTTTCAATTCAAATCATATTTGACTTATGTTTATGATGTAACGACTAATCAAAAGATCATTATAAAGATGTATGATTTTATAAGACTGGTCTTGGTAGAATTTGAACTGTGGTTTCTCAAAACAATTTAGTGTGTAGAAAGTTGTAAAAAAATTAGACTCAAGAGACATTGTTTTTGCTCTAATGACTCAAGGTGTTTGGATTATCGGATATGGGTCATTGATATTCAAACCTCCACCATATGTATCTTTCAAAGTAACGGGATATCTTCATGGTTACATTCGTCGATTCTGGCAATCGAGTGTTGATCATCGTGGAACACCAGAGTCACCAGGCAGAGTGGTGACATTAATCTCGTTAAAAGATCTACAGACTCACAAGGATAAATTTCAAAGTTACTTCAAGTATGAACTACATGAAAACATCAACGAGTTGACGGAATCCGATTTAAAAGTGTTTGGGGTGGCCTACTACATCGAACCTGAAAATGTTCAAAAAGTGACAGAATATTTAGATGTTAGAGAACAAAACGGGTATACCGTACACAATGTTGATTTTTACATCCAGGAGGAGAATCCATTGGGTAAAGACATCATCCAGAGTAAAATATACATTGGTACAATTGACAATGAAGCTTTTGTGGGGCCCGAATCAATCGAGGCCACTGCAAAAGTCATCAAAAACAATCATGGTCCTAGTGGGCCCAACATAGAATACTTATTACACTTGGATCAATCAATCAAGCAACTAAGTTATAAAGATGAATATATAGATGATTTGGTTAGCTTGGTATCGAATTAGATAGACTTAAACCATCAAGATTAATAAAATTGTAGATGTTTCAACCTTAAGCATATCTTGATATTTCCTCATCTAGTTATTCTTTACAAAAATACTTTAATTTTCTGATTTTTGAATCAATAGTTCCAAATTGGTGGTGAAATTGTCTGAAAGCTCGTAGAGTCAAGATTTCACAGTATAAATCAATCATAACTGAACTTAGCACTTCAAAGTTTAGATCTTCCGGGCTAGAGAGTACGTCCACACGAGGATTTCATTGAAACCAGCATGACCGCTCATTGCAAGTTTCCCGGAAATTATTAGCTAAAGAAAAGAAAAAGAAGAGAAAAATAAATTTTTCAAGTCTTCTCACACTATTTAACACTAGTGTTTCACCTCAAACTTCTTAGCATTGTATGCTCTCTGACTTCACCAATGATTGTACTGAAAATCAGCTCTTAACAGTTTTATTCACATAATTATTTAATGGTTAAAAATCTAAGTGGCAACCAGTAGAGGTATTTTGCATGACCTTTATAGCATAAGGAGTGTTCAGGTGATTATACTTTTCTTTGCTAGTTTTATTGTCTCGTAATGACGCCTTGACAATCAACTTTTGAATTGAACCACAATTATTGTAACGTTGACTTGTTACTGTATAAATCTCAGTAATCATTTTTCTCTACTGTTAAGTTGACCTCAACAATTGCCGCTTTAAACTAATAGAAGCAGATAGATATTCAAAAAAAGATCCAAGTCTTGAAATTAAATATATATCTTAAACCTTATTTAAAAAAGGTTTACCACTTTACTCGTGATTTATTGCAAAAGGTAGTTTCAAGTTGCAGCACATTCGCTACCAACATCGGCATGACACCACAATTTTTCTGATAAGAATAATTCCGTTCGGATTACAAAAGAATCCAACATGTTAGAACCAGAGAAACAGCCATTGCTAAGGTATACCCAAAAGATAGCTGAGGAAGATGAGATATCAACATCAAATCCTATACTCAGCACCTTCAACATATTTAAAAATTGTTTACCCAACATCCTGGAACCGTCAGACAGGGTCGAGAATTATAGTGACGACGATGATAGTGACGAAGAATTACCTGATTTGCCTTATCCACCATCAATTCAATCTTTCAAGCTTTTGCCGTTAGATAAAATTTTACAATTGAGAAAATTAATGAGGGAACATAACATCGGTACCTACATCATTCCCTCCGAAGATGAACATCAAAGTGAAAATGTCTCCATGAACGATAAACGTAGAGAATACATTAGTGGCTTTACTGGGAGTGCAGGTATAGCAATTGTTACTTTGACTGATTCAAATTTGAATGGTGAGGCCATATTGTCTACAGACGGAAGGTATTTCTTACAAGCTGAAAAGCAACTTGATCCAAAAGTTTGGAAATTATTAAAACAAGGCAGTGCCGGTGTTTTACCATGGAATAAATACATTATAAATACAGCTTTGAATAATCAATTTAGTAATGTGATTTCATGCGATCCTAAATTAATAAGCTTATCAATTGGAGAATATTTTAAAAACCAAAGTCTATATTCAAATATCAAATTCAAACCAATTTTTACAAATTTAATCGATGAAATATGGAAATATGACAATCAGCCAGAGAGATCATTGGAGCCAATATATGAATTACGTTTGAAGTACAGTGGTGTACACACAAATGATAAATTAAAGATAATTAGAGACGTCATGAAAGAAAAACAAAGTTATTATTACATTGTAAGTGAATTAGATAGTATTGCTTGGTTATTTAATCTTAGAGCAGATTTTGATATACCATTTACACCAGTTTTTTTTGCATATACAATCATAACACATGATCAAGTTATATTGTACGTAAATAATAAAAAATTAGCCAATGTCGAATTACAAATTGAAAAATTAACAATCAAAGAATATTCACAATTTTATCAAGATTTGACTAAGTTGAAAAAAGGAGTTAAAATAATTTTACCAGTCAAATCATCAACAAACTATGCATTGTATAATATTGTCAATGATTATTTTTTAAAAAATCAAATAATTCACGAATCCATAATTTCAAACTTGAAAATCTTTAAAAATAAAACAGAATTATTAAATTCAAGAATAGCTCAATATAAAGATTCCTTAGCTTTTATAAAATTTATAAGTTGGTTAGATCTTAAATTGAACAAAGGGTTCAAAATTAATGAATATCAGGCAGCTTGTAAGATATTTTCAATACGTTCCGAAATATCTAATTTCAAAGGATTGAGTTATGAAACAATTTCTTCATCAGGCCCTAATGCAGCAATAATCCATTATGCACCAACAAAAGAAACACATCTAGACATTGATATCGATAAAGTGTATTTACTAGATTCAGGAGCTCATTATTTAGAAGGAACTACAGACATAACTCGGACTTATAAATTTGGCTCAGCTCCTTCGGCAGCTTATAAAAAGTATTATACATTAGTTCTAAAGGGACATCTAGCAGTTGCAATGGCTAGATTTCCGCCTAATTCGAAAAACACAGGAACTGTATTAGATGCATACGCAAGACAAGCATTATGGAACAATGGATTAGACTACAATCATGGTACAGGCCATGGTGTAGGCAGTTTTGGACCAGTTCATGAAAGTCCTCTATACATTCTGAGTACAACAGGAGGTCCATTAGAAAATGTCGATTTATATAAACCAGGAGCTATTTTAACCGATGAGCCTGGTTATTACATAGACGGAGAAGTTGGATTCAGAATAGAATCTGAATTAGAAATTGTCGAAATTGAAGATG
Source organism: Insectozyma parachauliodis (assembly GCA_030565145.1). Taxonomy (NCBI): domain Eukaryota; kingdom Fungi; phylum Ascomycota; class Pichiomycetes; order Serinales; family Debaryomycetaceae; genus Insectozyma; species Insectozyma parachauliodis. The sequence goes on along the minus strand of JAJMBB010000001.1, from coordinate 509,471 downwards.
GAGGCAAGGCTAGAAATGGTGAAAACTATTTAGGCTTTAATTATTTAACGAAGGTTCCATTTTGTTTGAAGTTGATTGATACCGAATTATTATCTCCAATTGAAATAAAATGGATAAATGATTATCATCAAAGTATAAGATCAGAATTGGGAATTGAGTTATTACAATTGGGTGATAAAAGAAGTTATAACTGGTTGATAAATGAAACGAAACCAATTTAGACATAGAATTTTGAACGGGTTGTAAATATTTAGCTAAATTCAGGGTATTTATTCAGGCTCAATTTTTTTTTAATTATATCTTGAAGCAATAAGTTATTGATTCGTGTATATTCAGCAAAATTGAATATATATATAGTATAAATCTTAACACAAAATCTTCAAATTCTACTTAAACTAAATTCAGAGATATTTTTCAGGCATTCTTGACTACTTTAACTTACTCTCTACAATGAAAAAAGTTTGTGTATTAAGAAAATGAATACCCTGTGATGATTATTAGAAACAATAGAATCAAAATTCAAGACAAGATAAATCAAGTTTTACCAAGTTGAATGTGTATTAATGAGATGTAGAAAATAGTCTTGGGAATCCTAAACTTGATGCTCTCTTTCCATTTGCAGGCTTTTGAAAACTTGTCGGCTTTTTCAATTCTGAAGATAACGATTTTGGCTTGTTTGATAAAAATGGTGAGCTAGTAGGTAATTTCAACGAAGGTTTTGCCATATTTGTTGGCTTGTCATTGATAATGCTCTTTCTATAAGTTGGCATTCTTAACGACATCGAAGAGTTCCAATTTGTTAAATCTGGCTGTTGTATTTGTTGTTGAAACTGTCTTCTTTTAAAGTCTCCTCCTACTAACAAATCATTTTGTCGTTTGTTTGTATTGAATAATAATTGCTGTAATTTATCTTTATTTATAGAATCTTTATAATTGGTCATTCCGGGTGTACGCTCGAATATCTTGATCAATATTATAGAAACAGCATCAATCAAATCAACTATCGATTCTTCAGTCTTGAAATGATATAGTCCACTTGCAATTGAAATCGAAGTGGATATGACCATCGATTGTGAGTTATCCAATAATGAAGAACCAGCAAAGAAATTATAAATGTCATTAATCAATTTTATCAATATCTTATTTTGTGACAAACTCTCAGATTTTGCTTTATCTTTGGCTTCATTAGTCAACTCTTTTTGTTTTGGTTTTATACTATCAATTGACTTCAATATTTGCTGATTAAATCTAGTAGGTGAAGAATATTTTATGATCAAATCTATTATACAATTAAATATTATTGATATTTCTGATTTATTGAAATTTGAATTTTCTTCCTCGTGTTCATTTTCCGGATCAAATTTATTAATGATATTCTCAATCAATTCAATCGATTTCTCATTTTCTTCTTGTTGAACATCAAGATTTTTCATAAGATATGATTTCGAGACTTTTAAAATTTGTATCATTTTTAGGTTTTCCTCACCTTCATATTGTTTGATTACATGATCCACATCTACTGATTTTTTTAAAAATGGTGCTAATGAGCCTCCAGAAGCTAATTCTTCTGTCATTTGTCTGATAACCGATAAGATATTTGCGTCTGATAATTCTCCACTATTGATTCGAGAAGTCAACGAAGTTATTACTGATGTTAATTGCGAGGTTACTGCAGGATTCGAAAGTAAAGAAGGTTTGATTTTATTTTTCAACACATCTTTATTCATGGACAATGGGGCCTTGGGGATTGGCTTCTGGACAACTTTAGGTCTATAAACTGGTTTTGAAACTTGTTGAATATCGTCAATTTTCAAATCCGATATCAACTCGTTTGGCTTCTCTAATGCCATTTTAAAAGCATTTTGTAAAATATCATTCATTTGTAGTTGCTCCAAATCTGCAACTGCATTTGCATTAGTCTTATTGTTAGCTTCGAAATGCGCCAATATGCTATCGTCCAATCTTGGTAATCCGGGTCTGAAAGGTAACTTGGAATTCAGTTTTTTATCATCTTTCAAATGATCCTGCACTTGATGTGATATTTCGACTGCTAAATTTCGTATCGCTGATTCCTTTGATAATTTTGGATCTTGTTGTATATGATCAACAATAGTCTTTACTACGTTTTGAGATTCATTCGATTTATCTATCATTGCCGATTTGAATGCTTGTTTAATAGCATCATCCATATCATCAGATTCTACCAAAGTGTGTAAAGGTTTTTGCTGAAATAATTGTTGAAAAGAATGTGAAATCATATCGTTCAACTCATCATCATCAACTTCTTCAGTAAGTGGAGACTTTGAATTGTTTGGTTCATATTGTTTTTGATTTTGATAATTTTTGAACACATCTCCTATGGCATCGTCCAAATCAGAGTTTGAATTTTCAATATTGGTGTTATCTCTGCTAGATTCTTCACCAAGTATATTCTTGAATGCAGATCCAATTGCATCGTCTAAATCATCATGAGACTCTATAGATTTGTCATCCGCTTTCCCCTCTGTCGTTGAGATTTCTTCCACTTGTTGATCATTTTTGAATATTCCGCTGAATGCATCACCAATAGCATTTTCCAAATCGTCATCTTTATCTTCATTTAGAGAATTTGCATTGTGTTCTATCTTAACTTCTTCTTCTTGTGTAATATCACTTATGGATTGTTTATCATTAGAATTATTCTTTTCATCATCATCTAGTGTAGGTTTATCAAAAACTTGAATAGTGCCTTCTTGAACCTTATTGACCGTATTTGTTTCATTTTTAAATATGTTTTTAAATGCGTCCCCTATCGCGTCATCTAAATTATTAAAATCTTCTTGATTTGTAGTTACATCAAGTTCTTGCTCTGAAGAAACACATTGATCTTTTCTTGCTTCTATTGGCTCCTGACTCAATTGATTAGCTTGTAGAGGAAAATTTGTGGAATTTATTGTTGATTGGGTATCATCATGATTTTGAGTAGTTTGATTTGAATTTTTATTTTCATGTTCGAATATATTGTTAAAAGCATCACCTATCGCATCATCTAGATTTTCCGTATCATTCTGGTTGGTGCTAGTTCCCGAGTTTGTTAATAGTTCATCTAACTTCGAATTCAAATTACCTTCAGATGTTTTGTTTTCGTCATTTTGTTTTTTGGGATTTTCACTTTCTTGACTTGAAGTTTTTGCTTCGTTTTCAAAAATATTTTCCAAAGCATTACCTATTTCATCATCTGAATTCTCAGGGTCATTTTGATTTGTATTGTTTTCTTTCTCTAAATTATTTAGAACTTCATCATGCAGATCATCTTGATTTAAGGGTAGATCCAGGTCATTCAGATTTTTATGATCTTCATTCAATGGATTCGTTTTATTTGTCTCGTTTTCAAAAATGTTGTTAAAGGCATTACCTATTGCTTCATCCAAATGATCAGACTCATTTATAACATGCTCTTCTTTTGAACTAATTGAGGTATCACCATTTGAGTTATCTTGGTTTGTAGACTGATTTGTAAGGTCTAAACTCTCAACATGCTTACCTTCTTTACTTGTATTTTCGTCTTTCTCAGTTGCATTTGCAAAAATATTACTAAAAGCATCTCCTATTGCTTCATCTAAATTATCTGGACTGTTTTGTACTTCTGTCAAATTTTCAGCATCTTGCGGCACAGCTTCGGTTGATTGATTGTGAGTTATTCTTGTCTCAAGGAGTGTGGGATCATGCTTATCGAGCTTATCTTGGTTTTGGTCATTTGAGATTACATTCAAATTGAATTCATTTGCTTGAGATTCAGGGTTGTCATTGGATTTTGGATCACCTTTCTGTTCATCGGGCAGACTTTGTTTGAGATCATTGGAAAACATATTGAAGGCATCACCTATTGCATTGTCCAAAATTGAGTCCTCATCAGTTATTTCTTGACGCAGCTGTCGTATTTGATTTGGTTCTGTATTGACTTCATTCTCAGATGTATGTTGGTTGGTCTTTCGTTGATTATGTCGTATATCATGACTGCTATCGTTAGAGTTGAAATCAAACTGGTTGAAGACAGCACCTACGGCATCTTGTAACTCCGAATCTGGGTTCAAACTATCAACATCAACCTGATTCGCCTTCGGATCATTCTCCAGCGTCATTATACCAACCACAGGTGTAGGTGTTCAAATGTATGATTAAGTTTTTAATTTGTTTTGATTATTAAAAAAATAGAGAGAGAAAATTTAAGGTTATTTTTTGCAATCAAATCAAACAATAAATCTATTATACGTCTAGTATAAATCTAATCTTTCTCGTCTTTGTCTTCATCTAAAAGTGCAAAGTTGATAATCAAACCCAAATCCCCATTTTCAACTCCATCAAAACCATTTTCTTTAATCACCCAATTGACATTGTTTAAAGTATCATTGGCGTATTGACTAACGTCAATGTCGAATTTCGGAATAGACACCGAATATTTAGAATCCCCCAATTTTAAAAAATCGGTATCGAATTGGAAGTTGTACTTTTCATCCTTTTTAAATGTGAATTGATTACATTTTTCAATAGAGTTGAAATATTTCTTACGTTGGTTTGATTCAGTCGGAATTTTATCGTCTTGAGTATTTAAATTTTCCTTACAATTTATTGGTTCTTTGCTGTCCTTGTTATCTTCATCTAACACTTTTGGATTTGAATTTCCAATACCCAAATATGTAAAACTATTCAAGGCTAACCCGTATAAATACGGTTTCTCATTGTAGATATCTCCCTTCACAGTGTTGTTGATAAACCAATTGAATAGTTTCAATCCTGTACTTAATAGTGTTGTTGGAACATAGTCTTTTATGGGGTAGGTGAAATCATTACCAAATAATAATTCTCCACCTTTTATATCATGATTTGAGATAAATTCAATATTGATTCTCAAATTAGGTACTATATCACTGTTTATATCGAATTGATCTTTAGAAGTAAAGTCTATAGACTCATCGTTTAAATACTTTTTATCATTCAAATTGTATAAACTGTTTGATAAATGAGGTTTTGAGCCGTCAAAATGCTTGATGTTGATTAATAATTTGAATATCCCAATTTTGGATTTGATTTCAATTGGTTGTTTAGTGTTGACGGGAACAATTTGGAAATCAGAGTCATAGGAATTACCAGCTTTGATGAATAAACGTTTAATGATAGACATCAAGCCAAGACTAATCAGAAATAATTGACGAAGTGGTTGTAAATTTGCTATCGGAACCAATTGAGCGTGTGCGCACGACCAAGTATTGGATTGTGACGGCAAGTGATTCAAACACAAAATTGACAATGTATAAAATGCAATTGAGAAAGGAACTTCTGGGACAGATCAGCTAGGAAGAAAGGGAATCTAGAAGTATAGCCGTCTATGAAGATTGTAAGCGGATTTAACAATGACCTAAATCCAGAAAAATAACATTAAACTTTGATCACTATAAACACATGGCAGCTCATATAATTAAAATCTTATGTGAAGTTCTTAATAAGCAATTAATAATATTAGCCTATGCTTGTTGTCAACAATTGATGATGGGTGAGCATCATCTGGTAGCACCCCTTCAATGGGTTTATGGACATCCTTGTGGTCCGTCGTATTTTTACAATGTGTATCAGGTGCACGCACAACAATCATGGGTGATTATTGTGTTACAACTATTGTTGGCTTGTTGGAAGAAATGGTAGTTACCGAAAACTTCAACTGCTAATATAAATTTATCATCATTTCTCTCTTTTAACTTCTCTCTCCTTCTCCTTGAATCGGAATTTTTCAGCAATTTATTTTCTTCTCAATTGCTTTTTTAATCCACATCTAATTAATCAATCATAATGTCTTCAAACTCATTAGAACAATTAAAAGCAACCGGTACTACCATTGTTACTGATACTGGTGAATTCGAACAAATCGCTAAATATAAACCACAAGATGCTACTACCAATCCTTCATTGATCTTGGCTGCTTCTAAAAACCCAGATTACGCTTCAGTCATCGATGTTGCTATTGAATACGCTAAAGATAAAGGATCAACTCCAAAAGAAAAAGCCGACATTGCCTTGGATAGATTATTAATCGAATTTGGTAAAAGAATCTTGGACATTGTACCTGGTAGAGTTTCAACCGAAGTTGACGCAAGATTATCTTTCAACAAAGAAGCCACTATTAAAAAAGCTTTACAATTGATCGATTTATATAAATCTCAAGGTATCGATAAAAGCAGAATCTTGATTAAAATTGCTTCAACTTGGGAAGGTATCCAAGCAGCAAGAGAGTTAGAAGCTAAACATGGAATCCACTGTAACTTAACCTTGTTATTCTCATTTGCTCAAGCTGTTGCATGTGCTGAAGCTAAAGTTACCTTGATTTCTCCATTCGTTGGTAGAATCTTGGATTGGTACAAAGCTTCTACTGGTAAAGAATATACTGCTGAAACTGACCCAGGTGTCGAATCAGTTAAAGAAATCTTCAACTATTATAAAAAATACGATTACAAAACCATTGTTATGGGTGCTTCATTCAGAAACACTGGTGAAATCAAAGCTTTAGCCGGTTGTGACTTCTTAACTGTCGCACCTAAATTGTTAGAAGAATTATATAATTCAACTGAAGAAGTTCCAAAAAAATTAGACGCTGCTCAAGCCAAATCAGAATCAATTGAAAAAGTCTCATTTGTTGACTCAGAAGCTGACTTCAGATTCGCATTAAATGAAGATGCAATGGCCACTGAAAAATTGTCTCAAGGTATTAGAGCTTTCGGTAAAGATGCTGTTACTTTATTAAACCAATTGGAATCAAGATTCGAATAAACCTTGTGATCAAATATGTGTAGGTTCGAAAAATACAAATAGTCGAGAGATTATATGAGTTGTAGACTAGTAAAATTCAAGCTTTAGCTTATATGCTCTTATTTTTCTGGAACAGTCGCATATATTCTAATTTTTTTGTTAACAAATCAATTATTAACAATTAGTAATGTCAAGACCAGAGACTATAATATTGGATTCTCCTCAGTCTCCACCATACCCAATAAGACAGAAGGCTGTTATAATATCTGGGTTTGGTCGAGGATCATCAGAATTGGGGATTCCCACCGCAAACATTCCAATCACGCCCGAGTTGAATGAACTACCAGTTGGAATCTATTACGGATGGAGTAAATTAATCCCTTCAACAACCAAAGACGAGGAAACAAAAGAATCTAACACTGGGAAAAAAGTTATCTTCAATTATGGAAAATTCTTAGACGAGGAAGATTTGGAGATCTTCCCCATGGTAATGTCAATTGGTTGGAATCCATTTTATAACAATAACGAAAAAGCCGCGGAAGTACATATTATAAATCAATTTGATAAATGTAAACTATTCTATGGATGCGGAATTGAGTTTATATTGTTAGGTTATGTTAGACCAGAATTGAATTATACTACGAAAGAAGCTTTGATAAATGATATCAATAAAGATATCGAAATCTCAAAAATGATATTACAAAAGCCAAATTACGAGAAATATAAACATCAATTGGAGTAGACGTTTTTTATAGACTAATAGATTGTTATTTGAAAAGTATTATCGTGACCGGTATTAATTAGTAACTACGAGACTCAATTTTTCTACAAATGCGGTGATCCGGCAAAGACTATTGTTGCACTACAATATTTGCTCCTGAATCAAAATAATTGATGCCCACATTATTTAATGATTTGTATACAAGGTGAAAAGACAAGGGCAATTTTTGTAAAAAAAGCTGCTTATTAAACCGTTTTTGTATTTTCGTACATGTTTATAAAACTCTGATCAGCTTTAATTAATATGCTATAATTTATCTTTAATTATCCATTTTTGATAGCTTCTTTTTCAAAGATTCACTAGTCAATACACTTCAACCCGTTTATCATTGAGTTTTTGATTTTTACTGACCAATTTTGACTTTTGCTGTACATTTTTACCCATCTTTTAATTCAGCTTCTGTCGCTATTATCTGATAAGAATCTTTATCGTCATCACTGAAATATTGTTTTTTTTTTATCTTTTTGTTCATTAAAGTTTTCTGAAGCTAAATTTGTTTCAAATTGTTTAGACAACGATTCTATCAAGCGGAAAAAGTCCGGTAGCATTAGATGCAGCCAATACCTCCTTTTGCTGAATACAATTTCTCGGGCTCGGTCGTAAGGCCAAAAAAGTGCCTTTTCTCGACCCTTTAAGCAAAAATATAAGTTTTGAGTACATTCAATCGTAAGCGATATTCTCGTTTGAGTGTAAAAGATGGATGAGATCCAAAGGTTGAAGGATATGCGATGAAAAAGGGGGTAACAAATTTGGTTGTACTTATTAGCAAGACAATGGTCAAAAGATCAGTTGTACAATGCATTTCATGTTCATCCATTATCAACAATCTCTACTCGTCGAGATCATAAAGTAGGGTCTTGGGGATAAACAATTGCTCAAGTCAAACAACGGCTAAATCATTTGTAAGATAAGATTTAGCACTTGCTGAGTACAGCCAATTTGGAGCATGGTTGATATCAAACAACCTTAGAGCAATATATTGTCTTTTAAAAATGGCGAATGGAGTAAGAACTATTTCTCACGCACCAAAACATTCCACGATTGTAATCGACTAGCGATATACATTCGGCAGTGAAATAGTATTTTGATTTCCCGCAGCCATGCAATCTTTGTAATTTTCATCTTTATTCAAAATGTGCTCAGTTATATCCATAGTAAGAATGTTTTCAATTTTAATATGTCTACTGGTGATAGTATCTTCAGAAGATCAAACCAATCACCAAAATTCATGTGCCTCTGTTTGAATTAAACATTAGAGCCATTTTCAGCATGGGAGTGTCAGGATTGTTTTTCTATGATTTATGGCTTCTTTCATTCTGAAATTAGTTTCATGATATTCTGATCTCGTATCAACCTAAATAAATCGTTTGGCCTTATTTTTATTGCTTTTGACTATTGGAATCTAAAAGATGGAGGAAGCTTCTAAAATTTGGTATGTTTTGTTCGTTTATATTTTTAATCAGGCACTCTTGCAGCCATCTAAAAGATGCGACTTCCTATAACATTTTGATCGCGTACTGATTTTTTTTGCTGTGTCGTACACGAAAAATAACAGCTAGTGGTTGGCAGATCGGAGGTAATATTTATAGAGTATCATCAGTTATGTGGTGAAAGTTGGCTGGGCTAAGTAGATTCGTAAATCTAGCGATTTTAAAAATGTGTGCAGAAACCACTTTAGCAATATACAGAACTTATCTGTACATCGACTAACATCGTACCATGACCAATTTCGAATAATGTAAATCACTTTGCATTATCAAGATTCGTATACACCCAGATCAATTCTTTCAATTTGCTATAGTATAATATCACCAGCAGTGATATTAGTTTGTTGAGATATTCCAGTTCCGTGTTCATGTTCGGAGACATCGACCAAGATCTACAACAATGTACCATATCATCTGATCTATGTTCATCAATAAATTCAAATTGCTCGAGTTTCTATTTTATATCGAAAATATACTATTGTAATTTCGACAATTCATTACCTTCATTGATTGGATACTCCATTTTAATCTTACTATGCATCATAATCCTACTAATTTCATTGAGTCTACTAGTCTCGAATTATTTGTTCAAGAATCTTAATCACATATGTGTGAAAGTCAATATAAATCATCAAATTTTGAGCTTCATTTTAATTCCATTGACTAATTCTTTACCTGATTTGATCAATTATTATATTACCTTGTCTTCGAACAATACTGATTTGATTCTTGGTCAATTGATTGGAAGTTTGTTAATCATGTTTACAATCATTATTGGATTGATATGTATAATTTTGAAGAAAATCGAAATTAAACGACCCAACCTCATTTTGGTTGATTTGATATGGGTTTTGGTTGTACTTTGTTTATTCTTTTATATATTATCAGATGGGAAAATCACATTATTTGAATGTAGTGTCATGCTAGTAACCTACGTTTTTTATATCATATTTTTAAATGTTTATGATAAAGAGAAGGATAAATTAAAAGTTTTAGACCAAGAAATTATTATAGAAACCTGTGAAGACCAAGAAGTACAAAACCGGCCGTTGCATGAAAACGAGCATCTATATAATATCGAGGATGCGCTTTCAGTATTATCGAGCGATGAATTGAGTCCTTATGGAAGCATATCAAGATCAAGGTCCCCTTCACCTTCGCCTAAAAAACTAACCCCATCATCAAGCAGATCCGAGACTCTTCAACAGAAGAAAAATCTATTGTATGATATATTCGACCACTTTTTCAAATTGATAGATTTTGTATTTTTGTTATTGATCCCAGTCTATGAGCAGCCATGTTGGTTATCGAAATACAACACCGTTTACCAAATATGGTTTCACTTTGAAATACCATTACTTTTGAACTTTCAATTTTTCAGCATGACATATACAAAGTTAATACCATTGATTATAATATCAATACCTTTGATCAAACTTTTAAAAACTTATTTTCCTAAAGATTTTAATCTGCTTGTCGTTTCAGGGCTAGGTATATTATTAAGTTTGATTGTAATTTCAAACATTTCATTCATAATACTTATGACGCTTAAAAATCTTGGCTTTTTATGGAATATACCCGATTATTTACTAGGGTTGCTAATTTTTGCAATCAGCAATTCGATCAACGATTTAATTACAAATATCACTTTGTCAACTAAAGTGAATCCTTTGCTAGGAATAAACTCCTGCTTGGGCACGCCGTTGTTGATAATACTATTGGGAATAGGTTTGAATGGGCTTATTGTTGTTATACAGTCAGGCAAGGATATCAAGTTTGATATGAGCCAGGGTTTGTTCGTAGATACAGTATCGTTGATCATAACAATACTCATCATATTGATTTTTTTAATGTTTAATGAATGGAAGTTTGATAGAAAAATAGGAGCATTTTTGATAGTTTGGTATTTCGTAATCACATTAGCTAATGTTTATTTACTATGACAAGAAATGATTTAGTTTCAAAAAGAATAGAATCTACAATTACTAATTTGTTATTCAACCAATAAAAAAGAATTCATTCTCAAGGTGTGGAAATTGAGTACGCTTGTCAGGGATGATCATATGAACAATTTGCTCAAGAGAGTCTGAATTAGCATTTATTTGAATATGCTTGTTTATGACGTGCTATATTATTCACAATATTGAAAATTTGAAGATAACTAAATGGTTTCTGAGAGATCCAAAATTTTAAACGTTTTTATTTCGACCTTGTATTTTATATTATTTAATATATCAGAATTGACGTATCATAATCAACATAATCATCATTGGATTCGAAAGTCACGCTCTGTTTACACTTTTCATAATATTGATTACCTTCGAATTGATTGAACTCGTTTATAAATTTTTCTAGTTTCTCTTTTTTGATATTGTAATGCAACAATACTTGGAAAAACCATGGACTTGATGTATCATGTATGATTTCAGTTACTATCTGTAGTAAATAGTCATCGTCTTGATTAAACAATCTCTCTATATTCAACAATTTCTCGTAAACTTCCAATGGTACATTACTATTGTAGCTTAAGTAGTTCACAATCAAAGACTTAGCTCTCAAATACTGTTTTAAAAAAATCTCTATATCAATCAACTTAATCAATATTCGGTGATCACCATTCAATTTATACCCCTTGGTGAGTACCCCCCTTGCTCGGTTATACTTCTCGTTGAATATGTAAAAATTGCTTGCATTGATCCACGATGAAGCGTAGTTTGCACAAACGTACAAGTATCGATGGTAATTCATTTCGATATATTCAAACGGATAGTTTCGTAAGTTCAAAAATTCGAAATATCGTTCCCAGTTATTCAATTGTTGGTTTGATATCAGATCAAAAGTGAAATTTTGATACGTTATACCCTTTTCATATTGGTACAAGTCATAGCTTTTATACTGGGTAGTGATGTAAGCATCAATGAAGATTTTACGTAATTCAGGCACCATTTTACCTGGTTCAACATTTGTGAAAGTGTCTACTGGTACCACATACTTTTGAAGCACTTTCAAATTACTAACCTCAATTAAACTGAACCATTCTTTATAGAATGTCTCAAAATTGTGGAGCGGAATCTCAAGTATGATTCTCAACAAGATATAGTATTTCTTTAAATATTCGTTCTCTTCGTCCTGGTAATTCTTTAAGAACGTAAGATATAGCTGGTAAAACTCAGATGCAAAGTAGTGGTATCCAATCAACTTTCTTGCCTTCTCAAATAAGAAAAGAACCTCATTGATGTTGTTTCCAATGGTGAGTATTTTGAAATTTAGGTACTCAATCCACAAAGCTACATTATACACCATCTCAAATAAACTTTTTTGGTATATCTCTTCAGCTAGGTCTGTGTTGCCTAACTGAAACTCCCAATTTGCATATCGTATCCAATATTTGTACAAGTACGGCCACCTTTCTAGCATACTATTGTATGCCGCTCGTAGTTTCTCAATTTGAGACTCGGGCGTAAGTTTCGTTATACCAACAGACTCAAGAGACTCAATGAGTTTGAACCATAGCTGATGATTCTCTGGGTCCTGGATGAGCTGAGACGATATGTCAGACATCGATTGTGAAATGATTTTTTCAGTTGAATCAAACGATTAAAATCACAGAGAAGTATGCTATTATATGACGTTATATTGTCCACATAGAGAAGCTACGATGTTAATACAATCTTCAACTTTCGTCAGTGGTCTGCAAGGTGTATATACTAATTCATTAGTTTGCAACCTCGTTCCAATTTTTTTCTTTTGTATCAATTTTTTCAATGTCAGACGATGAATCATTAGGTGGTGATTTATTTTTGGAACCTGAAGGTTATTTGCCTCCAGCTGCAGAGTCTCATTTTGCAACATACCTGCGGAAAGTGGAAGGAGCTGAGCCTAAAGAAATCCAGTTGAAATTGGTTGGAAATTCGCCATTATGGGGACACCTATTGTGGAACGCAGGTATATACACAGCTGATTATCTCGACCGTCATAGAGAACTTATCAAAGATAAGAACGTCTTGGAGCTAGGTGCTGCAGGTAGCTTGCCTTCGATAATAGCCTCGTTGAATAACGCCAAATCAGTTGTATCTACAGATTATCCAGATCCAGATTTGTTATCCCATATCGAGTGCAATTTCAAGCAAGTTGCTAAAGAGTGTAGAATAAGTCCTTACAAAGTAAAAGGATACATATGGGGCAATGACTTGAATCAAGCTATAAATGAACAAGACGATGACGATACCGATAACAAATTTGATTTGATCATCTTGTCAGATTTGGTCTTCAACCATACTGAACATCACAAGTTACTACAAACTTGTAAACAAGTGATCACACCTAATGGAAGATGTTTAGTTGTGTTCAGTCCTCACAGAGCTCATTTACTACAACAAGATTTACAGTTTTTCGAAACCGCAACTCAGTATGGTTTCAAATCTGAGAAAATCGAAATGGTGACATGGAAACCAATGTTTGATGAAGATGATGAAACTAAGGATATCAGGTCAAGAGTTTATAGTTATTTCCTAATCCCTGAATAGACATAGTCATATAATTTTCAAAACCTTCACACTTGTAATATATTTAACTTTCAAACATTCTAAGAGTAGCTTGTCGGAATTGGTTCCTCATGAATCTCTAAATTGATCATAGTTGTTCTTTTTTAATTTATATTAATAAAATATACATTGTAAACCTTTGGACCATTAATTGTAGACTGAGCTTAAGCTGATTGTGGGTTGGCTTTTCTTTTACCGTTGGTTAAAGTGACATTGACGAATCTTCTAGTGTATGATAATCTCATGAATGCTCTACCTTGTGGTTTTTTTGGTTTTTCTTGTTTTTCAACTTTTGGAGTTTGTGATTTGACTTTACCAGCACGAGCTAATGAACCGTGAACTTTACCCTTGAAACAGTTAGTACTTCATTCCATCATATATTTGTTTACATCATGTACATACCATTTTAACGTATAGTGTTCTGTTTAAAAAAAGTTTATGACTAGAAAATTTTTAATATGGTGGAAAATGCGAATCAGTTGCACTCGTGATTATGTAATATCAGATAAATAGAATATGTATTCAATGTCGTGTAAAAATTATAAAATGCAATAGCCCTATCATCACGTGTAGATCACGTTCATAATGACGTTTTAAGTAGCATAAATAGAGTTACAATAACCACCAACAAAATTAACAGTATCAAAATGAATAAACTCAATCTTGTAGCTGGATAATAATTTTTAGTCAAGTAGAGTTGTACATGAAAGTACCTGTTGAACCCGAATAACAACGTTATAATACCAATGATGATGAATATAGATCCTAAAGGTTTACCAAAGTGGATAATATATTGACCTTTATCATCATTCTGTAGATTCAATGTACCGTTATAAGTCTTTATTTTGGAATTTGGTTTTTCTAATCGAAACAATTGGGTGATACCGATGCCCAAAGTTATGAAAGATAGTGAAGTTCTCAACCATGCTAAGAATGTTCGCTCATTGGCCATGTGGTCTCTTGCAACAGACCCTTTGTTTTCTAAAGTTATCGATTTATAATTGAATAGATCGTACTGATGAGATAAGGCTACCTTGACATCTGAAGAGTGATTGATGGGCGTAGACTCGTCAGCTGTTGAGTTGTATATAGTAGCCATTGAGATCTGATGTTATTGTGTGTATGTATAATTATGTTAGATTGGCTAAGTTTACTATTTCTGATGGATTTTGTTACCTCGTCAATTAATTTATGATATCATGATCTAAATTGGTGTGGCTGAAAATAAAATTTTAGCCAATCGATAAACAAAGATGGTTTAGATTACAAGAGAAATATACGCGTAAAACCCGAACTTCAATTTGATGCCTGATTTGGTAAAGAACAAGTTTTCGCTAAATCACCTGCTTAAAAATGATTCATTCTGACTCAATTGTCGTTGCTACGTACGGTGTAACACTCCTTCCATTCGCTCCTTTAAAAAAAACCGTAATATAACACTGGTAGCTCACGACATCAACTTTCTACAGGGCTTTTCTATAAGTTTGTACATTAAATGAATAGTATAAAAGTGACAAAGGTAATGAATGATATGCAAATGTATTTGACAAGATAAAAGTTGTTGAGTCTTGATAGAATGTTTTGATCGAAACTTGATCCACCCCCACCTTGGGATGATATGGTTGTACTTGAGTAGTCTCTAATTTTTCCAACCGACCCACTGATCGAGCCCAATCCCATACTTCCTGAGCCTGGAGATGCAGTAGATGACCATAACGATTCAAAAGATTGAGAATATGTAGATTCTGTGGTTCTTGTAATACCCTGTGAGTCTGTCCCCGTGACCCAAACCATTGTAGGAGTCGCAGAAGATGTAGTTGATGCTGATGATGTAGTTTTAGATATGACAAAGGCGAAGAACGAAACCAACGAGATGAGAAATTGGAACTTCATGATAAAGATGCAAAGAAATGGATTGATACCAAAAGAAACGAAAATGAATATGAAATAAAGATGGTTGGTAAATTCGCTCGAGAGATATGTGAACGTATATATATATGTGTCTGCATGGCTTCACAGACGGTAGTGATCAAACATGAAACATGTTTGATGTGGTCACAAAGTGGTAAAAATAGAAAAGAGTAAATAAAAATAAAGTTATGTAGAATAAATTAAATTTGCAAGAATTGCAAGTTGCAATCTTGGTACACCAAATTGATCATCTTATGTAAAAATGCTTGCTTACAAAGTGAGTGGCTTTAACAATTGTTTATGCTATTGAAATAGAAGCACAACACAAACAAATATGTATGTATGATGTAATGAATACAAAACTTTTTTCAAACGAGAATATCAATTTGCAATCAAAAGAAAGGCATCAACTAAAAGTCGTAAATAGATATCAAAAATTAGACAATAGGAAATTGCACAATGCTGTTACCAGAGAAAGTACTGAGATTAAAACACGACAAGGAATGAAGAGGATTGAAAAATTTATTGTCTTTGTTCATAACATGAAATTTCTTGACGTATTATATAATCATTAGTTAGACCCTTTTATCACATCATACTTCAACTCTTGTAAGCCTTGATACAAAAGCAAGAACAACAACATTAAAAACAGCGGTGATAAGCTCGTCAACTCATGCAAGCTTGATCCTTCAAACTTCAACCATAGCCCATCATGCAACAAATGAGTAAACAATACCTGGATAGTACAAGAAAAGTGAAAATATTCTTAGTATTGAAACTTCTTGGTACTTTCCCTAACCATTTGTTCTTGCAAATTTCAAACAATCGAAACACAAAATCCGAAATTTTGACTTTTCGGTTATACGAACAAAAATTTTTGAGCGCTCGCCTAATTATACATCTTAAAAAACGCGTATCCTGTTGACGGCTACGAATCCGAGAATTTGATTATTTCCGATATTTAAACATTTTTCTCATATGATTGTTTACATGGTTCTTATATAAAGTAATCGATCGGTGGCTTTTTCGAAGGCATTGAATTGACATCCTGCGTCGCGGCCTCAAACACCTTATACTCTCGATTCAAATTATCATCTATAGTTAGCACACTAGCTATATTACCACATCTATAACAATAATTCGGTGCAGACCAAACTGTCACCAATTTAGAATTAAACATCTCTTTATACCCTTCCATCACCAATTGATGGGCTCTGGCAATTAGACTTATGTTATTAATTTGATTAAATTTAACAACTTCATTTTCCCCAAATAAAAACCCAGCCCCTCTCGGTGATATCGACCAACCATTTACATCTTCAGGATCCGACCACAATAAATCACACATCCCACCCTCATGTGGTACTTCTTTTTTTCTATCTAGTCTCCTAATTTGATCAATGGTATCGATGTCGGGACTCAACCCTCCGTGTACACAGAATACCCCATTGGAACCTCCAATTATGGCACCTAATGATAAATAATCAAATACTTCGCAACAATATCTCCATACATTTATGGACCCGTATTTTCTCATACATTCTTCGTAAAATCCATAAACAGTGGTTATTTGTCGACTTTCATGATTTCCACGTATCAACGTTATCTTGTCTGGGTATCTCAATTTCAAGCTAATCAATAAGAGAAAGCTTTCTAATGAATAAAAACCTCGATCAACAAAATCTCCAAGAAATAAATATTGGGTTTGAGGTGGTGGGCCTCCTGTTTTGAATAATGTCAAAAGATCATGTAGTTGTCCGTGAATATCTCCACAGATGGTTATAGGTGTATCTACACTTTGGATATTAGCTTCTGATATTAATAGTTCAATGACTTTTGTGCATATTTCTTCAACGTCAGACTCGGGTATAAACTTGCATTGCTTTATGTCCTCTATAGTTCTGAATCTGTTAGTATTATTTATCTGATTTAGATATCAATACATACTGCTCTAGATTTAGCATCGTTATCAGTATATTTTTGTCGCGTAGAGTTAAAAAATCGTTTTCTTAGTAAAAACAGAATATGTAAGGATACAAAAATTTTGACGTATTTCAAATCTGTAGTTGCACTAAATTATAAATCTAAATAGAAACTTATTTTATAGTGGATAAAAACAATGCTTTTTCAACAACAAAGATTGAAACTTTTGAAGACTATGTACTTATCGTAATAGAATTGTTTTTTAAACTGGAATTAAAGTTTCGAAATACATCAGATATAAATGATGATTATCAAGACCCATTTCAACTGCAAGGGAACATAGAATTAATAATTCCAATCCAAAATAGAGATCAATGGGATTCTAACTGTTGTAATAATGAAAACGAGAACAGTATTACTTATAATGAAATGTTGCAAATAGCAAAATCATTTATTGATGATTCTTTTAATAGACACGAAGTTTTTCGAAAAGCTTATTATATTGATTGAGATAATCTGAGATGGAGGCAATGTGACTTCGAGATATATAATACAAGTGAATACGAAGTGTAACGGAAACGATTAAATAAATTACCAAGATTCTCGTAAAATAACGTGTTGACTCTAGTTCGACAGAACTCGTTTCTTAACCATTTTGGATCTGTGAACACCTACTACTAGACGATGTTACAAATACTACAAAGGAAAACCTAGAAAATATACAGATTGACTGTATGAAACATGGTATGCTCATGAATATAATGATTTATGTTTATCTTTATTACGTGAATTCAATAGAATCATAAAATGAAAATGTTATCAATTATAAGGAGACGATGCTTTTTAAAAAATGCATTTTATTTTGTAAAATCATTTAAGATGCTAACATCGAAACTCATTTAAGAAGAAGAATTTAATATGCTTGTTTTACTATCACGGAATTATGAAGTTTAAAAAATTCGAAAAAAAGCTATGGATCGTCTTTTGCGACTACAAAGCTAACATATTAGTTAGAAAAGTACAATGTTTTAGAAATTGACTTTGAGGTACCAATGTTTAATAGTAAATTTGCAGATTCCTCGCGCCGTAATTTTGCAGCAATTTCGTAAATATTGTGAAAAACCTGATCTTTTTTTTTTTCGTATATATTAGGGATAAAAACTGAATAGTAGCTATATAGTAAAACCTAAGAAAACTTATTTAATTTAACAACAAATTTTCTACTTCTCTCGAAATTTAGATGTATAGTCGAATACGAAGGTCCAGTTGAAAAAAATACCTTTTAAAATTTTCAAAGGCAGTTAAGCGGTCAAGCGCCTAATTCATTTAAATTTATATAGCATATTATGATGAAACAGATTTTCATGAACTTGAATCTATTGAGGTAGATCCGTAATGGTGTTATTTAAGCCCGAATGTCAAAGCTTTAAGTCAATGCATCTTAGAACAAGTAAAATCAAATCAAATCGTATCATCTCTTGAACATCTTGATATATGATTCAAGATTGACTGCAAAACTTCATAAACTTGAATATGTACAATCATACACATTGAAAGCTATTACAAAGTCTAATGTCTTGTCGGTGAACTTCAATTTTGAGTTTTCGATTCTTCTTGTATCGGCGGGTAAAATTGAATCATCCCAGTCAAACAAATTAATTATCCGTTAATTGGTAATTTTGAGCCTTATCAACATTTCAATTACTAACATATGAAAATTACCAAATATTGGAATCATCTTATGGATCCTACTTTCTGTTAGAACAAAATAATGCCCTGGCTCATGTTGGTTATGCTCCCAAAGTTTTCAAACCTTGCAGTGGCTGAAGGTGCTAATGTGCAAGATAAATTGCCTGCTATTTCTAACGAATTATACATTACAAGTCCAATAGGTCTGAGTTACAATGATTATTGAAACAATTCATTTGATCAGAATAAATTAACTTATACCTAAATAGAGAAGGAGTCAGCCATTAGTTCAATTCACAATCGACGACTAAATTGAACATTAATTTCTCTTTTTTTCAATAACACTGTATATTCATTTCAATTGATCGACACTTATTGAACCAATAGTTATAAAATAAATTTATGCAGTTACCTTCTTGTGGGTAACGTATATTTTTGAAATTTAGCTTGTAATTGCTTTTTGATGGTAATTTTTTGTGTACCAACAAAACTATCAATACTTACTTTTATAGCTCTATTCAAATCGTTTTGACTGACAAAATCACTTAATCTCATTTTAGCAAATGATTCAGCTATTCTTAATATACTTTCTAAATGACGTACAGTGATTGGGAACGAACCGGTCGATATACTTTCTCTTCTCAAATCCGCATATACCCTTGCAACTTTATCCATATCCATCTGATGTAGTTTAGGTTGTATTTTCATCCTTGCATATTGAATATACTTTTGTAACATATCCTGAGGTATAGAAGAAATTTCCTGCTCTTTCTCTTTGTTTATTTGATTTATTTTATCTGCTCTTGTTCTTATTATAACATCTTCATCATTGATTTCTTCTTCATCATCATCTTCAATATCATCTGTTGTCGTTGGATGCGATCTCATATGAGAATCTATAACAAATCTTGCTAATCTTTCATCCGATTCTGGATTTACAATATCCCTAACAACACATAAAATATCGAATCTTGATAAAATAGGTTCGGTTAAATTGACATTGGCAGATAAAGGTAAAGTTGAATTGTATCTACCACCATTTGGATTAGCAGCTGCCATTATTGCACATCTTGCTTGTAACGTAGTTACAATACCCGCTTTGGATACAGATATAGATTGTTGTTCCATAGCTTCATGAATTGAGGTACGATCTTGATCATTCATCTTATCAAATTCATCAATCAAACATGTTCCTTTATCTGCAAGTACTAATGCACCACCTTCTAATGTCCATTCTCTTGTTATTGGATCTTTTCTTACCGAAGCAGTTAAACCCACCGCAGATGCACCTTGACCAGTTGCAAAAACAGCACGATTGGCAGTTTTCTCAACATATTTCAAAATTTGTGATTTTGCAGTACCTGGATCACCTAGTAATAATACATTTATATCACCTCTGATTGATAATTTACCATTTACATTTTTGGGTACACCTCCAAATAAGGAACAAGCAATTGCAGTTTTTATATCCTTGTGTCCATAAATTGAAGGTGCCATTGAAGAAATTATTTTATCAATTACTCCTTTTTCTTGACTCAATTTTCTAAATTCCCTTTCTTCTTCTTCGGTCCAGATTTTGAAAGATGTTGATCCATCACTATTATTATTACCACCTCCAATTTCTTTTCTTTTAATTGAATTTGCTTCTATAATAGTTGCAAATACCGGGAATCCATTTTTAGCATTTAAATTCCCATCATAATTATTTTTATATATCCCCGTTATTTCAATGTCTTCACCTGGTTTAGCAACATCAACTAAATCTGATAACAATATCACTTCACGATGTCTTGGTAATCTACCTGCGGGTACTGTCCCTGGAGCTTCTTGTAATGTTATTCTTTGATAATTTCGATATAAAGTTTTCTCGCTATTCATTTTGAACGGTCCTTTACTTTGACAATTTGTACAAAATGATATTTTAACTTCAGAATTTGAATCTTGTATAAAAGGTCCTAATACTACTCCACATTTTAAACAATCAAATTTGATATATTTTAATTGAGGGAAAACTCCGGTTCTTCTTGTAACAACTCCAGATACTTTAATTAATTGATTCAAATTTGATTCTCTTAAATCTCTTAAATTTAATAAGTTTGGAAATTCAATTATTCTAACATGAATTTCTTGATGAATTTGAGAATAATTTGGATAATGTAATTCAACAGCTTCCATAGCAACAATATCAAAAATTTTCAACATTTCTTGTGGACTTGTGGCCAAAAATAATGCTAATATAGCTTTTGAATCGGCTAAATCTTTATAGTTTACTTGTAAAGATTCAGAATTGATTTCACCTAAGGTTCTCATTTTGTTACCATAAACTGAATCACCATTCGCATCTGTAAATTCCAAGAAGAATGATTTCAATTCTCTAGCAATTGATCTACTAACAGCTGGTTGTAGAATCCATTCAGTTATACTTGGAGCTTTCACGTCAGTCAAGCTTTCTAATGATAATTCTTCATTGAATGGATCAATTTCAATATCATCATCCATAAATTCATCTTGATCGTCGTCTTGATATTGTCTTCTCCTTCTTCTTTGGATTGGTAAACCGTATTGATCCATTGCATCATCTCTTTGATCATCATCATCATCCTCCAAAAAAGCACCTTGTCTTGATCGATTGGCATTATTTAATATTGCATCTTTTCTATTTAATTGTTCATCAATTTTCCTTCGCATAGACGGATCCATTTCCTCGAAAACCTCTGTATCATTGATATTTCCATCGTTTAAATCGTAATGATCTTGGTGGGAATTAGACCTGTAATCTCTTTCTAGGTTATCCATTAAATCGTCACCTTCTTCTTCATCACTAGGGTTTAAATCCTGAATATCATTGTGTATTTCTTCTTCATCATCGAGTAGTCCTGAGTCAAAGGGTATAGCTGGTGAAGATGGTAACATTTGATGTGGAGAGCTTGCAACTGGGGATGATGGTTGATTGATGGGAGATGATCGATCGTTGAAATCGTCAATATCGTCGAGTTCATTTTGTCTTTTCCTTGATCTAGAATTGGATTGATTTGACATTGTAGTTTACTCAAAAGAATGAAATGTATAAAGATTGGTGGTTGATTGTAGATGCGAAATTTTTTATGTTTGAGGACGTGTATGTAGATATACGATTTTAACCCAATCGAGCTAAATTAATTTTGGTTTTGTGTCGAGCATTAGATTTTGCAACAAAAATTTTGAAACAACAAAGTAACAAAAAACATCTATATTATGATTCTGAAGCAAGAGACTTGTTTATCAGTACTTGACCTTAGCTAATTGCTTTTTCGAAAAGCATTTGATAATCATAAAATTCAACATCTATTGGCATGTTAAATGTATAGAAAAATAAACCATTTATGATCATGAAAGCAGTACGTGATCTGAGTTTAACGTTAATAGTTAGGCATTTTTTTGTTTTTAAAGTAAGGCTCGAAACATATATTTGTTAATTATTGAAGCATATATTTTATTGTTTGTAAACTCTCAGGAATAAATGATGGTATGTAAGAAAATAAACGATGGTTTTATCTCCTACAATTACTTTTTACCGACAAAAAAAACAAAGGATCATCATAACGGACGACAATTATGGGGGCTATCTTTCAATTGAGTCTACCAAAGAAATACAACCGATCGTGTCAGTAGTTACTCATTCAAATATATATGTTTTTTGCTTATTAAATATTAGGAATCAGCAGCTATGAATCATACAAATGATATTTATCTTTAGCTTCTCTATATACTGATATAATTTAAATTGTTGTCATTATATGTATTACATTTTTTAATGTTCTATATCGACTTTGAGTATTCATTCTGAAATTGACGTTTTAAAAAGTTTATGTACAGGAAAAAAGTCAATTGCAAAATGGTCAACTGCGGATACTTGACGTTGTAATTATATATGTTTCTTGTTGTCATTGGATGTTGCTAAATATTTATAGCTTTTCCACACCATTTTGCTAATCAAAAAGAAACAAGAAAACTTATATACGATTGCACCCATATTAGAATTATGTATTATACTTCAACTTTGATTCAGTGATAATTAATCTTGATACAAAACTTTTCAATTCAATCATTAATAATAAGTGTTTGACATGTTAGTGTTCGACTCTGTCAGGTTATTTACAATTTCGAGCAAGAATTAAAGATATCACCAAAGTGTAAATTCAAATTGTGAAGCGTAAATTTAATTTTCTTTGTACACGATTTTTATTTTGTTTTCGTTTTGAGCGTGTTTACGTTTCTTCCCCTCCTTAGTTTTAAAATAAAACTCCGAGATCTTCACATTAAAAATTTTTTATTATTACACAATATTTCTAAACCAAACACATCCCATCCATATAGTGATCGTCACTATCTTACTTGTTTCTATTAAGTTTGTTTTCTATTCTGGTCCTCTTAATAAAGGAACCTCAGCTAATCCAACAGCATGTATATCTTCATGAGCACCTTGAGGATGCAAATAACCACATGGACATTCTTTCAATTCCACTGATGTAGAAACAGAAGACAACGATTGCATCACACTCGAAGGTTGTTGTTTTTTGGTTTCGAAATGTTCCTCAGTTATCATTTCAACATCGTAATCATTTCCTAATGAGTTGATGGCTTCGTAAGAATTTGTTTGTGTTAAAGGGGTGAATGTACCTTTGTTGGGGTTGTGTAAGTGGGATTGGATAGATGGTAACCCACCTATTTGGTTTTGGAGATATTGATTCTTATTGTTAGTTGAGTTATCAGTGGAAGTATACATCTTTTGAATAGTTAGTTTTCTTCTTTTCCTTTGTGGCTCTAGATGATTAGCTAGATGAAAATCTACAGGTGAAAGAGTGGTGGTTGTAGATAGCAGCATCGCTTATATTTATACAATTTATACAAATTTATATCTCACCAAAAATTTTTTTTCTACTCACAACGTGAGCTTCTCTGCCCTTCCCCCCTCTTTTGTTCCTTAATTTAGTTCATATAAGAATAGTATTTAGTGTTTACAAGCAGCTCGACATGTCACCCATTTTCAGCTAACACGTTTCTTAAATCTATTCAGAAATCTAAACTTTGATACTTCATCGTTTCTCTCGTTTTGATTTTTATGACTTTCATTCTCTTCTAGAATTCTTGTCTATTTGATTTCAAACCTAGGTTGCATTGTCAACTCAAGTGTCTAAAATATTTTCAATGTTTTACGTTTGTATGAAAACTTTTTCATCATCAAAAACATTAGCAGTCCAAGTATTAGTTTGTTTTAAAAAATTGATGAGTGAGGTCCGGTGATTCTTGGCCTTAGCCAAACTAAGTTTTAGTAGATGTTGGCCATGAATAAGAGGATCATGATGTAATAAATTTCGCAGCTAAATATTGGGTGCAAAGTCCTTCACAAAAATGAACATTCTGCAACTGTTCATATTATAAACAAGCACTAGCATCCAGGTTTTGATAGTAATTGAATGAGTTCATACTATAACCTTATTGTTTGTGATTTTCTTGACTTTAAATCAAATGAAATAAGCAATAAAAAAAATCAGATTTGCTCAATCGCTTATCTCCAGTTTCGTTTTTTTCTTCATTCAAGAAGTTTTACAATGGTTGAGTCTTCACACCATCATCATGTCCACATCAAGGAATCTTTTCTAGTTGGGAAGGCATTGTTAGCCTTTACATCAATTTTTGTTTCGTTGGGTGTTTTCATATTTGGTTTTGAACAAGGTTTGATGTCTTCATTGATAACCAACAAATATTTCAAATCTTACTATCATAATCCCAATCCGGCTACGATTGGTATCATGATATCGATTTTGGAGATTGGAGCATTATTTTCTTCTTTTATTGCTGGAAAAGTTGGTGATTTAGTCGGTAGGAAAAAGACAATTCGATACGGTTCATTTATCTTTGTGATTGGGGCATTCATTCAAGCAACAGCACCCAATATTGTCATCTTAAGTACAGGTCGATTTATAGGAGGTATTGCCATTGGATTTTTAACTACAATTGTACCTGTTTTTCAACTGGAGATTAGTCCACCTACTGATCGAGGATTTTTTGCTTGTGTTGAATTCACTGGGAATATAGTTGGATACGCAGCTAGTATTTGGGTTGATTTTGCATTTTCGTTTTTTGAAAGTAATTTAAGTTGGAAATTCCCATTGATTGTACAATTAATAATGGGTATATTATTATGGTCGGGCACATTCATAATTGTAGAAACTCCAAGATGGTTATTAAATCATGATCATGATTACGAAGGTATGATTGTGATTGCAGATATGTACGCTGATGGTGATGTTGAAGATGAGCATGCCAAGAATGAATATCGAAATATCAAAGAGAGTGTTTTGATCGATCGTGTTGAAGGTGGTGAAAGATCATATCAATATTTATTCAAACGGTATGCTAAACGATTATCAGTGGCTTGTTTTGGTTTATTATTCTCACAAATGAATGGTATCAATCTTATAAGTTACTATGCGCCAATGATCTTTGAGAGTGCAGGATGGGTGGGCAGACAAGCCATATTTATGACTGGGGTCAATTCCATTATATACGTGATTAGTACGATTCCACCATGGTATTTAGTTGATTCCTGGGGTAGAAAACCTTTGTTACAATCGGGTGCGCTATTGATGGGAATCCCATTGTACATAGCAGGTTACTCATTATTTTTAAACAACGATTGGACAGCTACCATTGTTGTAACGTCAATCATAGTTGCAAATTTTGCATTTGGCTTCTCATGGGGCGGGATAGGATGGTTACTCCCATCTGAAATCTTACCATTATCAGTTAGATCAAAGGGTGCGGCGTTGGCCACTGCAACAAATTGGTTATCTAATTTCATCGTTGGATTAGCATCACCGATTTTATTAGATTCTATCAAATGGAAGACATATTTGATTCCTGCCACTTCGTGTATAATTTCATTTTTTGCAGTGTGGTACTTGTTCCCCGAAACCAAGGGGTTATCGTTAGAAGACATGGGGTCGGTGTTTGATGACAAATCTTCGATTTTTTCCTACCATGGTGCGAATACCAACTATGGTTCAACAACAGAGAGACGACCATCTGTGAGTGAGTCGATTGTTCCAACCGATGTACATCAACAATCTGCTGCTTCGATGGCGAGAAACCCAGCCACAATGAGACCGGAATTGGATAACCTCATCACCAACCCGGCAGTCAAGCCTGTGTCGATAAAACCGATCAAATCGGACGCAGGGTCGATATCGTCAGAAAGCGGCGGCGGAGGAGTTCTACCATCAGATTTAAACGTGGTTGAAGAGATTGAACCACCAAAGTTGAATCAAATATTGAAATATAAAATCGCTCAACAATCGAAACCAAGTATATTCTCAATGAGCTACTATTTTAGAAAAGATCAAGCGTCAGATGAAGAAAGCGGGTTACTCAATGACAACTGAATCAGAATCATACAGAGATATAGAAAATAGTTAAATTAGATTATTGCTTATATAATTAAAATCGATGTAAAATAAAATGAAAATCAAATTGAATCTAGAGTACAAATTCTCAGAATCAGCATTAGACTCTGTACTCTACTTCTTGGTCGTGTGTCAAACTTCGAAATGTATGTCTATTACGGGTGATTAGCATTGTCCCGGTTTGGACAAAAGGTGTCATGGTCTAACATTATAAAGATTCATGGACAACTGGCAGCGCCAGTCGTCACCATAGGTCGTACAAGCTGGCGCCACGGTTGATTATTTCACATCGTTTGTATCAATCTTTACCTGATCAATGAAACGATACAATTCCTGGTATACCTAAAACCAAAAAACGGCACCAAGGATCAGCTTTATTTGCCAGCTAAAATGTATCAAGTTTGAATCAAAAAGAAAGTAGTCAAGTTTCTTGCATACTTGTAACACCACCTTGAGTATTTCAACTCATCTTGCATTATATACAACTTGCATATATGTACTTTTGGCTACTCTAAGCACAACAGCAGTGAAGTCTTTTCGAATCATTTTTTTCAATTGTTAGTATTTGCAAAGATTATATTATGTATGATTATGTTTAATTCATCACTTATCTCTGCTCTAATCGTTATCAAATTTAAAGAGCTAACAATTTAATAATTATAGATTTGATTTGAACTCTGATCGTACCTATCAGGTACCAATATAATGTAAAAGTATCAATGTTTATTTCAAGTGGTTGCAAAAAAAGATTTCATGGAACTTTTTTTCGCTGTGTAGAAACTTTATACTATTTGACGCTTCGGATCTCGCTACTTCGATTCAAAGATTAAGCCTTCAGTAAATTTATCTAATTCAGTTTAATAGTAAGAACATGAATAGGATAACAAAACTAAACCAATATCATTCTACTGCTTTAAAATAAATGCCAAGTTTCAACAGACTTGTTTCAAGAAATTGAGATTGCGATTAGACTCCGCTGATTCTAGTCTCACCACATGCGGTCAAGAGCAATGATATAATTTGTAGTATTTGACTGGCATCACATTATTTGTAAAGTCTTAAAAAAATTGCTAAGCTAACAAAGACAAAGGGTGTGCCAGAGAGTTGAATTAGCTACGAGAAGCCTTTAAAGACTCGTCTGTGAGTTTAGAAATTAATATCTAAGCGATGAATGGTCTAAAAAACTTGTGGTAAGAGGAAGTCGAGAGTGTGAAAATCTAACCAATTCAGCACCATTTTGATAGATAAATTTCGATGATATAATGTCTGCTGGTGTTTCCAATTCGTTCCAGATGTTACCATTCCTATATTCTGTATGTACATTCTATTTTATAT
Source organism: Insectozyma parachauliodis (assembly GCA_030565145.1). Classification (NCBI taxonomy): domain Eukaryota; kingdom Fungi; phylum Ascomycota; class Pichiomycetes; order Serinales; family Debaryomycetaceae; genus Insectozyma; species Insectozyma parachauliodis. Next base: position 481,579 of record JAJMBB010000001.1, on the reverse strand, counting down.
GAATATCCATTTCAACTTCCTTACTTCTAACTGGTTCTTGACCATCTTTTATCAACTTCTTTTCTTTGAACAATTTATTCAATTCCCTTTCAATTTCAGGTATCAAATACTCATAATTACAATTTTTTGATCGTACCCTTGATTCCCTAAGTAATCTCTCTGCTTTATCATAATTTGATAGGTGTAAATTTATAACTCCTAGACCATAAGTTGCCAACGCCACCGTTTCGTCAATCTCATTATGTTTATTTTTAATATCGTTTGATATCGATTTGGAAAACTCTAATACCGATTGATAAGATTTTGTAGCAAGATCAATACAGATTTGTTTTGACTTGATAAGATTATCAATTTCGGCTTGTGGTACTTTAGACTCTGATTTTCTCTTGCCAATTTCAATACCTTCAATCTCTTCAGCCTGCATGTACAACAACGACCCCAAGTTACATTGAGATAAAAGAATCTTTGACGGCTCAACATCAGCTAAAAGCATCGACTCAATCATAGAAACTTTTAATTTCGATGCCATTGATAAATCTCCAATTGAAATACAAATAGCACTTAGTAAATCCATGGCGTTGAAGAATTCGTCAGTGAATGGATACCATATTTCCGGCGTCTTGTCGATTCTTTTAACTTCTTGATCCTTATCATCATGGATAATGATTGAGTTTGTATCCAAAACAGCTTTAAAATTTGATTCTTGTAGGTCGTCAATAAAATTATTAAACTTTTTATCTGGTAATAACTTATTCACTTCGTCTTGAGCGATGATTAAATGAGTGATTAATATTGCTTTCGAAAGTTGTGGATTCAATTTATTTAATTCAACTAATTTTATAGCAATTCTCAAATCTTTTTGAATCAAATGCTTCCTATGCTGAGTTGATTTGATTTGTTTTGTACTCGGGTTAGTCAAGATTGAGAGATACAACGTTGCAATCTCGTTGTAGACGAACGCGGCGTCGTTCAACATGTTTAATCTTTCAAACATTTCGGCAATCTTCAACTGGACCCCAGTATATTCATCCGAGACGGGATCGATGTTCAACCTCTTGCATTCGTGCAATGCTTCAATATAGTGCTTCAAAGCTAGCTGGTAGTCAAACTCGCCTCGATCGCTCTCCGCCCACAACCCCTGGCGTAGTAGTTTTGCCACCGAGGTTGGAAAGGTATGTTTTGGCCAATAGATATAGTACAAGCAGGTCAGAGCAACACTGACACCAATTGAAGTGTAAATAAATTTTTTCAACCATGATGAGCCAGGTCTCGGGTATGAATACGGATTGTGATAGTTTCGCCTTGCACACCTTGACACATATCGAATGTTTGTTGCAATCCTGATCATGAGACGTTGAAGCAAAGAAAAAAAAAAGATCTGTTAAAAATAATCACTGTTGTTATTCTCAATGTCTAATATATTGTCAGTGTTTAATCCGCCGCCAGCTAGGAACTTCACTGACGAGGAGATTCATCAGCAATGCTTGCCGTGCACCGCGTTGCAGTCGGTGGTCGGGTTGGGTGGGGGGTTGTATCTCAGCTCGCCTAATCAGTTCAAGGATAAAGTGACTGGCAAGATCGATTTAGTGAAGAATCCACTATGGTGGCAGAGGTCCGTCAAAGGTGCAGGAATAATCTTGTTTGGGTTGGGTGCCTACAGAGCAGGTGAAGTAATACAGATGTTATGGAGTAAGAAATTTGAATAATCTAGGAGTTTTAATTTGTAAATAGGATTAATAAATGGTAATGAATATTGAAAAGGATAAATTAGATAGAAACTTGACTATCATTTATGAAGCAGGGAAAAGTTGGAGATTGATAAGTGCTGGAAACAATATTTGAAGCATAGGTCAAAGATTATTAATATTAACCTGAGTGTATAATGATTTGAGAAAAATATTCAATATTTACTTTATTGAGATTTTGATTGAAATTCTGTAGACAAGAAAATTGAGATGAAAAACACTCCCTAACATGTGTTTTAAAAACTCTTGAGATCTTTAAACTTGTCATTTACAGTATTTTATCTCTGTGTATTGATTGATACAGTATCTTTGATTCATCGAGATACTTCGTGGGACTGCACAAAGTAGTTTTAAATTGTGTCAAAAATATGACATTTAGGGCGGTTCATAGAGTCTATCTGAATTATGCTTGTACCCGCCCTGGAATTTATAAAGTTTTATAATTTGTACCCATTTACGTAGGTTATGAAATTTCGATACCACACATTCTGTTCAAGTTTGACAAGGTTTTTCCGAAACAATATAGAATTTAAGGTTCAATAAATTTTCGGTTCGGGCTGCCGAGTCAGAATTAACAATAAGCCGGAGTCGAATGTGCTCGCAAAACAAAAAAACCAAGAGTCAACTCAATTTCATGGCTTGAATTAGAGAAAAATAGAGCACTGACAGTGAATGCGAAATCAAGTCAATTTGATGGCTTAAGTAAACAATTTTTCCGCGACAAAAATCTAATTTATAAGGTTTCCAATTTTGGCAAAGAAAAACCCAAGGTTCAATACAAAAATGTTCATCCAACAGCGTTGTCAAGTGATCTAAAGAGAGTTTTGTCCTTCCCCGTTTGAGAATCTATCCCGAAATCGCAACAGCAAATATAACGCACCGCATACATGAGCTAAATGCACAAGTGACTAAAATGGCAACAACAAAGCATTTGTATAATTTCCAAAGTTCCAACGAGCTTCTGAATAACCTTTTTAATTTTTTTACAAATATACTGTAAGGGGGAGAAAGAAAAACTGGTAATAAATTCAAGGGAAAAATTCAAAAATTATTGAAAATTCAAAGTTGAAGACAAAGTAGTTGATTCAATTATTTTCATTGAAGCTTGATAGATTGGGCTTGTAATCTCCATCTTCATCTGGTGAAAGATTTGCCGATCTTAGAGATGGAAATTTTCTATTTTTTTTGTTGTGTTCAGTGTAAAAATTTGTTGGCCGTGTCATGCAATATAATCCTATCCGCATGAGCTTAAAAGATTATACATAAGTAACATACTTTTATATGGTTCAAAACCACAAGCAGTTGCAAGTTTGCTAACGAATAAACAATCAATTTTTGATGTTGAAGTCTAATATCATTCAGGAACCAAGAACCACTAAGAATTAACAGAATGAAGGTTGGATATTAGGCTTAAAATTATCAATTTAAATAGCATAGTTCAGTTTAAATAGGATAGTTTCATAACGTACATCTTCATTTTGAAGTAAAAACAACAGCAACAACAATATCTAGAATGATGATAATAAGAAATTCGATGAAATTGTTTTAAATTTGTTTGAGTGTGTCGTGGTTGTCAATTGAGAATGATTTTGAATTATCCATGGAAAATCAAATATGGTGCTTCTATTTCTTATTCCAATTTTGACGCTTAACTTTTGATTATAATGAAGTTAGGGTATCTCAAGATAATATTGTTATATTATTTGGCTAGTCAACAATAGACTTAAGAAACGAAATGACATGAAATAACGAAGGCACACAAAATAGAATTAACCAACAATTCTAAGATACTAAAGAAAACAATATCCATGTATTGATCACACCATAATGTCTAATTAAAACGTTAAAGAATAAAAATTGTTGGAACATGCCAAATCTGGTAAGGTGATAAATTATAGGCTATTCTTTTAATCTTCCCCCCTTCCCCCTTTCTCCCTCCCCCACTGTACCCCCACTTTCACTTTCTCATTAGTTTGGCATTTATATTCTAAAGTAATTTTTGGTATCGCTTCGTTGATGTCAAAATTCAAATTCAGAAATGATAGACTTCCATTGAATATGGATGTTTTTGTAAAACAAGATTTAGTTGTCAACATACATGTAGCAAATCAGAATGTTATTCTCTCACTAATGATTGTTAAATCTGCAACCAAATCGATAATTTATTACTAAAAATTACAGATTGACTAAAAGCGAAAACTAAAAAAAATAAAAAAAGAGAGAACAGAAAACATTTATAAACTTTAGACGTACATTAACTTTTCATGTTTAACAACCAAACTTTGAAAAGTTAGTTTAGAGACCCAAAACATCAATTCAACAACATAAAGCTCAACAAGCACAATGAATACTTTTGGATATTGTTCTCCTCCAGCTTAGTATCACCACTTAAGTTTCAGCACTAGCAGCTAAATCTTTAATTATTATTATCAAACTTCATCAAACAGTTTTTTGAAAAGAGTAAAAAAGGGAGGTGTGACGTCGGATAATTGATTATGCGAAGATTTTCCGGGGGGTCCTTTTCAAAAACCTAACTCAGCGTTATCGATCTGGTGGATTTTGAACCTTGATCTCCTCTATCTCCTCCTCCTTTTTCTTTATAAACTTCAAAAGATCAGTCTAAGATGGTACTAAATTATTCAGGTTCATTACTAAGATCAAGAAAATATATACTAATCAAATCGAGTTGTATCATTTGATAGCTAATGAACATAGGTGTTTTGTTATTTTAATTGTTATCGATTTGACTAGATCATACAGATTTTGCCATTGCTTGTTACAATTGAATATGTATGCAGTGTAGTTATAGAAATGTTGAGTGTATGTATTGAGAATAATTATTATTACGAATCTTGAATCTTATAGAAGACTCAACTGAAAACACACTGTACATACTAATTATGTACACAAATATCAATATATACAAAATTTGTATGCACGACTGGTTCTATCAGGTTTTTTTCAATGATTCTTTTTTTTACCTGCTGGGTGTAAAAGTAGATCACGTATTAAAGGTTAAAACAATAGACGGTTGAAAACATAACCTAATATTGTGGAAAAAGTGGGTTTACAGCCTAATTTGGAAGTTGAAATAAAGGAGACAAAGGAGAGAAGGTAGAGGGGAACAACAGGTAGTAACATTTCTGTATTATCTATAATTCTATTGTATTCATCTCTTAGCCTTCGATAACCGTGAAAAGTCTCTATTTGAAATTCTAATATGAAATGAGGCAATTCTTACTATTGTTGAGGAATTCTTGCAAATGTTGAAACTCAGTTTAGGTACATTCAAATTATACTCTCGGTTTGAAAATATAGATTTCCGAATAGCAAAGAAGAAAAAAATAAATAAATGACAATAAAAAAAATCTCGGACTTATGTTAAACTTCAAAAGAAAGATCTGGGTTTTCTCCACTGGAATATCAAATTTTGTTACAACTATATAAATTTCAAACATTAACCATCGAGTGATTGCTCGTAAACCAAAGTTTTTCTTATTAACATATCAGTAATAGATTCAACAAGTAATCTTGGTTCTATTCAGAAAGGTTTAAAAATAAATTGAAATTCAAAAGATTTTAGACTAAAATTTATCTCATAACCACCTAGAGGAAAAATAAATTATTTCTATTATTAACTTATAACAAATATCATATTGCGATAAATTTAAAACGAATCTCATTAGTAAAACTGAAAAACAACCATTTTATTCTACTATTATTTTACTGATCAAATCGATTAAAAAAAAACGATGGAAAAAAAAACGATGGAATAATTTTCAGTTGAGTGTTAAACTTTCAAAACATTCGATAAACTTTGCTTCTTCTTTTCTCTTGGAGACTAATTTTTTTCTCTCAGTTTCGTTTCGAAACTCGATAATCGTGACGGTTAGACGATAACATTTCATTTTAATCATTCGTTTATAGTTTGTCATACTGCAGGAAAGTAACAAAAAAAATGATATGTTGAGAATATAATTTAATTGGATTGATAAAAAGTTACAAACAACACAAAATGTAGCATGTATACCGGGTATGTATAAATGTTATTCCTGATGTGTAATAGGTTAAATGTTTAAGCTTAAAGCAGTAATATTAGATTTACCCACGGTACATATCTTTTTATAACCGTAAAATTTGTAGAATAAAAATTCAAATGTTGCATGATAAATTATTCATAAATTTGATAATTGTAATCAATTTAAGCAAGGTAAAGATCATTAACTCAACATGCTTTGTAACTTTTATGTACCAGTTGTTGTTTATAATGCTATCCTATGCACCAAATGTTAAGTATACATTACTATCAAAAGCTTTAGTACTGTAGAAAATTGTATATGTAATTATGAATAAATATTGTATAATTTGTGTTGATTCATTTATATGTATATACATATATAAATAGTATATAATTCCATTCAATTTTCAACCTGTTTCAAGAATTTGTTCTGAAAAAGTTATTTACACAGAGATCATTGTTGGTGTTGAGTGTTAGATTTGTTCATCTCGATACTCATAAGCATTCCCATCATTAGATTCAAAAGTTATATCAAAACAGAATTCAAAATAGTTTTCCATTCATTCCTGGTATTATTTTGTGTTTTGAGATTTCCCACCAGTTCCATCTCAAATTTATCTTAACCAAAACATCTCAGTTTATTTATCATTGAATCATCACCTTTCTCTCCACAAACATTCCTTGCAAGCATTGACTCTTTGATTCAATAATAATCTTGATTTAACACTAGATACCTAACTTTTGTACTCCAGAAATTCAGAAAAAATAAAATAAATTATATTTACAAATATTTACTATATTATTGTTATTATATCTATAATATTCATCTTGAAAAATCATTTTTCAATTATAAATTTGATTCCATTCTTTTTTCAATTCATCATCAACAGTAAATTAAACTATACTGTGTTATCTTCAAAATAGAAATAAGTCAAAGTGTCGGCAACTACAACAGCTTCAAATAATTTGATTTTTAAATCATTTTTAATGGATCCACCATATTTGGAACAACATTTGGATAATTTGCAACTGCATAACCCACAACAACAACAACAACAACAACAACAACAACCACAGGTATTACAAACACTTCCAGTACATACTCAACAACATACACTCCATCAGGATCAACATCAACTTTCTCCTCAGATGAATGTCTTGCCCCAACATCATCAACAACAGCTCCCGCAACAACAACAACCTCTTTTCAGTGAAAGATTCCAACAACAACAACAACAACAGTATCAGTTGCAGTCTCGAATCAACAACACTCAGCTGATCCCACTAACTTCATCTTATGTACCCTTACAGATTAATCATACAAACACTAATCATGCCTCACCACTGTATTCAACACAGAACCAATATGGAGTACACAATGGCTCCACGCAATCTTTAAGACACACTAGTTATGATTTGAATGAACATCTTCAACAACAACAACAAAATCATCATCATCAACAACATCCTCCTCATCATCAGTCTATCGCAAACACTTCTGGATCAATCACTCCAAACTCCAACATTCTTAGCTACAATAATAGTGAACGTCATTTAGTAGCCCCAATACCCCCACTACATGTCCAGCAACAATTATTTACAAAACAAGAGAATCATCAGGAAGAACTCAATAATGATCATCAACTTCAACATTCACCTCAGCAGAATGATGATTTTTCAACTCCACAATCAAATCAAAATGGTTTGAAACTTACTTCCGAGCATCAAATGATAACATCAAGCTGTACAAGATGTAATAAAGAATTTAATCAACAAATTATTATACCAAAGGTGAATCAAGCAAAAGGTGGATCCAAATATTTAACCAATCCAAAAATTTTCAAATTATGCCAACATTGTAGAGACTTACAACGTCAAAGATCAAGAAGATGGCAAAAGAAGACCAAAGACAAATTAGGCGTTTGTCGCAGATGTGGATCAGATATCCCATTACAAGAAAGAAAATTTGTCTTATGTCCAAATTGTAGACAAAATTTAAGAACAAGAAAAGCTAATAGGGCAGCTCAAGGTAAATGTGTTCATTGTTCTGGACCTTTGGATACTTCAATTCTATTAAAAGATTCAAATGGTAATATCAAACCAGAACACATTGAAAATGATAATTATAACGATGATGATGATGATAATAAGAAAAATCTTTATAAAGTTTGTCTAAGATGTAGAGAAAATGATAAAATTAGACGAACAAATTTAGAGAAAATGGGTAATTGTAATCGATGTGCAAAAGCTTTAGATCCAAATGATTATGGTAAACATAAAGTATGTATTAATTGTAGGTCAAAAAAGAAAAAGTCGGCTAATTTGAGTCCATTATCGGCAAATCAACAAAATCCTGATGAATCAGAACAATCACAACAAGAGCAGCAACAGCAAAATTACAATCCTTTACCAAATTATGATGCACAACAACATCACCAACAACATCACCAACAGCAATATTCTCAGTATTCGTCTCAGCCTACAAATCTGCATCAACCGTATCCACATAGTTTACCACCCCATTATTAGAATATACAATCTTATAGAATTTTTTTTTATTTGAAAGAAAGTACTCTTAAATTATAAGCATAAAGTAAAAACTGAAGAAAAACTAGAATAAGTTTACGCAATATTCATTCTGTCATCCTAAACAGACTTTTATAACTTGTTGTAATAATGAATGTATTTGTAGAAATCAAGATTTTATGGTTCAAGTACTAATGCTCTTTTGAAAGCAATTTACAAAGCCTGAACCGTTTTGTCATATTTCAGATCCAAATTTGATTGACGTCAATAACAAAAATCATTACGAGATCTAAGTTAGTTGTCTAAAAGGTTTTCTAACCAGATTAATCATGAAGCATGTCAATTTAAACTTGTTTTTTTTTTTTGACACCGAAGTTCGATTTGCATTGAAAATCTTCGATTCACATAACCGCAAAAATATTTGATAACACTTACTCCGTGGAGGTACCGAACTAACTCTTAATTTTGTTTCTTTTATATTCAACTTAACTAGTGCTCATACAATTGAATTATTTAAAACATTGATCTACCAGCTTGTCTGGAATACCTTTATAGTAATTCTTATGGATCATGAGATCAACAATAAGAGGTTCCTGCAAGTTTTACGAGGTGAACAAAAATTAAACTTCACGCTTTGTGACCGAGACCAAATACAAAGTTTTTGTATTAAAGTTGAGATCAGTACACAAATTATCAACTGTTTCTTTGTTATAAATTTGTTACCAAATCTGTTCTTAATAATTTGTGCTTCCGCTAAAATTAATTTTTTGGAGTAGACGCCGCGTATCATCTCCAATTCGGAAGGATTAATTTACTCGAGTATTTATGATTCAGACCAAAATTATACAATAACAAAGTTTTAGTTTCTTTAATGTTTACTTAAAGATACCAAATTTTATATACTGGCTAGTCACGTCTAGAATGCTAAAATTTACTCATTCAAAATGGCATTTGGTCTAGTTATGTTTTGACAACCTTTCCCATAGCCAAAATAACAATACTTCCTGGTATAACCAAGACCGGCAAAACAGCGCCGAAAAATAGCTTAATTTGCAAGCTGTTATGTTACAAGTGATTTCAGATCAAAGACGAAAAAGGCAGTCAAAATCCTTGTTTTGCTCTGCTTGTAGCACCACTTTGAGTAGTTTAAATTTTCTTGCATTCCATACACCCAGATCTATATCTATCTAATTTAAACAAGTATCATCTGACATAGAACCTTTATTCAGTGCTGTACTTTCATGATCATATACGTTATCAGTGAGCTTGATCAAATCAGCGGTTATTCATCACTTTGTATCTCATCTCTAAACATCAGCAATGTGATAGCGATCAAAAACAAAAAATTTAATACTACATCTGATAGATCGTGATGACTATTGATCTACAAGCTTTTGGAATAACGGTGTAATTACCAACTTGAGTGGTTGCATACAAGAAAATAGTTTGTAAACAATTCTTAGTTCCATTAGTGTAGTAAAGATATCATCTGAAAAGTGCTCGATTTATTAAAGCTCGCTATATACAAAAGCCAAACTATATTTTGAAACGTACAAACCAATTTAAGTTTTTATTTACAAAAGGTTGATGTTCTGGAAATGTTTATCGATTACAGTAGTGAATATCTTCATAGTTATCACTTTTATAGCCGAGTTTCATATTAAGGCTTCAATCTCACCATAAACAATTTTCTGTTGATGATTGAATCGAAATTGACTGGGGACCTAATTAATAATTTTGCTTGCACCTCTATCTTCAACTTAGACACTAGCTTTTGAATTGATTCAACTATTGACTCTAATCTTTCATAAAATCAATTGAAGAACTTTGATTGAGCTCATGTGGCAAACTCTTACAAGAAGGCTTTTTTCCAACATTGTAACTTTATGCTACAGTCTATGGCTACTTATGCTCTCAATGTGTATGACCATCAAGTCCAAAACTTAAGATCTCCACCTAGAATTTCTATTTGTAATGTTGATTCATCAGCTATATAATCAGAAATCTTAAAACTTCATACTTGCACACCTTTTTCAATTTCTAGCATCAAGTTCTCTATTTGTGTATCTATTGAGTAGAAAAAAAAAGTTGAAACTTCATATACAATGGATCTCCCATGGCATCATGATGATGCTGGTGAACCAATAAATCTTCAACTAGATTCAAACGTCATACATAGTTCCAAGTCGTTGGATCGAAAGAACTTTAAAAACTTATCGTTGAAATCACAAACACAGCCTTCGACACCAGTAACGCAAGACTCACACATCCATATCAAAGAGCCAAATTCATTACGACAAAAGAGACAACTTCAGGCTCCAACATTGAATCTCAACTTGAATTCTACCACCGAATACGAACCTAGGTTGCCACCAATTGTCAAACAAACGGTACCTAAACTCTCCATTGATGACAGTGCCTCACACCATGAGTCAAGCTTACCCGTCAATCAAATGTCAAATCTACAATTGAACAATAAGCGGAAAAACCGCCAGACTGTGATTTCATCAATTTCTCCAACCAAGTCATCAAATAACTCGCCACTAGAGTCAAATCTCAATTTGAACCTAAACCCATCTGCGTCATCTCCTTTAGAAGCTAATTTAAGATTATTAAACCAGGCTAAATTAGCATCTTCACCTTCATCATCGTCTTCCATATCTCCACCTATTTTATCAACCACATCCAACTTGAAGTTAAATTCATCAGATCTAATAACACTTAAACAGTTGGGCTCAGGAAATTCAGGTACAGTATCGAAAATACTACACCTACCAAGCTCTAAAATCATGGCAAAAAAGATTATTCACATTGATTCGAAGCAGATTATTCAAACTCAAATAATCAGAGAGTTGAGAATATTGCATGAATGTCAATCACCTTTCATCATTGAATTCTACGGTGCATTCTTAAACACTAATAATACCATCGTTATATGCATGGAATATTGTAACTGTGGGTCTTTGGATAAGATTTTACCGTTGTGTCAATACGGCCAATTTCCTAATTTTGTACTTAAACAATTATCCTACTCGATTCTAAATGGGTTAACTTATTTATACGAGACGCATAAGATTATTCATCGAGACATAAAACCGAATAATGTGTTGATGACCCACAAGGGCGAATTTAAACTATGCGATTTTGGTGTAAGTAGAGAGCTAACAAATTCTTTAGCCATGGCAGATACCTTTGTGGGTACTTCGATGTATATGTCACCAGAAAGGATTCAAGGATTGAACTATGGCATAAAATCAGATGTTTGGTCAATGGGATTAATGTTGATAGAATTGGCCACTGGAAAACCCGTATGGTTTGATGACGAGGATGATGAGGAAAATTATTCAATAGATTCAAACAAAAGCTTTAAAGGTCCTGAAGGTATATTGGATCTCTTACAGCGAATAGTTAATGAAAAAGCACCAACTTTAACTGAAAAAATTAATAATAGGACAAATTCATATTATGATAAAAAATTATGCACATTCATAGACTCATGTTTGATTAAAGATGACAAGTTGAGAAAATCCCCTTGGCAATTATTACAAGACAATGATGGCTTTTTAAATGGAATCGAGCAAGGTTTATACAATAAAGATCATAAGGTCTGGGCTAAAAAGATACGTAAATCAAGCAAAAGTAAATAGAATTAGATATAAAAGACAAGTATATACAATGTAAAAAGTCCATTTTCATGAAAGCTAAAACAACAAAAATAGACTTCTAAAAGTATAGTCTCTTATGTTGATAAGATGATAAGAACCAAATAATTATTACTTCACAAAAATGTTAATTTATCACTCAAAGACTCAAAGTGAACAAGGATTGTTTCACTGTTGAGTGATATCATCTTTGACCTTAAACTGTAATGGTAGTGCCAATCATTTACAATAAATTTTTTTCTTATAATAAGTCTTTCGAAAAATATCGTATCATGTTTCAATATACTCAGCTACAATTGTGGTAAAAACAGCGAGATCAATGAGAAGACAATTTGGCTGCAAAAATCACGTGTAAAAAATTGTTAGTGCATTTCTGTAATAATTGGACTTAAGTTAATATTTAATTAAATATTTAGTAAGTATATAATTGATATCAGTCTTGAATAAAACACAGATTTATTCATTCAAAAAAAGAATAGAGCAAACAGAAACATTAATATAAGTATAACAGCTTACCTAGATATGTTTTTGTATGCTGCTTTGAAAAATCGAATTTTAAAAAACTGATTTTTTAAAGCTTGAGTTAAATTTTCTCTCTCACTATCCTAATTAATCTATGTTGATTTGAACAAATTTGTCCTTGGCTATCTCAGATTTGCCGTTTGTGAAAACCACTTGTTGCGAAACACGGATGAATAAAATGCAATCAATGGGCAATTGTTGAGCAATACGACTTGTCATGTAAGAATAGTATAAAGATTCTGAGCGTAAGGCGCTTTATCACAACCCCAAACTGAATTTAATCAGTTTGTGATTATTCAGTATGAGGATGAGTAAAATCAAAGCAGCTCAAATTAATTATTATTATTTGTTTAAAATTTTACACATTTAAATTTCATTCTATATTCAAATTGTTTGTATATTTATAAATCATTTATATCATCACTTACAGCTTTTGATATCTCGACTCCTTGAACTTTTTGATTGTACAGTTGAGTTGGTTGAAATTTTCTTGTACTTCTAATTTCATCCATTGCATAACCTGGTATTTTGATATTCCAATTCTTTTCAAGATTTAATTGAATATCTCTTGGCTCGATACTATCTACTTTTCTATGCTTTGCTAATCTGCATGCAAAACTAGTTATTGAATTAATAAATTCGTCAGCCAAATCTAACAAGACTTCCTCAACATTTCCATCAATTACAGTTTTACCGTCACCTTCATCAACTCCTATTTGACTGATTAAATCATTCAACTTCCTTTTATTTAATATTCTGCCTCCATTCTCGACTGAATTTATACCACCTTCAAGATCGAATGTTGGTAATTTTGTAATTGCTGGTGAATCTAATAGTATTCCAAGTGAATTTGCCGCTCCTCCAGTTAAAGTTGGTCTTGTATTTGAAGAATCGAATGTTGTGATTGTTGGTGGTTTAACATTAATTGATGTAGATATTGGGATTGAAGGTACGCTAGGTTTGGTGATTCCTGCCAAATTTAATGACATTGAAGATTTAGATTTAGAAGGTGATGATGATTTGTTATTGTTGTTGGAATTACTGGGTGATCCAGCAGTTGCAGGAGGTATAGACACTGGTGAATTATTTGATACAAATGGTTGTTGATTTTGTGCAGGTGGTAATGATGGCACTTGTTGTTGTTGATTAATTGGTGTCTGTTGTGGCTGTGGTTGTGGTTTATAAGGAGAACTAGTTGATTTTTGTCTCGTTAAGTTTGGATGTTGTTGAAATTGGGCCTGAGGAGTCATGGAAGCTTGCCTACTAGGCACTTTTCTTTGTGGACCTGATACTAAAGTAGGATTAGGCTGAGAAGATGGAAATGGAGTTGAAATCTGAGAATTCATACCTTGAGGTATAGCTTGAGACATTTGAGGAGTTTGTCTAATTTGCATTGGAGTTGGCGCCGAGGACGGTGAATGAGCAGGTATTTGATTATTATATTGAGAAACGTTGTTTCTCTGTACATACTGTGGAGGTTGTACTTGGGGTGAATAGTGGTGCTGAATTTGATTGGGAGCTTGTAGAGGTGAAGGTTGATGTGGGATTTGTTGCTGGGGGTGAGGCTGTTGGGATTGTGAAAGTTGCTGAACATGTTGAGCTTGCTGAGGTTGTTGAAGCTGTGCACGATTCTGTTGTGAATTTTGTAGTTGCAGATTTTGTTGTTGATTTTGATTTTGATTTTGTTGGTTTTGATTTTGATTCTGTTGATTTTGTTGTTGTTGTTTTGCTTGATGTACTAATTGATTTCTCATGTATATACCGATTTTTTGAAATTGTTGGAATTTAGTTCTATATTCAATCAATTCTTTGTCAATAATCACAATTTGTTCTTGAGTTGCATTTCCAGCTTTCTTACTTTGCTCTAGTAATTGGATTTTTCTTTGAACTTCAGTTAATTTCTGTCTGATTTGATTAAATCTTTCCATTGTTATGTTACTACCACCTCCTATGGTGACCCCAGCTGCTGAACCGCTTCCTGCACCTGAAGATGTACTTGAACTCATACTTCGTAATAGTGTATCATTATTTTGTTGTTCTTGTTGTTGCTTCTCTAGATGCTTTCTACTTAGTTCCTCCAATTGCTGTTTATTTTTTGGTATTTGATTCTGTTGAGGAGATTGTTGAAACATCATTGAAGATTGTTTTTGAGAAGAGTTTGGTTGCGGTTGTGACTGTTGTAACATTGGTGAGTTTTGATTCATTAAGCCAGATCCATTACCATTTTGCATATTTTGTTGTGCCAAAGCTTGAGCTTGTTGTTGCACTGCTGCAATTTGTTGCTGATCAATATTCATACCGTTTCTCTGTTGTTGTTGATCAATGTTGATTCCATTAGTGTTTACACCATTTCTTTGCTGCTGCTGTTGTTGTTGTTGTAACATTCTTTGTTTCTGGGCTTGATATCTCTGTAATACTCTTCTTATATTTTCGGCCCTTTGAAAATGTTGCTGTCTGACCTGCTCATCAGTTGTGGTTTTAGCTATTTCGAAATCACTTCTCATTGCTTGAACCAACTGAGCTAATTGCTGAGGTTGGATGTTCAAATTCATTGGTGGTTGATTATTTATGCCTGAACCATTGGTGCTGGTGTTCCCGTTGTTGGTTCCATTGACATTGGTGTTCCCATTGGTGCTCCCGTTGTTAATGCCGTTGTGTTGTAGCGTCAGGCCCTCGTAGGGCTGTTTCATGTTGTTACTATTCATTGTAATGTAGAAATTGAATCCTTGATCAGTTTATGATCAGTGTATCTGTTTGCTCAGATCTTGCGGCAGGATCAAATACTTCTCTAGCCCTACAGCCAATATATCACACACAAAACCTTGATTCAATGCCCGTATAGATCAAATTGGATGATCTGCCTTGTTAATCTATTGTGAGTAGAGATTTTTGATAAATTTATTTTTTCTACAATCTAGTTCAAATTCACGACACGCAACATAGGACAAGACACTAAAATGTTACATTCTATAGTTTCGGGTAGAAAGATCAACATTAGATACATGTACAATTTGAGAATCGAGTCATTGGTGAATAACTAATATGTATTAGAATCTATCAAATTTATATCATTCCTAAACCTTTTCAGAGACAACTGTATGCGATTTATTACTATTCTTCTCTGCAAGCTTTTCCTTTTGAGCTTTTTCTTCCTCGAGTTGTTTGAAAAACGCTTGATAACCATACCTTGAATTTGCTCTAAGCTGTGGTCCATAATAGCTAAATACAAACGGCACAGGAACCATGGCTAATGCAATGAATGCAAAGATCGACGCAGCCCAACCGATTCCAACATTCTCAAACATTTGAACTGTAAATAACGGGAAAACTGAAGCTAACAAATAACGCAAAAGATTATTTGCAGCCATGGTAGAAGCAACATGAATCGGTGGGAATGACATCGAATAATACAACACTACTGAAAAAAATACCAAGATTAACCCAAACCCAAACGGCACACCGCTAGCAGTGGGCGCCATCCAATGTACAGAGTCATTTCTACCTGTCCAGCCTAACCAAAACAAAGCAATAGGTAAAAAAATCGAACCAATCTTACCAACCAATAATTTTTTTTCAGGTGGATCCCAGATTAACTTTCCCTCTGCATCACGTTTACCTCTTGTTCCATCTGGATTCTTGGGGAAAAAGATAACCATGTCTAATATTACATATAAAGCAACACCCAAACATAAACCAAGACCAACTCCAATAAAAGGTAATCCAGATGTACCCAAATCCATATGATATACCCCTCTGAATATCACTGGAAATGCTTCAAAAAATCCAAATAACACAGCAAACACAAACGCAATATATGTCGATAAACATGTGACTATTGGTTCTGTAGTTACAAATATTAAAGGCTTGACTAAATTTACAGTTATAATTCTTTTAACAAATGCTAAATTAAATTTTGGTGTGTTAACGTTCAAACCTCTCTTCCTTGCTCGTCTTGCTAATATTATCGGTTTATATGTCTCTGGAGCTAACAAAGCAAATGGCCAAATTGCTCCAAAAAACATTAACAATACCCATGAAGCTGACCATTGCCAATTCTTATATTCAGCGGCAAAACCTCCAATAATTGGACCCAAGACCGGGCCTAAAAACGGACATAAACAAAACAAGGCAACAGCAAATGATTGATCGCTTGGTTCGTTTGACCATAAATCAGATATGGTACCACTAGCAATTGATAAACTTGGACTTGAAAATAATCCACAAAAAAATCGTAACACTAATATGGTTTCAATATTCTTAGCTAATCCTACCCCCATGGTAAATAACATTGCAATTGGCCACGGAATTACATACATTGGCTTTCTGCCAAAAATCTCAGATAATGGACCCGCTATCGTTGGACCAAGTGCTAGACCAATTAAATAAAAAGTTAGCCCCGATATACATAGCTCTTGAGATGCACCAAACTTCATACTTAATTCAGTGACACTAGCTGTATATAAGGAGGAACCTAATGAACAACATAAACACATTATAGCAGAAGTATATGTTATAATCCATTTCTTCCAATGAGGCCAATTATGAGGATTGGCCATATCATCTGGGCCATCATAATCTAAATCCTTGACTTCAATCAAGTCAGAAGAATTATTAGCATCATCTATTTTATTTGCACTCTCGAGTTTGGCTATCTCTTCATTAGCAGCTTGTTCAATAGATTTGTGAGATTGTATTCTTTCAATCGTACATTGTTTGTTCAATCTGTTTTCTTCAATTTCATCCGAATCTTCCATGTTTTCGGGTATGTATTGTTTGGGATATAGTTCATCTGATTCAGAAGACGAATTTGGATGTTCCTTGTCTGTAACTTTAGAATCCAAGTGATTTTTAACCGTTGAATCGTCATTATCTGATACATCAAAACTAGTGTTATCTATAGAATTGTTTGAATGATTATTATGACTCTCGTCTGCGGTTTCATAAGCTGACAAATCAGTATTGGAAGAAAACGACTGCCTTGGATCGACTGAAGGATTATTGCCAACAGCAGCCTGTCTCAATTTGGATTCTTCTTCTTTAGAAGTACCTAAGAACCCCATAATGCAATGTAAGAATTAACTAAGATTTGAAAAAGTGAAAATGACAAGGATTGTGAAAAAAGCAAAGAATTGAGATGTAAGGTTTTATAAAAGTATAATGAATTTGCTGACGAACCTGCTTTTGTTTTGACACAACAAGCTAATTAAATAAGTGTATACTTTTAAGTATCAGGCGGAATGGAAGATGATGAAAAGTTTAAATAGTGAAAAGGATGAAACTCAAAAGATGAGGAAATGCCACAGGATAATCAAAATGAAATGTATAATGTTAAACAATAAATTTCATTTACACAAGAGACATCAAGCAGAGACAAAAAAATAAAAAAAAAAATTAAAAAATTAACTTATATTAAAAGCTTAAATCCGAGGTTACAAAGAGCCGTACGTAGACGTGTATTAAATCCGATAAGTATATAATAACACATTTGTCAACCAAAAGCTTTATAAATGATTTTAAAATATGAGTTAAGTACTTATCTAGTCTTTTACTTTCAAGCAAAGTCGTTTGAATAAGCTATATGTTTGCAAAAGTATTCCAGCCGTGTGCGAGTTAGACCTCAAAAATGGTCAGATATAGTGCTCATGGAAATAATAACCAATACTACATAAAAAAGCATTAAACAAAGAAATATAGTATACCTTTAAGCAAGTCAATTGAGTTTGACATTTTTTAACTAACAATTCTTTAAAAATTTTCCCCGTCTCCAGCGAATGGATCTCTCATTAATTACTAAATGAATCTTGAATTTGCAGGTTTAATATGATGGTATGTCATTTATCCTGAATCTTAGTGTTTGAGAAATCGTATTTGACACCTAAATTCAGACACATAAACTAATACAAATTTGTTATTGTTCTATACAAGGTATTAGATTTTTTATTATATTTATCCATTTCCGCTCTATTTTTTGGCCTTCTGCGTCCATTCCATCGCCAGGGCTTGTATAGTCAATCTTTGTATTCCATCAATATCTTTACTTCGTTTGCCCTTGAATGATTCTCCTAACGGTATCTAAGATCAATTAGAATAAATTTAATTGCCGAACTCTATAATTCAGCATGGCTCATGCTAATTTATTATCTCAACTCTTTGTTTTGTGTTTCGTTTGTTGCACACCCATCGGCTTTATCTGAACAAGTCCGGTTCTTAAATTTGATAAAAAGTAAGATCAAACCTAAACACAGAGAGATCACAAAATCGTTCTTAAAATGTCAACACTACTACACGTTCATGAAAACAAATTCACATCAGTCATTCATTATATCTATTGCACTTTTTTTCCCCTCGAACTGTCTAATTGTTGTATAGTATCTCCGTAATATGCTCTTGCCCTAATATAACCAAACGTGAAATTACACCCAAATATTGTTACTATGAATATTATCAAAAATAGGTAAAATTTCAAGCTTAAAGGTTCAACTAAAGAATTTATAACTAATCCTATAATTTCAGCACTAATTAAACTTGTATTACCAATATGATTTGGGTCTTGATTCATTATTTTTTCAAAAATCTTACATTTATTAATTAATAAAGGGACTAAATCTTCATCATCACAACCATTTTGATAATATGAATTTCTAGCTTCATCAATACTCATTTTGAGTCTTAGCCTTTGTTCATTTAACTTATACTGTATATCTTTATTCATCGATGATAGTAAAAACCAAATCAAGAATATAAAAATTAGACTTGCACCAAAATTTACAATTAATTGTAAATATGATGATAACATATATGGAATTCTTTCAATTGGTGATATGTTGGATTTCCAGGGTAATGGTAATTTAATCATTTCTTGTTTGTGATGGTTATAATAATGTAATTTGTTTTCATATTCTTGTTGTTGCAATTTTAATTTGATTTCTAAATTTTGTTGATACTGTTCAACCTGTAATCTATCTTGTTTATCATTTGGATGGTTTTGATTTTCTCTCAATTTTAGTGAACTTGATGAAGAATCCGTATTGTCTTGATAGTAATGATAATGATGATGGTGATGCTGGACCGTTGCTGGATTTTTGAATGCAAAATAAGGACTCTCGTCATTTCTATAATAAACTGGCTCTGTTTTTGATGGTTTTTCGTCTGATGGGGATAAAAAAGAATTCAAATTGGTTGTATAGAATGCAGAGTTATCTCGTTTTGAAAGTTGTTGATTGTTACTTTTAACAGGCTGGAACGAGCTAGTATCAAATTCATAATCAACCGATGTCGAAGATAAGTTTCTTGATTTGCTTGTGCTTTGAATCTTTGGTGGTGGCATCAATAATAATGGTTTTTTGATTGCTAATTTGGCACCTAGCATTGTTGGTGATAGAAATGATAAAAACAGGTTTTCTTCCATCGAGTCTTCATCTTCTTCTTCAATCACAACTGGATTCTCTTCCCTATTAGTTTCCTCTTCTTCGTCATCTATATCCATTGCATCATCCAGTAACTCATTGTTGAAGTTCATTGAATTTTCAATGACAGAATCTTCAACCTTATCATTATCATACCAACTCTTTGAGTTACTCTTTGAATTGTCACTTAGTGATAGAAATCGTAGCAAATCGCCATGATCATTGATATCCGAATATGAAAACCTGTCAAAGGTCATATCTAAAGCTGTACTGAGATCACAGAAAAAATAATAAAATTTAAATTTCACCTCATCAATCAAACATGGGTTCAAAGAAAAAGAAGAAGGAGAAGCAGAAGGATTTCAAGAAACAAAAGCTTAAAGTTGGTAAAACTGCCGCAAAACCTGATAATTACACTGACACTTCGTTTAAATCTAAAACTATTTCTTTACCGAATCAATCAATTTCGATATCTTCAAATTTGCAGCATCAATTATCCTTGTTAAAGCATCATTCTTCAAACACAAGAAAGGAAATTCTACTTTATATTGAAAATCATTTACCCACAAATCCATCAATTTACAAACAATTGTTATCATCACTTTTACCATTAATTATAGACGATTCAAAGCAAGTACGATTACAACTACGTCTGTTATTTAAAAAAATTGCTCTAAATCAACCAGGGTTGCTTGATTTACACTTACGCTCAATCATTTTGTTTGTTATATCTGCAATGACCCATATTCAACCAAATGTAAGAAACACAGTTAGTTTATTCCTTGAAATTTTAATCGATCACTCAAATATCGAATCTTTCTATAATAAAATCATGAAAAATTTTTTCATATTGATGGGATGGAATTTGAATGATGATAAAAAATCAGTGAGTTTAGCTATATCGAATAATGGATCGTTAGAAGAATCATCAAAGAAAGCAAGAATTGATCATATAAGAGTATTAACCAAATTCTTACAAAAAACATTGTTTGAAACAAAAGAATTAAATCATCAGTCTGTCGAGATCTCAATCCATCCACAAAGTTTAAAATATTTGTTGCCAAACAATCCACAACCTTATTCTCCTTTGAAATTGTTCGTCAATGAACTTAAAACCGATTCACATGGTGGGGGTAGTATTTTATCAATGAAAGATTTAGATTCAATATCAACTGAGGATTTATCAACAAGATGTAAAATTATGAATGATATTTTCAAACCAACATTGATCAAAAATTTGAATGCTTTGCAAAAAGAAGGTGGTGACATTGGTAGAGAAGCAAATACCTGTTTAACAGTTTTAAATGGCTTACAATAAATCACAATAATTTTGATTACCAAGATTCAATGTTTCATTATTAAATGCGAGTTAATCCCCGATTCATTTTTTGACCGATCATCATCTTTCAGAGAAAATTACAAAGAAATAGGGTATGATCTCAGATCGAGTGGTCAAGTTGAACTCCCCTATAAGCTCTTAAAAAAATAAAAAGTATTAAATCAATTTATAACTAGAAATATACTAAATAAATATGATCAAAACGAACAGTTGGTTTAACGGCGTTAAAATTGACATAGTTTTTGATGTAAACTAATTATATTGTATGCATTGTATATATTATTATAATGAAAATAATGTTTAAATAAATACATCATGATGAGTGTAATATTATTATGCTGTTCGCTGACCTTATCCTTCCCAGTGAGGCTATTCTCTTTTTGCATCATCGTGCGATTGCAACCAAACTGAAAAATTTCAGATTTTCAAAATCTAAATTATTAGCTTGTCGATTTCCCCAATGTTCAGACTTATACTCAAACCAAGAGTATTTATAAATGTACCCAAGACATTGTGTTTTCCTAAATCTCAGTTCCACCAAAGTTCAATTGTATTAGGTAAGAAACAAAAGAAGGATAAAAAAACTGGCAATAAAGTCTCTTTGGACTCAGATGAGATTATAGATATACCAACCATAAACTTTCAAGATGTAAGAAGCAAATTCGAAAACATAATCACCAAATTCAACAAAATATCTAACGAGATCAAAATGGGTAAAATCAATCCCCAAATCTTTGACTCCCTTGAAATACAAACCAATGACAGCCAAACCGAATTGTTCACATCATTAGCTTCAACAAGTATTAAAGGTAGAAACTTCATAATCACTTTATTTGATCCTTCTAATGGTAAACACATTATAAATGAAGTTATAAAAAATTTCAACATGTCAGGTACAATAGATCCAAATAATAAATTTCAATTGAAAATTCCATTGCCTCCAATTACTCAAGAGAGTAAACAAAATGATGTCAAACATTTAAAAGAAGTATACGAGAAATTCAAGCATAATAAAACTAACAGTTTAAATTTTATCAGAGGTGATATTAGGAATAAATTCAATCTGGCTTTGAAGCATCATCATATATCAGATATTGAAAAAAAACAACTCGATGAGTTGGATAAATTGTTGCATGATTATACCGAAAAGCTATCAGAAGCTTTCAAAACTGCTGAAAAGCAGATTTTAAAGTAAAATATCTGTTTTATATTGTTTGAAAGTTTCTATTACGATTCTTCTGACACCACTTTATGACTTGTAAATTCAAATCCAATAACTTTTTTGATGTGATTTCTTCATTCGTGATACAATAATATACATAAGAATTATCACAGATCATGTACCCTGAAATATTTTCGTCTTTGAAATACGAAAGTTTTTTGTAGTTCAAATTCTGTTGGTTTATAATTAAAGACTTATTATTTTTTAAAAAGCTATAATAGTGAATTGTTTGCAAAATAAAATCTTTATCCGTAATATTTGACATTATGAATTGATTTAGATCTAAATCTTTGTAGATGAAATGTTTTATTATAAAGGGAATCTCTGTGCTAATTGGTACATTTAAATCGTGATTTATATTTGTGATCAAATTCTTCTTAGATTCAACTTTGAAAATAATTGTTGATGCTATATTTTTCAATTTATAGAACGAATTTTTGTTGCTACTAATTAAAATTATCTTGTAATCCATCCAACTTGATACATAAATATATAAAAAACCATTTGAATTAAAATTAGGCATACATAACGGAATCCAAAGATCTTCATTCTCATTTTTCGAAGAATTAATGACAAATAACAATAGCTTCAAATCCTCATTGTGAAGTACGTGATGCTTCAATTTCTTATAGTTTATAATTTTATTCTTATGGGTAAATAATGTAAACAATAAATCATCGTCTTTGAAATCAGAGAATAACTTATTGAGTTTTGTTTTATATGTATGTCGTATTTTAACACTCTGTCTGGAATTAAGGAATTCACTCATAAAAAATTCAAATGATTCAGTCAAGTCTTGACCAAATCCAAAAGACATATTTGAACATAGTAGATCTAGATTTTCAAAATCCAAACAATTCAATATTCTTCTCAAATCATAATTTAACCTGTTTGTGAAATGCTTCTCTATAACTGGTTTTGAAAGTATACTCAATAAATAATTATATAACACCTCCAATTGACTGTTCAACAGATCTACTGTCTCATACTTTAACTTTGAAATTGTGACTAGGTAAATTGGTGATTTGTTTAAAGCTAAAATCTTGCAGTCGTTAGTTACAATTGATTTCAATTGATCATGTAAACCTTCTTGAAATGTAGATAACAAAGTAGTCAAAATACCCATATAACCAAGAATTGAATCATCAGAGCCATTCATTGTATATATAGGTTTACCAGCTGATGAAAAGATAAAAAAATGTTTTAGTTTATTATGGAATATTGAGGAATCATTTGACTTATCAATCTTTACTTTTCGCTCAATGAACTCATTGAGAGGTAGGTCACAATTGAATAAGTCCAAACATGTGCGTTGTGTTGTTGCTTTTGGAATTGTCAAATGAGGTAGATTCAAGTGTATTGAGCTTTGATTATCGTCATTGATTGTGTTATCAGTTGTAAATAGTGATTTTTGATCCGGAGAATTTATATCCCGAATTGATTGAAGCTCCGAATTGACATTTTCGTATGATATAGCAGTAGTTGGTACATTTAGTGTAGCTGATGATGTTTTGGGTAGTAGGGGTCTTGATTCACTATTAATAAGTCCATGAATATCTAAAGAGGACATGTACCAAACCAGGATTTTTTCTACGGTTGACTACAAGTTATTTTCAACAAACAAACAACACTTATACTTTACTTGTCCACTTGACTCAGAAGTATGATTTTTGAATTCTGTCAACTCCAATTTTGAATTGTAAACTGACTTAACTTAATCTACAAGCTTTTGTAAACATTTTGAAAACTGTTCCTTATCTAAAAGATCAAAAATTTATGTTTAGCTGTTATAGTTCGAATTGTAACGATTTTACTATCTTGAGCTCACTCAAAGTGCTAATAAATAGAAGTAAGTTTAAAAACCATGTATGATGATTAATTATTAAAAAATTCGATTTACCCTGTTAATACGTAGGTTATTATATTGATTAATATTAATGAAATATCCCTCAGAAATGTTCATAAAATAAGCCAAACGGTGTCGACTGAACTGGTTGACTATCACTGATCAGTTTATAAAGACCAATTAAAAGCTTGTGTTGAGACTGTATCAAGTGGTACTTGTTTTGCAACCATCACGTGATAAAATTTATCATGAATTACAATTCATGTGCTTATAAATTTAACACTCAGCGCAAGTAATGATTGTATCACTTACATACTTCACTGTTTTGATCAACTTCATACAAATTATTGGTATTGTACTATAAGACTATGTAATTATATGTTACTTATTGCGGGACAATACTATCTCACCTCTTAAATAAGTAATATACCATAAAAACAAATATTAATCCTACACCAACAATTGGTAAATATTGTCTAATCATAGCTTCAAAATTGATTCTTTGAGCCCTTCTTTTATATTTTAATGAGTCCTGCTTTAAACTTGAACTCAAGTCTGACATCTTATCTAACGAATCACCTCTATATAATAAATCTTCAATATTTTTGGTCATAACTTTCTTAACGTCAGCTAAATCATTATTCAATTTATCCAAATTAGACTGAGCCCTTTGGTCCTGGTAGATTTTTTTGGTCTTTTGTAAGAAATTATCAAAGCTCGAAAATCCAAATGGTCTTGCTTGTGAACTCAAGGCTTCATTTCCAAAAGAATTATAAAACTCGTTACTGATTTCAGTCAAATATGAAAATGCTAATTTCCTTGGATATGTCTTTAGACAAATACATATATATATGATATTGTAATGAATCAAATAGTGGATGTTGTACGACCCACTTTCTATAGTCGCTTGAGGTTCTGAATTTGGAGTAATTCTACTAATTAATATCTTACATTTCTTCTTTTGATCTAACAAATCAGTACTCTTATTGTCGTCATCATCGATTGATCCACATAAAGGAAGAGCTAACCAATTGAGTTAGTAAACGAGTAATCATAAATTCCAATTTAACATACCATCGTATCTGTAAATTAAAGTAGACTCAACCATTGAAACTAGTAGTTAAAAACTTGTTGTTACGTAGTGTGATAAATATAGGTTATCGATTAATTAACTATGTGTTTTTTTTTTCTGTTCTCTTTGTAGTGTATCTTGATATTAAAGAAAATTCTATACCATATTAACATCATCACAATCACCATCAACATCGTTATTTAAACATACAAACTTTTTATCATTATGGATCTATCTAATTTGTCAAATGACTTACCAAGTTCAAAACCAATAAAACTAAAAAAAAACACAACTGGTGAAAAATCTGTATCCGAGGACTCACAAGATAATATAGATATAAATCATGAATTAACTAATAACTTTAAAGACGCTGCTAAATCGGTTGCCTCATTATATAATTCTTCATTAAACAATAATTCTAATATCGAAACCATCAAAGCTGATTTTGCTTTGGCTGCTAAATCAGTCGCTACTTTATACAAATTAAGTCAACACCAATATAATTCAAATTTAAATAAAGGATATCTACAATGTTTGAACGACTTCTGTTCGATTTTGACTAATAATGAAGATATAGAAAATTGGGTTTTGACTAGAAAAGCTGAGTTGCTAAATAAAAAAGAATCTACTACTTCTACCGAAGAGTTTAAAATAGGACAAAATTACGATTTTAGTTTCAGCTCAAATCTGATACCACAGCGACAATTTAAACCTAGTGTACCTCCTATATCAGTTCAACATAATATGAAACAAAGAAATACATTGTCTTTAGCACATTTGAAGAAATTACAGTCTAAGAAATTATCTGAATCTTTGAAATCCGATGATTCAAGTGAAGGTGAAGAAGTTTTAGATATATCTACAGGTTTGAAAAGGCAACAACAATGGAAATATAGTCCATCGAAAAAGAAGAAAAAATTGTAAAGTTAGTTGAACTATAAAATTTTTGTTGATGCTTTTTTATGAATGCTTTTACACGGTTGCAAAGGTTTGCTCGTTTTAATATGTTCATTAATCTATTAATATGCAAATAATCCATCTTCATTTCCAGTAAATTCATCTTGATATTCTTCATCGTCACTTTCTTCGTCATCTTCACTATCATCTTCATCACTATCGCTAAATATTGCATCTTCATCCCCAATGCTAAATTTGTCTCCTTCTTCATTATGCTGTAAGTTTTCTAATGTTAAGCATAACAATGTATCACCTTTTGCTTGCGTACCTTCGATGATTTCATTAGTGCTTTCAACATTACAATTTATTAATTTTGACTTTGTATTTATAATAACATCGTTCCCAATGATACAATTTTCCAACTGTATATCATCTTTTATTGTTACATTGCTTAAAATTAAGCAACCATTGATTTTGACCTTTTTACCAATCTGACAATTATTGCCAATAACTGATCTCTTCACATTGGTTTTTTCTCCCAAGATGGTGTTTATTCCAATCAATGAGTCATTACCTACGTGACCTTGTTGATAATTTTGCTTTTGAATGTTTTTATTAGCTTGTTGTGCTTGTAATTTCATGAAATATCTGTTAGCTTCCATCAATACTAATAAGTTATTACATCTCATGAATTGTGCTTGATGTGGTATTATCATGAATCCAATAGTTTCTTTCAAAGTCGAATGTTTCCATGATCTTCTTGCGAGATCTCTGATTATTTTGTTTATAGATCTATTTTGGAAATAAACTTCATTGAATTTTTCGGTATTCTCATCAAAAATTTTGAATATTTCATTTGTTGAGCCAAAAAATATATCACTATTCAATAATTTGGAGCTGATAATTGTATTTGGATACTTCCAAACTAAATGTGATCTGATTTTCAAATTTTTATGAAATTTTTCAATTTCTTCCTTGTTGTAAATATCCAATAAATTATAATAATCATTTTCAATTTCAGAATATATGGTGTAGTTTTTACTAAAAATTTTAGATTTGATCTTATCTTCTATTTCAAGTAAATTTTTATAATGAAATAATATTCCCAAATCGTTATTATTCTTATTTCTGTATGCTTCGATCAAAACTTGAGGTGGTAGATTAGTTATAAAATCACACGGCAATAACACAAAATTGTTTGAGCCACCTAATACTGAAGGATCTCTATATATATTGTATAAAACTGATCCACTTGTGTTATATTCAATTGATAAGATATCAATTATAGGTTTATAATCATTCAATTGATCTGAATTCTCTGTTGTCTCGAGTTGATTTTGATATAATTTCAACCATTCTTCCAAACTGCTTTCTTCATCCTCTGATGTGACTAATAAAATTCTTGCAAAGAATCCTTTGAGACACCAATTCAAGACGTATTCAATCATTGGTTTGTTTGCAACTGGTAACAAAGCTTTAGGTACCCCCGTTGACCTAGATCTAGAAAACGGTGACAATTCTTTACCTTTGCCACATAATATAACAGCTGTGAATTCCATTATAATGTATTCTGGTTGTACAATATTGAAAAAAATTTGATTCAAGCTATTAAATCTTAGTCGTGTAATTTAGTATGAAAATTTAGCTCACTCGAAAAAAAATGTTAGTGTTAACTTTATTTTGCCACTAACAAAAGTTGTATTGTTGATAAAATTGTTATTATCATGAGTACTGATGAAAATGATCCTTTGTTACAAGCTTTAAATCAAGAACAACCGTCACAAGAAGAACAAGATCAATCAAAAGAATCAATTGATCCTGAAAGAGAAAGAGCGCTTTCCAAATTTAAAGATAAATTATTGGAACATAGAAAATGGGATGCAAGATTAAAAGATTTAAGGTTGAGTATACGAGATTTGGACAAAGATTATGAAAAAACAGAAAATGATATAAAAGCGTTACAATCAGTTGGACAAATCATTGGAGAAGTTTTAAAGCAATTGGACGAAGAAAGATTCATTGTAAAAGCTTCATCAGGTCCAAGATATATAGTTGGATGTCGAAATACTATTAAGAAAGAAAATTTGAAAAACGGGGTTAGAGTTTCATTAGATATGACAACGTTAACAATTATGAGAATTTTACCAAGAGAGGTTGATCCATTAGTGTATAATATGACGACTTTTGAACCAGGAGAAATATCTTTTAATGGTATCGGTGGTTTGACCGAACAAATCAGAGAATTAAGAGAAGTCATTGAATTGCCATTGAAAAACCCCGAATTATTTACAAGAGTTGGAATTAAACCTCCAAAAGGTGTGTTGCTATATGGACCTCCAGGTACTGGTAAAACGTTATTAGCAAAAGCTGTTGCTGCGACCATTGGAGCAAACTTTATATTTTCACCTGCGTCTGCCATTGTTGATAAGTACATTGGGGAAAGTGCAAGATTAATCAGAGAAATGTTTGCCTATGCAAAAGAACATGAGCCTTGTATTATATTTATGGATGAAGTTGATGCAATTGGAGGTAGAAGATTTAGCGAGGGTACTTCAGCTGATCGTGAAATTCAAAGGACTCTCATGGAATTATTAAATCAAATGGACGGGTTTGATACTTTAGGTCAAACAAAAATAATAATGGCAACTAATAGGCCTGATACTTTAGATCCTGCATTATTGAGAGCCGGAAGATTGGATAGAAAAATTGAAATTGGATTACCAAACGAAGCTGGTAGATTAGAAATTTTCAAAATTTATACTTCAAAAATCTCTAAAAAGGGTGAATTTGATTTTGAGGCAGCTGTTAAAATGAGTGATGGGTTCAATGGTGCGGATATAAGAAATGTCATAACTGAGGCTGGATTTTTTGCAATCAGAGATGATAGGGATTATATATTACAAAATGATATGATGAAAGCAGTAAGGAAAGTAGCAGAATCAAAGAAATTGGAAGGTAAATTAGATTATGAAAAATTATAATGACTCGAAAGAGAAAGCATAAGGATACAATCATGAATATATATTCTATCTACAAGTTTGCTTGTTGTATCTTTTCAATTGTTTTTTTGAAATGATAATTTTTGGCATTTGATAATTTCTCTAAATGTGATTTTAACTCTGGATTTTCAATTTTGTTTAAATGAGCTGCCATTTTGTCACCGATAAAATCTTTAATTTCATCACTTAGTGGTAAGAGGTTCTCTTGTGGTTTTTCTTGTTGTTTTAGTTTCCATATTTTTTGCTCAGTAGTCAATGGCATATCAACACCATTTAATTTTGCAACTTGTAATCCATCTAAGACTTTAGTCTTGTACTTCGAATATGGGTTTCTTAATTCTTTGAGGCAATCTTTCGGAATTGTTGATTTACCAATTGATTGAAACTCAAAAGTTTTTTCCAACACGACTTCTTCAGGAGTTGATAAGGTATTATCTTCCAAAGTATTTGATGGATTTGGCCATGGAATTTCTATATTTTCATGATGCTTAATAAATCTTCTGGGGATCCATTTTTTGTACCTATCATCATAATATTTATCCTTCAATATTATTTCATCTGCAACAAGATAATTTATTTCATCATTGATTTTTTCCTTACCTACAATTTTCAATTGTGATCTAGGTATAAAGTCTGGGAAATCCATTACATGTGATGCTTGACCTTCTGGCCAGAATGGTTTTGGTAACAATTTCTTAGACGATATATTAGCTAAAGATACCGTATCATATTCAGGAGAGTAATTTAAAACTTGAGCTATTTTGCCCTTGTATCGGCCCTCTGTAACATAAGCAAAATCTCCTTCTATTATACCTGCTTCAAATCTTGTTTTACGTTGTGGACGAGGTAATCGATTAGGGAAAAAGTCTTTGAAAGTTGGCATTGACGTGATTTGTTTCATTTTTATAATCTCCTTTTTATGAGACTCGGTATGTCTACCTAGATCCTTCATGAATCTAGTTTTTTTGATTGACCAAGACATACTACACTGATTTTGATACTAAAAAATTTTCAGAAAATTTGAGGTTTTGATTTTAGTTTTCAAGCACTACAACAACGATGCTACCAGTTTCAATATTATACCAAGATATTATATATTAAATACTTATATTGTTTGAAATTCACTCAGTACAAATTCTTATAAATTCTTCTTCGTTGACTGCAGATTTGTTAGTATCGGAATGATCAAATGCATGGAATATACATACTCTCTCCATCTTCATCTAAATCAAATTCATCAATCATTGCTTGTAATTCTTCGTCATTCAAATTCTCTCCCAAATCTTTAGATATCTTCCTTAAATTTCGCAAGCTTATTCTCCCTGTATTATCTGCGTCAAATAATTTGAAAGCTCTTCTGATTTCCTCCAAAGGATCTCTTTTGACAATCATTTCGCCAACTACAGCTGTTAGTATCGCGCTAAAACCTACTCAGTTTGTAATCTGGACATACCTGTTTTATAAAAATTGTCATATGTTATTAATCTTGTATCATCGGTATCATATTCTCTAATTATTTCTAATACTTCCCTTTTGGACAAATCAAATCCCAAAGCTCTGAATGCAACTTTCAACTCATGAAAGTCTAAACAACCATCTCCATTCATGTCAAACAACAGAAAAGCTTCCCTGATCTCCATTTTCTGTTCTTCTAATAAATCATTCTTCATATTGTATGTATTATTTATATTTGAGTTCCCGCTATGATTCATCGATTGTATCCTAGGATTATGTTTAGAAGGTGTTATATTATGATTGAGCGGTGAGGCCTTGTCTCTTCCATAAAACGACATTTATAAAAGGTTTATATTTAAGAATTCAATTGTTTTGGTTGAGTAGTTATATTTTTTTCGTGTTTCTGTTTCGCATGTAAAAGCATATTTTTATGTTCTTGATGTTATGATATGTTTGAGATTGGGCAGACCGTAAAGGTAAAAGATGATGAAGGTACCATACGGTTTATTGGAAATACAGAATTTGCACCGGGTGTGTGGTACGGTATAGAACTAGACTTTCCTCATGGGAAGAATAATGGAGTTGTTCAAGATAAAAAGTATTTTGATTGCAGACAAGATAATGGTTTGCTATTTGGAATCTTTGTGAGAGAAAGTATGATCAGTCATAATGACCAAGTCACTGGTGATCATTATTTACAAATCATTGAAAAATTGCAAAACAAATTAAAGATCTTGACAGTTGAAACAGTTCAATACAAAGCTCAAATAAACAAGCTCACTGAAGAATTGAATATAAGAAAGATAGAATTGTCCAATTATGAATCAAGGTTGGAAATGCAAAACGTTGACAATGATTTCTTGATATCCGCTAAAAATACCCTAGAAGATAAGTTGAAAGACCTAAACTTGAAGTATCAAACTTTGCAAACTGATTTTGAGTTACTACGGGAAGAGGTTGAGGTGAATAATGAATTACAAAACGAGCTAAATAGCTTGGATGTAAAAGAATTGACAAATAGTGACTTGAAAATGGTTCTCGATAATAACAAAGTCTTGGAACAAAGTTTGAAAACCCACGAAGTAAATGAAGCCAAACTAAGAAAGGATTTGAAGGAATTAATGCAAAAAAATGCTTCAAATGATAATGCGGATAAAAGACTTCAAGAATCTGAATCACGTAATAAATTGTTACTAGAGAAAATAGAGTCGTTTGAAAATCTAGAATTCTTAATTGAAAACTTGACTTTAGAGAATAATCAATTGAACAAAACTATAAAAAATTTAAATAGCACAATTGTTGAGTTGCAAGAGATGAGCGAATTGGATAAAAAATTAGAAGAAGACCAAGAATTAGTTGAAATTGAATTGAGGAATGAAATCAATCAATTGAAAACAAATTTACAAAAGACTGAAAAAGAAATCCAACGACTACAAGGTTTAAATGATTCAAAAGATAAAACCGTCGATTTTGACTCAGAAATTAGATTGTTGAGGCATCAAATTTTTGAATTTAGGTTAAAAGAAAAAAAAGACAGATTTGATTTGAAATTGTTAGAGCGAAGATACGAGATTTTGACTACACAGAGCCGATTTGTGAACGATGTTTTGCTTAATTTAAGGTTCTATGCTGCTGATATGCAAACAGCTTTGGATTACATCAGTACCACTTCTGTACATCAGATATATTATAGTTATACTTTAACTGTGATTAAAATTGTTTTGGATCAAATAATTGAGATCTCAGAAGTTAGTCAAATTGATGATTGGTTTTCCACAGAAAATTTTCTGAAATGGTTTCCAACTTTTGACTCATTGATAAGTATATCTAAATCTGACGATATGCTGTATGGGTTGTCAAATGAATCAAAGAAACATATAAATTCTGTTTCCGAGTTTACAAACACAGTTTTGAATTTATTCCAAGAACAAAGGTCCGCTTATCAACTGGTCGCCTTGTACAATATAATAAATTTCATATCTAATTCCGAAATCAAATACGTAAATTTCATGTTGCGAAAACAAAATATGAAGACACATGTTGAAGAGAAAGATTTTGAGCCTTTAGATTATTCGTATGACATTGAGCTTGATCTCTCGAATTACCATCCAAAATCAATTATCCGACACTTATATGAAAATTTCAGGCTAGAGGAACTTGAACCAGAAGATGTATCAAGATCACAAATTGAAAAGATAGCAGTGCAGATGAAACAATCGCAGCTAAATTTTACAAAAAAGGAACCCCTTGAAGATTTAAGTTCTGGCCCGAAACCAGAAGTAGATCCAAAACACACTACTAAAAAAGAGGATCTATTGCTTGGTGAGATGATTGAACAAAAAAACATAGAAATTAAAGATCTCAAATTAAATATAACCTTATTGGAGCGAAATATGAAGCTTTTATCAACTCAAAATCTAGATACGGTATCAATTTGGAAGCAAAAGTTTGAAACTTTACAACAAGAATCAAAGAAAAATATGATTATGTTTCAAGATTTGAGACAAGAAAATGAGAAATTACAAAAAGAGATTATATCACTCGAGAACAAAAATCCTCATCAAATTTTATTTGACTCAATAGAGTCTAGAAAAGAATATGATGAGAAGATAAAAAAGATTGAAGAGTTGATAAATTTAAAAGATAGATACTCGATAATTAATAAAGAAAATAAAATTGACTGGATTGAGCCTACTTCTTACAAAAAACAATTTCAGTCAATTTATCCACTACAGCATCTAACAAAGAAATTAAGAGTTCTAGCTATTGAAATCCAACCCATAGACATAGATTCTAATTTTAATAAACAAAATTACAGAAATTTGATTCATAAAGAAGATTATACTAAATACAAAACTATACGGAATCATTATCTTTATTCGGAGGACTTTTAGGCCATTTCGTTACTTTATCAATATGATCAACCGGATAAAAATACTTTAAAACTTGATAGATAAATATGTCAACAATAACACATAGTACGTATAATTTACCAGCAATTATACCATGTTGGTAGTACTTCAGAAGTCGTTTGAGCAATGTTTGATTTAGTTTGTCTAAATCTAGCGAATTATAGACGTTTTCTGTTCTTTGTGCAATCGTCATCCAACTATACATTTTATTAATTGCATTATGAAATTTTGAGGTATCAATTTCTCGATTTTCAATTTTGGAGATTGCTTCAATTGTTGCATTTATCAATGAAATCTCTTCTGGATCAGCAAAGTTGAACATATTTTGAGGTAAAACTTCGGGAATACCTCCCACTTTAGTTGTCACAACATATAAACCACAGGATGCAGCTTCAACAATCACAGTTCCAAATGCTTCTGTCAATGAGGGATGCAAATATATGTCACCTTGAACCATTACATCTCGAACTTGTTCATGTCTAACAGTCCCCATCAACTTCACCCTTTCTTGTAAAAAATATTTTTCCCTCATTTGTTCAAGATCTAGATATTTAGGTCCATCTCCAGCTATCAAAAATTTAACTCTTGCATTTAGTCTACAAATTGTAGGTATTATTGCAGTTAGCAAATCTGCACCTTTGTTTGGGAATAATCGACTTATTACAACAATGACAATCTCTTTCTCATTCTTATTTTTCTTTTCTTCGTTAGTGGCTGGTTGAAAATCTCTAGAAATCACTGCATTCGGTATAACCGAACATTTAGAAGGTTGTAAAGAACCACGTAGCACTGTATTTTCTTTGCATGTATGAGACACGCAAATGACATGACCAATGTCAGACATTGAAAATTTCAAGACTTTGTTTCCCAAAATATCACCAACATTATTAAACCCAAACAAAGAATGATCAGTGAAAACAGTTTTCATCCCCATAGTACGACCATGTAAAATAGCCTCATGACAAAAAGTACTCATTGAACCGTGCCCATGTATAATTTCAATTGATTCTCGAACAAAAATGTTTCGAAGAATTGGAAATAAGGAAAATACGGTTGGAAATGCTGATGATCTATATACTTGCCAAAACGGTACATAATAAACTTTTAGTCCATTTGTTAAATATCGTACACCTTTACGAGTATTGTAGTCGTGGGTAATTATGATCACTTGATGGCCCAATTCGATCAACTTCTGAGATAAATGATATACATGAAATTCGACACCACCTGGTTGAGGATAGAAAAAATCACTAACCATAGCTATATTATAACCCATAATAACATAGTTTAATATTATTGCAAAAGTATTTGTGAGGAATTTATTGAAAAAAAAACGTTATTGGAAAAAAAAAAGAGGATAAAA
Organism: Insectozyma parachauliodis; assembly: GCA_030565145.1. Lineage (NCBI taxonomy): Eukaryota > Fungi > Ascomycota > Pichiomycetes > Serinales > Debaryomycetaceae > Insectozyma > Insectozyma parachauliodis. The sequence goes on along the minus strand of JAJMBB010000001.1, from coordinate 446,595 downwards.
ATATTGTATGAATATATATTATTACTACAGTCTTTCTACACAAATGCTTCTCTTGGTAAAGAAGCAGCACTATTTTTGAAATTAACTAAGCACAATTGGTAGTCCCAATTACTTTGTTCGCAAAGCATAATTCCATATTGGATATTTAGTTTCGTTTCAATCAAGATTTTAACTAATATTTCTTGATTCATTGAATTTAGATTCGATTTAATCTCTGCAGGTAGATCGGCTACTGTAGGGGTATTCACGCCGGGAGTAGGTGCTATTGGAATTGTAGACGCTGGTGTTGAACTCGTAGATGGCGGATTTGATTGTTGGTGCGAAGCCTGCCATGCATTTTTCGAAGTATAAGGTCTTATCAATAACAGATCTGACGCTACAATCATACTTCCTTGTGGGGTGGGTATCACAGTGAACGTTCTATCAAAACACTTTTTTGTTAATGGATGTCTTTTATTTTTATTCTGCTGTTGAAATCTGGATCTTGGACCAGATGGAGTATTATTTGAAGTTGATTCTAGGTCTGGTTGTGCTACCTCATCAAAAGATCCATGTATCGTTATAATTAATCCGTTCAAGTTTGTTGAAGGAAATTTGTATACCTCGACACTGAATAAATCTGGTTTGTTTATCAAGTCATGCTGAGTTTTTGGTAATTGTTGAAAACTTCTAAAAATTTGTTCTTGACCAATTGATAACTTACTCATTCTTGATTTCATGCCTGAAACTCTAGTTAGATTTCTAGAGTTATTTAAATAGTAACCAAAGTCACTGGTTTGATTGGTTTCAATCAAATATGGATGTGAAGAGTCAACTTGCATCGAAAATTGGGATTCGTTTTGATATAACAACATTAAATCAGCCCTATTTGAGTCCCATAATTTCAAAAAGTTGGTCAAAAAATTTGTCGCTAAATTCCTTGAATCATCATCTTGAAAAAACATTGATTGTGATTCGAAAGGAAATTGTAAATTCATGTTAAGTTGTTGCTCATTTCTTAATATTTCTCCATTCAAAACTATGAGCCTCGGGAATGATTTCATTAACTCTAATTTAACATTTTGAATATCTTGTGGATTGCTTATTTGAACCAATGGATTATCAAATAATATTAATTCACGTAAATGATTTAGTTTATTTCTCCATGTTTCAAACACTTTGATTTTTTGAAAGTTATTATTCTGTAACGATAGATTTTGTAGTTTTGGAAATGTTTGAGGTAATGTTGTTATTTGATTTAAATCTGTTAATTCATTATGTGATAAGTCTATACTCACAACATCCAATTTCAAGTCATTTGCAATTTTCATTAATGCAGGAAAAAATTTCGATGTAACTGATATTGAACCAAAGAATCCTTGAGAATTCAAAGTTGGGTCTTGCTTGACAGCAGCAAGATTTAACATTCTGATCTCTGGATTATACCTCGTCTTTAAAAATTGAGTGATTGTTTCTATAGTTGACGATGACGAAGATGCTGATGCCGATGCTTGATTCGAGGTACCTTTTATAAATCTCAATGACTGACCTGCGAATTTCACCCCAGACCAATTTAATAATTGATTTGCTTGAGATTCATTTTTAACGTATCCTTTTAAAATTCCAGTATTTGCATCCACATTATAATTTGATACAATAACCTTACATTTCCTTGAAATAAAGTTGATACAATCGGTCAGACTTGCTCCATTCCAACCCATAATTTCAATTGGGTACTGATTTGAATTTACAAAAGCATCAACTTGCTGTTGTTGATTATGCTGACCAAAATTGTTTCTATTGTTATTTTGATTAAAATTGTGGAAGCCACCTCTACCCCTTCCACGATAACTCATAGTTGTTTAGTGAGGTAAACAGTTTACAATAAAAATTTGAATGAAAAATATTTTGTTTTAAAGCACGCATTGTTTATTGTCAAATTCTATGTCAAAATTTTAGGATAATCGACAATCAATTTATTTATGATAAAACCATACAAAAAGTCTTTTAATCTATATTCTCACCTAACGAGCCTACAATTTTGTATCTGTTTTCGAAATGTTCTTCCCAGCCATCTAAAGTTTCTTTCTCTAAATCTGTCAAATCCAATAATTTATCGATTGGTTGGTCGATTGGAGTTAAAACTTCAGGGTCAAAGGAATTCTTACTCAAACCTCTACTAGCATCTCTACCAGCAAAACTCTCATAAGGACCACCAGGACCATAAAATTGGGCTCCTTGGGAAACATCAAAAACCCTTCTTTTGACACCAATGAAGATATTTGGTGAATCTTTACCATTATATTTGGCTAAAGTTTTAGGAGTAAATTTGCCTTCAATGATTGTTTCATCTGTTTCTTGTGAATTGGTCAAAGGATCTGACTTCCTGTCAGCAAACTCGGAGTAAATGCTTTTGGCAAAGTATAAAATAATCAAAACTAAAATGATTGTAGCAAGCATCTTCAATTAATAATATTTAGATGATTGAAGAATTGATGGGTATGAATGAATATAAATGAACAAAATGAAGTAGAAGTGGAAACAAAGAAGCTTAGGAATAATCAGTATGGCTGACTTATTTCCAGAGCATATGTTTTTTTTTGCAATTGTCGCATTCTGAAATTTTAACTCCATTACATTTATAATTTCCATAACGAATTACAGAGGGGGGATTACTCAAATTCAAACCTACTCAAAAAAACATTAGCACAAAATCGATCAGTTGATTATTGCTTATGTTGGAAAACAGTTCTAATTTATACGATAAATATTTAATGGTCGGATCTCAAAAATGTGTCACGTGACGCTGTCATTTTTCAAAGTTTTCAGAATTTGACTTATTTTTTAAAGATTTTTACATAAAAATGAGTAGAGAGATAATAGCATTAGATGATGTGACTATAAATAATCTTGGAGTTTTGAAAAAGATAAACAGTGTAACATTGCCAACTACATATCCTCAGTCGTGGTATGATTCCATACTCAAGTCATCAAATTCTTTGGTGAAATTAGCTTTTTATTCAGAGTTACCAATCGGTGGAATTAAAGCAAAAACATTTAGCAATAGTAATAAATTGAATTATCAAGAAGTTTTAAATTCCAGTGTTTTGAATAAGACTCCCAATTGTGTATACATTGAAAGTTTTGCCGTCTTGAAAAATTATCAAAAGCTAGGTATAGGATCTAAATTACTAGATTGGTTAATTGAAGAAACCAAAAAAAAATTCATTCATGAAATCATAATACATGTTCATGTTGATAATAAAACTGGTATTGAGTGGTATAAAAAGAAAGGGTTCAAAGAAGTTACGCAAGTCAAGGATTATTATAAGGATCAAGGTTTAGAAAACCCGGATGCATTTTTATTCAGTTTGTCAGTATAAATTATCATTCATTTTCTTCTTCGTCTTCGGTATCAGTGTTTATATCGGTGAACACTTCTTCGTCTTCTTCATCTTGGTCAATTTCTTCAATCTTTGATGATTTTTTAACTGCTTGGCCTCTTAAAGCAGCCAATGCACCAGCCAACAGGTCCTCCTCAGGATCTGAAATATCTGAGTCGCTATCTTCATCTTCCTCATCTTCGTCGTCTTCATTCTTTTCCAATTTCTTTTTCAATTTGTCTAAGTTTTTAAGTGGTTCTGCTGTAACTTTCAATTCAATTGGAATGTCTAAATCTGAACCAAAATAAGCATTGTTTTTCATAATCAATCTATAATGGTATGTACCAATTTGACCTGTAGGTTGACTAAATGGAATCTTAAATGATGAAATAATCAAATTCTCGTTTTTTTCATCTATCCATTCTTCTTGTGATAGTTCTAAATTACTTAAATCTATGTTTTCTAATAAAGTTTTAGCTGAGTCTTCCACTATCTTATTTTCTTTTTGACTAATGATATAGCACGACCAATTATTCTTGAATGCTTGTGGAAAGTATGGTGCATATGAATACGGTAATGGTGTTTGTTTCTCGTTCATGTAGAAAGGGTTCTTCATGTATTCTAAATTTTCTTCATCCTTCAATCTAGAATCGTCAATATCCGGACATGACTTTAATCTTGGGGACTTAACTAGAAATTTCAATGATATATGTACACTTGAATTAGGAGGAACAATGCCATCTTCTTCTCCTGGGACTTTGAATTCGGCTTCCAATATTCTCAAATTTGGAATATGTTGAGCAACTTCCAATGCTTTTTCAAATTTTTTGGAATCAGAAATTCCTAAAACCTTTTGTGCATCTTCTTTAGGAATTGAAAATAATTTACCTAATTTTTTGATATCCTGCTTCTCAATAATCTCAGGATCAACGAATGGTAATTGTAATAATTCTTGATATTTCCCTGTTGGTTTTGTAGCTTGGACAACCGATTTTTTCAAATCTTCCGCTGGGAGAACTACATCTTGTAATTTGAATGTAACAGCGATATCAATCAATCCATTAATCAAGAATGGTAGTCTGGAAACCAATTCAATTTTATCATATTCTTCATCACTAGTCTTTCTATTGAAATGCAAATCAACAAGCTTTTTTCTTTGTTCAAAAGATAAATGTTTGAAATCTTGATTAATCTCTTCACTTTGTAAAATCCAATCCAAAATTGTCTCAGGAGTAATAATTTTTGCTGGGTCTCTATCAATCAAATTTCTTACAAAATTTGCAGCAGTGTCAACGTGCAATCCATTTCTTGTATGACTCTTAACATTACTCCACCATTTACCAACTAGCAAAGGTAACAAAACACCAATAACAACAAAATAAAATATAACAATTAAGTAGTTGTATTTTCCATCAACTAGGAATTTTGGTAAAGCAATACCATGAACAGTGGGTTGTTCCCCATCTGGATGTCCATATTTCATGAAATTTTCTCTTGTCACTTCATCTGTTAATGCTTTATAAGCGCTGGTTAATCTGATATATTCCTGTTCCATTTTTGTACGTAACTCTTCGGTTAGATCTCTAGGTAACTTATCAGGATGGAATTTCAATGATAATTTTCTATATTTACTTTTGATTTCCTTTTCACTAGCAGTGAATGAAACATCTAAAATTGTATAAGGATCAAACAAACCAGTCAAATCTGCTTCTTTTGTAGCATATTTCCCAACATATATTAAAATGGACCAACCGATAATTAATACAACCAAAGTTATATTGAATATTTTCAGTGACTTTTGCTTACTTTGGAATTTACTTATATCTTCTTTATTTGCGACGTCAATTGATTGTGAGTTTTCTACAATTGAGCCTTTAGTTCTTTCATTGTATGATATTGGATTTTCATTTGACAAAATTCTCAAGATATATTGTATACTCAAGGGAATTAAGAACAACGATAATATGGCTAATACAAAGAATGGCCATGTTTCACCAGACTCATCATAATTATATTCAGAAGCCATGATTTAATTATGTTGATGAGAATGAAAATATACTGTAACTATAATTTTTTGACGTGTTGTCCTTAAATTTTTCACAATCGAAAAAAAAAATATATTAGAAAGTTATGTTACTAGTAATTGTTTGTCACTATGATGTTATATGTATTTTATTATACAGTTAATTAATTAATGATGGAACAATCTGATTGGGTTTTCTACGTATACAATATCGTTAGCGTCGGCTGCTGAAAAGACTGCTTTATCCATAACTGAACCTGATGGAGCGGCAATAAATTTAACACCACTTCTTGATGCTCTATATACATTATCTGGGAATGGGAAAAAAGCGTCAGAAGACAATGCAACATTGTTTAATTTTTTTAACCAATCCTTTCTCTCTTCTGCAGTTAATGGTTTAGGGATTTCGGCAAATTTACCTTCGTACTCGGATTTTTCAGGTTCTTCGGTTGGTATTTGGTTTGAACAGTATAAGTCAATTGCATTAGATTTTTCTGGTCTTTTAACGCCCTTGGCCCATTTGAAACCTAATACTGTTGGATGTTGTCTTAACCACCAATTGTCTGCTTTATCACCTGCTAGTCTCGTGCAATGGATTCTTGATTGTTGACCGGCACCCAAACCAATCACCATACCATTTTTAGCATAACATACGGAATTTGATTGAGTGTATTTCAAAGCAATCGTGGCTATAGTTAAATCAATCGCACCTTGTTCAGTTAAATTTTTGTTGGCACTGACTATTTCCTTAAAACTTGATCCTTTGAAAATAGCATCATTTCTTTTTTGTTGTAATGAAATACCATAAACTTGTCTAATTTCAATTGGATCAGGGGTAAAGTTTGGATCAACTTGTAAAATACAGTATTTACCATTTTTTTTCTTTTTTAAAATTTCCAAAGCTTCATCGGAGAATCCTGGTGCAATTACACCATCACTTACTTCTTTTGAAATGATTTGAGCGGTTGGTTTATCAACAATGTTAGATAATGCAATGAAATCACCGAATGATGACATTCTGTCTGCACCTCTTGCTCTGGCATATGCATTGGCTAATGGTGACAAATTTTCAATATCTTCAACAAAATAAATTTTTTTTTCAACATCACTTAATGGTAATCCAACAGCTGCACCTGCTGGTGAAACATGTTTAAATGAAGCAGCGGCAGGCAAGTTTAATGAAGCTGATAATTCCTTGACTAATGGCCAAGAGTTCAAAGCATCCAACAAATTTATGTAACCTGGAGATCCGCTCAAAACTTTGAATGGCAACTCACCTTCGGTAACAAATGCTTGTGCTGGTTTTTGATGAGGATTAGCACCATATCTTAAAGGTAACTGTGAGACATTTTCAGCATACTGCTTTCTGAAAAAATCACTGATAGCGACATCATAATCTGCTGTGTGTTCAAATGCTTTGAGGGCAAATTTATTTCTAGTTTCTTCTTTAATCTTTCCGTTAGACAATTCTTCCAAGAATTGAGCATAATCTTTTGGATCTGATAAGATTGTCACTCTTTGATGATTTTTTGCAGCTGCTCTCAATAAGGTAACACCACCAATATCGATTTCTTCAACAGCCTCGTTAACGGTGACTGCAGCTTTTGCAACTGTTTCTTTAAAAGGATATAAATTACAAACAACAAAATCGACTTTACCAATACCTTGAGTTGCTAAATCTTGTTCATCACTATCTATATTTCTTGCCAAGATACCTCCATGGACAGCTGGGTGTAATGTCTTCACTCTACCACCTAACATTTCTGGAGCATGAGTAATTGATGAAACATCTTCAACTTGGAACCCAGCACCTCTAATTAAATTTGCTGTACCACCCGATGCTAAAATTCTCACACCAGCATTGGTTAAACCTTTGGCCAAATCTAATAAACCAGTTTTATCATAAACAGACAAAATGGCTGTTTGTTGTTGTTTTGAATCACTCATAGATAATCAAAAGAATAATTATTTGGTAGGATACCTAACTTTAATCAAATTTCAAGGACGAAAAGGAGATTTTTGTATTTAATTAAATTTTTTAATAATAATTCTGGTGTGCATATAGTAGATAGAGAAGTCAAATTATTATGTAAGTTAATTAATATTAAAATTGGTAGCATTTGTCTTGGTTAAGCCACATTATAAAATTCAACTTCATTTCAGCTCTACTTCACCTGCCACTAGATTATGCTTCAATTAGGTTCCTTCATTGAGAAATTGAATACTGAACCTTTGTTTGTCTTGAAAATGGAAATTCTTTGATAATGATGATTAATGAAATATAGCTTTGTATTAGTGACGTGTTTTTCACATGATCTCAGGTATCTTTGTGACGAGATTCTTTCCTTTGACCAGTGTTTCGCCGACATTATCACTTGCCTTCTTGATTCCTCGAAATTAAAAGTAACTGATGAGTCCATCAAGAGTTCCATTTAACAAACTTTAGACAGTCAATTTCCTAGCAATTCAAATTTTGTATGTCTTATCTGGTGTATGATATGAGCTTGAAATGCAAGTTCAAGAGCATTATTTATTAAAATACTGAGCGTCTATGTTTTTTGCTAACATCCCGAAGATGATAAATCAACTCGAAGCATTTCATTGAAAATTGAACTTCAATGCTAAAGACATTTGGGATAGTGGTTGCAGTATTTTCGCAGCCAAAATTGAGGTCACAAGTAAAACCAATTTTTTATACAATATGATTTGAAATCTTGTTATAAATCTATCGAACACTTCAAAAAGAAATAAAACTTTAGAGCTAGTTTGTTCATGTTAGAAATCAGAATCTACATATTTAAATATTTATCGGATCGCGTAAGTATTAAATATCAAATATACAAATAAAACTTAAAACTATGCAAAACCAACAAGGAAATTTTTGAAAAAAAAAAGAACTAACTTCTTTATTTTCTGTATCTCCATAAAGATAAAGTGTTATGTTTTTTCCAAGTGTGTCTTCTACCAGCTTTGGTTTTGTTGAACAAATGACCTTTGTTGATACCTCTAGATTTTTTACCAGCGGCAGTTAAACCTCTAGCTTCTCTGTGTTTGTGGACTGGGTTAGCAATCCAGTTGTATCTAGCATCTCTTCTGATAGCTTTATGTTGAGGATCAACTAAAATAACTTCAAAGTATTTGTAGGTAGAATCTTGGTTAACCCAGTATGAGTTCAAAACTCTCAAGTTAGCAGCTCTTCTACCAACTCTTTCCTCGGCAGTAGTTCTCAAAGATTTTTGGTATTTCAATTGGTTAACCCCTTGGTTGGTTGGTTTACCGTAAGTGGCACCTTTTGGAACAGGTCTCTTTCTACCACCTCTTCTAACTCTGATTCTGTAGATGACAAAACCTTGTTTAGCTTTGTAACCTAATCTTCTAGCTTTGTCTGGTCTAGATGGTCTTGATGCTCTGTGGATGACTTTCTTTTGTCTGTATTCCCAACATCTGACTCTGTACAAGAATCTCATGACATCAGATTGTTTCTTTCTTTGTAATTCTTCTAAATATTTGTAGGCACCCATTGTTGATAATTGATGATTTAGTTGATGAAAAAAGGTTAAGAAGTAGTTGAAAAATTTTTTGTCTTTGGGTAGAGCGACTAGAGATGGAAGTTACACAAAACTGAATTATAATCAGTAACGGTATATCTAATTCTCCAAAAACCTCAAATGGTTCTTGCATTGTCGACATTCATTCTGTGAGCAGTCACTAAGCTCAGATCCAGCATTCACATGTAAAATACTGAATAAACACTTTCATTTTCGAAATTAAAAATATTTGTAGCCCTTTGTCACGTGAACAACGCGTGATATGAATTTGAGAATTTGGCTGCAAAATCTTGAAATTGTTTGTGATAATAAAGTAACATGCTTCAAATCTTGCACCTTTAAACTTGATCACTTCACTATAAAATTTTGAGTAAATTGTGATTTAGTCTAAGTAGTTTCAATCTACAAAACGAAAATCAGATTTAAATTTCCAGTCTGCTCTAAGATTCAAACCACAACCCGCGAAAACAGTGAAACTGTGCTCAGGATTCTAGTTTGAATCGATTATAGTATGATACGATTTACTACCATTGGTTTAGACATTACTAAATACATTCCTCTGTTTTCAACGTAAATACAATCATAACTGCGGCATTAGTGAATTGTACGATTGAAAAGTTGCTGAAATTCAGCCAATTTTTACAATTACACATAATTTTACCAAACCTCTACATTGATTTTCAGATGTTTCTTAATTGTTAACCAAAAAACAATCTATCATGAAATGGTCATATAATTGTTCTTGATACTTTCTGCAAACGTTTCAAATTTATCAAATAGATAAGATATTTTTGTGTTTTGGGATTATGTAACAATAATATGGAGATTTCACACGGGAAAAATTGATAATGCGATGATCATCCCATAACACAACTCACTAGATCATTTTTAATTGCAGCCATGTCTGATCACAATCAAGAAGTCAATCCACAGATACAGATAGAAGAGAATTCTGAACGCATACCATCAGAACTTGACTTGGTAGAAAAAGTAGACTCTGATTGCGCAAATAAAAGTGATCAAATACCGAAAATACAAGATCACGAAGAAGAAATGTTTGAAGATGCAATTCAAGAATTTCCCGAGGATACTCAGCAAAACATAAACATAAACAAAGAAGAAGCAAATGCAATTGATAGCCTAGAAAATCAACTGGAAACTGAACCAGTGGTAACACAAGCTGAACTGAAAAATGAATTTGAATCAGAAATTCTAAATGCTGAAGTCCAAAATGAAGACACGAAAATTCTAAATGCAACGGAAGATTCAATAGATGCAAAAAATACAGAGGTGCTCGAAATTCTATCCGATGAAGAAATTGACGTTGATGACATTTCGTCTGCGGAATCACATTCAGATTCTTCTTCAGATTCTTCCGATTATTCCTCAGATTCAGAATCAGAAGGTGACCCAGGACAAGATATCGATAATGTGGACGATTATGACGACGAAGGAGAAAACAACGATGCTCCGATCAAATCTATTAACGAAATCAGTGAAAAAGTCCCGTCTCTACCAAAAGACTACAAAATCGCTGAAAGTACTCCTATAGAAGAAATAGGTGAAGTAATAGGTTTAGTGGATAAAGCTGTAATCATCAAAGCCAAAACGTCGGGTGAATTTAGGATTTTAAAAGAAGAAAGTATATTCTGTTTCAAAGATAGATCGGTAATCGGGCCATTATTTGAAATATTTGGTAGGGTGCAGCAACCAGTTTACTCAGTAAAGTTTAATTCTGAAGAAGAATTTGAAAAATTCAAAGATACTAAAGGTATGGCTGTATATTACGTTGTTCCCGATTCGCAATTTTTGTACACAGATACTATAAAGCATATAAAGGGTACCGATGCTAGTAATTGTCACGATGAAGAATTACCTGCAGAAGAACAAGAGTATTCAGACGATGAACAAGAATTGGCTGCAAAACAAGCTAAAAAAAGAAAGAAGAAAAGCAAAGGTCAACAAAAAGAACAACCCGAAGGTGGTCGTCCTGCTAAAATACAAAATTCTGCAACAGTTTCATCATATAATCCAATAAATAATTCCAATAGGCCTGTGAGGGTTCAAAGGTCAAACAATACTTCACAAGCGCAGCAGTATGGACAGCCTTATTATCCTAACAATGAAATGCATGAAATTGCTTATCAACCACAACTGGGTTCAAATTACTCAGAGCAGCACCAGCATCCGCATTATCAACAGCCATATCAACAATCATACCAACAATCATACCAACAACCATACCAACAATCATACCAACAACCATACCAGCAACCAGTCCCACAGACATATCAACAAACATATCAGCAGTATCAACCGCAGCAACAGTTTCAGCAATTTTCTCAACCATCGCATAACCAATATCAGCAACCGTACCAGCAGTTGCAACCACAATCTGGTCAACAAATTGTTGATCCGGCTCAGCTTGAGCAATTACAAAAGTTATTACTACAACAGTTACAAAACAATCAACAATATCAACCTTAAAGTGATGCAATTATATATTTACAGTATTAGGGTGTTTAATATATGGCGAGCATTATCTAACGCAAGTTTTGGGAATCCAGCATATTTTGCAGTTTCTATGGCGTAAGATTTTTCACTTATTCCCAGCTCTAGTGTATGGTCAATAACCAATTTTTTGTTCAGTCCTTGCAATACTTTTGATCTATAATATTTGACATTTTTCATATCAATTTTGTGTTCAATTAGCAATTGATTTAACTCATTAGCATAATGTGTCGCAAATAATGTTCTGCACTTGTTCTTCTCGAGCAAGTGCAATAAAGTCGAATACGCAATTGCTAGCCCTTCTTTCCCACTAGTACCTCTACCTATTTCATCAACAATAGCCAAAGATTTTTTAGTAGCATTATTCAATATGTTGCTTACCTCAATCATTTCTACCATGAAAGTACTTAAATCATTGTATAAATCATCAGAAGCTCCGATTCTTGTGAAAATACGATCAACAACTCCAATAGTAGCTTTTGACGCAGGAATAAAAGAACCAATTTGAGCTAATATTACAATTAATGCATTTTGTCTTAGAAAAGTGGACTTACCGCCCATATTCGGACCTGATATTACCCATAATTTACCTTTTGAATCTGTTAACTTCAAATCATTTGAAATAAAATTATTTCCTGCACTTTTTAAACTAAATTCCACAACAACATGACGCCCGTTAGATACATCAAGAATAGGGCTTTTTGATAATTTAGGACAAACCCAGTTATTTTCCATCGCTATCATGGCAAATGATTGTGTAACATCAAAAAAATCAATTTTCTTACTTAATAAACGAAGCTCAGCATTTTTATCTATTATTTTATATTTTAATTCTTCAATTATTTTGTTCTCTAATTGTGTGATCAGTTCCTTTTTACCTTCAATTAAAGCCTGCAAATCAGACCATCCTTTGGGCCTGTATATCAAACTTTGAGGTCTTTTTAGAACTATATCTGCTTGAAATTTATCATTGAACGTATTGATAGATTTGACACTTCCTTTGATTGAGAGAACATTTATGAATTTGTAATAATTCGACCTAGTGAGCTTTAAATTCGAATCAATCCCTTCAAGATTGTCTTTCAAATCTTCAAGATATTCATTTTCTTTCATTTTCAAATCGTGAAGTTCTTCATGAGCAGCCTTGAGCTCTGAATTGAAATCTTTTTTAAGCAGATAAAATTTCGAACAATTTGCATTGTCTTGCTTTATCCTATACTTTTCATTGAAACTGTTTGTGTAAGATCCATTATTGATAGATTCAGACTCTTCTTCTTCTATAAAACCTGCTTGTTGTTGATCTTCAAATTCTATTGTATTTTTAATTTCTGTCGCCAATTCAACGGGAACTTTAAAATCTTCAAGAAAATCTGTCAAAATTTTAGAAGGGTCTCTATTGTTTTCTTGAACCAACAACATCCTCAATTCCTCCAATTTAGTCAAATTATCTGCTAAAATGACTAAATTGTCAACAATATCATTATTTCCAATTAATAATCTTTGAAAAATTCTAATAAAGTCCCCAATGCTTCTCAAAAGCTGTCTGGAGGTAGTAATCAAAAAAAGGTTGTTATTCAATAATTTGACAAAATTTTGCCTATACCGTATTTCCTCTAAGTCGAGTAAAGGTGATTTTATCCATTGATTAAGCAATCTGGAACCAGAAGAAGTACATGTCTTTTTTATAGTTGAAGATAATGAGCCTGCTAAAGAAATTTTACCAGCAGTTATCCTTTCAGTCAATTCTAATGCTTCTCTTGTTCTAGCATCCATCTGTAGACTTGAATCACTCAGATAGTATACAGGTAATTCTAAAGACAAATTAGCTTCAGGTAAGTTAATATCAATATATGAAAATAAAACTGTCAAAGCATTATGCTCTCTAACAGTCAAATTTTCTAGAAACTTTCTCAACAGTTGTAGTTTGCAATTAAACTTAGTTTGTAATTCGATGTTCTTTTTATGTGGGAATCTCAAAAAGTACTTCCTTAACTCCTGTAATGGTGGATACCATTGACTTAACCTCGTATGGTTTACGTTATGATGTTCAGCAATGACAATTTCAGTTGGATTAATTCTTGCAATATCAGCAATTACATTACCTAATGTCGTTTTTTGTACAAATGTTTCACCAATTGATACATCAATCCACGACAAGCCAATTTCAGTTTCTGGATTTGGTGGTAAATCAAATAATTTTAATGGAAATGATATAGCCAACAAATAGTTGTTCAAATCAAAATTCATAAAGCTTTCATCAATCAATGTTCCTGGAGATATAATTCTAGAAACTTTTCTATGAATCAAATTTTGATTCGACCTTTCTGAATTGTTGTACTGATCAATTATTGCAACACTTTGTTCATGCTCTTTGACTAATTTCTCAACAAATTTTTTGAGTTGTGACGTTGGAAATCCAGCCATGGGCACTTGATGGTTAGTTGTTTTTTTGTAGGCTAATTTTATGCCTAACTTAGGTCCGAATTCTTCGGCTTGATCAAAATGCAACTCATAAAAACTTCCAACTTGAACTAAGCTAACACATCCAGGATTTTGATCCATCAAACGCTTTATATTAGCAAACATTGGTGAAAAATCAACATTTTCAATGTCTGCTACTTGATTAGACCTAGTATTCTCCTTTTTTGCACCTCTATCCCAGTCCTCTACCGGTAAAACCAACTTTTTTCTTTTTGCTAAGAATGAAGTAGTAGCACCGAATGATCTAGATATAGAATGTAGGCATTTTCCATATCTAAGCATTAATCTGGGCCGCGCTACAAATGTTTCAAATATGAGAATAAATCTGAAAATTAAATAGTTTGAGCTTTGTAAAAGATTACATAAGCAATTTTTTAGTCGTGAGATCATTAACTTTACAAACACTATACATTATTTCTTTCTTGAGCTTCTTCTAATTGGCGTTTGTTTTTCCTGTTTCTGCTGTTTCTCTTGTTTCTCTTGCTTTTCTTGTTTCTCCTGTTTCTCCTGTTTCTCTTGTTTTTCCTGTTTCACCTGTTTTTCTTGCTTTTCTTGCTTCTCTTGTTTCTCATGTTTTGCGGTACTTCTACTAGATCTTCGCGTGGTAGGTTTTGACGAGAACTCCTTCTTACTATCATCATTTTCTTCCTCGTGTTCTTCTTCGTGCTGAGCTTCGGATCTTGTTCTTCTACGCGTGCCAGTTGGTATCGATGGAGAAACCGAAGATAAGTTACCACCCTTTGTTTTTTTCTTAACAGGGGTTTCAATTACTTCTTCTGCATCTTCAAATTTTACATTCGACCTCGTTCTCTTTTTAGACTGTAGTGGTTGAGAAGCAGACTTTTTTCTACCCGGAGGTTTGATTTTTTTTCGAGATCTATCTGGCTCATCCTCTTCTTCGGATTCTTCATCTTTTTCCAAATCTTCATCCACGATTATTTTTTCTTCTTCTGTAATATTAGGAGTACTTTCTTTATCATCTGTTTCAATTTTTGATTTGTTGGGCGATTCTTCTGTATTAGAATCTTCTACTTCACTCAAACTAGACGACTCATCTTGTTTCTCGGTAAGTGAAAGATTTTGTAAATTACGTCTAGATCTTCTTGGGCCTCGTTTGGATTTTTCCTCTGATTTCTTAGGTTTAGTTGATTCTTTTTTATTGTCGTCTTCTTTGGTCGATACCTTTGAAGTATCGTCTTTATTACCTGTGTGCTCATTGTTGTTATCTTCCTTTTCACTGAGTTCATGCAATAATTCAGTTTTTTGTCCACTTTCTTCAGTTTCTCGATCACTTTCAGCGGTGTTCTCTGAGGGTTTATCTTTAACTTTATCCTTTTCTTCATATTTTTCTTCATATTTTTCTACATCTTTTTCTTCCTCCTTTACCCCCTCTTTTACTTTAGTTTCAATATCCTTTTGTTCTTCATGTGTCGCTGATACCGTTGTCACTTCACTATCTTTATCAACATTCATAGCCTCTTTTTCATCGTAGGTCAGCTCATCGAGGTCGTAATTATTATCTTCCAATAAGTCTAATTTTTTCAAATTATAATGCTGTTCTAATTTACTCCATATATCGTTCTCAGTGAATTCTTTTTCATTTGAAGTTACGGTTTCATTAATTTTATTAACAATAATTTGAATATTTTCTTGTTTCCGCTTGCCTGCAGGTTTATAATCACAGACTAGATTGAACAATTGGATCTCGTCTTCAGTTGACCACACTCTATGCTCATTCTGGCTGACCATGGCTCAATGACAGTCAAGTGTTTTCTATCCTGTGTGGGATTATTTTGATAATTTTGTGTCTACTCATATTTTGCACCAAACAAAAATATTCCAGAAAATTTTTCAATAATCAACCTCCAAGATTCAATCCACCACCTCAACTAATATCCCATCATGCCTAGGAAAGTGGATAGGATTTATCGATTGACCAGGGGTCAGATCAACATGTCTATGAATAAAGAAAATTTGTTCAACGTATTCAGAAAAGAACCCTTAAGATATATCGGTAAGACTTTGTTTCAACAAAAGTGGGCTGCTAAATCAGAAACCAGAAATTATCATGGTGAACATATAAGAGAAAAACAGTTCAAAAAGGTATTGTTTGACTCGAATCTAAAAACGTATTCACAATTGGATGCTTCTTTGAAAGGTGATAACACACCAACACCAATCACGTTACAAACTTTTGCAACTCTAGAGAAACGTTTGGAGATTGCATTATTCAGAAGTATGTTTGCTTCATCGGTAAGACAAGCAAGACAATTTATATTGGGGGGACATGTCAAAGTCAACGGAGTAACAATAAAGCATCCTTCATTTCCTTTGAAACAGGGTGATATATTTAGTGTGAATCCAGAAAAAGTATTATACGGTTTAGGAAAATCAAAACCTAATGTAACTAAATCAGTGAGTTTTACAAATAATATCATAGGTGCATGGAATAACTATGTCAACAAGTCAAAGACAAATCCGAAATTATTCCACGAAATGAAACAAAATCAACCTCCATCGTTTGATACATTGCAAAATTTGGAAATTGAACAACAGTCAAAAGAGAAATTTTTGACTAGCGAAGAAGCAATGAAGAGATTGCAAAAAGATATCACCAAAGAGTCTATACTTGAAGACATTTTAATAACAGGAAATAAACATCCTGAGCCAACTTTAGCTATGTTTTCAAAGTATGGCGATAAAAATAACTCCAGTTCTAAATGTCTTCAAATTTATCAGCAATTGAAATCACAAGATCACTTTTTAGTAAAAAACCCTTCAAAAAACAATATCCAAAAGTTCAACACAAAGTCAGAAGAGAAAGAACATGCAGAGAATTTATTACAAAGACAAATCAACGGTGTTTTGAGAGAATTACAAAATAGCGAGTATGAAAGAATTAGGGTTTTACACCAGGAGGACAAATTAATTGGTAAATTTTTCGATAAAAATGATTACAAGTCTTTGACGTACGTTAAAAAATTAAATAAAGAAGAAGTGCTTGAGGATGAAACCAAAGCTGAAGTTTCTTTGAACTTTTTAAAAAATTTATATGGAAGGAAAGATCCAAGCAGAAGTTACTTTACTCCATGGTACCCTAAACCTTTTATAGGACCTTTTGCCGTGTTACCATCTCATTTGGAAATATCATTTGATACTTGTCATGCAGTTTACTTGAGAGATCCAATTGCAAGACCAGGTCATTCCGAAGTCATTTCGCCATTGCCAGAACACGTTCACGACAAAACTTATATGTGGTACGCTAGAAAAGGTATGGCATAGATATACTTGTATATAATTGTAAATTGTATTTACGTCCTGTATCTACTTGCATCTTTTTTCTGCAATGACTCGAATTTCCTCTAAACTAATACGACAAGCAAGAAACATATCACCTTATCTTCCTCCATTACTCCCAGCAAATCGTAGTTTGAATCAAGCTTTGCTAGAGTTGAAATGGATTAAAAATGAATTGTCAGAATTTGAATGGAGAAAAGCAGTAAATTCTAGACTGAAATTGGTACCGCTTCAATACATACTAAAAACTCAACCGTTTGGCAGTTTAAATATACAATGTAAACGCGGAGTATTGATACCAAGATGGGAAACAGAAGAATGGGCTATGAAATTGATCAATGTGTTGAAAGATTTAAAGTTGAAAGAACTAAAATTAATTGATGCATGTACCGGTACTGGATGCATCCCATTACTCATTCAAGACGAATTGGACTCAAATTCAACTAATTTAAATATACATGGGTTTGATATATCTGGTAAAGCGTTTGAGCTAGCGAATGAAAATAATTCGCGTAATCATTTGTCAGTTAAATTTCATATTGGTGATGTATTTGATCAAAAAATTATACTAAAATTCACTTTCGAAAATGCAGATTTAATTACTTCAAATCCTCCTTATATCCCAATTGAAGACTACAGAAAACTGGTCCTACTAGATGGAGTAGAAAAGTCGGTCAAATTGTATGAGCCTAAATTAGCATTAATTGGAAATGGAGAATTCTATTTCTTTCTATTAAAAAATTTGGTATTTCCTTCAAATGCTCAGGGGTTTGTTTTTGAAGTAGGTTACAAAGATCAGGTAGATTTTATACACGATGTAGCTAAGGAGTACCATTGGAAAGTAGGATATATGAATGATTCGGCAAATCGAATAAGGTGTGCTATAGGTTGGAAGTATGGAGGAAAATTTGAGAAACTAAAACATATGTGTGATTTTATATACTAATGACTGATGTATTTAATGACCTTATATATCATTATTTTCTTCGGATGTTGGTGATGGAAATTCTGTGTCAACTTCTACATCGCAAGGAGTCTCCTCCCTTGAAGTATCTGCTTGAGGGGTACCTTCTCTCGGAGTGCCTTCTCTTTTTCTTTTTACACCTTTACCAACAGCCTGAATCACACCACATGGATAAACTCTTGTTCCCCATAATACATAACCTCCTCCGGCATTCATGGTCATCACGGGATGCATTCTTCCGGGTATAGTTTGATATGGTCGTACTCTAGTTTCCATGATTATCGGAGCAAGAACCTTTTGATCATTATTGAAAGAACTTTGAACTTCCATCAAATTCTCTTTGTATTGATTATAAATAACAATGGGTCTTGAGCCTCCAATCTTTGGTAAAATGTATTCTAGGATTTCAGTTAAGCATAAGGTGGTTACTGAGAAGAATCCATCCAACTCACCAGCCTCAACCAACTTTATAACTTCGTTGATTCTTATAGCTTTTTCACGACGTTTTCTATACTGATCTTTATTTTTTATTGATTTTATTTCTTCATCCGTTTTATCTTCCCATTCGATTTTTTCATTCTCAGGCTCTGCAAATTGTAACCAATTTATTGGTTTTAAAACCTTTTTCAATAGAAGCTCGGATCTATTTGAATATTTTAACCCTGCCAAATTAGGATGTTCGTTTTCATGCAATAGTATGATTGTTCCTTCATAACCCATTTTCTCAAGTAATGCATATATCAAAATTCCTCCAGTTTCATCAATCACTAGATATTTACCACCTGCTTTAACGTTTCCATATGACATCATGAGCCCAAGGGTTTCTATAGATAGATCAAAAGTTTTCGTAGGATCCTTTTCCAAATAGTATTCTAACAATTGACTAGAACCAATATATTCCACCGTGAACCTTCTTAAAAACTTTTGTTGTTTTCTTTTCAAGTACTTTTGCTGAGAAAAGATGGTTTTTTTATCGAATCCACCATGACCTGCAATCATCTTTTCGATAATTACTTGACCGATGTTTGAAGTAGCTCCTGTTTTCTTCAATTCTTCTATATCTTCATTGGTCAAATTTTGGACTTTATTTCCCAAATCAATGATATTTTGATTATTTTCAGCGCTAGATTGAAAAAACTTGGTAAGCTCTTGTTTTTGAATGTTTTCGTCCGTTTCCTCATTAATGTTCAATTCTGCTATACTGTGTATGGGTTTAACTTTGTGATCATCCAAGATCTCAAAGGCTGTCCCTAAAGGAAAACCTAGAATATTTGAAACGTCAAACTGACCAAATTTTCCAAGACCTATTATACCTTTATTCTGCAACAAAAATATTCTCACTCCTTCCGAGGGTAGTCTTATCAATACGTATTGCCCAGCTTCTATAGACTTCATATTATTATTATGTTGATTTATAGTTCCAAATTATTTTGTTTTTCTGTTAGTCTCATCTCATCATAGAAATATTTTTACGAACCAGATTGAAATCTAGCAATGGGTAGAAGAGCTAAGAATAAGCAAGGTGTACCTCCTTCGTACGACGAATTTCAAGCTCAAAAGAATAAGAAAGACACTAAAAGAAAAAAGTCCCATGAAACCACAGAGCAACCACTTAAAAAATCAAAAACTCATGGTAAAACTGATATATTAGATAAATCAAAAGTGAAAAAGTCAAAGAAAAAAGCTGAGTTAGAAGAATTTGAAGAGCCAAAAGATTTACCTCAAGTTGATTACGAAGAGCTAGCATCTGCAAGAAAAACTCTTTTTGATGATTCCGACGATGCTGCAGACGAAGAAGACCTCGATGATGAATTCGATTTAGAAAATGAGGAATTTCCAGATTCTGAAGAAGAAGTACATTCAAAACCTATGTTCTCTGACGATGAAGATGAAGAAGAGTTGGAAAACTTGAATGCTGAAAATATGGAATTGTATTCTAAACAATTAGACGAAGAAGATGAATTAGAAGCAGAGGAAGCAGAACAGGAATTGTTGGAAGGTGATCTCAAGCAACCAAGAGCTCAAGTCTTACCAACTAAAGAGGAAGAAGATGAAGCTGCAGGTCAACCAAAAGATATAACCATGATAAGAACTAGAATGTTGGAAATCATTAAAGTTTTGGAAAATTTTAAAGATTTAGCTGAGGAAGGTAAATCTAGAACAGAATATACCACGAGATTGATACAGGATATCTGTGATTATTTTGGATACTCTGAATTCTTAGCTGAAAAATTATTCAATTTGTTTTCTCCTTCAGAAGCAATGGAGTTTTTCGAAGCTAACGAAATTGCAAGACCAATCACTATAAGAACCAACACTTTGAAAACAAGAAGAAGAGATTTGGCACAAACATTGGTGAATAGAGGAGTAAATTTACAACCAATAGGGTCATGGACTAAAGTTGGTTTACAAATTTTCGATTCTCAAGTACCAATTGGTGCTACACCAGAATATTTAGCTGGGCAATATATTTTACAGGCAGCTTCATCGTTTTTACCCGTAATGGCTTTAGATCCACAAGAAAATGAAAGAATTTTGGATATGGCTGCTGCTCCAGGTGGTAAAACTACATATATTTCAGCCTTAATGAAAAACACAGGTTGTGTTTTTGCAAATGATGCAAATAAAGCAAGAACCAAATCTTTGATTGCTAACATACATAGACTTGGCTGTAAAAATACAATAGTTTGTAATTATGATGCAAGAGAATTTCCTAAAGTTATTGGTGGTTTTGATAGAATATTATTAGATGCTCCATGTTCCGGTACTGGTGTTATTGCAAAAGATGAATCTGTTAAAATAAGTAGAACAGAGAAAGATTTCATGCAGATTCCTCATCTACAAAAGCAATTATTATTATCAGCTATAGATTCGGTCGATGCAAATTCACCAACTGGAGGTGTTATAGTTTATTCAACATGTTCAGTGGCTGTTGAAGAAAATGAAGCAGTAGTCGACTATGCCTTGAGGAAACGACCAAACGTTAAATTGGTTGATACTGGGTTGACTATCGGTAAGGAAGGGTTTACATCATTTAGAGGTAAACATTTTAATTCAAAAATAAATTTAACAAGAAGATATTATCCTCATACTTACAATGTTGATGGATTTTACGTTGCAAAATTCAAAAAAGTTGCACCATCTCCACATGATGTTTCGAAAGCAGGGGCAAAAGAAAAGGAAAATGCTGCCAGATTAGAATTGGAAGAAGAAGGTATCATTCATGGAGATTTTGCTGATTTCAACAATGATGAAGATAAAGAATTGATAGAAAAGTCCAAGAAATATAATTTGAAGAAGAAGGGGATAAATCCTAATTCTAAACTTGATAAATAGTTTTTATTTTCATTAAAAATCAACTATGGATGCATTACCTAAGCCGTGTTCTTTTATATACTCTGACCCAAACTCTTCAAATTCTTGTTTGGTGACGTAAGCATTAGATGAATCATCATTGTTTGCCCATTTTTGCATTCCATGCCAAGGATCTAAGATTGGATCCTTTGCTATTCTAACTTTTGACAATAATCCAACAGGTAAAAAGCTTTTGAAATCTGTTTCCAACCTTTGTTGAAACCCTGGCAATAATGCTAAGCCACCAGTTATGAAAATATCTTGAATTAAGTTGAAAGATTGACCGCCTGGAGAAAAGTTTCTATCCAACCTTCTTGTTAATAAATCTGAAGCAATATCACTTATACCGGTTTGATCTAATCCCCCAATGCTTGGTTGAAATAATATTTCTGGAACTCTTATTCTTTCAATATTCAAATGTAATTGATGATTTTTCCTTATAATTTCTGGATGGTTGGCAATATCTTCTGGCGATAAACCTTCTGCTTGCATGGCTATAGTTATGTTTGGTCTTGGACCGTGAATAAATTTATGTAGAACCGAATTTTTCCAATCAAATGTCGTTGCTGCAGCAAATGTATCATCATAGTGAAAGTTTGGATCAAACTTGATCAATTCATCCTCAGTTTTCAATATTTCTTTGTTAATCTTTTCTAATTCTTCTTCCAAGGAACTATTCGATATTTCTCTATAAGCGTTCCAATCATCATCATTAGCACCAAAATTATCATTTGGATCGTTATCGATTGTTGCATTTGCATTACGACGTCTTTTTCTTGATTGTGCAGATGTAGAACCATTTTCATCATTAGCCAAGTCAGCAATATTTTTCATTCTTTGTTGAGCGGCAACAGATTTTCTATCTTTAAACGATCTCAATAGTTTCTCATTTTCTTTATATTTGCTAATCAATTCGGCAACTTTAAGCCTTTTTGTAGTACACCAATCATCCAAATCTCTTGACCTCCATTCTTCTTGCTCTTTTTCAAATTGTATTTTCGCTTCTTCCTCCTGTTTCTTCACTTCTCTAGCACGTTCTCTTGCTTCAACATTTGCTTTGTGTAGTTTTTGTTTTCTTTTTTCTTTGATTTGAGCATCATTTAACTGGTCATCAG
Source organism: Insectozyma parachauliodis (assembly GCA_030565145.1). NCBI lineage: Eukaryota > Fungi > Ascomycota > Pichiomycetes > Serinales > Debaryomycetaceae > Insectozyma > Insectozyma parachauliodis. Next base: position 423,940 of record JAJMBB010000001.1, on the reverse strand, counting down.
GTACATCAACCAATGGCCATACTTGATTAGGATCAATTGGCTCATTGTCATCATCTTCATCATCATTATGATTTGCTTTTTTCAAAGTTTTATCTAAGGACGTCAAATATTTGTTAAAATCATCTAGATTATCAAATCCTGCATCAATCAATTTACTTTCAAATTCATCTGACGGTATATCAACATTGTCTTTTTGAAATTTAGTATAATAATCGAATTCTTCTTGTTTCTGAGCTAATTTCTCAATTCTTTTTTGTTGTGCCTGTTTTTGTAATCTTTTACCTTGTTCTTTTCTCTTTAACGATTGTTGAGCTAGTTCATCCTCCGTTTTTTTGTTTTCATCTTTAACCACTATATCAACTGGAGCTTGAACTACAACGTCTTTTTCTTCTAGTTGATCCATATCTAAAATATGCTCAAGCTCTTGATGATAATCTTTCAGGATGTAACAAAAGTCTTGGAATAAATTTGTAGTATGATTTGAGTTTAATTTACTTGGAAAATATGGGTATTTCATGGTGAGTAATTTTGATAAGTAGCTCTGGCACTGGTCACCTCCCCAGTCTATTCTTTTGGCTTGAGACATTAATCCCTTACCTTGTAGAACAGGTATCACCGTGGTTGATTCGTTACCTGTACCAATAACCAACCCGTTTGATCTACCATTTGAATTGTAGTAATAGGAAAATAAAGAGTCAATACCAAAACTCACTTTTGGAGTCTGATAAGCTTCAAACAAAAGCTCATACATGTTTTTCCTTTGATTATTCGGACAAGTGATTGGTTCAGTCATTATTACAGGATTATTCAACCTACCGTTATTACTTGTCACACCTAAATGTTCAAATGAGTAATCCAACATGTACTCGATATAATCCCAATTTGTGATTAATGGTCCATCGTAGGGAGTTTTCATGGTGGATTTCAATGCTGGGTCGCTGAAACAATCGTTACCAACCAATGTCAAAGTTCTCATAATTTTCCTATCTCTGTAACGTGATATTATACCCGGGAATACATTATTAGGTTCATGATTGTTGGTTAGGCCAATTTTCCAAGTAGATGTACCTAAATCTATTGCAATTGGGACATCAGGCTCATAGTTCTGATAAAATGGCTCTGGTTTGCTTGACCCAAATTGGACGTCTTTCAAGTAATGGATCGGTTGAGGTGGTAAATCATCTTTAGGCAATTTTGATGGTGCCATCTTTTTCAGTGTAGACCTAGCTCAATTTTTTTTACCTCTTGTTTATTCCACCCGATCAACAAAATTAGATTTCAACACGAGAATAATCATGTCGAGTGAAGATCAACAATTCAATGTTCAAGGGTACAATATCGTCACCATTTTGAAGAGATTGGAAGCGGCTACGTCTCGTTTAGAAGATGTGACTGTTTTCCAAGAAGAAGCTCATAAATTGACGAAATCAAGCACTTCTACTAAATCAATTGACGGTACTGCTGAGAAAATCATCGAAAATACAAAGAAAGCAGCCCCAGTGGCAGCTGTACCGGTGGAAACAACCCCTGATGTTGAAAAATCCAAATTCGTAGTTGAGTTTGACCAATTGATTCATGATTTTGTTTCTCCCTTTATTGCAACTTCAAACTCAATTGATCCAGTCGTTGGAGAATCCGCTCAACTTTTAGGAGATGCATTTAATGAGCAAGCTAAGTTTTTACAATTGGTTTCTAGAACGCAAAAGCCGGATTTATCAGACCCAGAATTCCAAAAACTTATGGCTCCATTAAATGAAATAATCACCAAGATCAATAATTTGAAAGATGAAAATAGAAAGTCCCAATTTTTCAGTCATTTGAACACTTTGAGTGAAAGTACCGGAGTATTTTTTTGGATTGGTTTTCCAACCCCTGTTTCATATATTCAAGATATCAAAGATACAGCCAAATTTTGGTCAGATAGAGTTTTAAAAGAATTTAGAGATAAAGATAAAATAAACGTCGATTGGGTTGGTCTCATCAATAAAGTTTTTGATCAATTGAAAGCTTATGTGAAAGAATACCACACAACAGGTCCATCTTGGAATCCAAAAGGTCTTCCATTAAAAGAAAGTATTACAAATAAAAAAGGTGAATCAACATCTGTACCTCCACCGCCACCACCGCCACCACCAGCATCTTTTTTTGAAGCAGATGAGCCAAAGTCATCAGAACCAAGTGGTATGAACGCAATTTTCCAACAATTGAATCAAGGCTCTAATGTAACATCAGGATTGAAAAAAGTTGATAAATCGGAAATGACTCATAAAAATCCAGAGTTGAGAAAACAAGCACCAGCAATACCAAAAAAGCCACAAGCTCCAAAGAAGCCAAGCAGCTTATCTCAACATCAAGTAGTTACAAAAAAAGAAGCAAAGAAGGAGTTGATAGACGGTACAAAATGGACAATACAAAACTATTCAAAAGAAGATACTAACGGCGAACCGATTACAATTGAAGTAGAGATGCATCAATCAGTATTCATTGGTAATTGTAATGATACCACAATTCAATTGAAAGGAAAAGCAAATGCAGTTTCAATATCAGAATGTAAAAAAATCGGAGTTGTTGTTGACTCATTAATTTCAGGGGTTGACATCATTAAATCATACAAATTTGGTTTGCAAATCATTAATGTAGTGCCAATGGTTTCAATTGACAAATCAGACGAGGGACAAATTTATTTAAGCAAAGAGTCTGTGTCTGGAAATTGTCAGATCTTCACCAGTAGCACAACTGCGTTGAATATCAATATCCCAGAGGAAAACAATGATTTTAAAGAATTGGCTGTCCCAGAACAATTTGTAAGTACAATTAAAGACGGTAAATTAATCAGTGAAATTGTTGAACATGCAGGTTAAAGTCATATAGCTGGATAAATACATATACTCAAACACTGATATACAAATTTTAGTTGTATGTTTACAACGTGGTAATATAAGCTACCACTTTCTATTATCGTTACATTATTAACAGATTACTTATCAAATCAGCCTGCGTAATATCTAGAATATTCTACTTACGTAATGAGCGTATTTTAACTATAGTAGTGTCATTTAACGAAAAAAAAAATTTATTTCACGTAATTTGAAATAATTTGAATTTTCACTGTCTTCTTTCAACTATTGCCATCACAACTTTTGAGAATATTCATATCTTCAAGCAAATCATTATCAACTTGTATAATAGTTTCAAATTCAATTTTTTTATAATACTTTTTTTTTGTTCATCAGTTTAATAGATTAGAGAAATTTTTATAGATGGTTAAAGAGACTAAATTTTACGACGCTTTAGGTGTTTCACCAAGTGCTGGTGATTCAGAGATGAAAAAAGCTTATAGAAAAGCAGCTTTAAAGTATCATCCAGATAAGAATCCATCACCTGAGGCAGCTGAAAAATTCAAAGAGATTTCACACGCCTATGAAATATTATCAGATGCTGATAAGAGAGAAGTTTATGATCAGTATGGTGAGGAAGGTTTGAGTGGACAAGGAGGTGCAGGTGGAATGAACGCGGAAGACATTTTCGCACAATTCTTTGGTGGTGGATTCGGTGGAGCTGGAGGTCCTCAAAGACCAACTAGAGGTAAAGATATCAAACATTCAATTGCTTGTACTTTGGAAGATTTATACAAAGGTAAAAGTACTAAATTAGCCTTGAACAAGACTGTTTTGTGTAAAGACTGTGAAGGTAGAGGTGGTGCTAAAGGCAAAGTTAAGGAATGTTCAGATTGTCATGGTTCAGGTATGAAATTCGTTACTAGACAAATGGGTCCAATGATTCAAAGATTCCAAACCGTTTGTGATAAATGTCAAGGTACTGGTGATATTATGGATCCAAAAGATAGATGTAAAACATGTAAAGGTAAAAAGACCCAGCAAGAAAGAAAAATTTTACAAGTTCATATTGATCCAGGTATGAAAGATGGTCAAAGAATTGTATTTAACGGAGAAGGTGACCAAGAACCAGGTATTACTCCTGGTGATGTTGTTTTCGTCATTGATGAAAAACCAAATGCAAACTTTACAAGAAATGGTAATAATTTAATCAAAGAAATTCAAATTGATTTGTCCACTGCTTTATGTGGAGGAGAAATTGCATTTAAACATGTCAGTGGAGATTGGATTAAAACTCAAGTCACTCCAGTTGTTAAATATGATGACGTTAAAGTTATAGAAAACCAAGGTATGCCAATTTACAAACAAAGTTCAAAAGGTAATTTGATCTTGAAATTCACAATCAAATTCCCAAACATCAATGAAATCAAAGATGTTGAAAAATTGAAAGAGTTATTACCTGCTCAACAAGAATTAGATATTCCAATTGATCAAGAAGTCTTGGAAGAACATATGGAAGATTTCAGTCCAAATAAACATAATGAAAGAAAATACTATGATGAAGAAGATGAAGCGCAAGGACAAGGTGGTCCAGGGGTACAATGTGCTAGTCAATAAGGAAACGAATGGTATAAATATACACGTATATAATATTAATATATGCATGATACATACAGCATAAATACTAATCATCTCTAAAGATAATTTAAATGTAGATGAATGAGTTGATAATAACGTTTACAATTTAACGATTTCAAAAACTTCAAAAGCTAGACTTTTTCAAATAAATATTTGATTTAATACAAATGCATTCTTATCGAGAATTTTGAATTGAAAACTTAGAAATACTACATAAAATTTGTTTTGCTTATTTTTCGACAGAATTTGTTTAAACGTGGTATTTTTTACAGCGAAATTTTGTGATAATGTATTGCTGTACCAAATCAAGCTAGTCTATTTGTAATATCAACATCGGTGGTATAGACTACGATACCACAGTTTGTACCAGCTAATTAATATCAATTTTCACTTGAAGGATAAGAGATTTATAATTACACAAAACTAAAACGGTTTAAATGCTGTACCATTTGTTATTAGCCAAAAGTAGAAAAATTCAGCCTCACCCTCGGCAGTGATGAGCTAAAAACGTAAGGATTTATTGCAAAGTATCTTGTTTCTCTATAACTGTCAATTAGATGCTATAGAACTTGCTCATAGAAAAAGGAATGTATTGCTTAAATTTAGATACTTTCAAAAATTGATAGAATGCGAGGATGCTTGATAACGGTTAAAATCTAAAGGTATGATGAAGTCATAGTCCCAAAGGTAGCGCATGATTTGACGACTATACTATTCCAATTCGGATAATCATTCAAAAACCCTGGAGTGCTAGTTACCAAATTTGTGAACAAATAATAGATATTGATCTGTTGTAGCTTCAGATTACTACAAAGTATTCAAAAACTATAAATGTCACGTGATATAAAAAACGGTAGAATTCGATCGAAAATCATAGAAAATTAATTTTGTGTAATGATATAAAAATGTTGTATACACAACACTCACATACACGAATATAGTTTATCGCTTACTATTTGCATTTCTGACATCAAGAATCGCAGCTTTCTTATCTGAGTTCAACATCAAATACATATACAACTCATAGTTATATGTCTTTAAATTTTAGGTAATATGGTCAAAGAAACTGCCTTTTATGATACACTATACGTTTCAACTAATGCATCTTCAGAAGAAATATCAAAAGCATACAAAAAACTAGCATTAAAATGTCATCCAGATAAAACTAATCATGACCCTCAATTGACAGAGAAATTCAAGGAAATGACCAGAGCTTATGAAGTTCTAAGAGATCAAAAACAACGCAAGATTTATGACAGATTTGGTATACAAGGTTTGGAAGGTGTAGTACAAGAGTCACCTCAGCAACAACAGTCATCTTTTAGTAAGCATAGAAAGACTTCACAGTTTGCTAATGATATTTTCTCACAAGTTTTTCAAGACTTTAACTCGATGTTTGCTCAACAAAATGCCTCCATGTTCACTCATCATGCATCAACCATGTTTTCATCGAGTTCCAGTTTTTCTGATTTTGTTGCGACTGAAGGTCTTCAAACTCGTGTTGAACCAATCGGTCAACCTTTAGATCAAAAATTGTATCAAGGTCAAGATATTCATCACACTTGTGATGTGAGTTTAAATGATTTATATTACGGTAAAACTATCAAGTTATCATTACCCAAGAATGTCAAATGTATTCATTGTAATGGATTTGGAGGCACTAATCCACAAACTTGTAAAACTTGTCGTGGCTCAGGTGCAATATCAATTACCCATTATAATCAATTTTCTCGTATTTGTGAGAATAAAACTTGTATTTCATGTCAAGGATCAGGTATCCATATATCTTTAAGCAATAAGTGTGAATACTGTGATGCTATAGGTTATGTTGAGACAAACAAAATTATCAAGATCAATGTGTTACCTGGGTGTAATAATGGTGATAAAATTGTACTAAAAGGAGAGTCAGATGAAGCAAGAAATACCATTCCAGGTGATGTAATTATCAAGTTACGTGAAAGAACACATCCATTTCTAATAAGAAAATATAATGATTTATTCATGGATTATGAAATCGATTTAAAAACTGCATTGTTAGGTGGAAGCATACTAATATCGAATTTTTTAAAAGAAGGTCAATTTTTGAAAGTTTATATCAATTCTCATGGATATTCTTCAGTCAATAAAGATCCTTCAATACTACAAGGTGAAGTCATTGGTACTATCAATACAGATGAACCCAAAATTGTAAAAGGATTTGGCATGCCGATTAATAGTACCAACACTGGAATTTTATATCAAGATCAAAAATCAGAAAATATAAATCTCAATGCAAATAATTACAAAAGAGGCAATCTATATATAAACTTTCATGTAAAATTACCTTCAGTTGAAGAGTTTACAGAAAGTGAATTAATGAAACTTAGTACCATACTACCAGATAAACCATCTTCGAATACCTCCACAGGAAAAGTTTTGGAATCAAATCTAGCTAATATACCTGGAACTAAGAAAAATCCTATAAATCTAGATGCAAGCCCAGCAGTTTTCTCCCCAACACCGTCGAATAATATTCACTTAGATTTTGATGACATGAACATTGGCAAGAATCAAGAAAATCAAAAAAACTTTTTCAAACAAGATACTAAAAGACGAAGATTTGATACCATAGACGGTAGAGGTATAACAAGCATTTAATGACAAAACTTAATGATTTTTATTTAGTTTTATATATATATATTTATATGTGATTGAATTCTTCAACAATCTCTGGAGGAAACAAAAAAATAAATAAAAATCTGAATATCTTGGAGACTACATGTCAAATACAAATTCACGAATTATAGATCAACTGTTAATCAAAGATTTATCTAATCATATTTATGAGAAACGTAAGGCCACTGCATTTCAAATTGAGTCGTTGACGAAAACAGCTTTATCTAAAAATGACTCTCAAACCATATATAAGATAATTCAAGAATTGACTGATTTGACAACCACAAGTAGTAATTCGAGTAAAATGGGAGCAATCACCGCGTTGGGATCAGTCTCAGTAGCTTTAGGATCATTTGCAATTGCATATTTCCTTAAAGATATCATCAAACCCATTTTCACAACTTTCAAAGATACAGATGCTAGAGTTCGATATTATGCATGTGAGTCATTATACAATATCGCCAAAATTGCTAGAGGTGAGATTTTATTGTATTTTAACGAGACGTTTGATATTTTGTGCATTTTGGTATCTGATACTGAATCGAGTGTTAAAAATGCTGCTGATATCTTGGATAGATTAATCAAAGATATAGTTAGTGCAAAGGCGACAAATTATGTGAGCATATTGCAACAACATGATGAAGCTCAAGAAATTGTTGGTAACTTGGTTGATGTCAATGGAGATGCAATTCAAATTAACCAACCACAAGATCCTTCAAAAGCATTCTCTTTACCTAAATTTATACCCACATTGTTGGAGAGAATGTATACAATTGATCCATTCACTAAGAAATTTTTATTAAGTTGGTTGGAACTATTTGATGACATACCTTCATTAGAATTGATTTCATTTTTACCAAATTTTTTGGACCCGTTGATAAAATTTCTCTTTAATAACAGCTCAAGTGATATTAGATTAGAAACGGAATCTTTATTAAATGTATTTCTTAAAGAAATCAAACAAATTGCAGAAATCAAACATGAGCTAAAGAAGAAATCGATTGAAAACAGAGAAGAAATTGTTGAAAACAGAAATATTACCAATAAAAAGACGGAATTCGATGATGACGAGTCGATAAAATCAGATGATACAACTGTTTATAAGAAGAAAGCACCATTTGACGAAGACATAAACGATGAAATAATTGCAGGACAAGATATTTTCATTGACTATGCTAAAATAATCAACATCTTACTTTCATTTTTAAAAAATGATTTGGATAGTAACAATGAGATTACAAATGATACCAATGAAATCCATCACCAAGTTCAGTTTATATCGTTGAAATGGTTGAAAGAAATCTTAGATATTTCACCAATTGAAATTTTGAAACAGATTCCAGAGTGTATTAGCATAATTTTGAAGAATATTTCGAAGTTAAACTCAGAGTCAGATTATGAGCTTAGAGATACATTTTTACAATTCAACTTACAACTTCAAAAATTTTTATCCAAATTTGAAGAACAAGATAATGATGAAATAAAGTTTGAAAATAGGTTAGATTCAACATTACAAGCAATAGTAAAAGAATATTTGAATCATCAGACAAATGAGTTATCTAGAATAACATCTTTAGAATGGTTAATTTTCATTTATACAAAAAATTCACTTGGGTTTCTCAAATTTTTCGATCAAGAAAAAGACCATCATTTTGATTTAATTGATTTGTTGAAATACGACACAAGTAATGATGTAATCAGTAAAGTTTTAAGCCTTTTGTCTATTATATCAGAGAAAAATCCTGAATTTTTCAAAAGCTTCATAATCAAATTGATCAAATTGTTTGAAATGGAAGGACAAGAAAAATCTTTGAAAATTGAATTTATAATTCGAAAACTATGTGTTACATTAAATTCGGAAATTATCTTTACTACTTTATCAGAAGTATTAACTTCCTCAATTGATTTAGACTATGAGTTTTTGAACATTATGATCGTTACATTGAACAACATATTGTTGACTTCACAAGAATTGTTGCCGTTTAGAAAAAAATTGAGGAATTTGGATGTATCAGTACCACAAGATTGGAGTTTATTTTCAAGATTATTTTCAAGCTGGTGTTTCAACACTCCCTCCGTGATATCATTATGTTTACTCACATCGAATTACGAATTAAGCTATTTGATTATCAAAAATTTATCTAGTACAGAGGTGAACTCACAATTATTAATTCAATTAGATGTTTTGATTCAATTGATAGAGTCGCCTATATTCTTGAAACTAAGATTACAATTACTTGAGCCGGAGAAAAATCCGTTTTTATTCAAAACTTTGTATGGGTTGTTAATGGTATTACCGCAATCAAGTACATTTATGTCCTTAAGAAATAGACTCACAACTATCAATAATTTCAATAATCATGAAGCTGGCATCAAAGATGTCTCAACAAACGCAATAACGAGAGAAAAGATTGATGAGTTGCTAAGTAAACATAAACAAGTTTTAGAGAATCTGACAGAATTGTAAATGAATTAGGGATAAATATTGAGTTCAAAAACGAGACAATCTGCATTGTAATTTTTTTCTCTAATATATTTACAGTTTACACTGTCCAACTAGTAAAATCTCAAATCGTGAATGCCAAATTCTCTACCCCATTCTATATCACCATCGAATCAATTGATACTAGATGACAACAATATTCCAGTCTCATTGTATCAGCCAACACTAGATACACAACCATACGCCAAATCAGGTCTGAGTACAGGTATAGATTTGACGAAATATGACTTAAAATCAAAAGAATCAAAGTACAAAAGGTGGACTCCTAAGATGGATCAGTTTATTATAAAATTATTGAGTGACGTTGTACATTCCTTTCCACAAGGCTCCGAAATTGAAATGACGAAAAAATCATGGGAATATATCTGTGGACAACTAAGATTGGTCAACCCTGAAACGGTCTACAGTACTTATACGAAATACTCCTGTCAGCAGCATCTTATAAAAGTCATACATCATAAATATTTGATATGGTGTAATCTTATGTACCATAGCAAGATAATCAATCTGAAAGAATCAAATCTTGCGTATTCATATAAATGGAATCCAAAACTGGGTAATTTTCAAATAATAGATTTAACTACAAGATTAGTGATTGGTGACGAACGAGTAATAAAACCACTTTTATACTCTAATTCCTTGGACTTACCAAATTTGAAAAACTACTATAAGAGCAACTTGATAGTCAATGATTTCTTTCTTAGTGACAACATGCGGTATATGTCAGTTTACCATAATGAAATTATAAACTTATTGATTAAAACCGACTCAAGATTTTTGAAAAGTATAAACGACGCATTAGGAAACCTGTATAATGAAATTCCAAAATTCAATTATCCAGAAGCATACAAGGAATACAGTATACAAAATTTAAACCGCAAAGCACAGAGTGCTCAAAAACTCAATAAATCTGAATTTCTGGAATTTGTTAGTAACCCCAAGACAAAACCAGCTCAAATGAAAGCAGCACCAGGACCAGGACCAAACGTGATACCATCTTATCAAGTGAACTTGGAAAGTAATCAATCCTCGGGCCTAAAAATATATTCTAACTCAGAAATCGATTTGACGAAATATGACCTAAAATCAAAAGAATCGAAATACAAAAGGTGGACTTCAAAGATGGATCAGTATATTATAAAACTATTGAGTGATGTTGTGCATTCTTTTCCACAAGGCTCCGAAATTGAGATGACGAAAAAATCCTGGGAATACATCTGTGGACAACTAAGGTTGGTTAATCCTGAAACAGTCTACAGTACGTATACAAAATATTCGTGTCAGCAGCATCTTATAAAAGTCATACATCACAGATATTTGATATGGTGTAATCTTATGTATCATAGCAAGATGCTAAATGTGAAAAGATCGAGCGATCTTGCATATTCATACAAATGGAATCCAAAACTAGGTAAGTTTCAAATTATTGATTTGAATACAAGACTATTTCTTAACGATGACCAAGCCATCAAATCAATTTTATATTCAAACTCATTAAATTTGCCAAATTTGAAAGACTATTATAAAAGCAATTTGATAGTTTCTGATTTTTTCCTAAGTGACAATCTAAAATATATGTCAGTTTACCACAACGAGATTATAAGTTTATTGATCAAAACGGATCCAAGGTTTTTGCAAACTATCAATGAGTCAATTGGAAGTAATTATAAAGAAATACCACAATTTAATTATCCAGAGGCGAACAAAGATTACAATTTACAAAATTCCAATCTTAAAAAGAGAAGGATACAAAATATTCAACAAAAAGATAAACTACCGGTGTTTGAAGAGTTTCTATCATCGACTCTACCCTTAGATGAGGCGGTCGATCCTTTGATCAAATTTTACAACTGATAATCTAGATGATATACCGATAAATAATTGAATAGAAATCAATGGTTAAGTCTTAATATATAACGGCTGAAGACATACAAATACAATTGAAGATCAGATTTAATGAAAGACATTAATTTTTTTTTATCTGTATCACAGAATCGCGCTTTTATCAAATTTTATCGCTGCGCATGTTATTTGAATTAAGAGTAAAAATATATTTAGATTCAGAAATTCAACATGATCAAGTCAAATAAATAATTGGTTAATTATATACTAATCGTATGAAAGGTGCTTGTAGTTTCATTATTATGGTTTGATTGTAACCTATATTCCATCTTTGCTGCCACAGTTCTTCTTAGAATCACCTCAAACAACAACTTAGTATTTACTTGGTTCAATTCCTTTCTATTCAACAAGATAGCATCATGTGGGTACAAATCTTGGAATTTAGGTGGAACGATGTAATTATGATTGAATATGTGTTGTTTATATTTTTGATAAATTATCTCCATGAAATTGATTTCTGAGATATTGTAAGTATGTTTGGCCTGATCTATTTGAAATGATTTCACAATGTATGATAATTTTGGTTTTGGTCTCAATATTTTAGAATGACTAAATAGTTTCAAAGTCCGAGGTATCAATGATTTTACAATCGTCTCATAATTTGATAATTCAAAAAACTGTTTCATTTGAACAATAGATGTAAAGTCTGCTTTTTCAATTTGTTTGTACTTCAATGATTTCTTCCTGCTTACTGGAAACTTGTACGTTTGTTTTTTTCGATCGTATGATTTTGTCAATGTTGGTGTTTGTTGGTATCTACTGAAACCACTAGTGCTATGCTGTTTTGGAGTCGTTTTCTCATGAATGTTTCTTGCAATTTCCTGATAATCATTTTGATTATGCCATTGAGTTGACGGTGATTTCACATGTGGCGTGGCAGCATCGTAAATGATTTCAAAAGGGTTGGAAAGTGAACGTCGATGTAGATAACTGCTCTGTAGATAACTGGTGTCATCACTTGATATTATGGATGCATGGTTGGACCTAGCAGGTAAGATGGTAGTCATAAATTAGGTGAATGCAGATACCACGAGCTAGATTAGGTGATTCTCTGATTTAATTATACCAGTATTGAGATGTTAAAAATACAATTGCTTGATGATAAAAATAGATGGAGTAGAGAGAAAGTTTGTGTAGATCAATAACATAATTTTAAGATTATTTGAGTGCTGGTTGATAAATCCATAATAAGTAATTTGATTTTCGATACGAAAAAAAAATAATAAAGTAAAATAAATTGTCAATTATAGAAAATTTAACAACGATTTTTAATTCTCTGGTGTTTGATAATAGTTTGATACTACGTCGAGGTTGAGTGATTATTCTGTTGTGTTGGAAGTGTCATGAAAAAGAACGGGTAAGCAAGTACTTGTCGACTTTATGAGAGTATCTAAAAAAGTCCAAATCACACACTTTAAAATTCAAAATAATCAATTCAAAGTAGAATTTTATGGTATTAGCATTGTTTCATGAAGTTTAAGTTTATAACTACTGACCTACCGGGTAAGGCATGTCAAGATTGCACATAATAACTGAAATACATTGAAACTGAAAATACTGAAACTGAAACTGAAATTGAAACCGAAACCAAAACCAAGCGATAAAAAATAGAGCATCACTCGTTAAAGATGAAACTCTCACTTCAACTTCTATTCAATCTGTTACTCAGCTTATCAGTGGCCTCTTTATCTTGAGTTTACATTCAAATTTTGGCTAAAGGAAAACTACAAGGTATGATTAAAACACAGATCAATTGCTGTTTGCAAGTATCATCGTTCTTTCTAATCCGATCTTCATTTTTATCTAAGTTTATTGTATCGGTAGATTCGTTTGGTGGCTATATAATCTACTCAGATCAGTAATTGCCAAGACGCACTACTTTTCTTCAAAAATATTAAAAATAACACGCTCAATTTTTTGACGAATGATCTGTAGACGACAGTTTAATTTTAATTTGTTTCCTTCAACTCATTGATTTGATCCAACTCATTATTAAACTTAGCTTAATCTCCTCACAATGGATAAATTAAAAGAAGTATGTCACCACAATAGTCAACTGATCCGTTGATACCTATGAATCCAGCTTTGTATCCATTTGATTCGATCTTGGAAAAACGAATAAACTTAGTACTAACGTTTTTAGAAAATTAATAATTTGAAATTAGATGCTGAAAAATGGCAAGAAAAATCTGATGAATTATCTGATAGAATCAAAGAATTGGAACAAGAGAATTTAGAAAAAGATAATCAAATTCAATCATTAACTAGAAAAAACCAGGTTTTAGAAGAAGAAGTTGAGAAATTGGAAACTTCATTAAATGAAATCAAACAAACTGCTGATGAATCACATTCTTTAAAAACTTCAAATGAGAATTATACCAAGAAAAATCAAGTATTGGAGGAAGAATTGGAAGAAGCTGATAAAAACTTGAAAGAAACAACTGAAAAATTGAGAGAAACTGATATCAAAGCTGAACAATTGGAAAGAAAAGTTACTTCTTTAGAAAGTGAAAAAGAAGACTGGGAAAAGAAATTTGAAGATTTATCTCAACAATACAATACTGCCAAAGCTGAATTGGATGAAATTAGTCAACAATTGGAAGCTATTTAAGCTCCTTGAAAATTAAATTTTAATTTAAACTTTGAAAATATATAACATCAAAGAATATTAGGCAATTTCTCTTCTGAAATCTCAATTCCTCTAATTTAAATTTCGCTCCGTAATTACTTTCAGTTTACAAACTAATCATATCGTCACTAACGATCTAACCAATTCTATTCAATTTGATTTGCATTAAGATACCGATAGATTAGGCTGTGGATAAATTTAGATCTTTTTTCTCGCATTGCAAAAAGGAGATTATTTTTTATTACAAGTTTATCACCGATAATTTACTGAAATCAACTATTTGTTAGCATGACTTTCACCGATTCAATTAGGTCGAGGTTCACAAACAATCTAGAGAGTCATCAAGTGGATGATGATTACACAATAAACAACTCATCACAAAATCATGGATCTCATTCGGAATCATCTAATTTCGATCTATCTGAGGTTGTACCCTCATATGAAACCTCACAAAGACTACACAGTCAGAACTCACACCTCATACAATCTTCCGATACTCGTAGCAGGACTACTGAAAATTTCAACAGGAGCCGAATATACACTCCAATTCCATCCCTACCTATACCCAGAACTCACAGCATTTCCATGTCACGAACAAATTCATCTAATTCATCAATAAACCCATCGCCTCAACCATCCAACTCTAATTATCAGCAAATTAACCGAAACACAAGTATTAAATCCTTGGGGTTGAAGTTTTTAAATGCAAGACAACACTTTTTATTAGCATTTTGTCGAGATGTATCTTTAGTTCCACCATTGATAAGTTTGATACAATCATGGAGAAGTTTTTATTACTCGAATGAATTGAACAATGACTTGAATAATCAAACCTTGACGTCAGCAAGAAATTCAGAACACTTTTTAACAGGATTATGGTGTTTGGTTGCATCTTATTTGAGTTATTCTATACTTGATAGCTTACTAGTAAGGTGGATTGTTATATATCTGACATCAGCTGCAATTGTGAGGGTATTCTCTATGAGTACCATCATGATAACTGTTGAATTTTATTTGGTATCTACCTTCCTGGCGAATGGTTATAAATATGGTTTACATATTTGGATACTAATAAGTTGTTTACTAACTATGACATACACGGTACAAAATTTTGTAACTTCGAATCTTCAACTAAGTAAAGATATTAAAAATATGAAACAAAAGAGGTTCTTTGATTTTTATAACATAGTCGTCTTTGCTGTTGTTCCAGTCGGATTAGCGAGTTTTGTGACAATGATTGGATTATTAAGAAGCTTATTAATATTAAGAATCGATATCGATGAAACTTTAAAAGATATCACTACATTATAGCTAATATATATTCATACCCAAGCGCTACCCCTTGATAAAATCAGTATAAAATCTATCATCGCATCAATAATTTATAAATTTTTCCTTTTCTTTTCTTCTTTAATCAAAAAGTATACGGGAAAATTTGCCACGACGAGATAAAGTAGATTTTATCAAGTTATACTCGTTGCCATTTATTAATAAATGTTTTTTTATTTCCCAAGATCAGTGTACAATTCCCTTCTAGGAAGTTTGAAATAATCAGTGAAATGAATTTTGAATGTCGATATATGGGGGATACATCTATTCTACACCAATCTCTAATAAGCATTGATTACTATCTGAGCTACCGCGTATCTCAACTGATTCTGAAACAGTGTAAACAAAACTTACAGAAATTCTGAACTCTTCAACTGAGATCCACAAGCACGATTAGTTTCTGGGGTTTGAACATTCTACAACTGTTTGGTTATTAATAAAATTCTTTATTAAATATATAACATAACCTAATATTAAAATAATTTACAATTTTCCAAACTAAACCATGGTTGATTTATCTGAATTTGTTGAAACCAATATCAGTAGCTTTTTCTCTGAAACATTGACGACATAAATCTAAACCGTATTTTCTAATTAAACCTGAGTGTGAAGAACAATGTCTACATTGTCTTGAACCTTTACCAAATCTTCTTGGGTGTGAGAACCAAACGTTTTCGTGAGCCATATTCTAAAACTAAAGTTAGTATATCATTCTTGTTAGTTTTGATTATACAGATGATCCTTTCATGTAAAAACTATGTCATGTTTGAAGTTGCTTGGTTTTTTCATTTCGATTCTTTGATTCGAGTTGCTGCCTTTCTAATTATTTCCTTGTTCTTTATTCTTTCAAATGTTCACTCTGTATACATCATTATCTTGTCTTGAGGTTTGAACATACTATCTATAACGTTATTGATATAATTAATGTGAAATATTCAACTAGAAATTTTGAATAATTTTTCTGTGTGAGCGACAATGCGTCTGTGCCAATAGTTAATTTTTACATAGTAAGATTTTTTGCTGTGTATCATGTGATGCGTGTAAGGGCACAGGGCTACACCAAATCATATTATTATTTCAAATTAGTATCTCATCTCATCAGATCATACAGTTTAAAATTAAAGGTTAATATGGCGAAAGGTGGTAACTCCCATCGTAATACTTTGAAAAACGATCATAAGCCATTCAAGTCGAAGCATGCATCCAAAGGGCAATTGAAGAATAAACTCAAAGGTAAAGTTGAAAAATCAACCACTGGATCTTCCGCTTCATCGCATAAATCTATCAGTAAAATAACCAGAAAGAATTTATCAAAACAATTAAAGGAGAATAAGATATCCGAGACCAAGCTTTCGAAAAAGATCTTTGAAGGAAATCAAGGTTGTGAAAAAATCGTGACTATAATCTGTTTAACCGATGATTTATCACCAACTGCAATAGCCGATCAAATATTCAATCAAGATCTAGAGACAAAACATGAATTTGGTTATCCTTCCGTCAATAGCATCAACATACCGAAATTCAAGTCTAATTTTAAACTAGTGATACCTAACCATGGTAGTATATTGAATCTAATGGATGCTGCAAAATGTTCTGATTTTATAATTTTTGGATTGTCAGCAACACAAGAAGTTGGAAAATACGGAGAAACAATACTCAGAGGTTTATTAGCACAAGGTGTATGTTCAAGCTTTGCAGTTATACCCAATGTGATATCGACCTACCCTAATAAGAAGAATTTACAACAAGATGTTAAACAATCTTTACAATCCTATTATAACCATTTTTTTCCAAGTGATGAAAAGATTTACCTCATTGAATCGAGCAATGATAATGCAAATTTATTAAGAACGCTTTCTCAAAAATTTCCTCAACTGATCACTTGGAGAGATTCAAGAGGTTGGTTGGTAGCTGATAAAGTTGAATATGAAGATGAACATATAATAATTGAAGGTGTTGCAAGAGGCCAAGGGTTTAATGTGAATAGACTAGTACATATACCCGGATATGGAGATTTTCAAGTTAGCAAAATTGAAAAATTAACAAAAAGAATCAAAAAGAATACAATGGATATTGATAATGAACCTGAATTGATCCTAATTCCAAATGAAAACCAAGATACTTTGGATGATTTGAACCCTGAAGAAGTTGATATGGATTTTGAACAAGATTATGAATGGAATGATGAGTTAGGTGTCAGATCCGAAGGTAAGATTTATTTCAATGATGATGGTAGCAGAAAACATGATATCAACACCAAGGTTCCAAAAGGTACTTCTGAATATCAAAGTAGATGGTTTGTTGATGATGTATTGGATGAAGATGCATCAGATTTAGAAGAAGAATTCGAAGTTGATCAAGATGAGATTATAGAAGATAACAATTTCGATACTGCAACAGAATACACTGAAGGTGACATGCATGTAGATTTATCGCCGGAGGAAGAAGAACGTCAATTGAACGAATATAGAAGTTTGGCTAAAGATGATTTAGAATTCCCCGATGAAGCAGAATTACACCCAAATGATTCAGCTGTTGAAAAGTTAAAAGATTACAGAGGTGTCAAATCGTTATCTAACTGTAATTGGGATGTGAATGAACAAGATATCGAAAAACCAAGTATATGGAATAGATTATTCAAAGTGGGAAATTTCAAAGCTACAAAAAATAAAATATCAAAAGAGTTTATTAAAAATATAGAAATTCATCAAGGTGATAAAATCAAAATTTTCATTAAAGCACCATCATTTGTTATTGAAAAAATAAACCCATCAATTAAACCATTTACCATATACGAATTGCTTGAACACGAGCACAAAATGTCGGTTGTCAATTTTTCATTTGAAAATTGGCAAGATTATGAGACTTCAATTCCAAATAAAGATCAACTTGTGGTTCAATACGGTCCAAGAAGACAAGTGATCAATCCAGTATTCAACCAAGGTTCGAATAACAAAAACAATGTTCATAAAACTGAGAATTTTGCTCATCCTGGTAATATGGTTGTAGCAACAGCTATAGCACCAATATTGCTTACCAATTCGCCAGTCATCTATTTTAAGCCAAATCAAGAAATAACAGGAGGGTTAGAATTCGTAGGCCAAGGAAGTTACCTAGGCTCGGATGCATCACGTATCCTTGCTAAGAGAATTGTTTTAACTGGCCATCCTGTAAAAATACACAAACGAGTTGTAACTGTGAGGTATATGTTTTTCAACAAGGAAGATATCAACTACTTTAAAGCAGTTCAGTTGTTTACAAAGAGCGGTAGATCAGGGTTTATAAAGGAAAGTTTGGGAACTCATGGTTATTTCAAAGCTAATTTCGATGGTAAATTGACTTCTCAAGATATAATTGGAATGAGTTTGTATAGAAGAGAATGGCCAGTTATCTCAACCATGTATAATGACGAATAAACGAAAATCTTATGAGTATAAAAATGCATTGAAAAATTCGCGAAACTTTTAAAAATATAAACTTATACCGAAAACAAACATCATATTATAAACCAAAATTATTAACCTAGTAAAATAAGTTCATGACAAATATAACAACCCCAATCACGCTTGGAATGGTTTTAGTTGCACCTGCTGTGATTGGGATAACCGTATGTGTTGAGACGGCGGCTGTTGTTCCAACCGTAGACGATTCTAATTGAGTATAATATTCTGTAACACTTGCAGTAGTGGTTTTTGTATTTGTGTTTGACTCAATTGGAATGGTTGTGGGTGTCGCTTGAGTTTTCGTTTCAATAGTCATATATGTGACAGTGGAAGTTGTTTGAGTTGTTTCACAAACAAAAGTTCCTGGAACAGTAACAGTCTCACTTGCTTTGGCGGTAACGGTAGTTGGAAAACAGGAATCGATTTCACATTTAGTCAAAGTGATTGTAGTACTTGAAGGACAATATGTTGTATAATCTGTAATTGTAGAATACACAGTACTAAAAATGGGAGTTGTTTGAGTTTCGCATATAAATGTTCCTGTGACCGTGACAGTCTTACTTTCTTCGACGGTGATGGTAGTTGGATAACATTTATCTGTCTCACACTTTGTCAAAGTGATGGTAGTACTTGAAGGACAATACGTTGTATAATCTGTAATCGTTGAATATTTAGTTGAAGTAGGAAGCTCCTTCTTTGTAGTTGACGGACAAATAACTTCACCTGTAATTGTAACAGTGGTTGGTCCTGTAACAGGAATTGTAGTAGGATGACAATAATGATGTTCACACTTTGTGATAGTTAAAGTAGTTTCACTAGGACAATAAGTTGTATAATTAGTTACTGTTTGATAAGTAGTGGTATCATTACTATAATAAGCTTCGGCAGATGACAAGAAAACAAAAACTAAACCAAGGATTGAATACTTCATAACGAATGACTTTGATTTTTGAAATAATTACAAACATTTTTAGTGGTTATCAACCCCATTTATATATTTGTTAGATTTAGTTCGTGTTTATAGCCATACTGTACCTCAATGTATAACAACTAACAACATGATATTTTTCTATCAATGAATTAATTTTGGGTGCAAATGTTTTGTCTGTAAAAAGAACTAAAAAATATCTTTGATTTTGTGTCACCATAAACTAAGAGAATTATTTTGTATATCTAATCTATATTTGCATCAACAAACTTCCACCTAATGTACCAAGATCTGAAGAAATGATATAACCCATAATTTCGCGACAAATATATGCAAGTTTCAGCAACACCATTTTTCACAAGATAATAAAGGGTAGCATTAGTTGTTAGGTACTACAAATTTTACAAACATAACCCTTGAATAAATGTCTTGAATTAAGACCCTTACAAAAGTTATTGCAATAATACAAGGACAGAGTTTAAACTACTAAGATAAGTTGTATCTCATTATCTCGCTTTGTCAATCTCATGATGAAAAACTACTAGTACAACTTACTATTGAATTAGAAATCTTTTTTGTTGCACATGAGCTAATTTTAGTTTAGCTTGACAACTGTTTATTTAATGTATATAAACTATGATATTTCCTCTCTTTTGTACTGTATAAATCTATCTAGATTGATCCAAGTTTCTTCCATTTTTAATTTCAATTGAATATTTTTATTTTTATCAATTTTTTTATATAATTCTTTGATTCTGGGCTCAATTTCACTCAATTTTTCAATGTAATTGTTTTCAACAAATATTTCATAATCATATGGGTAATCTTTGTCACCAAAAATCTCAAAAATCAAATTCAAACATTCGGATATTATTTCATAATTAATTGAGTTTTTATTTTCGATTAATCCTTGAGTACTGACTTCTATTGATGTCAATAAAAATTGTGATATTTGAAACGTAATTTCAGTATTGTTTATAATAGGTGCCAAGTTCCCTAATACTCCAACAGCACCTAAATAAATGTCCAAGTTTTCCGAGTCGTATTGACTATGTATAAGTTTTTCAATCAATTGGTCTGGCAAGTGTGTGGTTATTTCGGGTCCCAAAGTTTTAATCAACCCCCATAATATATTCAATATTGATTTTTGTAACCCTTGATCATCAACCTTTACTGTTATGTTTAAAATTTCCAATGACTTACTATACCATTCAGTAGGTATGGTTTCATTTATTAAGAATAACCATATCAAATTGTTCAAACATGTGAATGATTTTTCATTCAATTGTAAAATGTTTTTCTCTGCGATATCAAATTTGATCACTTCGATCAACATAGAATATACCTTGTCCAATAATGTATTTTTAAGGCCATCGTTTATAATAATACCTGATTCGACGTCTTCTTCATTAGTGGAAAGGTATTCCAATATTTGAGTTATAATATCTAATCCTGTCTCTATTGCCGATAATTCGTTTTTGGTTTTGGTCTTGAGTTCATTCGTAGATGACGACAAATCTTTTTCTATTGTATTTGAATCTTTCTGTATAGGATCCTGTGCATTGTTAGGATTGTTGATGGAATTTAAATTGTTTTTCAATTTGTTTATGTCAATTGATATGAGTATGTTATAAATTTGAGTTAGTGTGTCACTTAAAAATACTTGCTTATCTTGATGATTGTTGGATAACACTTCGTAGTTATTAAACTTGATACCTTCAATATAAATTTTTAATAATTTAGATCCATTTAATTCAATGAATTTAGTCAACCTATTCCAGTCAAAAGCTTCTAATTTTTTTATAAATTCAATCGACTCAGTTGAGAATTCATAAATAAATTCTAGTAATGAGTTTAATAATTGCTGTGAAATCTTTAGATTTTTATTCAAATAATTTGTGATCAAATTCAAAATAAATTCAATTATAGGATCAATTTTATCGAAAATTGAGTCGTAAATGTCATCGGACCCACTAGCCAATACTATAATCAAAGACATTATATTTTCAGTGAAATCATACAATAATTGTATCTTTGATTTATCTTGCTCTTTCTCTGTATTCTCTTGAGAAATGAGAAAAGTAAACGAATCGTTTATTTTATTCAATGAAGACTCAATAGCTATCCAGATCCCGTTTCTCCATAGATGCTTGATAACATCATAACCTTCTTCGATACTCAAATTACGTAATAATCCAAAAGATTCAACTATAATCTCATCATTCAGATCGTTCAAACACGTTTCCAAAACAACACTGATTACTTTCTCCTTGAGCAAAAGTTTTCTCATCCTATCGTCTTCAGCTAACACTGTGATGGCACCTAATGCCATAGACTTGTCATTGGGGGTGGTTGATCTCAACTTGTTGATCAATGGTAATATTTTCGATTGTCTTGTATTTTCATCCTTCTTAACATCCTTGATTCCTGATTCGTTTGAAATTGGATTATGTCTGGCCTTGTGATTTCTCTTACCCTTTTTTAACTTCCCCATTATATATTTTGATCTAATAGATGAGATGGAATTTTTCGTATAATTTTTTTCAGCTAAAGTGTGAAATGGTAGCGTTGAGCTTGTTTAGCAGAAGTTAGTGACGCTAGAACCAGTATCTGTTTGAAAATTCAATTTTTAATTAAATCTACATTTTTGAAAATCTGTTGATGAGAGCGTGAGAGGTTATGGCCTACATGTATACATTTGTATAGAATAAGACCAAATTTGCAATCAAATTGACAAACTTGTTTATTTATTTGATATTTGCGGTAAAATGTTTTCATCTATTTAAGGTATTCAGAACATTCTGAGGTATATAGAACAAGATTTTATTGGTTGTTATTGTCAACAATAAGCAATTCAATCTATTTACTTGCATGGTTGCAATTACACTGGGTGCAAAATATTTACCACCTCTTTTGTCACAGCGCACAAAATTTTGACAAAAGTATCATACATAGAGTTAGACTTCAAAGTTCGATATCTAGGTTTGATTCGAGGATTACAGAGATGTGTCTACTGATCACATTCTTTGATTTGTATTTGAAGTTTGTCAATGCGAAAATTCAAAATATAGTTAGTTCAATTATCATTGATGCTATTAACTTTACGTTTACGCTGACTGTCCCAAAATAAGCTTTTTCTGTGATTCTATGAATTTCGAGAACAAACAGATATGTTTACATCATCAATATCAAACCAAAAGAGACTTGAAGACTTTTCTTAAATTTGCATCCATTAGTTATTCTGTGTCAGTACCAAAACTTGGAGAGCATTTTGATAAATAATAATCAAATGTTTCACTCCAAATATTTATGACGGTACCGGATGTTGCCAATTGTAAGCCCGGTAAGATCAAAATCTAAACTACAGTTAGCGTAAGAGAACCAATGTTACAATTTGATTTTGTGGCCTAGGAAAAACCAAGCAAAATCTCATTTTGTGTCACTAGCCAATTGTGACATCTTTGGAATATTTTGATAGCGTCTTTGACCTTGAGTTATCAAAATTCTTCTACGATTCATCAATAGAATTTGTTTAAAGAATTGCGACTAGCATGATGCAGTTGGAAAATGTTGAAATGGAATTATGAAGGAAAAAAAAGGAGAAAAACTAATCAAATAATTTACATCAAAAAAACATCATCTTTTTCATACAAAGCTTGAGCAATATTATACAATGTTTAGTTGCATCAAAGAATATAAACAGAAGTTCACAAAACCTTTGACTTCCAAAAAGAAGGTGTTTGCTTTGTTTGTTCAAAGTCTTAGTTACTTGTGTCTTTTCTATTTAGCAGGAACAATCTACATAAAAATAGACCCTGAAAATTTCAAATATCAAACGTCTGCAGATGACTTCGTTGACATGTACAGTATCATTTTATTTGGTGTCAACGCATTTGTATTACAAGCTCTAGAATATTTTATTTATGTGCATCCTGCTGATGAGTGCATGTTCAAGATATCATTAACATTGTCATTTGTATTTTTCCTGTTTAGCTGCTATGCCGTGTACAACACCTACCAATTCATTGGGCTCTTAGACTTGCCAATTATTCAACTTTCAAGTATATTTATTGTTACAATGGATGTTGTCATATACATCGGATACCATTATTATTGTAAATACAAATTGAGACAAACTGTCAAGCTACTTAGACAGTCTGAATTCGCCCAGGAAGAGAAAGGCTCAATAATTGAAGTTTGAGCTAACATTAAAAACCAGTTTATGCCATTTTCGAGATTTTTCTATTCTAGATTTATATTATATAGTCTATACACTTGAGTTTTCCAGTTTTAGCGTAAATAGCTTTTTAGAAAACAAATTTCTTTTTATTTTACTAGGTTTCTTCTCATCGTGATCTTCTCTTCTACCTTCATCTAAATCGATCTCACTTAGACGTACCCATTTTGTTTTCTTCCATATTTTGAATCCAAAGTACATGACAAAAAAGAATGGTATCAATATATAAGCATCCACCCAATCTCCAGCTTTAAAAGGTTTGAAGTACAGGTATCCTTGAATCAACGCCAAAACTATATTAAGTGTGAGTCCAAATATGGGTAAGACTGGATACCATAACCCTTTAAACACCAATTCGTCAGTAGATCTACCTTGAACCTTCATCGCTTGTCTGAATCTTATATGATAGAAACAAACACTTCCCCATACTATGAACACAGCAACACCGGAAATGTTAATAATGTATTGGTAAGCATTTGAAGCATTTGTACTTTGATTCATAATCGCAATCAATCCAATGGTGTTGACAAACATAATGGCTGGAATCGGTACACCTCTATTTGTAACTTTTCTGAAAAATTTAGGCGCAAACCCTTCATAAGCCAAGTTAACAACCGTTCTTGAACCGGTATAAATTGAAGAGTTGACAGCTGAGATACATACTAGAATGATGAATCCATTCACAAGATGAACACCAGCTGGCCAACCTGCTCTAGCTAATGCAATCGACATGGGACTTCTGAGCAAACCACCACTATGCAATGTAGGATCGTTATAAGGAACAGTGATACCATACGATAATGCAATCCCAATATAGATGATTAAAATTCTCCAAAAAGTCTGTCTTATAGCTGAAGGAACAGCCACTGACGGATTCCTTGCTTCAGAAGCGGTGATTGCAACAATCTCTGTTCCTGAATAAAATTGGGAAGCGAAGATCAAACATTTAACAAATGAAGGAAATCCATGAGCAAAAGATCCTGGGTTTTTCCAATACTGAAACCCAAAAGCTTCATGATTCTTGACCCCACCAGCACAGTAAACTATTGAAAAGATATAAAAGGCAACTAATCCAATGATTTTGATCAAGGCAAGATAAAATTCAATCTCACCGAAAAGTCCTACACCGAGGATAATTTGAAAACATGAAAATGCAAACCATAGCATCAACACATATGCATACAAAGGAACTTTATCGCCAGACCAGTATTGGAATACTGACAGCACAGCATTATATTCAGAACTCAAGGTAAAAACCCAGATAATCACATAAAACCATCCAATTGTAAAACCAAATGCTTCGTCAACGAATTTAACACCCAAACTGGAAAATGTACCCCCTGTTGGATATGTAGTAACGAGTTCTCCTAAACTTTGCATCATGGCTAAACAAATAGCACCAACTAAAACGAATGAAACTAATAATGCCCCTGGACCATTGGTCAAAGCAAGTGATACACCCACTATAATCCCTGGACCAATCACACCTCCCAAACTCATCAAAGAAAGATGTCTCAGCTTTAAATCGTGTTTCAATCCGGTATTTTCATCTTGATTTGTATTAATTCTTAAGAATGAATTCTTGTCATCATCTACTTTATCTTGTGAAGCAATACTTCGATTATAACTATGAACTGAGTTTTCTCGTTCTAGAGTGATATCACTCAGATGTACAGGATCTTGGAGTTTATAATCCAGCATGATAATATCCAGAATGTGAAAATGTTATTTGTAGAAAGGTTAATCTAAACAAACAAGGGAAGAAGAGTTGAGATAATAATAATAATAATAATAAAGAAGAAGGGCTGCAAAAAGTAGTGCAAGATCCTTTTTAGAAAAATTAAGATAGTATGTAATTTTGATAAGCCACACTGATTCCTGTATAAAAACAAGGTACAACTATTAGTTATACACACCATCACTTGATTAGTTTGTAAGCAAACATAGAGTAAGCCAAATGATACTCAATTCTTCTATTATAACTGAGAGGGTTGTAATCAGCCACTAGTAATAAAATATTATTATATTAGAGCTTCCAAGAAATCCTGTCGATGAGAAGAAAACTTCGGCATTGCACGTTTTACAACCTAATCGTCATTTTTCATCACTCTGTAGATCATAATACTATCAAACACAAGTAAACCTAAACCTTATCAGGTCATATCAGGATTTTACAAACTTCCACATTAAACCAAACCATGTTGATTTATCACTAAGTTACATAGATTCAAATAGAGGAACTTCAATGTTACCACTCACATGTGCATACTTTTATACTTTTTTAGCTCCTCTTCCGTAGTATATTACTTCACGTTGTAGAATTCTGATCTCAATAAGTACTTGTTTTGAATTTAAAATCTTTGCTCTTCGTGATATACTGACAATACTAATTTTTCATTCTTCGCATCAAAATCAGTCAATTGGTCTTTTTGGACAGAAGATCGAGGAATCAAAGGTTGACAGGTGATATCGCCGTATTACTCTATTGCCGTAGACGGATAGAGATAGTAGATGTGTTGCATATATGACCGAAGAAACAGTTGAAGTCATTGATTTGGAAGATGTCACACTTAACTGAAAAGACGCAATGGTTTCTGCTCACTAGTTATCCTCTGAAATCGCATTCAAAAGAAGATAACTTTGAATGGAAAAGAAAGCAAACTGCAAGATACATATTTGCTGGTAATGGATTCGAAGATCTAACATTATTGAACACGGTCTCTGATATGACTAGAGATATGTTTAATTGCACCAAGGTTGGTGAAGATGGTATAAAAAAGCGTTTAAATGATATTAGGTAGAATCCGGTTAAAACAGACATATTTAATTTTATTTACCGTAGAAAAAATTTAAAGGTCGAATGTAACCATTTTTTTATGTTTAGCTATGACCAACTAGCCAGAGAATTTGGTTATGAAAAATTGTGGAACATAGCTATTACTGAACATTACCAGGAAAACAGGTTCTCAAGCGATCTGAAAACTATAGATCCAGTCAAACTTTGGGGCAAAATCCTGATAGAATCAGAATTCAAAGAACCCGTTGTGACTAACAACACCAAGCAGAAGAACAGGTCTGGAAATTAGAAATCTCAACAATTAGGTGCAGAAAACAGAGAGAATCATAGTCACATTAATAAACTGAATACAAACAATGTGGTAATATTATTAATTACAGCACTCTGATTTCTGTACCAACGACTTGAATAAGCTACATAATATGAAAGTCGGTACTCAAACGCTATTTTACGTGGCAAACAAATCCGTAGAAAATAGCACATCATACGAGACATTGATTTTACGACTCAACGGTAGAAAGATCAACATCAATAACGCTGCATACATAAAGAATATCAATGGAACGTTTATTAGTGTCGCTGACTTAGCCAATTTAACAAGTCTTACATTTCAAGATAATGTTTGTCATTTATGAGAATAGTCCAAAATTAAGTTTTCCAAGCGCCAAGAAAAGGATATATAATCTAAAGGACATTGATGTGATTCCATAATTAAGATTGTCAGAATATTTTAAGTTGGCCGAGTTTGTCAAAACATGAAATGGGGGAGGGGGAGGAGGAGAGAGTTGGAATAAATTAGTTTACCCGGCAAATATTAAAATACATTGAGATAATTTTTTACCAAGACAACGGGGGTTGAAGGAAATATATAATTATTTATTGTTATAATAAACATTGTAGCGTGATACAACACAACGTCAGTGATATATTTATCAGGCATTCCTGAGTTGCAGTAATAAATTTTCTGATACAACATAAGTTGATAAAAACTGAGAGATTAAACACCAATTTGAATTTTATTTCAGGGAAACTTAATCTCACATTTCAATGTTTGTATATAACTAATTAAAACCTTTAGATAAAGAGCAATTTATTATAAATGAATAGGTTTCATGAAGCTATAGAAGTAATCGATATGGCAAAAATCTTAATTACAAGTTGTTTTTATGAGTAGATACCTTAAGTGTTGTTCTTCTATTGAGCTTTGCAAACCACTATATTGGTTGATTGTGAATATTGAATCGCTCTCCGCTATCTCTCGCCATTTCTATAAACCTCACATACAAAGGAATGAAAAAGCCCGTGGGTTTGAATCATTTTCATATCATAAGATTAAATAGATAAAATTGTCGGCATATTCAATATTTGATCCGTACACTTCGATTTTTTCAGTTTAAATTCAAAGCCGCAAAAGACCAAATTGCGTCAAATTGTAAAATTGATCTTTAGATAAAAGATGAATCAAATTGTGGTTGAACAAATGGATGATAATTACAATAAAGAAAGAAGTATATCTAGAGCAGAAACTTTTGCACCATATATCCTAGCTATAATGGTTTATAGCTCAATTTTAGTATTGCTAATAACCAATGAAAGAAATATGACAAATATCTGGTTTGGTGCTTTAGTTGCAACTTCATACAGGTTGCTACTAGTCTTGATCAATTGCTTTGCTATGGCAATACTCCTGCTAGCTGTTGCGTTTATCACAAATACGTTTCAATTCAATACTAAGTCTATTTGGATTTTACCAACAATACTTCTAGCTATATACGTCTTGGTTCTTAAATATCCATTGATTGCAGAATTCGGCGGTAGTATCAAATTTGAATTGATTCAGTATATTTGTATTGACCTGGTATTAGTCATTTACATGATTTATAAAGAAAGCAAAAAAAGCTCCAATATTGCAAAAGAGAATTTTGACAATAATAAGGAATCGGTCCAGGTCTAAACCCAATAAGGGGATGCAACTTAAATTTAATTCGGGACCAGTCAGAAAATAAAAGGATAGATTGAAGTCATATGTATTTTAAAATCAACTTTCGAAAAATCATTATTTAATCGAATCCATCCAAAATTGAATTACTTATTAAGATTTAAGTTACTACACCTTGAAATCATTCTGATCAAATAAGACAGAGTTGTTTGATTAAGAAATTACAGAAAAAGTCAAGATTGTGGATAGAGAGAACGGCATCAAAAAAAGAAAAACAAAATACGATTAAAATTTAGAAAATAATATAGATAATCAAATTTTCATACTTACTCTTATTCTCTCTTTTCAACTACAATTGTGAATAAAGCATGAGTGAGTCAGTCAGTACCCCATCCATAAATTTGAATAAGATATCAACTAAATTAGTTGTTAAAGCTATTTTCCATAATCTATTCAACAATGTCATACTTTACACTGTGTTGAACTACTACTTTAACTTGCTAAACAATTCATCACCTTCAGAGCTTTATAGAACCATAGTTATGAATTATTTGATAACAAATCTATTAGGGTTCAACATTATGTCTTTGGTTCAGGCAAGTAAAAAATCATTTGTATTTTATTCATTTTGGGTGATTATGTTGATTATATTTTATGTTGGAAATTTCAATAAGATTTTAACGGATTCTAATGGTTTGAGCAAATTGTTTCTAATATTTATACATTTAACCATAGTTGTTAATTGGGGTAATCTAAGTTTGAATTTGGGTAACATCGACAGACAAAGACTTGCAAAACAAGAATAAAGTAACTAAATTTATGATTTGAATATGATTGGGGATGACAGCTGTTTTTGTTTGTTAGAAGTCAGATTACATTTTCAAAGTCGAGCTTGTTTCGATGGATAGTTTTTCTTTTGACTTCGTCATTTAAGGATCTGGATCTCTGCATCGACTACAATATGATTAATTTGGGAGATTGCATTAGTTGACTTTCCATTTAAAGAAGATTTATAGTTCCTGGTTTATGAAAAATACATGTTCTTCTTTACAATCAACAATAGAAAAAATCATTTTTTGCAACCAATTTTCTATGCACCAATATTAGTTTGATTTTCACATAATGCTATTTAAACAGATTTAACAGCTACAATTACAAAGCCATTCAAAATCAATTGTCAGAAAGAATTGATTAAAGCTAAAGTTTCCATTCATAAAGTTTACTATCAAACAGTTTTATTATTAAACTCCCACAAGTGATACTTCCCCTTCAAACTAACAAACCTCGTTTTTTATTTGTTCTACATCACCTACAGTTCTTTCATTATTTTACATGGTTTTAACTAGTTTTGTTTTGCAATGTAGATGAGGCAAAAGTTCGGTTTACTTGATTAACAAACCACTTTATACATTTATTGCAAAATGCTACAAAACTTAATTGGTATAAAGGTTTACGTAAGTCTATTAATTTACTTAATACATGCATTTCTACTTTGAATTAGCACATTTGAAAAAACAAGCATAATTTCATAAATCGATTCTATTAGATTATAATACAAGAGTTTATAACTGCTTGGAATGTTCAATGTATTTACACCTGAGTGCCTAGCTGGAAGTTATCATCAGTTCTTTTCTTCTTGAATATATTCAAATTTATTATGTTCATGTGTCATCACTTGGCTTGTTTTTCTCCAAATTTGATTTCAAATCTTGCAAACTCTTTTTATCTTCTTCGGTCAAGTTCAGAGGATCAATAACACTTTGAAACTTTTGTCTGACATCTTCCCAAGATTTTGGATCATCTGAATAATTTGGTAATTCCATATCTTTTCTCAAATTACCATCTTTTTCCAATCGTTCTCTAGGAATGTTAGTAGAATTAAAAACAAATCTTGATGTCACATACATTACTATTGGTTTCCAAAAATTTACTCCAAAAAACCATGAGGCAACCACCGCAATGGAGCCAATCACCATTTTCCCTCCTTTACTTGACATGGTGTAATTTTTTAGTTAGTGTTTTTTTTTTTTGTGAAAATTTATATTTTAGTCTATTTAATCTAATACATTTTCTTCATTGAAATCGTTATTGCTTGTAGCCTTCTCGTCTTGACAGCCTACAACCCCCCATTGTATATTGGTAACTTCTTGTAATCGATTCAATATCTCATTCATCGGACTGAATAATCCAAATTGTTTATGTTCTCCATCATACGAATGTAGCATACCAACAACACCTAAACCTTTACCTTGATTCAAATCCTGCAACTTTGTTAAAATCAAAGATCCACTGTCTCCACCTGATGCAAAACATGCATTGTTTTCAATTGAGTTGACAATAAATTCTGAGGAATGGATAGCACCGTCTAACCAGTAGACAAGTTTTATTCCATTGAGATACCCTTTAGTGTACTTTGTAGTTGAACCGTATTTGAAAACTGGAATACCATAATATGTGTTTGAGCTGGAATTTTCTTCATCAGACACTTGAGAATCAACATCGTTTATACTTTCGTTGATAACTTTTGGTGTATACCTTTTCAAATTCAACACTTTTCGAACATACAAATTTTCGTAAATTAAACTTGGATCGTATTCATCAAACTGAACGTCTTCGCCCAAATAGTTTTCAGCACATTTGATATTCTTATTGACTTTGATTATAGCTAAATCTGACAATTTCTTTTCTGGCAATCCACTCATTTCATTCACTTTGGACGTTAAACTTATCAAAGTTCTTTCACCCCAGATAATTTGTCCAAATCTAACCTGGGGTAGATTTCTTATCTGCAACTCTTCATGATTTGACTTTTTCGACAATTTTATTTTTTTAAACGGGAATATACAATCAATTTCTTGCAAAGCTGAGCTATAAGCGTTTCTTGACTCTATGTCATTCACATTTGTGTTTTGATATTGCTGAGTTAATGCAGTTTTATATAACGATATCAACGAAGACGATGGAGCCGAAATATGCGGATAATCCGTTGGGTTTGCAGTGTTTAAACATACATGACCACATGAAATTGCAAACTTGGAGTTGGCATAGTTTTTCAATTGTGGCTGTTTTTTCAAATCAATTATTGGATATATATAACCGCCCAATGTGCCGGAGATTCTTGTTGAGTCTTCTGTGGATATGGATATTGACATTGGTGGTTGATCGTGATTGAGGGGAACTCTAAAAGGTGTTTTAAATTTCTGGATCGGTTTTGATATGTTTGAAGATGCCAATTCTATTTTATTCTTCATTAAAACTATATGAATATCGTCGTATAAATCGTGTAAATTTTGAATTAGCTTATAATGGTACTCATTTGGCTCAGGATACCCAAAGTATAAACATAAAATACTGAAATTTTCAGATAATCCTCTAGTTATTGGCGCAATGAATGATCCGTTTTGTTCTGATGATTTTTTGGTATAACGTGAGATTTTATCCATTATATTTATTAGTCTTTTTTCATTAGGTAGGGACTTGTTTTTGTTGATTCCTATTGCGTAGTTTTTCGGTTTAATAACAATGTCTGAATCTTTTGGGCATGTCTCTGGGTTCAACGTTCTCACGAAATCATTGAAATTCTTCACTAGTAACAAATTTAATTTGATGTAAACTTCTTCCTTTAGAATATTATCATGGAAGTTCAAGTATATTTTCATAATCTTCCTCAAACTCTTACTATTATAAGTGTTTATATCCCAAGTTTTATCTTCATCAAAATTTGATGTTTTTATAAAATTGATGAATATTTTCAAACAATCGATCGAATTAATCACAGCAGTTGATACATTAATCAAAGAGTTGGTGAATTGAGACATGATAAAACTTAAATCTTGGTACAACAGGGCTAATTTGTTGTTTATCAAATCTTCATCCAACTCAATTTTTTCAATCTTGTAGGCTTTATCCTCTATATTTAAAATTTGCAACGGCTGGCCATATTCGAAACTTGTGTGTTGTTTACCACTCAGAGTTCCTTTCGACACTAGTGATGAATGATTAGTTGAATACGATTGTCTACTTGAAAACACTGAAGCATCATGGATGGTATTATAATCCTTGATTGAGGATGTAGCTATAGGAATCGGCTCATGATTTGTGATCGATATCGATGGGTTCAAATTCATATCGAAATACGATTGAGATTTCAACCCACCTTTGTTGAACATGGGTCTGAGCTCCCGTATGGAATCGTGAGATTCATTCGAATGATTCGATTTGGTTGGAATTATTATATCGACTGAGGAGCGTGAATCTTTGTCGTTACTGTCATTCGACTCCTCAGACTGTTTATTTCTAAACAAAAACATCTTCCTGGACATACTCAGTGTGTTTAAATGTTTTAAATTTCGGCTTTCAACTGAATACCGTTTTTACCACACTTGTCTCACAATAGAAATTTAAAATTTTTTAAGACAACACAGGGTATAAATACACTTCATTTCCTCATTAATTGAATTTGAGTTTCAGATTTGAATCTTTTAATCTCATTATATATGTCCCTTCCATATCATCTAAGCTTAAACATTCCATTTGAATCTGAGAAACAAGCCAATATCGCTAGAAATACGTTGTTGCCAGATCCAATATTGAAAACAAACGAGATCAAAGTCGAGTACCTGACAAGACAAAAAAACTTAGTCGTCAACTTCCAAGGGGTTAGTGATCGAGTTATAAGAGTTGCAATCAGTAACGTGATCGATAATTTAAAGACAATCATTGAATGTTTTGAAGAATTTTCCGAATAAATATGTTTAAAAAGAATTTATTCAAGCTTCGGTTGAAAGAAGAAGCAGCCGAGTTCTATCATGAATATTCTATACGACCGGATACATATTCATTCAAGATTCCATCCACTAAGCCAACAAATTTACAATTGATCTACCAAAAGGCTATCAATTTTCCTTTTGGTGAGAGAACCCCCGATGAGATTTACAATTCATTCCCAATGACAACCTCATCTAAATTGTCGAGGTTTAATCATCGGCCGAAACGAGTGAAAATGTCTACATCTGATTTCATAGAAGATTCGTTGTATCATCCGAAATATGGGTATTTTTCTAAAGAGGTCGAGATATATCACCCTGATAAGCCGTTCAACTACAACCAAATTAGAAACATTGATGAGTTTTTAAATGAATGGCAACGATCTTACTCGAAATATGACGTCTCCGAACCACCAAAAGACAAGAATGAATCTACTGTATCAGCTAAACAATCTGTATCTACAAAATCAAAATTTGCAAGTCAGGCAATTGACATTTATAAGCAGGACTCGGCATTAGTTGAACCAACTCAGAGACATTTACAATTATGGCATACGCCGACTGAGTTATTCAACCCGTACTATGGTGAGGCATTGGCAAGATATATTCTAGTTAATTACAAACTCAACTACTACCCATATGAGGATCTCATAATTTACGAAATGGGCGGTGGAAATGGTACACTAATGACCAACATTTTGAATTTCATTAAGAAAACCGAGCCAGAAATATATAAAACGACAAAGTATAAGATTATTGAAATTAGTAACCAACTAGCGCATAAACAATATAAATCAAGATTAATTGTTGAAGGGTTGGATGCTTCCAAACTTGAAATCATCAACAAATCGATATTTGACTGGGACAAAGTGGTTATGGAACCATGTTTTTTCATTGCATTGGAAGTCTTTGATAACTTCTCACACGATTTGATCAAATACGATGAATTTGGAGTACCTTACGAAGGCAAAGTTTTAATTGATGAGCATGGAGATTTTTACGAATTCTTCACATCTGACTTGAGTTACTATAGTAATGCATTCTTAAATCTACGTGAAAATAGTAAATATTCAATATTAAACTCATCATATTTGAAAAATTACAACCACCCGTTGAAAGAATTGAGATTGAAGCGAAAAATGGTTCAAACTTTCTTGCCATTTAATGATTTAACAAAAGGAGAATTCATCCCAACTAGATTATTGAAATTTTTCCAAATACTTAAGCATAAATTTCCAAATCATTCATTAATATCTTCAGACTTCAATTATTTACCGAAAACCTTGTCCAGTGCTTACAACGGTCCGTTAGTTCAAACAATATTGAAAAACAAAATGGTTGATGTTACAACCTACATGGTTCATCAAGGTTATTACGATATCATGTTTGCAACTGATTTCAATTTGATGTCGGATTTGTACAAAAAAGTCACCAACAAAGTACCCAAGGTTGAATCTCACAAAGAGTTTCTCCAACAATGGGCAGACGTAGATGTGACCACGACGAAAGATGGAGAAAACCCCATGTTGGATTTCTATAAAAACGTAAGTTTCATGGTGACTTGAAACAATGTAAATATGTCATGTGAATAAACAATGTATGTACAAATGTCTAAACGGAGTGAAAAACATTCCACTTGTAATGCATCAAAACCATCAAGTACGATTTTGTCTAGTGCTTTGAAATTCCAGGTTGTAAAAAAATTTACCTTTGTTCGCCCCACAAAATTTGACCAACCAAAGTGTAGACAAGATAAAAGATGCCAGTGTATTCGATATCTCACGTTGAGAATGTCAGGGTTTGTGTGGTAATGGTGGGGTTGCCAGCCAGGGGTAAGTCTTTAATATCACAGAAAATCGTCCGTTATTTATCCTGGCTATCCATCAAATCCAAATGTTTCAATGTTGGTTCCTACAGAAGAGAGTTAGCTAAAGATTGTGTGTTGAATGCAAACTTTTTCAACCCTAAGAATAAAGAAGGGTTGAAATATAGACAACAAGCTATAGATCATGCGATTTATGATATGATGAAATGGTTCAGTGAGGAGAATGGGGTTGTGGGAATATTGGACGCAACTAATTCTACAAGAGAAAGAAGGTCTAACATTTTAAAACTATGTCGTGAAAACCATATCGAACCTATCTTTTTGGAGAGTTGGTGTAATGATAAAGATTTAATATTGCAAAATATAATGGACGTTAAAACCACCTCACCTGATTATATTGAAAAACCTAATGAATTTGCATTGAGTGATTTTTCCAAAAGGATTGAATATTATGAATCTGTTTACGAAACTATGGATCAAGCAAAAGATAACGATTTGACATTTATAAAGCTAGTAAATGTGAATTCTCAGATAATTTTAAACAAGATTGAGACTTATTTAGAAAGTAGAATAGTCTACTATGTGATGAATTTACATATTAAACCAAGAAGTATATGGTTATCTAGACATGGAGAAAGTGAATTCAATTTAACTGGTCAAATTGGTGGTGATGCAAATTTATCTGAACGAGGTTGGAGATATGCAAAGAAATTACCAGAACTAGTGCTTAAATCTTTAGGTGAAGAAAATGAACATATGAATTTAACAGTCTGGACTTCGACTTTGAAAAGAACTCAACAAACTGCATCATTCTTACCTTATAAGAAGAAATTACAATGGAAAGCTTTGGATGAATTGGATGCCGGTGAATGTGACGGAATGACATACGAGGAAATTGAAACCACCTATCCTGAAGATTTCAAAGCTAGAGATGACAACAAATATGAATATAGATACAGAGGAGGAGAAAGTTACAGAGATATTGTAATAAGATTAGAGCCAATTATTATGGAATTGGAAAGACAAGAAAATATCTTAATCATAACTCACCAAGCTGTTTTAAGGTGTTTATATGCATACTTTATGAATGTTCCACAAGAAGAAAGCCCATGGATGTCAATACCTTTACACACCTTGATCAAGTTAGAACCAAGAGCGTATTCAACTTTAGTGAGTAGAATAAAAGCTGATATTCCTGCCGTAAGTACTTATAAAGAAAAAGGTACTTCTCAATTGGGAGAATCTTTAAACGGTGAAAACATTTTCAAAAGTAGAGATTTAATTAATAGTAGTAGTGATATGGTATGAAATTTCATTGTCGTAACTTATATTAATGATACAAACTGTAAGAATATTTAACTTGACTGAGCATATTTTTTAGCTTGTTCTTTGATTTTAGCTTCATAACTGGCTCTATCAGTAGTGAAAGCTTTATATGATTCGGTTTGAGCTGGTGAATCAGGGTTCGGGGTATCTAATAACTCTTGTATTCCTAAAACTATTTGTTTCAATGTAATCGCAGGTCTCCAATCTTGATCTTCATTTAATATACTCAAACATATTGTGCCACTGGGATACACATTGGGATGATAAAAACCTTTTGGGAATTGAATTTTTGGAGGTTTGGAGGGGAATTCAGCGGGGAACTCAATTTTTATAGGATACATCCCTTTCTCCCATAGAGTGCCTTGTTTGCCTGGTATACCAGCTGACCATGATGTCAAGTCTAGAGATCCATCTGATGATTTCATTGGCTTGGCGTAGAAGCCAAATGGATGGTCTTTTCTCCACTGTTTTCTCTCTTCTTGTAATCTTATCTTACAAAGCGACATCTCAAAGATCTACTACTACAAAATTGGTAAGTTGGTATTTGTAATGCGATATTGATTTGGTTGAATTTCGACTTGTTTGTTTTGACAAATTTACACTAAAAAAGAACATTTAATTTTCAAATCTGACAACCAAAACTTTGACAGTGACATGTTGATCGAGGACGTTGAGTCTAGAATTGTTTCACCAGAGACGAAAACAAAGTATGAATTTAAGAGTCCTTCAACGGAGGAGAGAAATCAGGAGATTATTGATGATTTATTGAAACCATCACAAGACATCAATTGGGAAATACTAGATTTGGTTCAAGTAAAACCGAGCATTGATAGAGATAAAATTATAAATAGATTGGTGATAAATCCTTCGAGTTTGAATCGAACTAGGTTCAGATTCAAGAGATCTGGTATTAGTGGTACAATATCTAATTATCAAGAAGAAATCAACCTTAATGACGTGAATCACTTGAATAATTCCAATAGTTTAAGTATACAAAGAGATTATAGCTCGAAAAGTGAAAGTTTGAGAGGTAAAACTAATTTTTTACCGTTTCAACCAGGTGGGTTAATCCAACAAGCATCTCAAGGAAAAGAAACCACAGATTCATCTTCGAGTCTACATAGAAACGAACATGGATTGTTTGACATACCCCCGGGTTTTCAAAGAGGGTTACAAGTTGGAACCCAAGAGATTTTGAAATTTGATGAATTAGACGAATTTGATGACGATAACAATGACGATATACAATCTATGCAAACACATGATATTGCAACTCAAAATAATGATAACATTAACAGAAAACATGAAATGAGTCTACCATTCGACGCTAAAGAAATTGAAGGACTAGTGCCCTTTGATTATTCCAGTCTTAAATATGACGATAAAAAATTGTTGGAAAAACGAACATGGGCACATGTTGTGGATTTGGATCATAAGATTGAAGATTTCAATGAATTGGTACCCAACATGGCTAGGACTTGGTCATTTGAGTTGGACACTTTTCAAAAAGAAGCTGTTTTCCATCTAGAACAAGGTGATTCTGTATTTGTTGCCGCCCATACCTCTGCGGGTAAAACCGTTGTTGCAGAATATGCTATTGCAATGGCCAACAGAAATATGACTAAATGTATATATACATCACCAATAAAAGCATTATCGAATCAAAAATTCAGAGATTTCAAAGAGACTTTTACTGACGTTGACGTTGGTTTAATCACTGGTGATGTTCAAATAAATCCAGATGCAAATTGTTTAATTATGACCACGGAGATTTTAAGATCTATGTTATATCGTGGTGCTGATTTGATTCGAGATGTCGAGTTTGTTATATTTGATGAGGTACATTATGTTAACGATATCGATCGAGGGGTGGTTTGGGAGGAAGTAATAATTATGTTACCAGATCATGTCAAGTACATTTTATTATCTGCCACTGTTCCAAATACATTTGAGTTTGCTAATTGGATAGGTAGAACCAAACAGAAGGATATATATGTTATATCCACACCAAAAAGACCAGTTCCGCTAGAAATATTCATAAGTGCTAAGAATCATTTATTCAAAGTTGTTGACTCAAACAGGAGGTTTCTTGAGTCTGAGTTCAAACAGCACAAAGATTTGTTGGAAGCTGGTACTGCAAAAAAAGTGTTACCTTCGACCACCATGGGATCTGGAAGTAGAGGTGGACCGGGAGGTACAGCCAGGGGAGGAAACAGAGGAGGTCGAGGTGGAAACAGAGGTGGCCAAAGAGGTGGCATGAACAATTCACGTGGCAATTTTTCAGGACAGAGACGATTCAATAGTGACGGGCCAAGTAAGAATACCTGGCCGGATTTGATCCATTATTTGAAACTGAATAATTTATTACCTGTTGTTTTATTCGTATTTTCAAAAAAGAAGTGTGAAGACTATGCAGATTCGTTACGAGGTGTAGATTTCTGTAATGGTCGAGAAAAATCTGAAATTCATATGTTCATTGATAGAGCTGTTGGTAGATTAAAAAGAGAAGATCGTGAGCTACCACAAATTTTAAAAATACGTGATATGTTAAGCAGAGGGATTGCGGTACATCATGGTGGGTTATTACCTATCGTTAAAGAATGTATTGAAATTTTATTTGCGAAATCTTTGGTTAAAGTATTATTTGCAACCGAAACTTTTGCCATGGGTTTGAATCTACCTACAAGAACTGTAGTGTTCACTCAAATGAGAAAACACGATGGTAGATCTTTCAGGAATTTATTGCCTGGTGAATTTACTCAAATGTCAGGTCGTGCTGGAAGAAGAGGATTAGATAAAACCGGTACAGTCATAGTTATGGCGTATAATGAACCAATATCACCTACTGACTTCAAAGAAGTAGCATTGGGTGTACCTACTAAACTACTGTCGCAATTTCGATTGACGTATAATATGATTTTGAATTTGTTAAGAATAGAAGCGTTAAAAGTTGAAGAAATGATCAAACATTCTTTTAGTGAAAACTCTACTCAAGTATTATTACCAGAG
The DNA here is from genome assembly GCA_030565145.1 of Insectozyma parachauliodis. NCBI lineage: Eukaryota > Fungi > Ascomycota > Pichiomycetes > Serinales > Debaryomycetaceae > Insectozyma > Insectozyma parachauliodis. The sequence goes on along the minus strand of JAJMBB010000001.1, from coordinate 384,177 downwards.
AATCAGAAAAGGTTTGATCAATTGACCAAGAGTTTGGATACGATAAAAATAACTCCCTGCGATGAGTGCAATTTAACAAACACTGAAGAGTTTTGTAACTTATTAGCTGAATACGAGACAATTTATGGAGAATGTGTAGCCGATATACACAAGTCACCGGTTTTGAAAGCAAAATTGTTAAAAGTAGGTAGGTTAGTTTGTTTCAGAGATAAAAATTTAGTATCCAAAGTTGGTTTTGTATTCAGATCAACCTCATCTACTGAAGAAATAGTGTTGTTGACTTTTTATCATGGTAAGCAATATGAAGAAAATGCTGAAAGATATAAATTACCTTATTTGCCAATACAAGAATATATGTTGAAAAATTTTCCAAGAGCTGTATTTAGTGGTACCTTACAAACAGTTGTTGTACCGTTTGATCATATTACATTTATTGGTAATTACTCTTTGAAAGCATCAATCAATGAGGTTGTTAAAAATGATTCAAAAGCAGTTCAAGAAGCTTCAACACAAATAAAATTAATAACAAAGTATCAAAATCAGTTCCAAGAATTAGCACTCAAAACTCAACAACAGTTATCTTTACATGACCTTTCAATCGAAAAGAGTAAAATTTTCGACAGATTATTAGAATTGAAATGTTATAAATGCTCGAAATTCAAGCAACATTATTCAGAATTTAGAGAAAAACGAGAATTGGCACAAGAAATTGAAAGATTATCTAGATTAATTTCAGATGAAAATTTGGATTTACTACCTGACTATGAACAAAGATTACAAGTGTTGGAATCACTAGGATTTATCGATCACCAACAAAATGTAGTTTTGAAAGGTAGGGTCGCGTGTGAGATTAATAGTGGATGGGAGTTGATAATCACAGAATTAGTTCTTGATAATTTCTTGGGTGACTTTGAACCGGCTGAAATCGTTGCTTTATTGTCATGTTTTGTCTATGAAGGACGTACACAAGAAGAAGAGCCTGCATTAATAACCCCTAGGTTAGAAAAAGGGAAAACGAAAATATTGACAATTGCTGAGAAATTGTTGAAAGTTTATATTGAGAAACAAGTTTCTTTAACGTCTGAAGAAGAGGACTTTGTAAACAGCAAAAGATTTGCATTGGTAAATGTTGTTTATGAATGGGCATCTGGATTATCCTTCAACGAAATTATGCAAATCAGTGTAGAAGCTGAAGGTACAATTGTGAGAGTAATTACGAGGTTGGATGAAATTTGTAGGGAGGTTAGAAACGCCGCCCTTATCATTGGAGATTCAACCTTGCATTTGAAGATGGCTGAAGCCCAAGAAAAGATAAAGAGGGATATCGTATTCTGTGCATCATTATATTTATAGACTCTATAGATCATTTTTTTTAATATCTAGTATTCCACGCTTACCCTTGAAAATATTATATACAAATTCATTTGAGGTTATTCTGCCGTATTTCATCGAGATTAGACCAATCATAGTGTAGAAACATCCAACTAAAGTCTTTATTTTGATATACTCTAATTTCTTGAGATATTCTGTTAGCTCAATTTTTTCATTAATCAAGAATTCCGTATTTATTGTTGAGATCTGGTCCAAACGATTCATCTTCATGAAAGAAAATATCAATTCGTCATTTCTGTAATCGAAATGTTTCAACTCTCTTAGAAACTCCCCTTTACTCAACGAAAGGTACCTTAGATTATCGAAAACTCTTGATTGATCCATTGCATGAAAACGGTATATTTGCCTTCCAAAAGTTCTTAACTTGGATGTTTGAGTCAACGAATTTGAAAGGGTTATTTCGTAATTTTCTAATCCATTTGATATCGCAGCTAGCTCCTTAGTAGTCAACTTTATATCATCAAGGTATTCAACCAACGGTTTCATTTTCTCTTTAAACATGTCATTGGTATCTCCGTCTCGATCTAGGTTGTAAAATATGCTTTTGTGGTTTGAGTTGGCATGCAATAGTCGGTTTATCGTTGACGTTTTGTACGTGAGTAGATTTTCATCATAGAGGTGATTCGAGATTTCGGGTTTTTTCTTTGAAAACAAGGCTAAAACTTTGTTTAATAGTGACGAGTAGATTTTGAAGCTGTTATTGAGTATATGATATTGTCTTAGTCGTAGTCGTATTGTTGTGGATAATTTACTCATGGTTATTATTTGAGATGTAGTAGCGTAGACATTGGTGAAAAATTAAGATATCTGCGCTACAAAATTACAACAAAGTTTACCAGTTTTACACAACTAAAATTGTGAGAGACTCACCATAAGCTTTGGTTGCGTATGTAGTGAAGTTATCGAGAGTTTGAAGAGACAACCTTGTGAAAGACTTCAAGATTGCTTGTCCAGACTACCAAAATTTGAAAATTTTTGGTCAAAGAAAAATTGGACACTATCAACAGATCACTAATTCTGAATGTCCTTCGAGTCTATTCAATGATCACTCTATAATGTCTATTTGGTGTTTAGATAGATCAGTGTTGAGCTATTTGGTTCCTCTCATCTCGTATCTTTTGTGTAATATTAAATTACTGCTCTTTTTCAGTATCAAATAATTTATCCACTACGCTGCAAATGTCTTCTAAAGCAAAAAAGAAGTCGAATTTGACACCAGAGGCAGCACCCACGCAACCGGCTAAGAAGATCAAGATACCCAAACTGTTCATAGTTCGACCTACCACCGATTCAAGCTTGAAAAATATCGCCAATGTTTATATAAACCCAGACATCTTATCTGCATTAGAATTCAAATCAGGTCAATTAGTATACTTGAGTAGAGCTGATGGAGGATCATTAGGGTTGATTGCTACAATAAAAGCTTCAACTGAAAATTTTGATAAGAATGTTATTAGGATACTGAAGAATTTTCGACAATTGGGTGGAATCGTACTAGGTGATAGAGTTGATATAAGTGCTTTTTCAAACCAGCCCACATTTTCAAAAGATTTAAAGGTTAATATTACAGGAGACAGCTCAGACCACGAGGTGAAAAATGCTTTACTTGATATAGGATTGATTTATCCTGGATTATCATTCAATGTGAACAATTCACATGTCGAAGTGGTTGACGTAAATGACTCAATTGAATCTACATTAGGTGAACTATCGATCAATGAAGAACTGTTAATACCTGCGATTTCTACTCCTTACATTTTTACACCACAAACCATCGTCAATAGAACAGAAGAAACTAGAGCATCGAGAATAAAATATCCTCATCTACCTCAAAATATCACATACTCCCAAGTTGGAGGTTTATCGAAAGAAATACAAACATTGAGATCTACCATTGAACTACCTTTAAACAATCCAAAACTATTTTCAGAATTCGGTATATCACCCCCAAGAGGAATACTATTGCATGGACCACCAGGCACGGGTAAGACAATGTTGTTGAGATGTGTCGCAAACTCTTTGAGTGACGCTCATATATTGACCATTAATGGCCCACTGATAATATCTAAATATCTAGGAGAAACAGAAAACTCGATAAGAGATTTTTTCAATGAAGCTAAAAAGTATCAGCCTTCTATTATATTCATTGATGAGATTGATTCTTTGGTACCTCTGAGGAATTCAGATGATAGTGGGGAAACAGAAAGTAGAATTGTTGCACAATTATTGACTGTTATGGATGGAATGGAAAACAATGGTAGAATAGTGGTTGTTGGTGCAACAAACAGACCAAATCAAATTGATTCAGCACTTAGAAGACCCGGTAGATTCGATCAGGAAATTGAAATAGGCATTCCTGATGTAGAATCAAGACAGGACATATTACTCAAACAATTTGATAAAATGAATCAAGAAAAATATGTTTTAACCAAGGATGAAATATATCAAGTAGCTTCCAAAACTCATGGATATGTTGGTGCAGATTTAGTTGCATTAGTTAGAGAATCAGTCATGAAGGCAATAAATAGAGGGTTAAAATGTAATACAATCGACGTGAAAATAAATTTACAAGACATTCTAGAAGCGTTACCAGAAATTAGACCCAGCGCAATGAGGGAAATATTTTTAGAAATGTCTAAAGTATATTGGTCGGATATTGGAGGACAGCATGAGTTGAAGCAAAAGTTAATTGAAGTTGTTCAATTGCCTTTAGAAGCTTCAGATTCGTTCAAAAATTTGGGTATCTCGGCACCGAAAGGAGTATTATTGTATGGTCCACCTGGATGTTCTAAAACCTTGACAGCAAAAGCATTGGCTACTGAATCAGGGTTGAATTTTTTAGCAGTTAAAGGTCCTGAAATTTTCAACAAGTATGTTGGTGAAAGTGAAAAGGCAATTAGGGAAATTTTTAGAAAAGCTCGAGCTGCTTCTCCTTCAATTATCTTTTTTGATGAAATTGATGCAATAGCGGGAGACAGAGACTCAGATGGCGGAACAGCTGCTCAATCAAATGTGTTGACATCTTTATTGAATGAAATTGATGGTATTGAAGAATTAAAAGGAGTAATAATTCTAGGAGCAACAAACAAACCAACAGAAATAGATCCGGCGTTATTAAGACCAGGTAGACTAGATAGACATATATATGTTGGACCTCCAGATTTTGATGCAAGATTGCAGATACTACAAAAATGTACTAAAAATTTTAATTGCACAAATGACATTGACTTTGAAAATCTAGCTCAAATAACTGATGGATGTTCTGGTGCAGAAGTTACTTTACTATGTCAAGAAGCGGGATTATCTGCAATCATGGAAGATAAACAAGCAACATCGGTTGAAAAAAGACATTTTGATCATGCTTTAAAAGGAATTTCCAGAGGCATTACCCAAGATATGATATCCTACTATCAAGAATTTTCGAATAGAAGTGGGTTGAATATATGATTAAGTTAATACAGGCTAGAAAATTATTGTTGTTGACATCCTTCTTGTAAGTTTTTCTCAAAATCTGGTGGTAAATCTTTTTCATTAAATCCAAAGCTATCATTTTTAGCACCTCCTCCTAAGCCAGGCAAGAAATCTCCAGATTCTCCAACTAATTCAGTTGGAGGTTGACCTAGCTCTTGTAAGGATTCCAAAAGAGAATTGATCTCTTCTCTTTGTGGTTTATCTGCGTCTGAATAAGTAGGATTTTCAAATATTTTTAATATATCATTAGTCAATTCATATTGTTTGTCATAAGTTTTGTATTTGTCGTCTGATAGTTTTTCTTTATTTTCTTTTAGGTATTTAGGAAATTTGTTATTAAGATCTTTAATTGGCTCATATAATACTTCTTTCGAACTTAATTGCTCCAACATATCTACCAATAGTTTGCTCATGTCCATATCACCTTCACCACCACCTACACCAGATAATAACTGTGTCAACAAATCTTCAGGATTAGAGCCTAAGGGGTCATTTTTAATCTTTTGATCAACTGTTTCACCACTTTTTTTCAATCTTTCCATAGTTTCCTTCATCACATATTCAAAATTGGCTGGTTTTTTCTCTTCTTTTTCAACCTCTTCTCTATGATTCAATTCAAATTGTTTAACTAAATCTTCAAATTGTTGTTGAGTTTCAGGGTCCTCGATTTTCAAATCCTTGATCAAGTCGTTAATAGATGATTGGTAATCGTTATTTAATGGATTAGCTGGGTCTTCCTTAACAGAATTTTCCTTAGTGCTGGATTCTTTCTCGATGGTAGAACCCGGTGGTTTACTCAACACATCATCTGCGAAATCATCTAACAAATCATCTAAATCATCTAAATCATCATCTGTTTTCTTCGCTGGTGCTATATCAGTTGGTTCTTGCTTGTTTGTAACTTTTGAATCAGAATTGATAGCTTCTGTTACTTTCTCAACTTTGGCTTCTGACATTGAGTATTATCTGAACTATAAGAATGATCAAAGGTTTGTCTTGAAGTTGAACAATTTTTCTTATGAAATTTTATTTTTGATCAATTTTTTTCCCTCCGACATACAGAAAAACCGCTATGATTGCATACGTCTCCCCTCCTTTTCTCATGCCCCACATTTTCAAATTCACTATGTATCAGAGAGAATTTCCTACCGAGCTTCGAGCTAGACAAAAAAAACACCAAATACGAAAACTTTGTTTTATATAATTTATTACTTCTATAACTTTGGTTTAGACGCATTAGACCCACCTGCTGTAGCTTGACCATTGATTTCAAGCTTACCTTGATCATTCTCACTTTGAAGATCTTTACCAAAAAATACAACAGTAACGGTTAAATCATCTCTATATCTTCTAGACACTGGATTTGGAATTGAAATAAGCATTGAAGTTTGTTCTTTTGACCCACCATTGGACAAAGCATTTCTGATCAAATGTGTTGAGACATTATTATCTTGTAACATGAATCCTTGGTTTGCTGTTACTCTTCTGAATGGTTTTTTCAGTGATTTATCTTGAGTTATATCAGAAACTTCAGGTAAATTATTATCCTTATTGAAATAGTTCCATAATGACTTTTGAGGTTTGATCATTTTTTCCTTCTCCATCCATTTGACAACAAGCCCAATAATTTCCTCGTTGGTTAACATTTCATACAAACCATCAGATGCCATTACTAAAAAATCATTATTCTCAGGATTGATTTTGGTCGTACTAATTACTGGTTCTGCTGTGACATATGGTGGTGATTTTAATTGATTAGGCAATGCTTTTCCAAAAAATTGTTTATAAATCTTTTCTTGAATTGCTGCTGGTAATTTGTATCTGCAATCTCCAAATGCTCTTGTTGGTTCCAATCCACCTAATACTCTGCCATTTCTTATTACTTTCGGTTCATCAGGATGTTCACTAATTATTCTTGCAACTTCAGTTGGATTTGAACCTGTTTGATCAATACTTAACTGACGTACAGTCCAACGATTATCTTTGAAACTCCCCAATATAGCTCTTGAATCACCTGTAACAGCAACTTTCAACATTTTTGAATTTGTATCGTAAAAGGACAATAAGGCACAGGAGCCAGATAAAGCAGGCATTAATAACTCAGCAGCTTTTGCTTTATTTCCATCCAAAAGTAATTTCTCAATATTCTTGGTAACAATTTCATGATCTAACTTCAAAAATCCATTCTTGATTGCTTGATCAATGGTTGCTGAGTTAGGCACGTATCTTAGACTTTCTTCTCCTTGAACTGGCTTATAAATTGTACCCAACTCATGAACAACATATCCAATCAATTGATCTCTTAATTTTGAAGAAGTGGTCCAACCACCATGACCGTCAAAAACGCCAAAAAACATCCAATCTGTTGATGTCTTAATATTATTGTCTTGTAGTATTGGCACTTGGACAATTTCCTCCGCTCTATCGTCTTCAATAGGTGAATTAGAAGGCAACTGACTTATATCATACCTCACAACTCCTTTTCCTCTATTTACAAAATAACTTTCTTCAAACTCACGTAACTTTTTGCTAACTTGTTCGTCACTTAGCAAAAACACTCCGTCTTTACGTTGTTGATAATTCATATTCAATGAATTAGTTGTAGTTGAATAATATTTCTTGTCTTCCAATAACTTTGGGGGATTTGAATTGATTCCAGACCCTGAAGGGTTGGGTAAAGTATCTAAATTATAATAATTTGATTGATTAAAAGCAATAAAAGATCCTACAATTACGATGCCTGATATCAAAGCAATCTTTTTTTGTTGTTGATTATCATTAGCTTGCTTGCCTTGGTGTTGATGACGCTTCGATGAACCTGCCTTGATCAATGTATTGGTTTGATTAGCTAAAAGCCTGTTTCTATTTGTATTGATTCTACTTGTTGATAATAACCTTTTGCTTATATTTTGGATCTGTTTATTTGAAATGTACATTAGCTTCGGTTTTGTTGATATAACAAAAGTCATTTTATAGATATGAAGAATGGGTGACTATGCTAGGGACTGTTAAGAAATGGAGTGTGTTTTATATTTTGAGGAATAATTATATTTGACTCTATCGCAACTCACTATTGCCGTTTTATCACAAGGTATGAAAGTATTTTACACGACTTTTTATATAAGGCTATGATAGACAAAACAAACACAATATAGAGAAGCCATCGTAGTAGTTACGCTCAAAGAACAATTTAGCTGTATTAATATTATTGATTAAATCTATATTTACAATTGAATATGACATTCTTTGCATGTTTAAAACTCCAATCGATTCTTTATCCATATCAATTTATCATACCAAATCCTGATAGCAACACCTACAACGTCAGCATATTAATTAAAACACACGGCACGCCTAGAGCATTTGGATACAATATCACCTCTACCCCATCTCTTGAAATATAAAAATCAACTTCGATAAATACTCCACTATTGACAATGAAATCTGAATTGGTTATCATTTTAAAAATATAGAAATTGTCACAAATCATTGAATACAAGCTTAAGCAGCAATAGTGACTTCGACATCTACACCTGGTTCGATGGTAATTTGAGTGATTTTTTTAACAGTTGCAGCTGGGGCTTGTAAATCAATAACTCTTTTGTGGATTCTCATTTCGTAAGCATCCCAAGTTTTAGAACCTTCACCATTTGGAGTTTTTCTGGTGGTAATTTTTAAAACTTTGGTTGGCATTCTAACAGGACCTTTTTTGACAATGTTGTTTTGAGCAGCATTTTTGATGATGTTAGCAGAAACGTTTTCTAATTGTTTAACTTTAGTAGAAGTCAAAGTAATTCTGATTTTATGAATTTGTTGTTCTGGTTCTTGTTCAGTTTTTTCTTTATTGATAGGTGCTGACATAGTTAATAGTTGACGTTGTTAAAGAAGGAAAGAAAGAAAAATTAAGCTGAATCACGTTTGAAAAATTTTGATAATGCTGTCTCGCAGAAAAAATTGCACAAAATTAAAATTTAATCAAATGTTGTAGCCCTAAGATCACGTTTTCATTTCGATTGTCGTATATTCGATTTACATTTAGAAGTCAACATTATGGAAGTGGAGATAACCTATGAGGTACTAGTTAGTAAACTGTTGTAAATTGATTAGAATGAGTGTCAGATATCAATTAATTGGTTTTCTCCATAGTTTTATTATTTTGGATTAATGTCAGAGAGATTCCCAATTGAAAAGTTCATCATAAATCTCATTTGAATAATAGATCAAACATACGTTTATAATCATATCGGTTTGGGAGTAGATAAAACTAAGAATTTGTTTTAAATGTATTTGATAACATGGTGTTTAGGGAATCTTTTTTTCTCAATGTTATTTTGTTCAATAATTTGGAAATTGCGCTACCTAAGTATATTTGAAAACTTACCAAGGTAACGAAATCAAACAAGGTTTGTGAATTAATATAGTTGGCCTTGTACTACTCGTAAAAAACCCAAAATTGTGATCTTGTTGTCATTCAGTAATATATTCACAGATTATTTTCTTAACGCAAATCTTGCTGCTATAAAAAATGATAAAAGCTTGGTTCTCATACCGAATCTGCTCTTTAATGGACATTAAAATGAAGTTTCTCGAAAATTGTTACTCTGTTAGTTCAGTAATCGCTCATTTTGAAACGGAATACGATTGTCGTTTTTAAAAATATCGTAAATCTAATGCGTGGCAGAAAGGCAATACATATTAATGATTTCAAGCATAGTTTCAAATTTGCGGCAAAACATATCTTCATACATATGTTGCCAAATTTGGACTGCAAAGAGATCATGTTGAAAACCATCTCTATTTCAAACAAGCTTTCTACAAGCATCACTACTAAAGTATTGTACTACTATTTTTTCGCGTAAGTCTTGTATTCCCGGTTTTGGCTGCAAAAGAGGACTCAACTATAAGCAACACTCATTATCAGTGACACCTGTTAGGGATGGTGCAAGTTTATCAAAATATAAATAAGGAGTTATTTTCCAAGTTGGATTTTGAATTATCAATCAATCCAATCCAAACAATCTACTAATTAAACCAAATGAAATTCTCATCTACTATCTTGACTATTGTCGCTGCTGCTATGGCTGCTTCTGCTCCAACTCAAAGTGAGGCCGGCTCTGAATCTACTGCAGTTGTATCTTCAGCTGAATCAACCGTTGCTTCTGACTTGGGTGACAGTTTTCCATTCCCACAAGAAGCAATTCAAGCTGTTGTTCCACTCTACAATGGCTCTGCTCCAGTTTTAGGCGAATACAACGATCAACCTTACTTGATTATTGTTAACTCTACCGAATTGGCCGTCCATGATAAAAGAGATGCTGAAGCTGGTTGGACCAAATGGGGTTACTTCGAACCACATAAGAGGGACGCTGAAGCTGGATGGACCAAATGGGGTTACTTCGAACCACATAAAAGAGATGCCGATGCCGAAGCTGGTTGGACTAAATGGGGTTACTTCGAACCACATAAAAGAGACGCTGAAGCTGGATGGACCAAATGGGGTTATTTTGAACCACATAAAAGAGATGCCAATGCTGAAGCTGGATGGACCAAATGGGGTTATTTTGAACCACATAAAAGAGATGCCAATGCTGAAGCTGGATGGACCAAATGGGGTTATTTTGAACCACATAAAAGAGATGCCAATGCTGAAGCTGGATGGACCAAGTGGGGTTACTTTGAACCACATAAATAAGTCAACATTAAGGAAGTATGTACGTGTTTTCAAAAATAAAGACGAACGATCTTGAACATTAATCTCTGAAATTATAGTAAAATGTAGAAGAAAACCCACTTTAAATTCGAATTTCTAAAAGAGGAAGTGAAATTTCATAGCTTAGCTTAACTTGAAATTACCTTTATGCATTATTCTATTTACAACTCTTTTTTGGTTTGTAAGCTCTTCACAACTTTCCACATGAGCTTGAAATCCTCTGGAGTTGAGTAACCACTTGCCGCCCATCTGATTTTCCCCAAAGAATCAACTATATATATGTACCCGGAGCATTGATTATCACAAAACAATTGTTCCTTAATATTGTATGAAAATATGTGATTTGGTAGAATAAAATAATTGTTTTGCCTTGACTCTGGTTTTAACAATTTTCTGATATTTGATAATGCAAAATATTTCAAAATGAATCCCTTTAACCAACTTTGAGGTAAATTTATATCTATTATTTGAGCATCTTTGTTTTCAGCTTCAAAAGTTGGATAATCTTTGTAGTACAAATTTTTGTCATCTGATTTGAAATACGATTGAGTACAGTTTGAACCAGACCCGGTAGAAAATAAGGTAATAATCGACACTTTCTTCTCGGTCAAAGCATCATACAAGCTCCTACTATTACTGGATAAAGTCTTGGCTATAAAATCTGGAAAATACAATGCTTTTTCCTGCTTGAAGTAAGATATTGGAGACTTGAAAATTTTACCATTGGTATTGTTGAAAGATTTTGAATCGTATAACGGTGAATGCTTTAACTCAAAATTTATTTGCTTAGCTCTCCTTTCTTTTGCCTGCTCACCAAATAATTCTTGGTAGATATTTGAAAATGAATAAGTATCAGATAGTTTATGATTCAATAGAATAGGCTTTTCTAATCCAAATGGTCTAGTTATTGATAAGGATTGTTTTTGAGCCGGCTTTGTTGCAGCATTGAATGTTTTTAAAAACCCTGGTTCATACCCAACTTTCTTCTCTTGCAATAGTATCCCTGTACAATGGAAGAACCTTATAGACAGTTTTCTCATTGAAAAATTATGGTAGTGTAAAATGCTCAGTCTGTTGTCAGCTTTGGTTAGGATCAACAAAAAAACATTGCAGAAAAGATTCAAGAGTTCAAATATTCAGTACCAAGTGACTCACTATCAACCTTGACAAGTAGAAAAATTATATAATTATGTCAATTCAATTACGAAATGGTCTAGCTAATCAATCAGTAGATCATGTGCTAGAGGATCTATTGGTGAGATTTGTTGTCAATGTCCCAGAGGAGGACTTATCCTCAATAGAACGAATTATGTTCCCAGTGGAAGAAGCACAATGGTTCTACGCGGACTATGTACGTTTACTAAATCCAGAATTACCACCCATGAAAATGAAGAGTTTTTCTTCCAAGCTATTAGAAAAATGCCCGTTGATTTGGAAATGGGGTGACCCACAAGAGGCCTTGTCAAAATTTGGTAAATATAAATCTACTATACCGGTGAGAGGAGTCGCATTGTTTAATAAAGACTTGACAAAATTGGTGCTAGTAAAAGGAACCGAATCAAACTCTTGGTCATTCCCACGAGGAAAAATATCAAAAGATGAATCTGATATTGATTGTGCGGTCAGAGAAGTTGAAGAGGAAACAGGTTTCAACTGTCAAGATTTGATAAATGAAAATGATTGTGTTGAAAGAACAATCAGAGGTAAAAATTATAAAATTTATTTGGTCAAAAATGTCCCAGAGGACACAGTATTCGAACCAATTGCTAAATATGAAATTAGTCAAATCAAATGGTTTGACTTGAAAACGATACAAAAGAAAAATAAGTTCAATCCCAACAATTTTTTTATAGTGGGGACTATACTCAAGCCAATGATGAAATGGGTCAATAAAAACAAGGGTGTATTGAATGAGGAAGAAATCATGTTACAGGTCGAGTTGAAATTGAAAGAGCTCATGGGTATAAACAAACCTTTAGAAAATATTGATGCAGGAAGAGAACTACTTGATATCTTGCAGAAAGTTTCTACAAAAGCTCAAGATGATGGATCAACTGCAGTTGCAACTGAATCTAATCAGAATTTTGCGCAACATCCTATGGTCAATGTACAAGTACCTCAACATTTACAACAACAAATTCCATTTTTCACTGGTCCTCATCCATCCATTCCATTCTTCAATCAACCGTTTTTCAACTCAATGAACATACCACCATTTATGATGTCTAGCAATAATGGAATCCATCAACCATTGACACAGCAACATATACCTAATCCTCCAAACGTGCAAACGTTGCAAAAACCTAGATCAAATTCGAAAGACTTTTTATCTCTATTAACCACAAAGTCAGAAAAGAAAAAAGATGTCCAGCCACTCAATAAACCATCGATAGAATCAGAAAATATAAGATCAAAAGCTCAAGAACTCATGAGTGTGTTTCCGAAAAAGGTAGCAAGGGAACAAGCAATAGTAGAGGAAGATGACGACATTGAGGACATAAATGTCAAAGATAATCAGAAAGCGAAAAATACATTGTTGAATGTTTTACATCAGCAACCTGAGTCCTCAAAACCAAAATCGATCGAGCCATTCATGAATACTCATCAAAAGCCATCAAATGTGATTGAAGAAAGCTTGCAAAATCAACCACATCATCAACCCACAATTGGCAAAATCAAACTCTTGAAGAGATCCGATAATCAAGCTTCAAAAGATCTTTTAAGTTTATTAGGACCTAAGAAAGAGGAACCTCAAAACTTAAACCCACCAGTATCACAGCAATCAAAGTCGTCGAACACAACTGCATCAAACGAATTATTAGGTCTATTGCGTAAACCAGAAGATCCAAAGACTAGCAATAATTTCATAAGTTTATTTAATCAAAATCAACCTCCCATCAATGGTTATGAAAAGCCACAGCAAAGAGATAATCAAAAACAACAAAAAATATTGTCATCTTCCAAAGAATTACTAGGTTTGCTCAACAAACCAGATGTTTCATCAGAAAGAAACCTGTCGATCAAATCACCACCGATTGATCATCTAAATCATCCACATTCAAAACCGCAATCGAATTCATTGTCAGCCAATAAATTATTAAGCTTATTGCATAAGAATACTGATGCTGAAGCTAACCCAGAATTATCTACGGAATTATGGGACACGAAAAAAAGCCCAAGCATAATCTCATCCCCAATACAAAACTCAAGTTTTGAGGATTTTGAAGATTTTAATGATGTTTACGAACTTGATGACCAGTTTTTAAATAAAACTTATAGAAATTTTGACATTGCAAGTGACGAGGAAGGTTCAATATAATATACAGATCTTGAACAAAAAATTTATTGTACTAAGCTAAAATTTTATTCATTTATTGAGTATACAGTCCGCAATATTTCAGTTGGCTTTGATATAAGTTAACTGAAGAATGACGCAGCATTTGCTCTAATCAATTTCTTTTGTTTTCGAATTTGACTAGCAGGAGTTAGATTTCTAATTTCAAGTTCTTTGTCAAGTTTAGGTAAACTCATTGGTTTATTTTCATTCACGAGGTAAATCTCGCTATACTGTGATGACCCTCTAGCATTATTTCTAATTTTCCAACTTAAATCTATGCTAAACTGGTCGCTAATTCCGTGTTCAAAATATTTGTCTATTATCATCACATCTAGAATTTTGCGATTTTCTAATGAAATATGTAATTTTTTCTGATTTATTAAAGCGTTGAGCTTTAATGCCAAAGGTAATTTGTGTACTACTTTGTTTTCATCTTCCTTGTTCAACTTTGTCCATGAATATTCGTCCGTGTCGACATTTAGATTAGTTTCTATACATGAAATGTTAGAGTAGCTGCATGAGTTCATTAATGCAATCAATCCTACTTTTGTGATGCTGGTGTTGTTCAATTTAATCATTGACAATGTGGGTAGTTTACCAATTTTCAAACTTGAACATAGGTTATTTAAGTAAGTATCATTTATAACACTATGATTTGACAAATTCAAACAAACTAAATTCGGTATGTTAAAAATCGTAAAATAATCGTTCTCATAATCAAAATTGCCCAGCTGGGATACGTCTAAAATGGTGTATGGTTTGAATGTTTGTAGAAAGCTGACAAAATCTTTTAGATAAATATTTTTAAACATGTTTTCAACTCTGTGATGTTTGTTTGTTGGAATTTTGTACAAGCTTATTATTCGAGTCCTATAGGATTCAAGATCTATATGTGATTGTATTGGGAATCTTTTAGCAAAAATTGAATATACATGAATTGAGTCCTGCTCATATAACAAAATATATTTCCATACAAAATTCCATATATTCCACGAGGGTACGGACTCTATGAGATTTGAGTCTATTAAATCAACATTGCGAGCCAACTCCTGGGCGCATAATTGCTTTAGTTTATCAATTCCTCGACGAAATTTTTTCAGTATTTGCAATTGTGGTTTCAACTGCTGCCAGTTATACGTATTGATTGAAGATTCAGAGTCAATGTAGCTCAAATCGCCGTTGACTGTATTCAATTTTTCATAATCGTTGTCTTCCTTTCTCGACACTTTCTCCTGTCTCTTAATTTCTGACTTCAAAGATCTTTTCCTGATCAACGATTTGCTTTTTCTCTTGTTGTACCGTTGTTTAAACATCAGACTTTAAATTCTGATATTGCACCAAAGTCAAGGGAAAAAATATTTGATCTCATCACCATTTTACAACCATGAAGTTAGATACATCTCATATGAGATACTTGACTTCCGACGACTTCAAAGTACTACAAGCGATTGAAATTGGGTCCAGGAATCATGAGTTAGTGCCCACTCCAATGATACATTCAATAGGTGGTATGAAATCGCCTTCAGGCACAAATAAAGCCATTGGTGACTTAGCTAAATTGAAATTGATATCAAGATTGAGAAATGCTAAATATGATGGGTTCAGATTATCTTATCTAGGATTTGATTATCTTGCATTGAAAAGTATGTTGAATCGAAATTCCGTCTACTCGGTCGGTACAACTATTGGAGTTGGTAAAGAGTCAGATATTTATTCAATCAGTGATTTAAAAGGTAAGCAAAAAGTTTTGAAAGTTCATAGATTGGGAAGAACTAGTTTTAAAACCGTCAAGAATAATAGAGATTATTTACAAAATAGACAAACATCAAGCTGGATGTTTTTATCAAGATTGGCAGCTGAACGAGAATATCAATTTATGGAAATTTTGCATACTAATGGGTTTAATGTACCTCAACCATTTGATTGTTCTAGGCACTGTATTGCTATGGAATGGATTAGGGGATATCCAATGAAGCATATGAAAGGTGATTACAAAAACTATAGACAATTATATTCAAATCTAATGAATTTTATTGTAAAACTAGCAAACTCAGGATTGATACATTGTGATTTCAATGAGTTCAATATAATAATAAGAGACGATCCGGAAAAACATGAGTTTGATTTTGTGGTTATTGATTTTCCACAGTGTGTATCGATAGAACATACAGATTCAAAAGACTATTTTGACAGAGATGTTCAAGGAATAAGAGACTTTTTTATGAAAAAATTCAAATATGATCCACAACACGATCCCACTATGTTTGATACCACTGGATACGGCGAAGGTTATAAATACGCTTATCCAAATTTTAAAAGAGATGTTATTAGGGAAAAAAACTTGGATTCAGAAATTAAAGCTTCAGGGTACGCTAAAAAGCAAACTGGTAATAGAGATGAGAAAGATTTGGAAAAGGCATTGATGGGAATGCGAATAAAGGCCGATGATGATGAGGATCTATCCGAAATTGATGATGAAGAGTCATCAGAGGAAGATTACGATTATGAGGACGAAGAATATGATGATTCCTTAAATGAGGAATCTTTGGATGAAGAGAACGAAAAGATTATTCAAGCTTTATCCAGCGGTGAAAAAAAACTAAAAATGGATAAGTTAGGTAATTACATACTAGACGAATAAATATTAAATATCATAGAATCACAGACCAAAATCATTTTTTTTATTAAATATACAGAAATGTTATATAATGCACACTTTCTTAATAATCATTAAATTGTATTTATATTATTTTAACGAGTAGCCATACCTTTAGTAACAGCTCTTTTCAAACCTAATTCAGCTTTTCTATAATCATCAGCTGTTGATTCTTCAATTTCTAAAGTTTGTAAAGCATCTGATAAAGCAGCTTCGATCTTATCTTTAGCAGATTTCTTCAATTTAGCTGATAAGACTGGATCAGTAACGGTAGATTCAACTGAAGCAACGTAAGCTTCTAATTTTTGTTTTTGTTCATGTCTTTTAGCAAAAGCATCATCTGAGGTTTTGAATTTTTCAGCATCAGAAATCATCTTTTCAATTTCTTCAGTTGATAATCTACCAATTGAGTTTGAAATAGTAATGTTAGCAGATCTACCAGTTGATTTTTCAACAGCAGTGACTTTCAAGATACCATTAGCATCAACTTCAAAGATAGCTTCAAGAACTGGTTCACCAGCTTGCATTGGTGGAATGTTTTTCAAATCGAATTCACCTAATAAAGTGTTTTCAGTACAGTTGACTCTTTCACCTTGGTAAACTGGGAATTGGACAGTGGTTTGATGATCAGCAACAGTGGTGAAGGTTCTTCTTTTGATGGTTGGAACAGTGGTGTTTCTTGGAACAACTGGAGCAAAAACGTTACCTTGCATAGCAACACCTAATGATAATGGGATAACATCTAACAATAATAAATCTTTAGTATCTTCATTAGTTGATTGACCGGTTAAGATAGCACCTTGAACAGCAGCACCATAAGCAACAGCTTCATCTGGGTTAATTGATTTTTCCAATTGTTTACCATCAAAGAAATCTGATAATAATTTTTGAACTTTTGGAATTCTGGTTGAACCACCAACTAAAACAACTTCGTCAACTTGTGATTTGTTAATTTTAGCATCTTTTAAGACTTGTTCAACTGGTTCTAAAGTAGATTTGAATAAAGCAGAGTTGATATCTTCAAATCTAGCTCTGGTAATGTTAGCTGAGAAATCTTCACCATCAAACAATGAATCAATTTCAACAGTGGTTTGAGTACCTGATGATAATGATCTTTTAGCTCTTTCACAAGCAGTTCTTAATCTTCTTAAAGCTCTAGCATCACCTGAGATATCTGAACCGGTTTTCTTTTGGAAATCTTTTTTGAAAAATTCCAACAAGTTGGTATCGAAATCTTGACCACCCAAATGAGTATCACCAGCTGTAGCTTTAACAGTGAAAACACCACCAGTAATGTTTAATAATGAAACATCGAAAGTACCACCACCTAAATCGAAGATTAAAACGTGTCTTTCTTTTTCTGATTTACCAGCACCTAAACCATAAGCAATGGCAGCAGCAGTTGGTTCGTTAATAATTCTCAAAACGTTTAAACCAGCAATGGCACCAGCATCTTTGGTAGCTTGTCTTTGAGCATCATTGAAATAAGCTGGAACGGTAACAACAGCTTTTTCAACTTTTTTACCAATTTTAGCTTCAGCAATTTCTTTCATTTTAGTCAAAACCATTGATGAGATTTCTTGTGGTGAGAAAGTTTTAGTTTCATCTAAGTATTGAACTTCGATTTGTGGTTGACCAGCTTGATCAACAACTTTGAATGGCCATGATTTAATATCTTTTTGAACAGATTCATCATCGAAAGCTCTACCAATTAAACGTTTAGCATCGAAAACAGTATTTTTTGGATTTAAAGCAGCTTGATTTTTAGCAGCATCACCAATTAATCTTTCTTCACTAGTAAAAGCGACAAAAGATGGTGTAACTCTGTTACCTTGTTCATTGGCAATAATTTCAACAGCAGAATCGTATGTAGCAACACATGAATAAGTAGTACCTAAATCGATACCAATAGCACCTTGGAAAACACCGTCAGCCATATTTTTCTAATTTGTAATAAGAATTGATGTAAAGTGAAAAACTTTTTCAAGCAAAAAAAATTTTTTTGTAAAAGAAATTAGAGAAGAAGGATGAAAAAAAATTTTTACTATAACTATTATGTAATGGATTATGTAAGAATACATGCAAGGTTATAGTTGAACCACTATTCTCACTTTGATAATCTATCGATGAATGATGTGGTGCTATTTTACACTCGTTGTTTGTGTTGGGAATTAATTCAATTGCGATCAATAAGGGTTTGATCTTATGTGAAACTGTACGGGGGACGAAATGGAAATCAAACAATATAAATACCTGTTTTTTTTGTTTACCCGGTTCAAGTAGAAAGCCTCACTTCTGTGATTAATAATTTCTTTCTCTAAACTGTTGCACAATTTTGTTGATCTCATGTACTGCTATGCTTACATTCTGTTCTAAACCCTTAATTGTAATCTTCTGAGTTGTATTCGATGTTGATATCAGTTGAGCATTGACAGGTAAAATTTGTATGAAACATCTAGACTGGATTCGAATTGATTGTATTAACCTACCATTCTCACCAATTACAGCCGTTATTTCACGTTTACGGAACACTAATGTTACTATTTTGCAACTATTTTCTGGCATTTTGTTAAGCCGTGGGCTAAAAATTTGCAAAGGCTTATCACTTATAGGAGTCACGTTCAATTGATCACTTAATGTTACATGATCTAATTGATCAATGTTGAGATTTTCTAAATGTATCACTCCATTGACATATATACCACCTAATTTAGCACAATCGTATATGGAACCTTTCAATTTTAAACAATTGAATAGATGGTACACCCAAACGATAAAACTCTTTGTGTAGCAAGTGATCTCCCAAATTGAACAATATAAGTTTTTGGCAAGCGCTAAATTGTAGTATTCGATATTTGTCGCTTTGTATGTAATTTCAAGTGATAACCGAATCAATATTTCACTCAACTCTGTACTTGTCGCTAATATTACAATTGGTACCTTCAAATTATTTTCTTTGTATAGTGATATATAACATTTGTCGTCTTTTACCAATGATAATATCAGCGATGAATTGGTAATCAATGGTTTTTGAGACATAGCTCTTGAATTTAAGAGTAGAAAATTTTTTGCAACCAAAATGAAAACGGAATTTTTCTAATATTTATATTAATCATTAATTTACATGTTGTCTATTTCCTCGTTATAAATCATTCTAGCCACATCGTACAAGAATCCGTATTGATAAACGGTTTGTACCATCATCATTCTTTGGCTTCGTAATTGATAAACTGTGTTGTATATCAAATCTTTCTTTCTAGATGAGTCACTGTTCACCATTTGTTTAAAATATTCCTGATCTCTAAACAAATGATCAAAAGCAATAAAAGTACCTGACCTCCCTACTCCTGCTGAACAATGTACTATTGGAATCGGATAATTATCTTCCATCTCACCAGAATTTTTTTTGATATGATTCATGTGATTAGATAAATTAATCAATGGGTTAATTGATGGTGGGACTTTTGCATCAGACCATTTATAATAGTAAAAATGATAAACTTTTTTACTCTTAGTGGCTGTTTTTAATTCTAATTCAGTCAATAAATAGTCTTCATTTTTATCAAGTGTTTCTTGAAGGTTGGTTACTGATAGATCTCCATTTTGCAATCCATCTTGTGCATTTGCCTCTGAGAAATCCCATGTCTCGCTCAACTCCGGCCAGTACTTGCTGCATTTATTCATACCTTGTTCAACTAAAGGAGTAACCATCACTATTATTACCACCTCGTTACTTTGCTTCTCCAGCTCATTGAAACACATTGACCAGAAATGGTTGCTTGTATTATCAAGTGGACCTTGACAAGCAATGTATTTATCATATTTCATGCTTCTTGGTAATTTCAAATTTACATACGAAGCATTAATGTAGTCTGAGTAAACTTCATCTTCGATCGTAGACAATCTGACTCTTGACTCATCCCACGGTGAAACATTTGCATATCTATTCCTGCCTCTATTTAGCTTTGCCATTGCAGCGGTTAATGCCCATGCTGAGTTCTGCGGATCATTCAAACCTTCAATAATTCTCTCGGATTCAACCTCATTCAATTCATTAAATTTTTCTCTTTGTTGGGTGTTTGTAACTTTGAGCAAAGCCGGAGTTGATCTAGCGAAATCATCTGAGGATGAGGATGCAGATGTCGATAAAGGTGGTGATTTAGTGATGTTATTTTTGCGAGTGTTGTTATTTGAAATACTTGTCAACCCATTCAATGCCATAGAAGGCTTTTTGAATATATTCATCATTATGAAACGAAATTATCAAGTATCAATTGAATTTTACTTGAGTTTTACCGATTGTATCAAAAAGGAAATCATAAACAGGAAAAAAAATATTAGTTAGTTACTGCGATGTGCAATGACATAGACAAAATCGCAAAGTACACTATTGTACACTTTAGCTTAGAATTTTACTTGACATGATGCAAGTCTATATGCAATTTGGTCATAAGTAAGGATAAAATACTACTATTTACTCAAATGAATTGTGTTGAACAGCATAATTTTGATCATTTTGCAGCATTTTCCAAAAATTTAGACCGCAATGATGTGAAAAGTATGATTTCGTGAATTTGCTTCCCAAGTTGAAGGTTGTTTATAATGTTCGAGACCTATACCATGTTGTGAAGTTTATATACCATGTTGTAATGAAAATTTTACATGGACATATCTCATATGAATCTTTTGCAACCTTTGATTCGGTTTTTACGGTTATAAACTCTAAAAACTCTTGAGTAATAGACAACATACCCATTAAACTGCACAATAGTGGTGATATTTAAATAACATAGTGTGATTTACTGATTGATACTTTGGCAACTTGTTATAAACGAATAGGATTCAAAAAGCATTCAGTGGTAATCAACTGGTTGCAGTGATCAAAAGTTACGTAATACATTACATAACCAGTAAATAAAATCAAAAGATAAAGATAAAAAAAGGCAGTACAATAAAAAAAGGAGGCAATTACAATCACCTACAATTTATCATTTCATTTGATATTAAATATCACCAACTCACAGTTTAGCCACCAATCATTTAAATACTATGAGTACTCAGCCTAATTCAACAACATCTGTTAAACTAGTATTGTTGGGTGAAGCTGCCGTTGGTAAATCATCGTTAGTTTTACGATTTGTATCTAATGATTTTCAAGAAAACAAAGAACCAACTATTGGAGCAGCTTTTTTAACTCAAAAATGTACGATTAATGATAAAACCATAAAGTATGAGATCTGGGATACTGCCGGTCAAGAAAGATTTGCTTCTTTGGCCCCTATGTATTATCGAAATGCTCAAGCTGCAATTGTTGTGTACGATATTACAAAACCGGCAAGTTTCATCAAAGCAAGGCACTGGGTCAAGGAATTACACGAACAAGCTAATAAAGATATCACGATAGCATTGGTTGGTAACAAGTACGATTTGGTTGAAGATGATTCTGAAAATCAGCAAGATGAAGATTTAGATAATAATAACTTGAGAAAAGTAAGTTACGAAGAAGGACAATCATTAGCAAGCGAAGAGAACTTGTTATTTTTTGAAACTAGTGCCAAAACTAATCATAATATAAGCGAAGTGTTTATAGCCATAGGTGAAAAGATTCCAACTAATAAATTTAATAATGTAGAAAGTGGAGGAATTGAAAATAGAGCTGATGGCAGAATTGATTTATCGAACACAGCGGCGCCTACTAGATCTAATACATGTTGTTAATTTATCAATTTATTTGAGATATATATAAATAGTGAGTATAATATTTCTATTCATTTATTTCTGGTGTAATTTTTCAACCACACTAATTATGTCTACTTTAAGAGTTGCCTATGTCCCTGAACATTTCTCAACCCCTTTATTTCTAGCTGAAAAGGAAGGGTTTTATAAGCAGTTGGGATTAACTATAGAGTTTGTTCCTGTTAAAGAAGGTAGTGGGAGACTAATTCAATTGTTGAATGATGATCAAGTTGATATAGCAATTGGTTTAACAGAAGCTTTCGTTGCAAACATTGGTAATGGAAATGATCAAATCAAATTATTAGACACTTATGTGTTATCACCTTTATTATGGGCAATCAGTACAGGCTACAATAGATCCGAATTGAAAAGTAATGACAATTTAAATGAAAACTCAACCGTTGGTATAAGTAGATATGGATCTGGTTCATACATCATGAGTTTTGTCTTGGCTCAAACTTTAGGACTCCCTGGGTTTAATAAATTTAATGAACAATCTAACTTTTTGAATTTACGGAAGTCTGTAAATGACTCAACCTCGGATTACTTTATGTGGGAATATTTCACAAGTAAGAAATACTATGATAATAAAGAAATCAAAAAAATTGGTGAAATTTATACCCCATGGCCTTCTTGGGTAATTGTAACTTCTTCAAAAATATATGAATCTGATTCAAAAGTTTTGAAAAATTTTGTTACGGCAGTCAGTAAAGGAATTGAATATTTCAGTAATAATTACGAGGAGTCGATTGAATACATCCATACAAACTTCGATTACTCCAAAGAAGATGCTCAAGAGTGGATAAAAACAGTAGAATTTAATAAAAACTTAGGACAACCTAAATCTTTAAATTACGAGAAAGTTGTTGAAAAAACCTCCAAAATCTTGAAAATAGCCGGAGTATTAAAAAATGACGATGAAGTTATTGAACAAAGATTGAAAGCTAACGTTGTAGTTGATAAATAAACATTTGCATTTGTATTTTCTTCTAACTAGCGAAATTGAATTTATACCACGCGCTTAGTTTTTCAAGTTCAAATCATATCTTTGACACTTCAATGAATTGAGATTCATGAGTGACAACAAATATTTCGAAACTAGAAATGTAAAATGGTTGATACTCAGTTTCTCATTGTATGTTGTTCTCACGAATAATCTTAAATTTGTTGTGTTTTATACTTTGACATCTTTATTCATAATTTATCTGTTAGTGAATTTAAAATCACCCAAAATTAAACCTCAAATAAATCGGTATCATAAATTCAAATTCACTAATTCAGAAACCTGGAAGCAAGAAAGTGAGTTTTTCAAAATCAAATCAGACAATGAACCTGTGATCAAAGAGTCATTCTTATTAAATGAAGTAATACAGGAGTTTATCAAGTTGATAATTCAAGAGTTTATTGAGTCATGGTGCTATAAAATATCAACATCACCATTAGTCGTTAATGACATTACTACTGAATTGAATCATATAATTAGGGTATTGAAAAATCGGCTTTTAGAAATTGATTTCGCTAAACTAGTCATTACAAAGTTTTTGCCTATTGTTCAAAATCATTTTCAAAACTATTGCCAAGCTGAAGAAATGTTAATGAAAAGTCACATAAATTATAATTTAGAAGCAAATGATGCCAAAATTTTGTTGTACTTCAATCGAGGTGCTCTCCATCCAGGAGTCACAACTTCCGATACAACCAATAAAGAATCCAATCATAAGGAAAAAGAGTTCTTACGAACAAAAATTGGATTGATACTACCTAGTTTACTTTCCGTAAATGAAATTTCAAATGGAATAAGTTTATCGTTGATTAATGAAATTTTATCATGTACAATTCTTTGCAATGTGATCAATTTGATTACTGAAAATGATTTTTACAATTTGATGATTACTAAATTGATAGGGGCTAACTTGAAAAGTAGAGACCAAGTTAAGCAATTGAGACAAGCTTTGATAGAACATACTAAAACGAAAGCATCAATAACTCCACCACTCAGCTCAAAATCAGATTCAGATTTGCATGAAGAATTGAATAAAAAATTAAAACTGCACAATAAATTATACGACAATTTAAAATTGGCTGATATTTTATCAAACGAATCAAACTTAAAGTTATTTCAAGAATTTTTACAAAGCACTAATCGAGATCAATTACTAGAATTTTGGTTGGATATTGAGAAAATCAAAAATCCACTAGAAGAGAATGGAAATTTATTATTAAAATATAGCACAGAAAATGATATAACTCATATTTTAAACAAATACAAAAACCATGATTACCTTCAATTAGATAGTCTTGTCGACCGAAAGTTATTACTAGCCAAACAAAAGAATATTTATAAAGAATTGGAAAATTACGATTTGATATTGTTCAAAAATTCAGAATCATTTCATAAAATTTTGTCATCGACTGAAAATAAAATTGATGTGATTGATGCTGTTGAAAATGCATTTACTAAGATTATGAACAATAAAATAGTTGATGAAGATATAAATGAAAAAGTTTTTTTGAAACCAGATTTGATTGATAGAAACTCCAAATTATTTGAGTTTAGTGATGATTCAGATGAAGATTCTGAAGATTCTAAATCGCAATTATCTGAAACAGCTTATTTAGAAGCAAGGAGTCATGACCACAATGATAATAGCGTTCAATTGGCAGCTCCAGGAAATTTGAATCTTACTGAAGAAATACCTAAATTTACCGAAGACTTGAAGATTTTACATCAGCTGATAGCTATATTAGAACCACTTATTAAAAAAGCTGAGTTGACTAACAATTTGGCTCAATTGAAGGTCTTGAAAAAATCGAGGTTAGGCTTACAAAAGGAAATAAACACAAAAGAATTGCAGAAGCAACAATATATCGTACAGGAAAATGATAACAGTTTGTTTGGAAAATCCAAGGTATCTATTCAATCTTATATTAATAACCAAGAAAATAACAAACAATTCACTTTGTATATAATTGAAATTCAAAAGTTTTCAAACGAGGATCCTGATATAATCAAAGCAGGTTGGGTTGTTGCAAGAAGGTTTAATCAATTTTATAAATTAGATAAATATTTGAGATCAAAATATCCTAATTTATTAAACAATATTTGGTTTCCAAAAAAAACTATATCAGTTTTGACATTCCAACAAAAACAAATTGTTGAGTTGCGTAAATCTCAATTAGAAGAATATCTTCAACAGTTGATTAAAATACAAATTATTTGCTTTGATAAAGCCTTTAGATCATTCTTGTCATCAGAAAACTTTAGCTTGAGAAAAGAGAAGTATGAATCTTTAAAACCTAAATACTTGGAACTATTTGGTAAAAATAATTTATACAAGTCAATCGATAATAATCTGTATTCTCAAGATCTTGAAAATATTAAAGACATGGAGTTGGAGTTAAATCAATTTGACGAACTCAAAACAACACAGAACATCCCTTTTGTCAAGCCAATTTGCGATTTACTAATAACAATATTCAAATTGAACAACTCAAGAAGTTGGCTACGAGGCAGAGCTTTAGTTGTTATTTTACAACAAATGTTTGGCACCACAATTGAAAGAAAAGTTTATGAGTTAACTAATCAATTACTCAAAGATGAACAAAATTTATTTGTTACATTTACAAATCTAAAAAATAGTATATTTCCAAACAATAGTTTTAGACCATCACCACCAGTCAGGAATTCATATCAACAATCAATAACTAGAGACGAAGCGAAGATTCTATGGAATGTGTTTTTTATAGAGATATGTTCCAAGGTTTTTGGCTATAACAACACAATCTACGGATCAACACAATTTTTCAACATGTTTCAGAATGATTTTCTCAATAAACATTTGGTTCTTCAATTGTTTGATGAGCTGATCAAAGAATTATTTCCAGAAATCTTTAATATATAATTGAAAACAAACTTACTAGATTTCTCTTTAATCCTTAGAAAATTTTATCATATTAATGATTTTAATTCCGACTGATGTTGGGTTACAAAGTTTCAAGAAATTTAGAAATTTTGCAGCAAAATATGAACAAATTTTATTTGCTACAAATTAGTCTCCTTTTTTGGCTCAAGCAATGATACTAGGCACCTATCACCTGAAAACCGCAAGGTAATGGTGATTATCACCGATTATCCAACATAATGTAAGATTTCATTCCACATGCTTCTTATAAGTCATCAATAGACGGTGAAACGAGCAATCAGCAAAGCCTCAATAATTTACAAATTGCAAATGCAACCCGAAAAAAGACACAATCTAAATGATCTAATCAACTCTTGACATGAGATCATCATTACTCTGTAATTTACGATTCTACAGTTTCTAGAACTAAGGTATTTTCAACACCCAATCTGAAATTATTTTAACTTGCGTGTTTTTCTTGGAGTTTTTTCCAAAGTATATTCACATTCTTAGTTCCTATTCACAACTTTATCTTTTTT
Source organism: Insectozyma parachauliodis (assembly GCA_030565145.1). Classification (NCBI taxonomy): domain Eukaryota; kingdom Fungi; phylum Ascomycota; class Pichiomycetes; order Serinales; family Debaryomycetaceae; genus Insectozyma; species Insectozyma parachauliodis. The sequence goes on along the minus strand of JAJMBB010000001.1, from coordinate 357,434 downwards.
TCTTTCCAAGTCTAATCAACAACATTCTTAAAGCATGGGCAAAGACGATTTCAGTAAACCTCCTAAGGTTCCTGATGGATGGCTAGCCAAATATGATGACAAATATAATACTTGGTTTTATGTCGATTTGTCAACAAAGAAATCTCAATGGGAAGCCCCAGCAGGCACCACATTCGATCACACAGCTGGAGATGTACCTCCACCTGCTTATAGTCCTACAGGTGAGAGTAACAAGAAATCATCATCAAACCCTCCAAAAGCTCAACAACCACAACCTCAGTCACAATCACAACCACAGCAGAGAAATTACGGGCAGAATTATCAGCAACAGTATCCTCCCCAACAACAATATCCTCCTCAAGGTGGTTATGGTGGTTACGGAGGTTACCCTCAACAACCTGGAGGCTATGGTGGTTACCCACAACAATATCCACCTCAGGGTTACGGGGGATACCCACAACAACAATATGTTCAACAACAGCAACCACGAAGAAGTGGTATGGGCATGGGCAGTGGTGCTTTGTTAGGTGCTGGTGGTGGTATGTTAGGTGGGTTGATGCTTGGTAGCATGATAAATCATGAGCAAAATGAAGCATATCAAGATGGATTTCAGGATGGTGCTCAATATGATGATTATGGTGGCGGTGGAGATTTTGACGGTGGAGATTTTGGAGGAGGAGATTTCTAGACTTGTTGTTAACTCTGACATTAGTACATGCTAACAAGTTTATATCATTTGAAAATCAAGAATGAAGATGTTCTTGAAGAATTTACCTACGTTTAGCTGCAAAAAATGAATGTGTGAAGCATATAAATGTGTAGTCGTGCAAATGAATTTTATTTTTTGAAAATTTTATTTTTTTCTGACTCAAAATTTTCAGTTTTCAGATCTATAAATTGTATAACATTAACTATGCCTACAATTCCAGTGGATAAGGAAGATTTATTCAAATTATTAGGTAGATCATATACTACCGAAGATTTTGATGAATTATGTTTTCAATTTGGTATTGAACTAGATGAAGATACAACTGAAGATGTCAAAGGAACTGATGAAAGACCACAATTAAAAATTGAAATACCAGCAAATAGATACGATATGTTATGTATTGAAGGTATTGCACAGGCTTTGAATGAATTTTTAGGTAACTCATCCACTCCAAATTATAAATTGAATCCAAGTAAACCAGAAATATCATTAACTATCAAAGAATCAACATTACCAATTAGACAATATGCTGCATCCGCCATTTTGAGGAATATCAAGTTCGATCAAAGATCTTATGATTCTTTCATTGCTTTGCAAGATAAATTACATACAAATTTATGTCGTAATAGAACATTAGTTGCCATTGGAACTCACGATTTGGATACTTTGAAGGCACCTTTTACTTATGAAGCTTTAAAACCAGAGGAAATCGTTTTCAAACCTTTGAATCAAAATAAAGAAATGAACGGCCACGAATTGATGCAATTTTATGAAAAGGATAAAAATATTGGTAAGTATTTACATATCATTAAAGACTCACCAGTTTTCCCAGTTATGCTTGATGCAAACAGGACTGTTGCATCATTACCACCAATTATCAACTCAAATCATTCAAAAATTACTCTTGATACCACCAATGTATGGATTGATGTCACCGGTACTGACAAAACAAAAACAGAAATTGTTATTAATACTATTGTGGCCATGTTTTCAAAATATTGTGCAACTCCATTCGAAATCGAACCAATTCAAATCATCTCAGAATTCAATGATGAATCAAGAGTTTGTCCAAATTTAAGTCCAAGAGAAACTCAAGCAGAAATATCATATATCAATTCATGTTTAGGATTGAAATATTCAGGCGAAGAAATTTCAGATTTATTGAGAAAAATGTCTTTAGATTCAACTCCTTCTAAAGATGCTGATTTATTAAATGTTAAAATTCCAATAACAAGAACTGATATCTTACATCAATGTGATATAATGGAGGATGCAGCAATCTCATACGGGTATGATAATTTGAAAAAGACCAAACTAAGTGGCGATTCTTTAGTTGCCTCTGCATTACCAGTGAATAAAGTTGGTGATATATTGAGATTAGCAAGCTCTCAATCCGGCTATTCAGAAGTGATGCCATTGACTTTAAGTTCTCATGATGAAAATTTCAAGTATTTGAGACAAGAAGACGATCATAAAAAAGCAGTCTTGTTAGAAAACCCTAAAACCATAGAATATCAAGTTGTCAGAACTACTTTATTACCTGGTATTTTAAAAACAATAAAAGAAAATAGAAAACATTCATTACCAATAAAAGTTTTTGAATGTGGTGATATTGTTTTAAAAAACCCAGAGTTAGAAAGAGGTGCTTTCAATCAAAGAAATTGGGCAGCTATATACGCTGGTAAAACTTCTGGATTTGAGTTTGTCCAAGGTTTATTAGGTAAAATAATGCAAACCATGAGAACCCCTTGGATAGAAAAACCTCAAACAGATAAAAGAAGAGGATACTGGATTGAAGAGGATAAAGATAATAAAACATTCTTTCCTGGTAGAGGAGCAAAGATTTTTTTCAGATCACAAGAAAATGGTGAGTCGAAACATATTGGTGAAATTGGTGTTTTACATCCTGAAGTTATGAACTATTTCGATATCCCATACGCAGCATCATCTGTTGAAATAAATGCTGAAGTCTTTTTATAATCGAGATTTAGAATTAATAGATACATATTTTATCACAACTCTGGAGGGTCGTGCTCAGTTCCAATATTACTATATTTTTTTTTGACTGACTAACACTAAAATTATTAATAACTGATAAATCTTTGTTAATATTAGATTTGAACCGATCTTCTTAATTTGATATACCACAAACATATCAAATTTATACAACACTCTTACTTCAATTATATTAGACACACTTTAAGCTATCAAAATGAGTGGAAGAGGAACGTCATCAAGAGCTTATGACATGATCATGAAATTGTTATTGGTTGGAGATTCAGGAGTTGGAAAGTCATGTTTGTTATTGAGATTTGTTGAAGATAAATTTAATCCATCATTCATCACAACTATTGGTATTGATTTTAAAATTAGAACAATTGAAAGCAAAGGTAAAAAGATCAAATTGCAAGTTTGGGATACTGCAGGTCAAGAAAGATTCAGAACTATTACCACAGCTTATTACAGAGGTGCCATGGGTATTGTTTTAATTTATGATGTTACCGATTCCAGATCTTTTGAAAATGTTGAAAACTGGTTTTCAACAGTTACACAACATGCAAATGAAGATGCACAAATTTTTTTGGTTGGTAACAAATGTGATGATGATGTCAACAGACAAGTTTCCAAAGAACAAGGACAAGAATTGGCTTCTAAATTAAATATACCTTTCTTAGAAGCAAGTGCCAAACTGAATGAAAATGTCGATTCTATATTTTACGAATTAGCTGGTATCATTCAAGATAAACACGTTGAAGAAAATAATGTTGCGAGTGGTGCCAATGCAGGCATCGATGTTTCACAAAATAATTCTGGTATAAAGAATAATTGTTGTTAGATACAAAAACAGAAAAGAGGAAGTGATAAATGATGTTTTTTTGAATCTATTATTATATTAATAATATCTTGTTTTAATATACAAAATGCTTTAAATGTTGATCAAATCTTTTTACCAAAATATACCCATTGATCGTCTAATGGTTTTTCCTCTAATTCTTCCCAAACTTTCAATGCAGATAATTCATGAGCCAAATCTAATTCTTCTTTCGCTTGTATAATAATTTCTTCAATTAATCCACCTCCAATTTGATTTTCTATGTTTTCTGTGATTTCTTCTTTTTGAACAATATTTAACCTATTGGTCGTCAAATTTTCAACAGATTGTTTATAGATTGAGTCTTTTGGAAATTTTTCATTTAACATTGTAAGTGTTTCGTTATATAATGCAACTAATACCGGTCTTGGATTAGGATGTTTGTAAATTCCGGCTAAACCAGTTGGCAAATTTTCACCTGATGCTCTAATTATCACATCTTCCATTTTTAATTTTGGAATCTGTCTCAAATATTGTGTGAATCTCATAATCAGTATCTAATAGTAATTCTCACAAATTGGTTGGCTGAAAAAAAAAAAACTAGAAAAATCAAATAAATGCACCCAAACATCAGTAATTTCAAATTGTATATTCTATATAACTCAATTCTCTACAATGTTTTTAATGAAAATACCAGGATTTCCAGGTACGGCATTTTCAATTAATTTATTTTTAAGATCAACTTCAACTTCCTCTCCAGTAAGAAGATCTTTTCCTTTTGTTGAACCGTTATCAAATGATATTATTTTCAAAGAACTTACCTTAAATGAAAATGGACTGTTTTTAACATTGTCTAAAACGGTATTTAACAACTTCAATTCATCAAAAGTCAATTTTCTATCAAAAACGGTTTCTGCAGATTCATTGTTTAGTCTTATTTGTAATTGTTTGATAAAAGGCATGGCACGTTTCATGTCTTTGCCCACTTTTTGTCTGATCAAATTAGTATCATCTAGTTTTTGTTGTTCGAATAATTCACGAACAAGCTCGATATAATTATCTTGCCAAGCTGGGAAAGTGTTACTAACATATATAGTCAATTCAACTGGTTTTGTATTATCAAAATCAGATTTACCTTTCTTTTTCTTCAAAACTTGTCCTTCGGCTTCACGAATCGATCTGGATATGTTTCTAACATAAATCAATGAATCAGAAATTGATTTGGAAATTGTTTTCGAAGCTCTTGGAAATCTTGCATTTTGAACACTTCCTTTTTGATTCAAGACTTCTTTATATAAATACTCAGCAAAATGAGGAGCAATAGGTGCCAACATCAATGCTTGATACTCAATGTACTTGTTTACTAAATCTTTATGCATACCAACACCTGTTAAATTCACCGATTCTCTGTAAAAATCTCTTGCGATTTGAAAATCAAATAAACCAAATTTCAAAGCTTGTTTATAGTTGGTTAATTTATACTGGTTGAAAGTTTCTTCTATTAATGTATTCATTTCATTTTCAAATGCTAAATCAAAAAATGATGAGTATTCTCCACTTCTTAATTTATCTTGATTTTTAATTTCCTCTTCACACCAATCTTTCAATGTTGTTAATCTTAAAATTGCTGCATTAGCATTGGATTCATCAAAATTGGCATCTTCAACTGTATCACCAGCATCCGCCATTGCAATTCTTGATGCATCAGCACCAAATTTCTCAACAATTTGTTCTAAAGTCATAAAATTACCAGTAGATTTAGACATTTTTGCATTATTCAATAATAAATGACCATTGGCTCTAACCCCTCTTGGCCAATACTGCTTTGGAAATAATGCAACATGGGTATAGATCAAGAAAGTTAAATGATTTGGTATCAAATCTTTACCTGAAATTCTAACATCAAGTGGATAGAAATATTCAAATTCTCTTCTCATCTCTTGTAATTGGTGCAATGGAATATCAGTATTAATATTTTCTTTTCTTGCAAAGATATATTCAAAGACTTCTTCGGTCATTTGCTCTGGTTTAATATCAAATTTTCCTGGTTTAGAACCATAATAATCTGAATGTAAAAATCTGTCTATGGTATAATATGCCATATAAATGGTTGAATCAGATAATGATTCAACCAAAAATTGATCGTCCCAAGGTAATTTTGTACCCAAACCGAATTTTCTTGTAACAGCCCAATGTTTCATCCAAGCTAACACACCTTCGAAACCATGTCTTGTTTCTTTTGAAAATGTTTCCATTTCATTCAAACAATCTAAAGCTTGTTTTAACCAATTTTCTTCACCGTAATCAATATACCATTGATCCTCGAGTGAAACACAACAGTCGTCACCTGATCTAGATATAACTTGACTCTCAGGTTCACTATATACAAAACCTGTACCTGCATCAATCATATCTTGTTTTGATTTTTGCTTGGCAACTTCAACTTTTTCACCCTTGTATTTACCAACAAGCATGGTACCATTGTAAAAACCTTCTTTGTAGGCCAACTCTTTAGCTTTTGCTAATTGGACAGAATCTTTAGGTGATTGAATTTTCAAATCTTCAACCAAAAATTCAGCACACTTGTCACCATATTTCTCTGTTTGAATGATTGGTAAAATATCAGTTATAACCCAATCTTTTTCGATACCATAATATTCGGGTTTGTTTGACAAGTCTCTAGTTGTAATGAAATCATCAGGTGAATCTGATGGAACACATGTAACAACACCTGTTCCTTTTGTAGCTACCACTGTTTCCATAGGTAAAACTCTGATTTGTTTATGAACAGATAATGGAGCACTTACTTTTGATCCAATCATTGTTTTACCATTTATCTTGGCGATTGCTTTATATGAACCTCTTTCTGGTGTTAATTTTTGAAATGACATATTTTTGAAAGCACGTTCAGTAGTTATGAAAATCTCATCATTGCCAGCATCAAAGATACCATAATCAATTTTTGGACTTACGAAAACACAGGTTTGACCATACATAGTTTCTGGTCTTAATGTAGCAGCAACTAAATACACTTTTTTGTCAGATAAATCAACGTCTTTCAAAGCTTCTACTGCTTGTGGAGCAAATTCATCAACATGTATTTTAACACCAACATATTCCTGAGGTACCACGCCTTCACCTGATTGTCTGTCATGATCTAAACAAGCTTGACCATCTTTCTCAGAATAAATTGTATATCTTTCACCAAACTTTATTTTACCAACATCTCTTAATTTATTGATTTGCCATCTAACAAATGCATCATAATATGGGTTAGCATCGGTTGTAATCATCGACCTTCTCCAATCGACTCTGGCACCAAATGCACTAACATCTTTTTGACACAATGGTGGAAAGAATTTCAACCAATGCTCAGTGTTTTTAAACTTTGAGACTTCCTCCCTAGAAATTCCTAATTGCAACATGATTTCAAATTGAAATTTAGCTCTTCCTTGTTTAGCGGCAGCCTTTGATTTTTTAGAAGTAAATTTTGTAACGTCCTCTCTTTTTTCTTTCTCTTTAACTTCTTCAATTTCTTCATCCTCTGCTGGAGCACCTGCAAAATCTTCACCAAATAATTCGACTTCTCTTGCAATTTTATCTGCTGCTGCTTTAATAGGCATACCGGTACAATGGAAACCCAATGGAAATAAAGCTCTTTTACCAATCATTCTTTCAAAACCTGTTGCGAATTCAACTTTAGATAAAGTAAATGCATGACCAGCATGTAGAACACCATTCATATAAGGATATGCCATAGTAGCAAAATACTTTGGATGATCTTCATGTAATTTGTCTAAACTTTCATCGATGGGACATTCTTCAAAAGTTGGAGCATCAATTTCAAACACTTTATCATCAGCCCAGATTTTCTGATATTTTTTTTCAATTTCTATTAATGCATCCCTACGGTCAGTCTTCTCGAATGTAACTGTACCACTCATTTTCAAATGTTAAACAAAGTGGATATCACAAATTTCAAAGAGGTTTTGTATATTACTATGACTCTAAAATTTTTTTTTCAATAATCAAAAAAAAAAAAAAAAAAAAAAAAAATTTTGTTACAGAATTGGTAATGGTGCACTTGATGTATTACACTTTTCTTCGCTTGACAGCAGTTGGTACTAGTCGTGTCACAGTAGGTTCTTCTTTTTGATTCAGTGATTCCATGTACTTTAGAACTTCAGATTTACTCACAATTCTGCTTTTGAAATTTTCTATTTCGATTTCTGGATCCAGTAAGCGAGTAGTTCCTGCATCGGCCAAATTTGCAAACTCAATTAAAGCAGCATTTTCAATTGGGAACAATAATATTTTATCAACTTTTCCATAACCTGATTCTATAAACTTCTGTACTTGGAATCTGTTAATCGTTGAATTCAAATTTATTAATCCAATCGATTTATCCTCATCAAAATCTTCCGGCTGATAGTGTTTTGTGATTTGTCTAGTTACATGTATTTTTCTACCTTTAAATTCAGCTTGATCTTTTTTTAATGCATTTTCAACACTATCAGAATAAACGAATGTGATAATTGCGATACCGCCGTTATTGAATTTACTTTTGTTCAGATCATGTCTAGGAAAATTAATTTTCTGAATCTCTCCACAATCTTGGAATATTTCTGTCATATCTTGTTTCGTTAAGGCATAGTTGATATTTACTACCCTAACTTCGTGATCCTCTGCTCTTGATCTTATTTTCCGTTCTTTCGGTTTCGAAATTTGAACTTCCCATTTGAATTTTCGGTTTAATATTTCATCAACGTATTCTTTTCCGTTGTAACATGCAATAGCTTTTTTTGCATCGTTAGACGATGAATATTGTAAATAACAAAATCGCTTCACTTTATTTTTCAGCTGTCTAGGAAATCTAATATCAATTATTGAGCCAAACACTTCAAATTCGCTCCTTATATCTTGTTGATCATATGAGCTTGGAAAGTTATTGATAAATAAAATATTTTCTTCCAGTTTGCTAACCTGAACTTCGTAACCACCTATCTTTTTATTGGATTTAGTCAAAGCTGCAAAAACTTCTTGCTCTGTACCAAATTCAACAAGAGCTTTCGTTTCTGTAAGTGTAATTCCAACTATTGTTCCACAATCTTCGAAAAGTTTACTAATTTCTTTTTCCGTTACTGTTGGTGGTAAGTTTGTGACTTGAACAGTATTGTTTTCTCTTGATCTAGTATCAACCTCCACATGCTTTCTCTTCTTCATTTCAGGTGCTGTTGACACTTCATTCAGACTTTTTAATGTACTTGCTTTTTCATATACTCCATTCTCTACCAACAAAAACATTGCTTTGTTGCATTCAACGGTGGCTAATCTGTACGACTCAATATCACCGTACATCTGTTCATACAATAAATACTCTTCTGTGATTTTCTCTGGAGAGTCCAAGGTTTTTGCATTGGTGAGAGCTTTGTTAAATACTTCTCTTATCACAATTTCATCAACTTCTAGTTTAAGCAAAAGGTTTATTCCATATAACCATACATCAGTTTGATTTGGAAATTTGTCGAACATCTTATTCAATATTTCTATTGCTGTCTCTTGAAAACCCAAGTTTATTAATATTGATGTCACCAATTTTTCAACGGAATGATACAAATCGTTATTCAATAACGCATAGTTGGCAAGTGAAATCATTATATTGACAAAATTCTCAATATTGTCTTCGGTTTTACTTTTGTTTTCAGTTTGAATGATAGATAAAGCAACTAGTTTCCATTCTTGGTATTCAGAATTACTTAAAAGGTCTATTTTGTTGATTCGATTGCGAATATCTTTATAATTGAAACCCACGCAATTTCTGATAGCTTCAGCATAAGCATGACAAGAAGTTGGAAAAGTTCGTACATATTTAAGCGAGACAAACTCGAGGTACTCATCATCGAAGACACTGCTTGAATAGATTATATATAGCATGGCAATCCAAACTGCCTCCCAATTCTTAGACCACGATTGCTCAATAGCAATGGCTCGTTCAAAAATAGGAATGACTTGAGTTATGTCTTTGTGCTTTGAGTATTTATACACACTCTGCATGTAATCAATCCAAACTTGCGGATCACTATTGTCGTTCTTTATTATGGTTTCAAATTTTTCGTAATATGGTTGTTGCTTTTTGGTTGCTTGATATAACTTATTTGCCTGTTGAAGCTCTGTTTCATAGTTTGTTGGATCGAATTCTGAAATAAACGTGGAATAATCATTAAAAGAATCGTACAATTCTGCATGAGGAATTGTTAATCGTTTTAAATATAAAGATTTCAATTTTTTAATATCTTCCACATCTTTAGACTTCAAATATTTCTCCTCTAAAATATCAAGTATGATTACCCATATACTATTGCTTCCTGAAAATACATGAACCAGAGTCTTCAAGTATCTCGTAACCTCTACTAAATATTCTTGTTCATTTAGCAACTCAGGATTAGAATTCATTACTTCTTTTAAATAATTTAAATAGGCTTTTATCATGTTGACATTGTAATAATCTGGAAGCATTAGCTCATAAAACTCCTGCTTTGTCTGGATTCGATTCTCAATGTCATCGTCTTTATCCAAAGTCATCAACCAATCATTTGCTTCAGCTTGTTTCAAGCGGAAATATCGTACTTTTTTTTTATAAGTTATATGCAATTGTTCAATCTTCGACTTGTTGTCCGTCTTGTCATTAATTTGCAAATAAGTGAGAAGACTGTCATAATATGATCTATTATACGGATTTTCCTCAATTGACTGATTCAATTCTTCAATTTTGGCTTCTACCTCCTCCATAGATTTGTTAAATGTTTTGGAACAGAAAAAAAAGTGAATCTCTTCTCTGATAACTAGTTGCAAAATATCATCACATAGTCAATAATGAATGCGAAACTGTATCTACAGTCGTTTGGTTGGAAAGACGGAGAGGCGTTGCGGAAGGGGGGATTGAAAAAGCCAATCTTGGTCAAGCATAAGAAAGATACAAAAGGGTTAGGACATGATGCCAATGACGCAGACGTTTGGTGGGAAAAATTGTTTGATGGCCAGCTACAGAGCTTAGATGTAAGTAAAGGAAATGATTCATCTATAGCTTTCAAAACGAACAACGACGAAGTGCTAAGTAATTTTAATAAAGCATTATCCCCCTTGTACAAAATGTTCGTTAAAGGTGAAGGTTTGAAGGGATCAGTACAGGAATTGAAAGACAAACTAGAGAATGACCAAATTGATCAAAAAGTTAAGCATAAGGCTAAAGAAACGCATAAACTGAATTCTAAAATAAAGGAGGAAAAATCCAAAAGACGATCGAAAGATAAAATAAAGAAGATAGAATCAAAATCTCGTTCTAAAGACAAAGTTGACAAAGTGTCTAAGAAACTGAAAAGCTCCAAATCTAAAAAAATAAAAAAGAGCTCACGTAAAGAAGGAAGAGGCGAAAAGTAGCTGAAAGTTTAGAGGTATAGACAATAAAATTTATTACTCAGTCAATTCAACTTTTTGACAAACCCAAAACTCACATTTAAATTCAAACGACCCCAACAGTTTAATGTCCCGACAGTAACTGCTTTTTATATCCGATTCGTGCTTGACAAATTCAAACCCTAATTTTTTGATCAAGTCTATCACATCTTCTCTTGACAACTCTAATCCTTTTTTAATATCAAGTACTTTTTCTCCATCTATATCGAAATTATCATACGATACATTATAATCTCCTTCAAAATGCCATAACCAAGGTCCGAAATTAATCCATTTACCATTTTGTTTCAATATGTGATGGATAGTTTTTATATAATCTATTACATTACTTGCAGTATCCAAAAAAAAATTAGTTACAACTACATCGAAAGCCTTCTCTGTTTGAAGATCATGCTTTTGTCCACTTGGTTTCGAACCGTACAAATCAGGAAATGAGCCAGCAGTAATTGACATCAATTCATCATAAGGTATTGAAGGGTTCTTTTGTTGTAGTTCATTTATTATAAACGGAGACATATCAGGTATTGTAACGGGTCTAGTCTGATAATTCCTTTTCACCAAATGTGACGATTTAGACAAAAACGGGAATATTGAATAAGTATGTGCATACTGACAATAATTCAAAATAAAATTAGAAATCAATAGCATATGATAACTCACTTCGTTACCTTGAGTATTGAATCCTCTGGTCACCAATTCTAGAACTAGTCTACCCAAACCACAACCTGGGTTTAAAATTTTGATATTCGGCCGAGAGGCCAAATCGGGATAGAGATCCTCTAATTCTTTAATTATATAATTGAATGAAGTGTTTCTTTCATGCTCTCCTTCATCTGACCATTCTCTCATCAATTGTAATAAAGCAGCTGATGTTACTTCAAACTCTTTGTTTGTTGCGTTACTCCAATCTTGTGGTGGAGTATCAACTCCCCAATCTTTAGCCACGTTCAAAGCAAGATTCCTAGTAAACTCACTGTTCATAACCAAACATTCCTTCAAGTTTTCTGTATGCTTTTCGTACCACGGAATCAATTGCTTTTCTTCATGATTCAACGCTTTAAATTTTATTAACCTTGGTTTGATGATCTGATCAAATTGATAATCGTAGAAATTGAGAAATGATCGTAAAGTGGAAGTCAAAGCATGAAATTCTTCAATATCTTCATTCATTCGGTACCTAAATTGATACTGTACTATTCAGTTTTGTTTGAGGTAGTAGTTTTAATTACGGTTGCAATTTTGAGGTTGTCACCTTGATTTTTGTTTCTTTAATGGCACGCGAATCTTGAAAATATTGATCAAAAGAATCACCAACATACAAACCTTGTTATATGCCACCTAAGAAAGATGCATTTGCAGATTTATTTCTGTCTGCTACAGGAAATGGAAATCTAAATTTGAAAATGAGTAGCCTTTCGTTGTCTGAACGTCAAAAACTACAAAACCCATCATCTAGTGGATCAAACCAACCATACTCGAATGGTTCAAAATCGGATTCTGTCAGCTCAAGTTGGTCAAATCTCGATGTTTTATCACAACATTCAAGTGGGAATAATGTTTTGAAACCCAGTAGGGTATCATCACCGTTGATCAACAATGAAACACTGCAGAATTCAGGCTCTCAAATACATACACCATCAAATGTGGATGAAACAGATCCGTTTTCAATTTTTTCTGAATCATCCACCAGCAATCTTAAACCACCCGAGAGGCATGTGAAATCAGATGGTTCATTACTAGATGATGAGTTTACAGATGTGTTTACAGATACCAAGGCACAGACATTTTCGGAGAGACCGATCAAACAAAAACAGGTCTCCGAGACTTATAAAACTAGGTCTAAGCTTGAGGAGAAAGACTTTGTTGTTGCTGAGCTAATAGATATGGGATTCTCAATTGAAGATGCGAATGAAGCTATAAGCAATTCCGGATTGGATCTACAAAGTTGTGTTAATTATATCATGAGTAGGAAAAGCGAGCAAACATCATCAGACTCTAGGTCACAAAATCGAGATAATTCCAACTCAGTACTTGGATCACGCCCAGAGAATATTGATTTCAATGAATTAGGTACCAACTTGTATAAACAGGCTAATAATTTTTTCAACATTGGTAAAAAGGCAGTCATGAAAAATATAGAACAGCTTAAAGATTTTCAAAATGCAAACAAGAGCGAAAAACCATTGGTTCCAGAATGGCTAAAAACTCAATCTAAATACAAAGATCAGGCTTCAGAAAAGAAGTATGGTGGTGAAGATTACGGATCAGACGAAGAAAACATCAACTATGAAGAGATTGAAAAGTTTATGAATTATCAAAAAGAGAAAAATAGTAAAAATATAAATCAAAAGCTGAATAATAAAGCAAAAATACATGGATCTGATTCCGCTCCATCTGAACCAACTCGTCGGGTACCTCTAAAGTCAGATCCTATAATACGTACAAGACCAAATAAATTTAAAACCGGTGCCAACAAAAAAGAAAACTCAAATTGTAATGAACCATCTACCCAAGCAGAATCACAAAAGAAGCCTATACTATCTTCTCCACCAGTCGAAGAAGATATTCTTGGTTTTTTGGAACCAATCACATCTGACAAAAAATTGTCATCTTCTTCAATACGTGACTCTAGTTCATTGAATCAATTTATACAGACCGATTATTCTACTCAGAAAAATCAAGCTAATGAAGCATATAAATCTGGAGATTATACCACCGCGCTAGAATCATTTACATCATGCTTGTCAGTGTTGCCGCCTAAACACGAATTAAGAGTTGTTATTTTGTCAAATATGGCACTGGTAAATAAATTACTGGGACATTTGAAACAATCTTTGAGCAATATTGATGAAGCTACTACATTAATTGAAGAGTCTGAAATAAACTCAGACTTAACTATATCACAAAAGCCAGTGAAATATTGGTATACTAAACTTATCTCAATTCAAGCTGAAGTTTTGGAATTATTAGAAAAATATGATAAATCATTACAGAGTTATAATATTTTGATCACAAAATTGAATTGTAATGACAAGAAGATTATGGATGGTAAAAGAAGGGTTGACAAGATTGTGAATCCTCAGAATTATAAACCTGTTAAATCCAAAACTCCAAAAGTTTCTTCATTCAAACCTGTTTCGTCTCCTGTGTCGATAGTCAAATCTGAGATTGATGAAATCGATACAATCGTCAAAGACAAAATAGATCTCAAAATTCAAGCATGGGCAGAATCAAAACAGAATAATTTGAGAACGATGTTGACAAATTTGCAAGAAATTATACCGCCTCAAATCAAAATGAATGATAAACTCAAAAAGTTATCGTTAAATGATTTGATGTTGCCAAAACAAGTAAAAATAAATTACATGAAAATCATAAGCTCAATTCATCCGGACAAATTAGCCTCACAAACCAAAGGAGACAATGAACTGTTTATGCTATGTAACGGAATTTTTATCGTCCTAAATAAACGCTGGGAGTCATTCAAGCAAGAGGAAAATATATAATACCAAATACACAGATTTTGGCTCTAGATATAAGTATTGATTGCTTCTTTTTGGTTTTATAAACCCATTTAACAGCTCATCGTACGTTGAATGGCGGCCAGATTAATTTGTTATATCTCAACATGCATTAGTTTGCATAACCCCCTAAACCTCTTTTGTATAAATTGTTGTAAATCTTTCTAGGATTTTTCATCAAGACCCTATATAATGCCAACTACCGTTATTGTTGCTGGAGCCTCAGGCTATACAGGTAAGCACATTGTTTCTCAATTACTTACTAGAGGTTATGAAGTTATTGGATCTGTACGTACTCAAGAAAAAGGAGATAGATTGAAATCTTTATTTGACAATCCTCATTTCAAATATGTGGTTGTTCCAGACGCTGAAGAAAAACATGCATTTGATAATATCCTAAGAGCTGAGACCGATGTTAGTGTTTTTATTGATGCTGCTTCTCCTTTACCAATTGGAACTAATTATGAAAAAATGCTAATCAAACGTACATATAAAGGCGTCAAGCGTGTTTTGCAATCAATTCGTCATCATGGTCCAAATATTAAGAGAGTTGTCTTTACTAGTTCTATTGCTGCGTGTATGAATGTTGAACAAAGTAAGGATCCAAATTTTGTTGTCGATGAATCAAAATGGAACCCAGACAAGCACTCAACTAGTAAAGAGAATCCAACTGCCGCCTATTTTTATGCTAAGGCCAATGCTGAACAGGAAGCATGGGAATTCATGAAAAAGAACGTCCATTTTACGTTGTCTACGGTTTTGCCAGCTTATACTTTTGGGCCTCAATGTTTTGACGACGACGTGAGTGATATTTTCGATACCTCAGTTGAGATCATCAAGAACATTTTTGACTTGCACCAAACAGACCTGGTCCCAGATGAAAAAGGTTTGTTCATTGATGTAAGAGACGTAGCTAGAGCTCACATCGAAGCATTCGAGAAGGATGAAGCTCAATTGAGAAGATTAGTTTTAGCTAGTGAAAGTTTTACTGGTCAGAAAATAATCGATATCTTGCGCAAGAATTATCCTGGTGCAACTACGCAATTGCCAATTGGTACTCCAGGAAAAATCGAAGAAGAAGTTAAATTCAACAATAAAGAAACTCTCAAAATTTTAGGATTCACATTGCGTTCATTGGAAGAAAGCGTTAAAGATGAGTATGATCAATTCTTGAGAACTCATGGTATTATATCATAATTGTTAGCTGGAAGCTTATAAAAATACGTGTATCTGATATTTGAATGTATACATTGTAATTGCAGATGAATTCTTGTACTTGTCATGCGATTCTGAGTTTTAATCTCTCAATAACTTATCATTTTGAAATTGGATAGAACAAACTCTCCGATATCGTTGGAGTAATTACATTGATATCACATTTTATATGGTAGCATTACGATTTTTAATGTTCTTTGCTTTTCAATTATAGGTCTTTGCTCTTTAATTAACTAGATATATAACTACAATGTCCATGGAAAAAAAATTGAAGCCATTAGTAGAGGCTATTCAAGCAGGTAAAAAGGTTACATTTTTCAATGGTGCAGGAATATCAACTTCAGCAGGAATTCCAGATTTCAGATCTCCAGACACAGGATTGTATGCAAATTTAGCTAAATTAGATCTACCATTTGCAGAAGCTGTATTTGATATTGATTATTTTAAAGAAAACCCAAAGCCTTTCTACACATTAGCAGAAGAATTATATCCGGGGAGTTATCCACCTACCAAATTTCATTATTTGATCAAGATATTGCACTCAAGGAACTTGTTACAAAGGGTCTATACACAGAACATCGATACACTAGAAAGATTGGCAGGAGTAGCTGATGAATATATAGTTGAAGCTCACGGTTCATTTGCTAGAAATCACTGTGTTGATTGTGATGACGAAATGGATAATGAAACCTTAAAAAAACATATGAAGGATGAGAAAAATGATGGTATACCACTTTGTTTATCATGTAAAGGATACGTTAAACCCGATATTGTGTTCTTTGGAGAAGCTTTGCCAAAAAGATTCTTTGATTTATGGGAGCAAGATTGTAACGAAATTGAAGTTGCAATAGTAGCTGGTAGTTCATTATCTGTATATCCATTTGCATCCTTGCCAGCCGACTTGAATAAACGGTGTTTGAGAGTTTTGATGAACAAAGAAATTGTTGGTGATTTCAAAAGAAGCAGAAAAACAGATATATTAGCAATAGATGACTGTGACACTATTGCCGAAACCTTGGCTGATTTATTGGGATGGAAGAAGGAATTACTCGAATTGTATGACAAGGAGAAAGCAAAATATGGAAAGATAGATTCAAAGGCTGAGAAGGCTCACGAGATTGAAGAAAAGCTAGCTGAAGAGCTAAAAATTGAAAGTACATCCAAAGACGAACTTATTGATCTTGTTGATAAATTGAAAATTTAGTCCGACATTATAACTATCTTGCGACATAATTTGCACGACATACTTATGATTTCAAATTTGGTTGCCAAATTTTCATAAACAATATCCACATGTCTGATTCCCAATACGGTTTCCTTAATACAACAGTTGTAACCGAGGTTAATAAACTGAAAGCTCGCTCAATTGATGAAAAGAAGTTTGATGTTGTTATGTCCATCTATAAATCCAAATCCGACTCTATGGATGTTGGATTGGCAATATTCAACTCTAGAATTTCAGAGTTAGTGTTATTAAGCTTTTCTGATTCGTCGACTTTCATGAAGACTATCAATCAAATTGGAGTATTCGATCCTACAATTATTATAATACCTGACATTCAATCAAACTCGCAAATAGACAAATTAAAATATATTTTAGATGCCAATGTTCTGATCAAAATTAAAAAAATTTTAGAAAAAAGCAAACAATATAACTCCACAGAAGGAATGAATTTTGTAATGCAGTATTCCAATTCGGATCCAACAAAATTGAAGCAGGAAATTTTAGGTAAAGAAATATCATTAGCAGCAGCAAATGCCTGCATGAATTATTGTACTATGCATCGAATTTTCAAGCTATCGAACAAGATAAGAACCAAATGTTTGAACTGCTCTGAAACCATGGTATTTGATGCCAATACCGTGCGTGATTTAGAGTTGGTTCAAAGTTTGAGAGAGAATGGCTTGAGTTTTTATTCGTTTATTAATTGTTGTTTAACAAAAATGGGCTGTAGATTGTTAAGAACTTCGATATTGCAGCCACTGACAGACGAACTCAGTATCAAGTTAAGATTACAAAGCATCAATGAATTGATGACACAAGAAGATATACTTATATCAGTGAGAACTCAATTGAAAAAGATTCATGATTTGGAAAAGGTCTTTAGCTCGTTTCTCGAAGTGGAAAGTAATCAAAAAATCAATAGCATAATTTTGTTGAAAACATCCTTAGAGGTCATTAATGAACTTGTGAATTATTTACATCAAGCTCAAAGTGACTTACTTGTTCAAGTCAAGGAGATTATTGCTCATGAATATACTTTGTCTATTTTGTCACTCATTCATGACTGTATCCGAAGTGATTGCCATTGGACGAACAATAGCTTGGAAGCATCTAATCAAAAAGCTTATGCGGTGAAACCGGAGGTAAATGGATTATTAGATGTATCTAGGAAAATAAGAGAAACTTTGTTAGATGAAGTCAATGAAATGGTCGGTCAATTGTCACTAGAGCACGAATTGGAGATTGAATTCAGACATGGTGGTGAAAGAGGATTCTACTTGAAGATAAAAAATTACACGAGTGGCATCAGCACTTTGCCTCCTGTTTTTATCAATAAAGTTCAAAAGAAAAAGATTATAGAGTGTACAACAATTGATTTAATGAAACAAAGCTCCAAATTTAATGATATTACTATGGAAATTACAAATCTAAACAACACAATTATTGAATCATTATATATGAAAATATCAGAATACATTCCTATATTGTTTATGATTTCAGAAGCAATAGGAACTTTGGATTTATTGTGTGGATTTGCATATTTCACTAGCATTCAAACCACTTCTTATGTATGTCCTGAATTTGGTAGGAGTATTCATATTCATAACTCCCGTCATCCTGTTTTGGATAAAACCATCAAAAACTTTGTTGCAAATAATTATTCCTGTGTGCATGAGACATCTAGATTTCAAATTATAACAGGCGCAAACATGAGTGGTAAATCTGTTTATTTGAAACAAATAGTATATTTAACAATAATGAGTCAAATTGGATGTTTAGTACCTGCTGAATACTGTGAGATGAAAATATTTCATAGTATTTATACAAGAACGTGCTGCGATAGCACGGAAGTCAACGCGTCACTGTTTTCAAAAGAAATGACCGAAGTTGCCTCAATTATTAATAATGCAGATAAAAACAGTTTGATAATTCTAGATGAATTGGGAAGAGGATCAAGTTTCACTGATGGATTTTCAATTTGTTTAGCTATTTTAGAGTTTTTTGTTAATACTAATGTAATTGTATTTGCTTCTACTCATTTTAACGAAATTGCAGAGTTGCTAAGCAATAAGTCCTGTGTGTCATCTTCTCATATGGAAGTAACAGAGGCTGATGGAAAATTAGAAATGAAATATCATTTACTACCTGGAAAATTGGATTTAACAGGGTACGGTATTAATTTTGCAAAATCATCTGGCTTGCTACCTGTCAGTTTAATTGAATTTTCAACTTCAATTGCCACTGTTTTGAGATCAAAAAAGACGATAGTTGGCAACGAAAAGTCAAAATTGTTATCAAAAAGGCGGAAACTAGTCCTTGAATTATATTTTGCTTTGAGTTGTATGAATAGTATGAATTGTGAAGATAACTATAAGATAGAGGTACTTAGCCTTTTACAAGCAAAGTTTGTAGAAGAAATTAACAAATTAAAATAGACTACTTCTTCCTATATAGTCTATAAAAAAATCTCATGTTTTCCAATTTCATGGGATAATAAATTTCTTTTTCATTTATTCTATACCAGCAGCTTTCACTTGAATTGATGATTTCCCAGGAGCCATTCTGTTCGTTAGGTTTACCCACTAGTATTGTATCGATCAAAAATTGGACTGGAAATTTTCGCTCACCAATCGTAATATGAGAATATGAGCCTGCACTTTCGGCAATCAATAGAAGTGCGCCTTTTTGGCATTTCGTATTTAGCAATTGTAATAATTTAATTGTTTCTTTTCTCTTTTCTGCAAATAATTCATTAGTCGTAAATAATAAAGTGATTAAATCTAAAGTTTCTAAAGACAATAATCTGGGATCCATAGTTAGTATATCATCACAAATGAAGCTTGAATTGAGCTTTTCAGGATGATATAGCCAATTTTGTTTGATATATACCGTGAAATGGTCAATAATCTTTGACCAATCAGCTATATCTATGATTTGCAAATTTAATTGCGAAGGCGAAGATGAGTTGAATTCTTTCAATCTGCAAAACACGGATGCTATACCAATCAATTCTGAGGCTGCACCACCACCAATGCACAAACAATTCTTTGTTTTATTAGCATCTTTCAAAAGATCTTTAATTGGATTTAAACTTGAAAAAACCGAGCTATACGCTAGAGCTCTAGCCGGGGTCCATCTAGCTACATATGCAAGCCTCTTGTCGTCACTGTGAAATGCACTTAAATAATCTCTATTATATAAATCACCTTTCACTACCTGAATGAATTGCTGCAAATCTGGAGAATCTAAAATGTGTTTTAAATTGGTTTTAATAAGATCTAGAACTTTCATTGGTTCTAAACAGTCATCTGTAGTAAACGGAATCAAATCGTAAGATAGCTCTTCACCATTTGTACTCTCATTTCGAGATTTTCTATTTCTGCTCATTATCAATCTAGTACTACAGAATTCTTTTAATCTCGCATCTCACTCTTCGCACTATAAATTAATGCTAAAATTTTTTTTACAAAGTTTTTCTTCTTTTTCTTCTTTAACTAATTTCAATCAATCTGTGTTAAGGTGGACTCTCAGCTAGAAGATGGAGTAAATCAGTTTACTGGTTCTTTGTTTTCTGCTGTAGTAGATTTTCCTTAGCAGATCGGCGCTCGTGAAGCAAGCTTAATGTTACAATTCATCGAACTTCCAACTTTATGAAAATTTATAGTTGTGTGAATCCCCTGGGTGTCAACGGTTTAGTTTGGCTGTTTTAACGTTTAGATATGAGTTTAATTGTTTGGTCCTTCTTTCGAGAAGTTGAGCGACCAGTTTTATGAATTGAAGACTAGGTCGGAATGGATTTAATAGATTTTTTGGGATAGTATATGAATTGTCGATACCTTTATTGGTATTGAGCAGAGTCGCTCCGTCGACAGATTGTAAAGTAAGCGGATTGGTCTTGAGCTCACATTGATAGCCTTTGGTTTTCAATGTTGTAGCTCGACCGCTATAATTCGTAGCAACATATTCCTGGACTCTGCGCAGGTCTTAATGGCCTTTGACGATTTGAGTAAAACCATGTTGCAAACATTCCATACCCTTAACCAGCGATTCTCTGTTTTATATCTTATCGGTTGTAAGAAAAATTAACATGTCAATATTTTGAAGCGAGATTATTATTTTTACAGTTGGTTGTAAATACATACATAGGTACAGTTTACACCACCACATGATCCCAATACTATGTCAAGAAACCTTTCGAATGACTCAAACAACTTCTATAATACTAAATTCCAAGATTCTATAGATCTGATACCCTCACCGATGGTGCATGACAAGTATCAGACTTATTTCAATCGTACTGGGGCTAGTTATCTACCGAATTTACCCCATGACAAATCATATAACGAGGATGATGAAGACGAAGATGATTTGAAACTAGAGTCCATTGAGCATAATAACTTAGGTGGGGGTGGTTCATTCATAGAGTTTGATTTATCAAATAAAACCAATGATTCAAGAGTATACTCAACGACAAAGGTACCCACTTTGATACAAGAGGAAGCAAAGGATGAAATACTACCATTTCAACAAGAAGAGGAGGTGACACAATTGGAGCAAGAGGATTTTTTTAATACTCGTCATTCCACAAACTGGAAACCAGTCAAGGAAGCATCTGATTTGCAGTATGATGAAGATAGAAATGAATTTAATTATAGCTCAGAATCAGAAAAAGATGAAGTTGACGAAGACGATGATTATTTGGGGTATACGAAACTAGACACAGAGGAACAATCAAACAAGTATTTTGCATTAGACAAGAAGACAGATTTTTTATTTAATCCAAAAAATGTTAAAAAAGATACGAAAGCTACAGGAGATGTGATTTTTGATACAGAAGTAGATCCTACTATTTATGAATGTGAATCCGAAGACAATTTCACTGAGACTAAAAATATGCTAACTGAATCACAGAAATTTGCTTACCTTGGTATAAGTAAATTGCTAACCGTGGACATGGCTACTGATTTGGCCAAAATTCAATTTGGAACTAGTTCAAAGGAAGCCAAATTCTTCAATAATGGACAAAAGAATTTTTCAAACTGGACTATGTACGTGATGCTAAAATTATATGAACATTTAAATGTCCAAGGTCAAGAACAAGACATGATAGAAAATCTAAGCAAACACGGGGTTGAAGCAAATGATTTGTCGAAAAGTTTGATGGAAATAGGTAGACATGCCACACTTGAGAATAACTCTTCTATCATTGATGATGATTTTGATTTGAGATGGGTTGTCATTTGTGATTTATTTATACTCTTGATAAGCGATGGATATTATGATGCTAGATCGAGATCATTATTGATGAATTTTGCTAAAATACTACAGCTACCTCATATAGAAGTTTTACAATTTGAAAGACGATTAATTGAATGTCTTGACATGGAAATTAAAGAGAAAACAATAGAGAACAAGGATGAAATGCTAAATGATCAATCTTTTGTCAAACAACAAATTAAAAGGAATAGAAATAAAAGACTAGCGTATATAGGATTAGCTGCGATTGGTGGTTCTTTAGCTATTGGTTTAACTGCTGGGTTGTTGGCACCTGTGATTGGAGCAGGTATAGCAGCTGGATTAACTACGATTGGAATAACAGGTACAAGTGGGTTTTTAGCAGGTGTTGGTGGAGGAGCTTTAATTACAACTACAGGTGTTGCATTAGGTGCTAAAGTGGGTCATAAGGCCGGTGCCAGAAGGCTAGGCGATGTTCACACTTTTGAATTTAAACCATTACACAATAATAAAAGATGTAATTTGATAGTGACGGTGAGTGGATGGAAAATGGGGAAATACGATGATGTTCGTTTACCGTTTTCAACAGTTGACCCAGTTATGGGTGATATTTTTTCCTTACTATGGGAACCTGAAATGTTAGAATCAATGGGCCAAACTATTGGTATACTAGCAAGTGAAGCGCTAAGCACTTCAATACAACAAATTTTGGGAGCAACCATATTAACCGCTTTGATGTCAGCAATTCAAATTCCAATGGCATTATCGAAACTATCGTATTTGTTGGATAATCCTTGGAATGTTTCATTAGACCGTGCATGGAAAGCTGGTAAGCTATTAGCGAAAACAATACTATCGGGGAACTTAGGAGTTCGTCCAATCACTCTAGTTGGGTTTTCCCTAGGAGCCAGATTGATATATTCGTGTTTGATCGAAATGTCTAAAAAAGGTGGATATGGATTGATTGAAAATGTGATAATACTTGGATCACCAATATCGATAAAAATAGATCAATTAGCCGAGGCCAGGTCTATTGTGAGTGGGAAATTCATTAATGGATACTCCAGAAAAGATTGGATATTGGGATATCTATTCAGAGCTACCGGAGGTGGGATATCAACAGTAGCAGGATTATCACCATTGGATAAAGTCCATGGGATAGAAAATGTTGACTGTACCGATTTAGTCGAAGGTCATATGAGTTATCTTAAAGCTATACCTAAAATTTTGAAAAGATTGGACTGGGAGATTCTAAGTGAAGATCTAGGTGAAGTAGAAGAACCTGATCCAGAACAAGGTATACGACATCGTCAGTTACTCGAGGACTTTGACGAAGCTAGAGCTCAGTTGGAAAGCGAGGAACAATTCAGTAAACCCAAAGGTTGGAAAAAATGGTTTAAACCCAAGAAGAAAGAATGGTGGGATATATATGGGAATAATGCTGGCAATACAACCGATGATAAAGGGGATGAAATTACTGAATACGAAGTGGAAACCGCTTCTGCTCCAATATTTGACGTTGAGGCGTTGGTTAAAGAAGTTAAAGATATAGAAACCACTGCAAATAAGGAAAAAACCAATGAATAGGTTCGATATGATATATAGAATGTAATACTCAAACTATTATTTATCTGTGTTTATTCTATTTGAGAAAAAAAAACAGTTTGACTAAAAATTATTAACCATTAATTCATCAACAAATAGTTATCATAACAAACTCAACAGATTTACAAAGTCAACTTTTAAGAACAAACTTTATTTTTGTAAATAGTTGAGATTTTGAAACCTTTGCCATTTTGTTTCAGATCTTTAACTTGCATTATTAATTTGTTATAATGAACGATAAACAAAATAATAAAACTAACAGCTTTTTATTTCCATTATCTAAGGAGCTGCCCAAATATGAGTATAAGCTCAGCAATCCTAATGGGAAATTATTGGATCCATCAAGTCATAGAGATTTTCAAAAATCAAACTACAGAACTCAACTAGAATCTGGTTTAGATCAATCACAGCGTTACAATCGAAAAAGGAACGCAGGCGAAGATGAAAACATGTACGAGCAAGAGAGCATCGCTCCACTTGAAGATATGGCACTATCGGATACTGATTCCCAAAGTCAAGTTTCGTCAACAGCTCACGGAATATATTCTCAAAAAAGTTCTTCCAGTCTCGTACATCCACCATCGAAACGAAGATTGAAAACCCACGTTGATGGCAGTGTTTTATCATCATTTGAAGTGGATTCACCCGATAGTTTATTAACAACTAATACAAATTCATCAATCATTACAAACTCAAACAACATAGGTGCACAACATGTTAATCAACCTTCACGAGCACATCCTAGAACACCAAATGCAATGAATTCGCCTTCTCATACACCTGTTTCCGACATTGAAGAAGATCCAATACAACAGTTACCATTACCATCTCCTAGTGCGTCACCAATACAACTGGATAATGAAATTGAAACATTAACAACCCCGTCATCTTATAAATATCATAATAATAATCTATCAGTGTCAGGAACACTTGAAAATATAGTTCATGGTAATAAATCTCCAACAACACAAGCTGAATTAATGTCGTTAATTACAACGTTGTCGGTTTTTTTAAATGATAAAAATCAGAATCATTTAATTTTCAAACTACTACAAAGTACTACTCGTTCGTCACTAAGTACATTTAATGGGTTGATTCAAAATTCCTTACGAAGAGATTTACTAAGCGATTTACCATTCGAAATTACCATGAAGATATTATTATACTTGAATCATGATACCTTACTTTCATTATCAAAAGTTTGTAAAAGGTGGTTCAAAATTATAAATAATCCTGATTTATGGATTAAATTAATCAGAAGGGACAAATTAATAACAAACGACACTGAAATTGATGAATGCTTGGCCGATCCAGAATTATTTAAAAAGTGGTGTACATTACCGGCGAATAGTTTAAATTTGGCACAAGTATTGTATAAAAAGAGAACAATTATAATTAACAGATGGATGAATCCAAACTACAATCCAAAAAGAATCAGTGTAAATGGGCATTTGAATAAAGTTGTTACATGTCTACAACACGATGATGATAAAATAGTTACAGGGGTTGATGACAAATTTATCCTTATATATAGTACTAAAACAGGCGAATTAACTAAAGTTCTTGAAGGTCATGAAGGGGGCGTTTGGGCATTAAAATATACTGGAAACACATTAGTAAGTGGGTCCACCGATAGATCAGTTAGAATTTGGAATATGAAAACAGGGAAATGTACTCATATATTTAGAGGTCACACGTCTACTATTAGATGTTTGGATATAATTCATCCTGCAGTTATAGGCAAAGATTCTAATGGTGAAGACATAATATTCCCAGAATATCCATTATTAGTTACAGGTTCTAGAGATCATAACATACATGTTTGGAAATTGCCAATTGTGGATAATCTACCAGAAAATCACGAAACTTTTGATGGTGAAGAGCATGACAATCCATATTTGATTGCTGTGTTACAAGGTCATACTCAATCAGTTCGAGCTATATCTGGATATGGTAATATTATAATATCTGGATCATACGACTCCACGGTACGTGTATGGGACTTGTTAGATTCAGGAAACTGTAAGCATGTGTTGAGGGGCCATCAAGATAGAGTGTATTCAACAGCTATGAATTTTGATAAAAAAATATGTTATTCGGGCTCAATGGATCTGAATATAAATATATGGAATTTTGAAACCGGAGAGTTAATTAGAACTTCAGAAGGACATTCATCATTAGTTGGGTTATTGAGTTTGGTTGATGATTTATTAGT
Organism: Insectozyma parachauliodis; assembly: GCA_030565145.1. Taxonomy (NCBI): domain Eukaryota; kingdom Fungi; phylum Ascomycota; class Pichiomycetes; order Serinales; family Debaryomycetaceae; genus Insectozyma; species Insectozyma parachauliodis. Next base: position 331,424 of record JAJMBB010000001.1, on the reverse strand, counting down.
ATCAGCAGCGGCTGACTCGACTTTAAGAGTTTGGGATCCACAAACTGGTGAATTACTTAGTAAGTTAAAAGGTCATGGAGCTGCTATTACATGTTTTGAACATGATGGTTTGAGAGTCGTCAGTGGTAGCGAGAAGATGCTTAAATTGTGGGATATCAAAAAAGGTGTATTTGCCAGAGATTTGTTGAGTGATGTCACGGGAGGTATTTGGCAAGTTAGATTAGATTATAAACGATGTGTTGCTGCTGTGCAAAGAACTAGACCGGACGAAAATGATGAAACTTATATTGAAATATTGGATTTCAGTGAACCACCGAATTTTTAATCATTCATCGATTAAATACAATTTACGCAATTTATTTAATTTCTCCAAGCTCTCATGAATATTGAAACTCTTTCTCTTTTTCTCGTTGATTTTTTCAACAACAGTGGTATCAATGTTGATTATGGTATCTTCATGGATATACCTACCCGATGGATCAATATTGTCGTGGGATTTCAAAAGCATTTCATGAAAATAGTTTGGAATGCAGGAATTATTATACAAGAAACAACACCAAGGTTTATGATTCGTTATCGGGTCAAATAAATTAATTTCTTCATTCTCTTGATCTTTGATATTGAGATTATTCTTGATTGAATTTAAAAAGTTCTTTTGATTGCACATACTGCAACTCATTGAAAGTACAATATCTTGATCATAAGATTGAATTTGCAATTTCCATCCAAACTCAGCTAACTTATAAACGAATAGTGGTGTATCATTAAGTATAGTTGAGAAATTTTCTTTGTTCTCACGGAAGTATCTAACTAGAAGCCATTTATTCGAAATGACAACAAAATTATCGTCTTGGTGATTAATCAGTGATATATCAATTGAATGCGAAAAATCCTGTAAAATAATAGAATTATCAATTAAATTCTTCAAATTTTTCAAGTATGTCTCTATTAAAAATTCATTTGTAGCTGGCATATATTTGTTAAAATAATATATCCCATCCAATGGAGTTTCAAACACCCTCCATATACAATTTGAATCGTGGCCAGCATTTTCAATTTGAATTTTATATTTTTCAACTAGTTGTCGTTTGAAAGTATCTCCATTGGCCGAATTATGATCGTTAAAGTCACATAGGATTAATTGTTGCTTACAATTTGTACAAAGCAAGTGATTTTTAGATTGGTTAAGTCCGAAAGATACACATTTCCAGCCGTTCCTGCTGCATTTTAGCTCATTGATTGAATCGTCTAGAACCTGCCAATTCAAATTAGTGTATGATTTTATTCGTAGTAGTAAATCATTCAAACTGTAAGGATCTGTACTTGCCATTTGATTACTTCGTATCTTATCGATACTAAACTTAATTTGGTTTTTAGATTTATGATAGGTGAAGTTGTATTTTTTCTTAATTTTTCTAAAATACTGAATGCTTGGATGATTATTAAATATATCTTTACTATCTAATTTGTATTGTTGATCTTGATAAGTGTCATGAGTTGGCTTTTGAATTAGAGTCAAACAATCTTGTAACACTTTCGCAGTTGATTCCGGGACCAGTAAACTGGAGTTCTCACCTACACTCGCCTCCATTATCGTGAACTGTATTGCATAAAATCTCAAAAACTATGGCGTATCAATTGAAAATTGTGGAAACTTATTGTCGCATTTCAAAGTCGCGTTATACAATATTTGATCATGTGATCACCTAAGTTTTGAAATTTTTTTATCAACAAAAAGTTCTTGATAGCTGAAATGTCAAGTAATAGAAGACCTGTATTGGAAGATGTGGATGACGATGATATAGATAACATGGATATGGACATTGCTGAGTTTGATCCAAATTTGAAAACACCAATAGCGCCTAAAATTCCACAACCATCAGTAGTACGCTCACAAGACTCAGAGCCTGCATTATATCCAAATATTCCCTTTCAACCTCCACCGCAAAATCAACCAGCCGTGCGAAATAGTAACATATTAGACCCCAATTCATTTACAGATGAAGAGAAGGAGCAATTCAAGAAGTTTCAAATCATATATCCATGTTATTTCGATATAAATCGAACCCATAAACAAGGTAGAAGAGTCAGTATCGACAGGGCTGTTGAAAATCCATTGGCTAAAACAATAAGTGACGCCTGTAGAAGCTTGCATTTGCCTGTTTTGTTGGAGTTGGATAAATGTCATCCACAAGATTTTGGTAACCCAGGTAGAGTTAGAGTTTTGTTGAAAGATGTTTTACACGAGGGCAAGATAGTTGATTCGAGGTATCAAAATAAAAGACAATTGTTTAATAAGATTTCTGATTATTTGTCTGAGCACCAAACGACAATAGATTCAATTGGTAAGAAAAGTGGCATTGCGTTACCAGCTGATTTCCAGCAAAATTTCACCCCAGAAGAAATTCCAAAAGTGAAAGGATTCAAAATGAATACCATTGTGCCCGTGCACTCAAATTTCACTTTAAAACATCCAATGACCAAAACCATTTATGATCCAGAACCAGAGCAAGATAGCACAATCCATAAACCTAGTGTACCTAAACAACCAAAGAAAAAAATCATGAAAATAAGAGGCTAATGTATATATCTAGGCACCGTACTTATTTCTATACTCTTCAATTGATTTAATATCTTCATCACTGATTTTACCTTTCAAGATTGTAATGATTTCGCTCAAATTAACAATTGACAATATTGGTATACCATATTTCTCACTGACAGCTTGGGTGGCGGATTTGGTTGTATCGTGGATGGTTGTCTCTTGTCTGTCTAATGCGATGATTGTACCAACAACAGTACCTTTTTCACTAGCAATGATTTCAAAAGCTTCATTGATTGCAGTACCTGCGGTTATAACATCATCGATAATCAAGATCTTTTTATCCTTCAAAGCACATCCAACAATGGAACCACCTTCACCATGGTCTTTTTTCTCTTTTCTATTGAATGAATAACCAACGTTACCATAATTTTCAGGATCCAATTCACTTAATTTGGCAACTGTTATAGCGGCTAATGGGATTCCTTTGTAAGCAGGTCCGAATAAGATATCAAATTTCAAACCACTTTCAATAATTGCTTCTGCGTAGGATTTAGCTAAAATTGATAACAACTTCCCGGTGCTAAACAACCCCAAGTTGAAAAAGTATGGTGACTCACGCCCACTTTTCAAAGTGAACTTACCAAACTTCAACGCCTCGGCTTCTAAAGCTAATTGTAAAAAGGATGATTTGTATGGTGAAGTCATGGTAATGATTTCGAAGTAGAAAAAAAACTTGGTTCGGGCGTGCGGTTGTGAAAACCAAGATGAGTTTGCAGCCACTGTTCAAAACCTTGAAAGTTAATCTAGATCTATATGATAAGTTTAGAAATGTTTTAGAGCAGTAAAAGCCTTTCTGAATTTGAGCTTTGTTTGGCTATCTTTCACATTTGGTGTTAAATTCGCTTGCCACGATTTAACAAGAGCCTTCTTTATAAGATCTTAATGAGATTGTAAGGTACAACAGACAACACTAGAGAGGAGGCGGGTAAAGTTAAATTTTATTATTTGCTCAACATCAACAACCATCATCATACAGTTTCAATTTGAGTAAGTAAATCCCACATCAGAAAAAACTTGCCAAAAAAAAAAATACGAAGGTATAGTTTCTACTCACGACTTACTACATTCAGTTCAAACTCTAAACCTTACTTCAATATAAACAAGTATCAAGCAAGCTTTGTGTTCATGAAGGATGTTCAATTCAAATGTCAGCCTTTCGACAAATGTAAAAGATAAGAAACCAAACGAAAATAAAAGAAGAAGAGTTACAAGAGCTTGCGATACATGTCGTCAAAAGAAAGTCAAATGTGATGGGAAACAGCCTTGTATTCATTGTACTGTTTATTCATTCAAATGCTCTTACGACGAACCAAACGTAAGAAACAAGAAAAACATAGGTCCTCCGCAACAGTCACATACAAGTGTAGCCATTTTGAAGGTGGCAGCGGCTCAAGCAGCTCAAAATAATAACGAAGTCATTACTTCTAACAACTTGATTATTTCCCAGCAGATCATCAATGCTTTGTTGCCAAAATTGCAAATCAATTTGTTTGATTCGAGTTTAAATTTTGATTTAGACAAGTTTCAAAGAATAATTCAGTACAAGGAATCCAAATCGCCTGGATTTCTGCTATGTATGGAAGGAATTACTGAGATGATGCAAGATCCTGATTTGATAATACCACCACCAAGGCAACAATCAGTTAGCTCTTCTACCGATAATGATCCACCAAATGTCGTGGTACAATCTCCAGCTGAAATCAAACTTTATTTACCAAGCAAAAAAACTGCTTTACAATTGATATACACAACATGGACTAAAGCTTGTGTGTTATTCAGGTTTTATCATCGACCGTCGTTACTAGAAGAAGTTGATTGGTTATATTCATTAGATCCGTCAAATTATGGGGACAGACAACAAAAATTTTTACCTTTCTTGTATAGTATTTTAGCATGTGGATCATTATTTTCAAAAACACCTTACACTACATCAACTTTAAATGAGAATTTAGAGGATGATGGATTTAAATATTTCTTAGAAGCAAGAAAGTTGATTGATATAAGTAATGTTGGTGATATAAATTCAATCCAAACTATTGTAATGATGATAATGTATTTACAATGTTCTGCTAGGCTATCAACATGTTATTCATATATTGGAATAGCTCTAAGAAGTGTATTAAAAGAAGGATTACATCGAAACTTGTCAATATTTCAAAATTCAAAAAGAAAATTGGATCCAATTGAGATTGACACTAGGAAAAGATTATTCTACACCATATATAAAATGGATATATATATCAATTCATTATTGGGATTGCCTAGATCTTTGAAAGAAGATGAATTTGATCAAGAATTCCCTGAGGAGTTAGATGACGAAAATATCACTAGAGATGGTTATTATTATGAGAATCAACAAGGTAGGTTGTCATCGGCAGGATGTGCTAATCATCATACCAAGTTAATGTTAATATTAAGCCATATAATCAAAAAACTCTATCCCGTCAAGGTTGTTGATCCTAATGCCAATAATCCTCATAGTGACGAGTTAACTTCTTCATCATCTAGTTATACACCCGACAGGATACATGCTAAAGTTAGCGAACTTGAACTTGAGATGAAAGCTTGGTTGGACAATCTTCCCGTTGAATTGAAACCAACTGATCCGAATAACAACGAACCAAACGATACTCCCGAAAGATTTATGCTAGCAAATTATTATTTACATTTAGCTTTTTTAAATTGTCAAATCATGCTATATAGACCATTCATCCATTTTATTAGTGACAATATGCAGTCTAGCCAATCGGGAGGTGGATCATCCGATCCTAGATCTTTAATCAGAGGTAGAAATTGTATCAAAGTTGCAAGAATGGTTGTAAAATTAGCAAACAAGATGATTGATCAAAAGTTATTGATCGGTACATATTGGTTCTCCATGTACACTATCTTTTTCAGCATAGCTTGTTTGATTTATTATTTCCATTTTGCAAATTATAACATCAATGGTAGCGGATACAATTATGCAGGGGTACTATTTGACGATGACTTGAATATAGATATGATTAAAAAGGATATTGAAATTGGTAAGAAAGTTTTAGATTGTTTGAAAAATTCATCCAATAGTTCTTTAAGAATTTACAATATACTCAACACGTTATTTGAACAGTTGAATAGACGAACGGCATCTAGATCTAGAAATAAATCTACATCACCTGGAGCAGAACCACCTCAACAAACATCCATCAACATGCAATCGAAAAATGTACAAAACACATTTTATAATTTCAACACAATCAATCAATTTAACAATCAAAAACGAGATGGTTCAAATGAAAACATAGAACAGTTGTTTGATGCAACAAATTTAGCTCAGTTTCAATCAAGTTCGGAAATTCCGAGTAACATGACCAAGATAGAGAAGGTATCAAGTGGTGAAAAAGAACAGAATAATGAGGAAGTTGGTGAAATGACCGGTGGAGACTTGACTGCAGATTATATGCCTGGTGTATTTGACAAATTGGATGCACAAATATTTGGTAAAATCTTACCCCCGTACATGTTGGAAAAGAATGAGAATTTCAAACCACAAAATGTCATGAATCAGAACGTTTCAAACACAAATAATTTCTTCAATAATGATGGAATAAATTTGGAAGATTTATTTGGACCGGTAAGTAGCGCTGAAGAAATCAATGGCGATAACCAATCAAAAAACCCACTAAATTATTTAGACCCGTTTTGAACTAAAGCATATGCTTTAATAAAATGATTATTTATTTTACTTCCTCGGTAACCTCGGCTCACTTGAAACTACTCTCTTTATTCTCTCTTAAACTTATATGGTGTTAACCTGTTGAAGCTTGGACAAAGCGGTTCATCTGTAGCTTACTTACACCTCTGTCGGCTGGATCTTAAATGCGAGAAAATGCGAGTTCTCGTCGATAGGAAGGACAAAAATGGAAGCGATGTGGTGACACAAAATCGGAGAAAGCTTATAATTTTGTTTCCATCTAGAATTGCTATCTTAGTTAATATTTTTTTACGTGATTGAACTTTTTACTTCTACCAAGTGTCATGTTTAGATTAGTTGATGGCAGGTTGTCCACCAGGTCTGCTTTTAACAAATTTGTCAATTTAAAATCAACGGCAAAGCCAATATTGAGGTATCAATCAACTTCAAAGACTCATGAGCCATTTTCAAGTATCAAAAAGTGGGCTAAATATTCATTCGGCGCTATTTCTTTAGGTGTAATTGGTTTCACTGGAGTGATAGCATACAAGATTCATCAAGAAAACAATCCTGTGGATCAGAAACCTCAAACTTCACATTTTCCAAATGGTGAGAAGAAGAAAACTTTAATCATTTTAGGATCAGGATGGGGGTCAATGCCCTTTGTGAAAAATTTAGATACTACTTTATATAATGTTATCTTGATATCACCTAGAAACTACTTTTTATTCACTCCATTACTACCAAGTGTACCCACCGGTACCGTTGATATGAAGTCGATCATCGAACCAGTCAGAGCTATAACTAGAAGATGTCCTGGTGTAGTACAATACTATGAAGCAGAAGCTATTGATATCGATCCAACTACAAACACTTTGAAAATCCAACAAAGTACTACTGTTCATTCGGGTCATTCTAAAACCAGTTCATCGTCTTCACATCCTAAGATTGCCAACGATCATAATATGGACCATATTACGGCTGAATTGCATTACGATTACTTGGTTGTTGGTGTTGGGTCACAACCTTCAACATTTGGTACTCCTGGTGTAGCTGAAAATTCAACATTTGTCAAAGAAGTCAATGATTCCATTAGAATTAAAAAGAAATTGATTGATTTGATTGAAGCTGCCAACTTATTACCAAAAGATGATATTGAAAGGAAAAGATTATTACATGTGATTGTTTGTGGTGGTGGTCCAACTGGTGTTGAAGCTGCTGGAGAAATTCAAGATTATATTGATCAAGACTTGAAAAAATGGATGCCTGAAGTTGCTAATGATTTAAAGATTACTTTAGTTGAATCACAACCAAAAGTATTACACACTTTTAATCCTAAATTAGTGGAATATACTAATCATATTTTCAAAGAAACAAACATTAACCTCATGACAAATACTAGAATCACTCATGTTGACAGTTCCTATGTCACTGCCCATAATAAAGGTACTGATAAAAATGATGTTTTACCTTATGGAATGTTGATTTGGGCAACGGGTAATGCAACTAGAGATTTCACTTCATTATTATTATCAAAAATTCCTGAGCAAGCAAAAGCAAAAAGAGGATTTTTGATTGATGATTATTTAAAAGTTAAAGGAACTGATAATATCTACGCGCTTGGGGATTGCACGTTTACAAAATATCCCCCAACTGCACAAGTTGCATTTCAACAAGGAGAATTTTTAGCCAAATATTTTGAAAAATTACAAAAATTGCATTCATTACAATTTAAAATTGAAAATGAGCCGGCAGAAAATGAATTCTTGACTAAAAAAGAACATAGGTTGAAGGAGAAATTACCAAAATTTGTTTACAACTATCAAGGTTCATTAGCTTATATTGGATCGGAAAAAGCAGTTGCTGACTTAGCATGGGGATCCTGGTCAAACGTTTCAACTGGTGGTAACATCACATTCTTATTTTGGAGGTCTGCATATGTTTATATGTGTCTCTCTGTTAAAAATCAAGTTTTGGTATGTTTAGATTGGGTGAAAGTATATCTCTTTGGTAGAGATTGCTCCAGAGAATAGACTAATATGTAATTAATAAATAGACAATAGAATAATTTTAATTCTCTCAGACCACTTTGCATGAACAACACAATAAACTTTTTCTATTGTTTCAATTTAACAATAGATTTTGATAACGTCAAAGGGCAAGAAGTGAAAGGCTTCAACTTGTGAATCTATTATCAAATGCCTTACAAACTACAAAATATTGTTGCACAATCTGGAAACTTGTTGACGATTAATCCAAGCCAAAGTAGTTCAATCTTGGCTTCATCAATAAAGCGATTTGTGAACAGCGAGTGCGCAAAAACGAGTGCAACCATCTGTCTGTGGTGGTGGTGCTATGGCTGCACTGTGTGGGTTGTGGATGTCTAATTAGTGCCTACTTGTAACGTGGGGCTTGCTAATTTATTTCAAATATCGTACAACCTTATCTGTGTGTTCTTATTGTGTGAAATGCCAATCAACACAATTGGCGCTTATCACACTAAAAGTGAAAAAAGGCTTTAAAACATTCGTAAATTAATTCCACAATTCTTTTTGACTCCACTTTTGCGCTTTGACTTGTTTTTCTATTTCCGTTATACAAATCCTATTTAAAGTCATACAAATCAGGTCTGTGTTTGAGTGTGCTACAGGACTTTCAAAATGAAATACTTGTTTGAAAACTTATCAGTCGCTTTATTGGTCGCTGCTTCTTTGGTCGGCGCTTCACCAGTTCCAATCACTAAAGATGGTTTAGTCAAAGTTGAGATTGTTGCAAAAGATACAATTGAGTATTCAGGTGAACAAAAATTAGTGAAAAAAGGAGAAGGTGAAGAGAAATACACCTTCTGGGTTCCAGATCCAAATTTACCAACCATTCCAGAAGAAGATAAAAAGAGAGATGAAGTAAAAGCTCAAGAAGGTGAAGAGAAATACACTTTTTGGGTTCCAGATCCAAATTTACCAACCATTCCAGAAGAAGACAAAAAGAGAGATGAAGTAAAAGCTCAAGAAGGTGAAGAGAAATACACCTTTTGGGTTCCAGATCCAAATTTACCAACCATTCCAGAAGAAGACAAAAAAAGAGATGAAGTAAAAGCTCAAGAGGGTGAAGAAAAATACACCTTCTGGGTTCCAGATCCAAACTTGCACACCATTCCGGAAGAAGATAAAAAGAGAGATGAAGTAAAAGCTCAAGAAGGTGAAGAGAAATATACCTTCTGGGTTCCAGATCCAAGATTACACACCATCCCAGAAGAAGACAAAAAAAGAGATGAAGTAAAAGCTGAAGAAGGTGAAGAAAAATACACCTTCTGGGTTCCAGATCCAAACTTGCACACCATTCCGGAAGAAGATAAAAAGAGAGATGAAGTAAAAGCTCAAGAAGGTGAAGAGAAATATACCTTCTGGGTTCCAGATCCAAGATTACACACCATCCCAGAAGAAGACAAAAAAAGAGATGAAGTAAAAGCTGAAGAAGGTGAAGAAAAATACACCTTCTGGGTTCCAGATCCAAACTTGCACACCATCCCAGAAGAAGACAAAAAAAGAAGTGAAAACCTTGCTAAACTCTAAGTTCTGAGTTAATTGTATTTTCGATAGTTATGTGAATGTGTTAAATATATGATATAAAAGAAAAGTAAACTTGCGCCGTCTCAATTTCCGAACCTATACAAGATTACATTTTACAGTGAAGAATTTTCTAATAATAGAGAAGAGATTTCTGATGAATATTCTCGAACAGATTCAAGGCTCATACCAAATTCAACATTCGAAGTTTTAGTCTGAAGCATTTCAATACAAATTTGAAGAAACTGAATTATCAAAATCAACTTTGACAGTCTCAGCAAGAAATTTAACATATTCTCTGCTCAGATCTTGATATTTTGCATAAATATTTTACATTTCGAAGCTTTTGAAATTTTTTATGATTCTGCCTTGTAACTACAACTATGGAAGCAAAAACTTCGTGTTCGACACTTAATTTATTTTTCAATTGAGTTTTCTGAACATTTAACTCTTCTTTTACAGAATTCGTATTTATTTCAGAAATATCCATCTTTCAGAAATCAATTCATGAGCTTTTTGTTATTAACTAAAAACACCTGAAAGTTTAATTGATAAGACGTAAGATTCATCTTTCAGCACTGACGACTTCTTATCTTTGAAAATTCGTGCACTTGCTATTATAGCCTGTCCCATAACCTCATATTGTAAACATTTTATCTATTATACTCACACTGAAATGCTACGATGCAGATCTAGATCCTGTGGAATTTATCATTACCTCACAATTTGCTAGTATAACTTTCGATGCGATACCTAGTGAAAAAAAATAATATATCATCTACAATGAGCGATAGAAGAAGAATACTAGGTCCAGCCAATACCATCACTCCACAAATACCCGAAGCTGAAATAAAACCAGTCTCAAATACTGACTCATCCAGCATCCCTCCTTTTTTCATCAAACGATCAGTCATCGATAATGCCAACGGGTCAGCCTACTTGGAAATCGGCAACACTATAATAGAAGTGTCCGTATTTGGACCAAGACCCATCAGAGGCTCTTTCATCGATCGTGGTAACTTATCAGTTGAATGTAAATTTCTAAGTCACATTGTTCAACCAATGAATGAAATTTTCAACGAAACAATCAACAAAATTAACATGAGCAATGTGGAGCACAAGTTGAGTTCATATTTGGAAAGTTGTATATTACCTAGTTTAATCTTGGAGAAGTATCCAAAATCTACAATTGATATTCAAGTCAGTATAATATCATTAGATTCGAGTTTGATCAACAGCAAGTCGAGTAATAGTTTATTATGGTTAATGAACTGGATAGTTGTGTGCACTAGTATAGCATTGATCGATTCTAAAATAGAGATAAAAGATATTGTAACTAGTGGACAGGTGAAATTGACGAAAAACGGTGAAATAAAAATTGGGATCGAAAGTGATCAAGAGGAAGAGAGTATAGATGGGTTAATCAGTTTTATGAATTTGCGAAATGATGAAATATGTGGTATTTGGCTAGAGAGCAATCAATTAGATTTAACTGAATCAGAAATGAGTATCGTTATTGATGAATGTAACAAAATGTCAAACGTCATCAGATCTAATATAAATAGTTATTTAATTAATTCTTATATATAATTATTTATAAATTTTTTTTCTCCAAGATATTATATGATAATTCTTCCAACACCTGATTGATATCTACTAATTTCTTACCCACGTCTCTGATTGAAAGTTTATCATTAGTTAAAAACGCTTTTGAATCAATTTTGATTGTTGTTGATAATGATATCAATGTGCTCAACAAATTGTAAATTTCGAGTACATCTTCAGATTTAGAAGCAGCTGATGAAATCGAGTCATTTATAGATGAAATGTCCAAAACCTTATCGAATATACTTGATTTCAACAATTTGGCAAAACTATCAATTTCATCTATACTTGATGGAACTTTAATATCGTGACGCCTGATTTCAAATGGTTGTGAAATATACGCAACGTCGTGCTTTCCGTGTAAATGATATCTGAATTCATAAATACCTTCTTCCCAAAATAATTTCTCCTTGTCAAATACAAATTTCCCCTCTGAAGAAGTACAATATGTCCATCTTCCTGAGCTTGATAACAACGTTTTGTTTCTTGAATAACTAGTTTGAGCAATTTTATACAACCCAATCCAATCTTTGTCAGAGTGAGTATCATTCGATGACTTCCATGCAATTTCAATTGGAGTACCAATAAACGTATACTTTGGTAAATTAGCATCTTGCACTTTCAAATCTTTAATACTTATTTCATAATTTGAATTTTCAAATGATAAATTTTGCGACAACTCGATTAACCTTTGTTGAGATAATTTTGTTTTCGAATTTCTCAAATCTCTGATAAAACTATCTAATGAATCGGTGACTGAATTAATACTATATCTTCTTGGTTCATCATTACTCATTCTTCTTTGGATTGCATCAGGTAATAAATGTTTTTTAAAAGTTTTAGTCACTCCAGAATCTTGATTGACTTCAACCTCGCCGTAAATCTTGAGCATATGCCATTTTTCAATAAAGTTAATACGGATGAAATTGTTACTAACCCATAATATGCAACAGATTAAATTTTCCACCGTTGGCCAAATTATGAATACTCCCATCACTCCACAAACACCAAAGATTTGTTCTGGATTATTGAGGTATCTATAAACCCCTGCTTTCGTCAAATGTTTCATAGAACTTTGAGATTTAGGAATGAAGAAATCACCATAAAACCATCCAAAGTAACCTATCAGATCTATAATTGAAGAATTTATCCATACTTGAGTGAGAATCAACAAAACACCTAAAAATAATCTCAAATGACTCCAGTTTTCAATCAAATATTTATTGGTGGTGAAAAAGTTTTGTAAATTTAATCCAAACAATGATGAATATGTCAAGTTAATCAATGAATTATAAATAATAGCCCAGTTGTTTAACGATTTTTCAACTGGAATATCATTAGATAAACAATACTTTGTATAAAATTTGTAATTACTTTGTAAAATCAATACAATGTTGATAAAAAAAGATTCAAACAATTTAACTCCAACTACCAACAGTAACAAAAACTTTGAATTATTTGTAATCAGTGGGATAACTACTGAATATGTCAAGATTGATATTACATTAATTAAATCACTTCCTCTCATCAAATTAAAATTGTAAAAACCAACCAAAGGTTTCAAATTATCGAAATTTTTCAAATCTTTTAATTTTAAAATTTTAACTAATGATATTTCATTTTTAGAAGGACCGTATATCTTATCAATATGAGGGTTTTCAATATAACGTAAAAAGATCATTTGTAAAAAATGTCCAAAAATAGCAATTGATAAAACTGTGTATGATTTTGAAATCAATGCAAATCCATAATAACCAATGTACCCAATTGAGTACATTGGGTGAGGTACCATTTCAAAAACACCATCGAAAATTAATTCTTCATTATTAATCTGTCTAAAGAAAAAATCACCCCAATACCAAGCATAATCTTTAATAGTATTATGAGCATTGACTTTGACCCATAAATTAAACAATATTAAAAATGAACCAAAGAAAATTCTGGAAAAAATAACCAATTGATTTTGATTATGAATGAATTGATAATTATTGTTTACACTGCATGCATAAACAACACAGCAAAACGTTATAAAATCAGACATTAAAATCAAATCGACAAATTTCCTATAAATCAACCAAGTATTGAATTCAATTGGATAATCTGACAATTTGTAATCTTTTCCTCTTTGACTTTTAATCTCATTCTGTAAGAATTTGGCTAGTTTCGATTTCCCATTGAACAAATCATACTTTTTACTCCAACCAACAAGGGTGTTATTTTCTGATTGTTGTTGTAATAACCATCCAATACCAAAATTATAACTCAATCTCCAAAATACATACAATCCAACGAATACGTAGATTCGGATTTGATTACTTGGAATTAAAAACACCAACAAATTTGAAAACAAGCACAACAAAATCAATTTCTCAAGGTTAGATTTAGAAACGGTTGGATCAAATAAAGTTTTGACCATGTCATGAGTTTCAGGAACTATGAATGTTTCTCCATCAAATGTGATCCCCTTAGGCCCAATTTTCTTGTCCAAGGGTTGGTCAATGGATGTCTCCATATTAGTAATCTTGGTTGTGGTCATTTTACAAGAAAAAATTCGAGGCAATACCAAAATATATACAAGTTGATAATCTCACACTTGGAAACGATTGAAAATTTTCAAACTCTGTTTCCATGGAATTAAAATCTCGATAAACTTCTGTACAGTCTCACGAGTTTAGTCCCGATTTGGGCCCAACTTTTTATTCACGTATAGTCGATATAAAATCTGCATGTGAAAATTCTGAGAGCTACCACTTGCAAAATCAAAAGCAACACCTTAGAGATTGTAGGAATTAAAGAGTATTTCAATTATTCAATAGGTGTATTGGGTCTTACTTTTGTCTTCAAAGTCAATGAAAAGAGAATAGATAAATGTTCATGTCACTTGCTCCTAGAATAAACTTATTCATGCTTCTGAAAAGGAATCGAACTGTTAACAAATTACGCTACATGATATTTGAAATCAGTCCAATCATTTACAGTTGAATGAAGGAAACTGATCAATAAATTATAGAAGTGTTTTGCAAACTTGTCTATTCGTGGAGAAGAATCGCGCAGGTCGTGTAATCATGCATATGGGTCCAAAAACCCTCAACAATTTATATCCTGCATTCAATAAAGTGAAACTATTTCCAGAATCCTAAATATCTTATTATCAAATGTATCAACAGTACTTAATTACAACTCATGCAAAAGTTTATCATTTGCAGTTTATTCGTTTCAGATCTTAATGTAAATATCAAATTTCTATTAAACAACTATATAAATAACAAACTAGATCAAAGCAAACAATTATAAAATTTAGAAACGACGGTTGCCTCCTAATGGTGCGGTATTACTTCCAGAAGAGTACGGTCTACCACCACCACCACCTCTACCACCTCTGAAGCCACCTCTTCCTCCTCTTCCACCTCTACCTCTACTACTTTGGCCGTATCTGATATGACTACCGTAACTTCTTCTGTCATACTGTTGTAATTCATTAGGAATGTTTTGTTTGGCTTCTCTCATGATCTTACACAAGTCTCCACCCAATTTCTTATTGTTTTCAGTGAAAAATGAAATAGCGGTACCTGAAGCTCCACCTCTACCAGTTCTACCAATTCTATGAACGTAATCTTCAATATTACCAGGCATATCATAGTTAATAACGTGAGTGATACCTTTGACATCTAAAGAGAATGTTAGTATTTAGCCATGAAAAAATACGGAATAATGATTCTACAGGAGATAATATATTGTTGAAAAAAAAAAAAATAAGGTAACTGAGGTTGGAAGGTAAAAAAAAAATCATAAAACCTTCCAACCTCAACCTTGTTAACATTTATTAGAAAACTGGAAAAATTAGAATACTATACACATATTTCTCTTAAGCTGGGATCTCAAATAATGACATAAAACTAATCAATAACAAGATTAAATTTCTTCACAAATTATAAATTCATGGTAACTACATTAATTTGTAGGAAAATGTCACTAGAAATCACAAACAATATGTGCATGTGTGATGTTGAATCACATCTAATTAATCTTTCTCTTTGCAATGTTCTTTTTTCCTCTTTCTCGATTTATCTCCAAGAATCATTTGAATCCTATAAGTTAGTATAAAAACTTGAAATTTAATACATACCAATACCTCTTGCTGCAACATCGGTAGCAACCATAATCGAATGTTTACCATTTCTGAATTCACCTAATACCCAATCTCTTTCATGTTGTTCTTTATCACCATGAATGGCTAATGCAGGCCAACCATCTTGTCTTAAATAACTGGTAACTTCATCACAAGTTCTCTTTGTGGAAGCAAAAACCAAAACTTTTGCTGCTGGATCAGCTAAAGCACCTTCCAAATGTTTAACAAGTCTATCTCTTTTATCAAATTCATTTATAACTTCAACAATTTGAGTAATTGTATGAGAAGCTGCTAATTCTAATGACCCAATTGTAACTTGAATTGGATCATTAAGATAATCTCTTGTTAAATTTTGTACTTCTTTTGGCCAAGTAGCTGACCACATTAAAGTTTGACGATCTGGTCTAATTTGATCAACAATTTTCCTGATTTGAGGTTCAAAACCCATATCTAACATTCTATCAGCTTCATCTAAAACTAAATAAGTGACTCTTTTAAGGTTAGTTTTACCACCTTCCAACATATCTATTAATCTACCTGGGGTAGCAATAACAATTTCAACACCTCTTGCTAAATCTCTAATTTGTGCACCTTTTGGAGCACCACCATAAACACAGGTATTTCTTATTTTAGATGAATGACCAAATTTAGAACATTCAGTTTGAATTTGTACGGCTAATTCTCTTGTTGGTGCAAGAACCAAAACAACAGGTCCGTCACCTGGTTTCAATAATGGTTGAGCATTAATGTGGACAATAGCCGGTAAACAATATGACAAAGTTTTACCAGATCCAGTGGCAGCAATACCAATCATATCTCTACCACTTAAAGCCATAGGCCAACCTTGACATTGAATAGCAGTTGGATTTGGGAAACCTTGAGCTTTAACTTCACTTAAAACATAATCTGGAAACCCTGCTTCATCGAAAGTAGTGATTGGATGTGGAATATCATGACCTTCAATAGACATTTCATTTTCATTTCTAAATTTAGCTATTTCTTGATCGGATCTAGCTGCAACACTTGCGTGTTCAACATAAAAATTTTTTTCAAACTTTGGTAATGACTCTAAATCCCATTGAGGAGCAATCAATTCCTGTTTGAAATCATTTCTGCCACCTCCTCTACCAAAGCCACCATCTCTACCACCTCTAAATCCACCTCCACCAGAGCCATTTCTATCTTGATAACCTCCAGAGCCTCTATTGTTATTTTGATAACCTCCTGAACCTCTATTTTGATAACCTCCTGAGCCTCTGTTATTATTTTGATAACCACCACCGTTTTGATAACCACCGTTATTGTATCCTCCGTTATTATAAGACATTCTAATTACTACTAAAAGAAAAGAGTGGGATAAAATTACTTTTTCTAGGGGGATACAAATCTTTTTTTTGTTTATCGCATCTCAAGAAATGGAAGAAAAGAAATCAAGGGGCTTACGTAAGCAATAATGAAAATAGATGTATAATTCGTTTCGTTTATTTATGAGTACATTTTATTGTTGCAACAATTGATGGTATTTATGGTTCGATATTCGTGTGGGTGTTTTTCTTTAGTTGTTCTGCAAATTTGTCTTCTATAACACCACACAATTCGCTCAAATTATCTAAACCTTGATGTAAAGCTTCAACTGCACTTATGTTACCGTAAGTTTGGATTCTTAAGTTGAGTTTATTCTCGCTTGGATGAGGTATACTGTATCCGCAAAATTCTACCTCTGGATTTTTCATTATGATGTATCTGAGTGAGTTACCTAATGTATGATCTTCTTCGATGATTTGAAAGGATGCTGATGTTCCGTCTTCAGACGATCCAGGTAATAACTTGATTTTATCTAAATCTAATTCATTTTCCTGCTCTTGCTCGTTTTCGTCTATGTGTTGATCCTCTATAATCTTGTCAGACATGGTAAAGTTCTGATGAGATGAAAATTGAAACCATTTTTTTTCCTTCAAATTCAACCAAATAGAGAATGAAAATCAGAGAATGAAAATCACAACGAATTACTTTCTTTCTTGAAACAATTGATACAATCAATTATTAGTAATAAATTTGTTTTTATTTATCAAACTCGTGCTTTTTTTATAGTCTTCGTTATGTATTAAATATTAATGTTGTGAGTGCTGATTTCCAATCTTAAGCCAGTCATACATCAATTTCAGTCTTTAAGATTCCAATTTGAACATACAAAAGGTCAATATTAAATAGAATCAAGCATAGCTAGGTTTGTAGAGCATAAATCATGGGAATCTAGTTTTCTGTGGTTTTGCACGTGACTCGGTGTTTATTTCTCTGTTTACAATTAAAAACAACATTCAAATCAATGTTAAGTAAAGATCAAGAGTATGAAGATTCTTCCATCGAGCGGTCCAAGAGTTATCTACATGATACTAGTGTGAACATGACTGGGACTGAATCAGTGGGCAACACGACTGGTGAGTTTCAACAGCCTTCAATCTTTCATCATATTGATGGAACTACCGATATGTCACAATTGAGAAGTCCAACCGTCAATCATCGACCAATTACAGACCAAGAACTATTCACTGAACTAGTCTCCAGATTGCATATCAAAAGCAACAACGAGTCTCCTAGAACGCCAGTCAGTAGGACTCGAAAATTGAGTCCGATTCCAAGTACTGAAGAGGTCAAGAGCCAAAATCAGAGCACTGCTAAATCGTCACCAAAATTACAAAGTGCCAATCAGTATGACACCTGGAAGAAAAATGTTGAAAAAGACACCGAGATAATTAAATACATAATAGATGAAAAGAAGATGGAAGTTCAAAGTTTGAAAGCTGATCATAAAAAAGAAATGGAAGAATTAAAGTCTGCCAAAGATGAAGAAATCGATCAATTGAAGAGAGAACAGGCTAGAGAAATGAGTATTTTGAAATCTGAACAGGATAAAGAAAATGCAAGGATGAAATCTGATGCAAATACTGAAATTGAAAATCTAAAACGAGAATTAAAATTGATGCAGGAAAATTACGATATCATCAAAACCGAAAAGAATCAACTCACCAATCGAGTTCCAAAGGATTCACAAATAGAATCTTCAATATGTGAACAAAAAGAGAAGATTAGTAATAAATACCCTGAATGGTCGTATGATCTTATCTCAAAAGAGCATATTGACATAATCAGAAAATTACAACTTGAGCATATTGATAATTTGTCAACATCAGATCTAAACTATCTAGTTAAAATGTTCATGAGTAGTCTTACAATACCATATCATGAATTGGAATCATCAACCATTAGAAGGTTTGGATTATTCATATCAAATTCAGCAAAGTTTATAAATGAGTGTCATTTCAAGATAAATGATTGTCATGTTATAAAAAGTTCCGATTGGTACAGAGGTAGGAAAAGCTATGAAGATAAAAGGGATGATGATTTAATTTCGATGGAAAATTGCTTGAATGGTATGATTGTAAAGATTGATGATAAATTCAATGGTGTAAAAGAAAATTGAAAAATTTGATATTGATTTTATTTCTCAATTTGTACGTATTTCCGACGCCACTTAGATGTACACAAAAAAAAAGTAACCAGAATGTTACAGTTCCATCCAACGAGAAGATCCGAAATAAAATAATGATCAAGTAACAGATGCCGCCACATGATGTGTTGGTATCAATTGAATTCTGCAACGATCAACATGTGATATCAATCCCACAAATTAAAATAAATATCTGAATACTCTCTCTACAACATGATGATTATTCTCAGCGTAGAACTCTCATTGGGTATGGATTCTTACATGATGGATGCTAAAGATTCTCATGATTAGTCATCTTTTAATGTGAGTCTAATTAGAAATAGATGTGATTTAATAAGCAAGCTGCGTGTGGACCAAAATGCAAGGCCAGATGTTGGCTTTGGTTTGAGCGTCATGCGGTGGTTTGGCGGTTGTGAGGCATTGGAGCCTGTGCCCAGTCTGGTGGTGACGTAAAATAAATTATAATTGCTTTTTCCCACTACCCAAATTCGAATGTGTCACGCCCCCTTTATCTCTACAGCCAAAGTTAGTTAGTGTTATATATTATTTATCTCTGCGCTACTTTTGTGATTGATGTTCTAGAGGTTGATGTCTTTGTTACAACTGATAATTTAGATTGTATTTTAGTAACCTATATAATTGGTTTCATTTACACACACCCGATATTTTCACCTTATTCTACCACTACTATTCCTACCACAGTATACCCTCCATCTACAACTCACCTATTTGGCTTCTTCTTCTGCTGTCATTCCACAGTCCACAGCAGAGTTTCATACTAAAAGACTTTTTTTTTTCCTTTGCAACTGCTGATTAAGTTATCCATTTTTTTAGTTGATGGGGAAATTATCCGCAATTTCACATTTACAACAACCAAACCATCACCATCATCAACAACAACAACAACAACAACAACAACAGCAGTCACAGAATCATCAGCAGAATTATCAACAACCAGATTCAAATAGCCTTCTCGAAAACAAACATCTTACAAATTTAACTTCACCAACATCCCAAGCCGGGATCAATGATGATAGTATCAAGTACAGCAATAATAACAACATCAATAAAAATTACAATTATAACACCAACACACAACAATTATACAACTTAATCCAACGTCCATCCATATTTCCAGTGGAAGAAAATTCATACAATAAAAGGGACACCTTATCGCAGATGATGAATTATCCTCAACAACCTCCGCAACAACAGCCACCGCAACAACAACATCCCCAACAACCACAACGACATCCACAGCAACATCCACAACAACAATCCCAGCAATTGCTTCAACAACAGCATCATCAACAACAACAACAACAACTTCATCAGCAGCAACTCCAACATCAACAGATTAACCCCTTGAGTCATCAACAATTGCAACAACAGCCTCGACAAATCAATCCATTACCAACTGCAAATCAACAATATCAACAGCAGTTATTTACTCCGCAACAATTACAACAACAGCAGCAGCAATACCAACAACAATATCAACAACAACAATTTCAGCCTCAGCAACTGGTGCGGTCACGCGGAGATTCCATCTTCCTACCACCCCCAATATCTCAAGTTAGACTGAATGAACATATATTTGAGAATCAAAACATACAACCGGCTACCACCGTTGCCCCAAATACCATCCCTTCGAGATCAAATAGTATATTCAGTTCTTTGATAAATCTACCGCCGTCAAACAGTAATTCAATCAGTGAAGGTGGTAGTTTTAGCAATATACCAAATAAAATGTATAATCTACCTCCTCCACCACCTTCACAATCAGTCGGTGGTTTGACAAATTCACGTCATGATATCACAATTGAAGATTTGGAATATTTATTATCCAAAGAAAGTATGGGTAACTTATTAGCTTGGCAACAACAAAACCCAGTATTGAATACAAACGTTAAAAAGAATCCGTCGATGGATTTTTCATGGATTGAAAATCCAAATGGATCAATTGGGGTAAATAACAACAGCATTACGGAAATTTTACAATTATTGTCAAATGGAAGTATTGATCTAACAAACATGAGTACACAAGAGAGAAGAGACTCTATCTTGAAAATAATAAATGATCAAAATAATTTACGAAATCAACGAACGACCCAAAATCAACCAAATACAAATCTAAGACAAGACATGTTTGACAAGAAAAAAGATCCAGTTAAATCAGAACCCCAATTGAAAGGCAAGCAATCTAATACTCAAAACCAACAACCGCAATCTCCAAAAACTTCTCCCCTACCTCCACCTCAACAAAAACTATTTGATTATCAATATCCAAATTATCCCTTGTCTCCAAATTTTGAACAGCTGTCACAGCAATCATCTCCACTGAAACAACAGAAACAAGCAGACAAAAAATTTGTTTGCGAATTTTGTGATAAGTCTTTTTCTCAGCTTACTCATTTAAATGTTCATTTAAGAAGTCATTCTGGTTTCAAGCCTTTCGAATGTACTTATTGTCAAAAGAAATTCACTCAAGGTGGTAATTTAAGAACTCATTTAAGAGTGCATACTGGCGAAAAACCTTTCAGATGCTCTCAATGTCATCGAAAATTCAATAGAAAGGGGAATTTGCAAGCTCACAAGTTAACTCATTCAAATGTTAAACCATTTCAATGTAAACTCGACAACTGTCAAAAATTGTTTACCCAACTTGGAAATTTGAAATCTCATCAAAATAGATTCCATCAAGAAACGGTAAATATACTCACTGAAAAGATTAAAAATGAAGATGATAATGATAAACTAACAGTTTATTTCAGAAATCTATATAAAAACTCTTCTAAAAATAAGGGACCAAAAAAAGAGTAATATATAAATGTTGTACTATTAAGATCAAGGTGTGTAAATTAACTCTAAAATTTTTAATAAACTGTTACCAACTAAGAGATGTTATCCAAGTATAATTTCCACCAAAAATGTAAATAGTAATAAAACGGTTGAAAATTATGATAGCGAGAAACTACTGTTTTTATTATTGACCACTTGTGAGAATTTATATTTTAAGTTGTCAAATTTTTGTAACTAGTAACAAACAACTAAAATAGCTGAATCTTTCATAATGAATGTAAAATCAATGGCAAGCAATTTTTATAGTCTCAAACTGATAGGTTTAAATATCAACTTTATCAATAAAGTAACAATTAACACTATCTGTAATTTTGAATACTTTAAAAAATTATTTTGGTTTTATTGCATATTTCAGGTAAAACTATTTAAATTATAGATTTGTTGACAAAATACTCAGCATTTTAATCAACGCCGTGTTGAATCCTACAATTAAAACTAAATACTAATTGTGTACCTATTGATTTTGATGCTGTTGAAATTTGGTCTGTCGATGTAGTAAAATAATTTATTAGAAAATATTTGTTTTTTTGCACCCAAAATATAAATGTGCAACATGAATATCGAACTTTATTTCAACGAATTTAAACTTTCAAGGTTCTTAAAGTAAAAATACCATATTAGAATTTAATTTGATGAATGTTATAGATTATACCCACATACTCCAAATTTGTTATTTTTTGCAAATATTGTACTAATAAAATTTCAAGTTTGTTTATTGGCGATATCTGGTAAAATGTGTGATGTGATATTATATGTAAACTTTTTTTGATAAATTCAATGATTCATTATACTAGGAGATTGGATCCTATCAAAAAATTAGTAATATAAATAAATTTTCAAGTTTCTGATACATATTTGCGACAGCTTACAATGCATAAAAGTCTAACTTCCTCAAGCAAAAGATTTTTATCAATTTAAATCAAACGATATAATCTGCAGAGTAATTAAAATTTAGGAATAGCAAATTTTTTAGGAAAGAGTTTTGAAATTTCAATTAGTCAAGAATCTGTCGAACTCAATCATTCAAATTCACTCAGATACTGACGTATAAATAGATACTTGATTTAAGAATTTAGATTCAGATTGTCATATACTTGATATTACTTATCATATCATCTTATGTGGTATGTTGTGGATTATCTGAATTTTGTATTTGGTAGCGTTTATGTATCACGTCTCAAAGGCGAAACAACTACAAGTTTAGTGAACAACATGAATTTCCTAACCAAAACTCTTGGTTCTTTCACGACGGGGTCTATACCGTATACAATCAAGGAGAAGATTGTTGATACTGTTAATCCCACTACATCCTTAGAGCGAAACTCCATATGGACGTTGTATAATGGAATTAATCCAAAAGATAATACACCTGTCACAATATTCGAATTCAATTTAAAAGAAACAACAAATCAGCATAAAGTCAATTTGGCAAGAAATGCATTTAAGAAATTAAAGCTTATCAAGTTTCCAGGAGTGATATCCATTATTGATTTCATCGAAAATGACTACTATTTATATATCATCACCGAACGGGTGGTTCCCTTATCTATGTATTTAGAAGAGAAATTGGGAGCCGATTCAATGATTTCCGGAATTCATTCAGTGGCAGAAAGCATATCATTCATTAATGATAGTGGTAATTCCATCTATGGTGGATTAAATTACTATTCATCAGTGTTTGTAAATTTGCAAAGTGATTGGAAACTAAGTGGGTTTGAACTAGTAACTAATTTAACTTCAGATCCTGACCAACCAATTTACAGACTCAATCAGTACATGCCTTTATCGTGGAGAGATTATTCCGATACAACAGATTCTGAAATCATTAGACAGTTTCCAAAAAAATTCGATTCTTTTAGATTTGGTACCTTCATAATGTCAGTTTTCAATAACGGTGTGGTTGATACAAATTACTCAAAGTTACCAAACAAAATGGCACCTGCAGTCAAGAAGTTATTATCAGCGAAACCTAATTTGAGAATTACTGTTGGGCAGTATATTAAAGAATTGGATAATCTTCACAACTCAAAT
Organism: Insectozyma parachauliodis; assembly: GCA_030565145.1. Lineage (NCBI taxonomy): Eukaryota > Fungi > Ascomycota > Pichiomycetes > Serinales > Debaryomycetaceae > Insectozyma > Insectozyma parachauliodis. The sequence continues at coordinate 307,445 of JAJMBB010000001.1, read as the reverse complement.
CCAATAATACATTTCAATAGACAATTGGCTGAATTAAAGTATTTGCAAGATTCAGATAAATTAAATTACATCAAATATGAACTATCAAATATTCTTCAAGGCGATAATGATTTCCCACTCGGTGTGATTAATTACAAATTGTTGCCTGAATTGATTATACAATACAAACAATTAACTAAAAAAAATGAAGTAGATCCAGAACGTCAAGAAACTTTATCAGTGTTGCTCAATTTGATCATCAAATATGGTTCTAAATTGTCGAGCGAAGATTTTAACAAATCCATTAAACCGATCATATTCGAAAGTTTTACTCTAAGCGATAGATCATTAAGGTTAATCTTGTTGACTCATTTACCAGATTATGAAAAACATCTAACTGATACAGATGTTCAATACAAAATATTCAATAATTTAATCACTGGATTTCAGGATAGTAATTTCACCATTAGAGAGATTACTTTAAAGTCAATTACCTTGATCATAGACAAAATTTCAGTTAAACAAGTGAATCAAGAATTGTTGAGAATATTGTCGAAATCGCAAGTTGACCCAAAACCTTCGATCAGAGTGAATACATTGATATTGATTATCAAGATAAGTTCAAAAATATATCAAACTTCGAAAAACAGTGTTTTGATTACAGTATTGGCTAAATCTTTGAGAGATTCATTCATACCAAGTAAACTAACTGCATTACAAGGATTTGAATCTTTAATAAATGAATTCTCCTTAGAAGAAATTTGCTCCAAAATTCTAGGACATCTAGCAATTTCTCTTATGGATCCAAAATCAAAAAAAGTTAGGTTGGAATCAAAAAGAATTTTTCAATTATATCTAGATTCAGTCGAAAATTATTCTCAGTCATTGCCAGATATTGATGAGGATGAAGATAAAGAAGAACAAGAATTTTTTCAAAAGCATGCTCCAACAGTAGAAAAGGTAGATCTTGATAAAAAGGAAGAACCAAGTGGGTTTGGATGGGGAATTGTTTCGAAATTCACCTCTCTTGGAGAATTGAATAGCGAGTTTAATAAATCGACTCCTGATATAACAAGAGTGGCTACACCTACGCAAAAGCAACTCTCAATTCAAGATGATGACGGTTGGGGCGACGACGGATGGGAACAAGAAATTATCAAGGAACCAAACGTCAACAAAGGAAAGTCAACAGATACGTATACCGGACTGAGACCATTATCTTCAAAAATGACATCATCGTTGAAATTGGGTAAAAAATCTGCTTCGAAACTGGCTATAAAATTGTCGGGAGACCAAGTCAGTGAAGACGACGATAAATCGCTACATTCAAAAAGAACACCTTTAAAATTAGGTAAGACGTCTACTTCAAAATCGACCTTAAATTTGAACATTTCAGAAGATGAGGAAGATGATGGATGGGGAGATGGTTGGTAAATAGAGTATTTGATAGAATATTTACTTTTGAGATGTATCAACCATATACGCAAAATATTGCGTGTTTCATGCAAGTTGTCATAAAAGTTGTAGACTTCTATTTTGCTAATTTGACATATTTTTTAGATTGCAAAAAGTTGCCAAGAGATGTTAGCACCATAACGACGCACAATTTCAGCTGTAATCAGACAGACTGAAATAAAACTTTTTTCATAATGGTTATATCAATTTGATTTTGATCTAATCAAAAGCTTGTAATTGGTCATCTTGTAATTTAACACATGATGGCTTTAATTTATTTTGCTGCTGATAAGCTGTGGCTCAATGTGCTTAAACCCGCCGTTGGCCAAAAACTGGTGCGGCGTAAACCAAAAGATTTGCAAGTGCTGAAAAAGATTGAAAATAAAATGATTATCCAATTTTAGCTTTTTTACAGATTAATTCAGTAATCGGTAGTATAAATTTCAGAGTATAATCAATATACAACATATGAACCCAAAGTCAGTAAGGATGTGGCTATATGTTGTCTACCAGCAATCAATCAAAGGTTATGCTACACGTTAAAATTTATGGCTTTAATCTCATATTCTAATCGTATAAACTTTTTTAATTAATTATGCTGCAAAAAATTGTATGAGGCACCAAATACTAATTACTATCTTTTTTTTTCGTTCTTTTGGCTTGTGCCGCTCCCGCTAAATAAATCATGTTATAAATATTGTCAAGTTTCCAACGTTGAGATGTCCAAAATTCACTATGACTTCAGAAAAGGATACATCTGGACAGATGTCCAACATACATAGTGTTGGTAGTCATTTGAATCTCAATGATCATGAGGTTGACCTAGACGCTGTTTTGTCAAATCAAATGTCTTTAGGAGAAGTTGCAACAACATTAACTGAAAAACAAAAAGATTTTGTATTAAAAAGATTACATTTCGATACATTGCAATCGTTAGAAGATTTACCTCTTTCTGCTACATTCATATTTGAAAAAATTGAACAGATGCCAACTGATGAGGCTGTTGAATTGTTGAAAACAGCTTTAACTGAACATGATGAAGATTCCAATATTCCAGATGATGATATAATAGCATGGCAACGGTTGGTCGATTATACTGGTCCAAAAGATAAGAATACAATTAAAGAGAAATTGGATTCTAATTTTGATGACAAAAATGATCATGACTATAATGTACAATCAGATGATTCCAGTGAAGCTAGTCTTGGTGATCGTTTTGATTTCACTATTATTTCAGACTGGTCATTACAAGTAAGATTGGAAGCAGTGTTGGTTGCTTACTGGTCACCATATCCAGAAGTGAGAGCCGTCACGTATCCATATGATGATCCTACGATGCCAATTGAAACTTTGAGAGTGTACATCATTGGTATAATTTGGGTTGGTTTAAGTTCAGTTATAAACACATTTTTTTATGATAGAAATCCAAGTATCAGTTTGACAATGGCGGTTTTACAAGTTTTCCTTTACCCAAGTGGAAAAATCTTGGAATTAATATTACCAAAATGGGGATTTAAAATTTGGAAATTCAATTTTAATTTGAATCCAGGTCCTTATAACTATAAAGAACAAATGTTAGCGACAATTTTTTGTAGTGTTTCTGTCAACACTAGTTATGTTGTTTCAAATATCACTATACAAAAACTTGAGATGTTTTACAATAATGATTGGGCCGATTTTGGATATCAAGTTTTATTAATCTTATCTACCAATTTCATGGGAATTGGTTTGGCTGGTATCATGAGAAAATTTGCAATTTATCCTGTCAAATCTGTTTGGCCAACAATTTTACCAACTTTGGCTTTAAACCGTGCATTGTTAGCTCCTGAAAAAAGAGAAAGCATAAATGGATGGAAAATTACAAGATATCATTTCTTTTTCATTTGCTTCTTTGCTTCATTTTTATATTTTTGGATACCTGATTATCTTTTCCAGGCATTATCAACTTTCAATTGGATGACATGGATTAAACCAACTAATAATAATCTTGCTGCAATTACTGGATCATCTACAGGCTTAGGTTTTAATCCAATTCCAACATTTGACTTTAATGTTATATTTTTCAGTTTCCCATTACAATATCCATTTTTTTACTTTGCCAACTCATTGGCAGGTATGTTTATATCATTTTTTTGTATTGTTGGTGTTTGGTACTCTAATTATAAATGGGCTGGGTATTTACCTATAAATTCAAACAGTTTATTCACTAATACTGGAGATTATTACGATGTTACACAAGTTGTTAATTCCAGGAGTTTATTTGATGTTGAGAAATATAATAACTACGGTCCTCCATTCTACAGTGCTGCTAATTTAGTGTCTTATGGTGCATTTTTTGCACTTTATCCTTTCCATTTTGTATATGAAATTGGTATGAATTATAAACAAATGTGGGATGCATTTAAATCATTTGCTAAAGCGGCTAGGAATTTGAAAAGTTCTACTTATGAAGGATTTAATGATCCACATTCGATAATGATGAGAGCTTATCCTGAAGTTCCAGAATGGGCATTTTTAATTGTATTGATCATTTCAATTGTTATAGCTATTTTATGTGTGAAATTGTATCCAGCCGATACACCAGTTTGGGGTATCTTTTTTGCTTTAGGTATCAATTTTGTATTTTTAATTCCATTGACTACGATTCTCTCAAGAACAGGATTTCAATTTGGATTGAATGTTTTAGTTGAGTTGATTGTCGGGTATGCACTTCCAGGTAACGGTCTTGGATTATGTTTTATCAAAGCTTTAGGTTACAACATTGATGGTCAAGCACAAGGTTACGTTGGTGATCAGAAAATAGCACAATATGCCAAGCTCCCACCTCGAGCATTGTTCAGAACTCAATTATTATCTGTATTTGTTGCATCGTTTATTCAATTAGGTATTTTGAATTGGATGTTAGATGGTGGAATTGACAATTACTGTGATCCCCACAATAGACAGAAATTCACCTGTCCAAATTCGACCACATTTTATACATCTTCAGTCATTTGGGGGGTCATTGGACCTAAGAAAGTTTTTGGTGGTCTTTACCCTATTTTACGCTGGTGCTTCTTGATTGGATTTTTATTAGCGTTCCCATGTATGGCGTTTAAGAAATTTGCACCTAAAAAGTATACAAAATGTTTTGAGCCTAGTGTTGTCATTGGAGGGTTCCTCAACTGGCCACCTTACAACCTTGCATACTACGTTCCAGGATTTTATTTTTCATTTGCCTTTATGTATTACATCAAGAGGAGATTCGAAGCCTGGTGGCAAAAGTACAACTATTTGGTGGGTACCGGTATCAATGGTGGTATCGCGTTTTCAGGGATCATTATATTCTTTTGTGTGCAATATCATGATAAGTCGATAAGTTGGTGGGGTAACAATGTACCATTTGCTGGGAACGATGGTGTCGGTGTAGCCAATTTGAATGCCACGCTAGTAGCACCCGGTGGCTACTTTGGTCCTAGACATGGCCACTACCCATAGAGTAAATAATAAAATCAATATATAGTATAATAAAATATAGATAACTTAAATTTTGAACTGTTTTTCGCAATCGTCGAATATCCGGGTCAACTGTTTTTTTGTTGCAACTTTTGAACCATTGCTTTCTACCGTGACATTTCCATAATGTTGAGATAACACAATCAACAACCAACCTGATCCTGACATTGACAAATACAAATTTACGCATTCATTGATATACACATAGTGTAATAGATCTTAATTGAGAAACCAACGCGCGTTCATAAAACCCACGCGATCATAATATATTCTTGTCTGATGATTGTATCGTTTCTTCGAGGGTTCAATGTGGGACCAAGATTGTCAAGACTATCAAAGACAAAACCAGTGATAACTGATTTGCATCTACCTGACGCGTCTAACATTGTGGAATTACCACCGATTGAAGATGACAGTCTCAAAAACGAAGCGTTGAAGAAATTGTACCATAATTGGAACTTGTCAACTATGGAGTACCTCCCGTTCGTGAAATCTTCAGGCGCAGAGCCATACGATTTCTACAAGACCAACAACTCAGACACGTCCATTGTCAACCACCCTAGGTTGTCAGTCACGAAATTGTTAGTCTCGAGCTGGTGCGAGTTGCGTGAGTACTATAAGATCTACGCGGGATCGCCTCGATTCGAACCGTCCTTGCCCATGATGCTCGGTGCCAAATACCATACGAAGCTAGAGAAGGTAACCCACGACAAAGTCGAGTTCAAACCAACATTATTCCAAACTTTACAACAGAATATCAATGAGATTAGACACCTCGACGGGTTGGGTCCAGAAAAGGTCAGTCGAGAAGACGAGTTGGCTAAAGTTTGGTGTGATCAGCTTTTATTCAGATTGTTCACCTTGATCACAAAGTCGGAAGCGAGAGAGGTCTTGGTCCATGGATACTTAGATTTCAATAACAGACAATTCATAAACAATGAGGAAAAAGTACACGATTCGGATTCAAACGTGTTGATCTCGGGTATAATCGATTATCTAGATTTGAAGAATTTGGAACATTGGGAGGACAAGGCATTGTTTATGAATATTGAAGATTACTTGAACTCAGAATCGAATATAGAAGATAGCATAGTGATTGACTTGTCCAAGTTTTTCACCAACGTATCAACCTTGATTGAACAATTTGGGGATGATTATACATTATCAATAAGTGACGTTAAAACCAGGCAGTTTCCTAACGTGCCTAAACAAGAATCAGTGATTGAAGCAGCTAAATTACAAACTTTTTACTACAAGTATTTTTTCGATTTACTAGCTTCGGACTCTGAATTTGGGTACAACAGTTTACTAGAAAATGCGAAAAGAAGGGGATTAGACGTGGACAAACCGTTGGGAGTGCTCACGACGTTTGATTTATTGATGAGTTATTTCCCATTACTAGCAAAAGATTTTGAGAAATTGTCAAAGGGAGAAGATATAGATTTTAAGCCGTATGATGACGATTCAAAGAGGATTGATATCAGCGAGTTTGAATTTGGAAAGTATTTCAATTCGAGTGAAAATTATTCCAAAGGTGTGTGTAATTACGAGGCTTTTTTACAAGAGTTGCAGGAGATAGAACCTGTTGAGATAAAGTCTATAATTGAACCTTTGTTAAGCTCATGGTCTCGTCCGGTAACGTTACGGTATTTGGCAGCTAGAGCAAGCCAGTTTTTCCATTTGTTCAACAAGTTCAAATCAGATTATACATATGTTGAGTATCATAATCTTCGAACGGGTCAGACCATTGAAACCAAGATGTTTAATTATGATTTGAAAGAGTTGAGTGATGAAATTGGTAAATCAGCTTCATTCTACGCAGGGGAGAGAACGCCCGAGCCAACTACTGATAAAGCAAAGTGTAAACTCTGTGAATTCAAATCTAGATGCAAAATTGGATCTTTACCTACTCCTAGAAAGAAAAGAAAAGCCAAAAAAGGGACCGAATGAACACAGAGTACAAGCACCATACGAATAGTTTGGCCTCACACAAATTAATGAAGAAAAGCATCTTTTTTGGAAATGTATAAATGATAAAGCCAGTTTTTAGTCAAGAAGGATCAATGAAAATTGTGGAATTGCATCCAAACGCACAAGTTTGAATGGAACATACGACATAAAGAGAGATTAAAAATGTTTGATATATACTAAAGACTCATTTTCATAACCCTTTCTTGTGAACATAAGTGCTTTGACATAATAGGTTTTGATAAAGAGTAGAAAATTACATCAAATCATTTCTGTAGTTAAAGAGATGCTCAAAGTTGATTGTCATAGTAATGGTGGTTCCAAATTTTTATGATATCTATAGCTCAAGCTAAAAATGGTTGTTGCAATTTCTTAATTGCACATAATGTAGTTACAAACAAGGCTGGTGTGAATAGAATTTAATATATTGCCAGTGGCAAGCCATTGCTTTTATACTAAGCATCTTATGGATATTTTAAAGCATTGAATTATATCACAACGTTGCAAGTTTTTTTGACTCGGACTATGATTAGATCATAATTAGAATCATCCAAGTAATCATTGTAAGACACAATTCCTCTTTAAAATTTTACTTAGTTTAACAAGAATACGCTTTTTGATATGTCCTAGTTTTTACGTGGAATGCGATTTGCAAGCCAAGGTGGTAACAGAGCATTCCGGGATAGAAAAGATTCAGGCGAAAAATTCAACTTCAGATAAACTTTTGAATTATTTATTGTAATTATTTTTCCTCCTGTACTATATGGTGTACTTAATTTGGTCTTACAAAGTGACACGAATATATGGCACAATTTGTGACACATTTGATAGGAAAACCTCGGATATTAGTATTCATATTCACAAGATTCTTTACATGATTGTGTAGTGAATTTCACCATGTAGTGAATAAAATTATCATTCACTTATAATTAACGCTTAACTAAGATAAGAAGATAAAATGAGTCCTGAAAACTTAGTTTAACATTTATGTTAGTTTGCTTATACGAAAAGAGAATATATAACAAAAACTTTTTCCCAACTCGCAATTCTCATTTGTTGGTGAGAATTGAGTGATTATGTAATAACCACAGTTTTGCGTGTGAAAATTAGTGTCGTGGTCTATATAAAAAGATAAATTTCCCATTACTACTTGATTGATATTTGTGTCCTAATATCGTGAAGCAGTAGCATATAAACCATTTGTATAGTCTACTGTCATTTCCGGAAGTATATTATTTAACATCAACGTCATAGTGTCTGGAAGATGTTTGAACAACAGTTTGTAAATTCTGACCCATATGTAAGGAGGAAGTTCACTTGTACTTTCGGCTTCAGAATATAAACTGATGGGGATGAAGACAAATTTGATGAAATGAAGATACGAGATCCAAAGATGAGTAATACTTGTGTCCAGCGGCCTTTTGTACTAAGTCATCAACTAGCGGCATTTGCAATTGTTGTTGAATAACAGTGAAATTGAGAAGATGAAAGTCAACCTACTTCTTATGATTAGTCGTTCGACTTGGTTTCATTTCATTTTTAACGAAATGAATTTTGAAAGATATCTTGTACAATTCTTTATTTCTAAGCTGGTGTTTAGAGATATTGAAAGGTAAAGATAATCATCCATTTTTAAGATTTAAGTGTTTGTTCAAGGAACATGAACCAACATTTAGATATTAAAATACGGCAACTGAAGCAGAAATTACCAATTCTTATTTGGATTTCGTTCGATTCTGATTACAGACATTACGCCAACAATCAAAAATAAAAACAAAATTCTATATGTTACTACTCAAATTTTTATATTTCTCAACGCAATATTTCAAGTAAACATTTCAATCGCAACAGATCTAAGTATTATTTGATAGCCTCAAGATCAAGTTACCTTCTAAAGAAACCGAATTCGATCTACTAGGTCATTTTCAAATATTTTGATTGTCTATCTTGAAAAGTTACCATTCTCTGATTTTTGTAGATCATATTTTTTGAAAAACTAGGCTTGGTTTTTAATCAGGTTTTCTTTGATCAAAAAACATTAAAGATTGGCTTGAAATCTTCATAGTTTGTTGAAATACGTATAAAACCATAATCTAGCTAGATGTTATACGTGTGTTGTATATTAGAATTTCGGTATTTGTACACGACTTATTAGTCAGTGTCATTTTATATATTTCGTATGTTAGATTAGACTTAGACAATTAATCAATACATTTCTTTTATTTAACTTTACGTTTTATAACACGTCTAATTATACCAAGCATTAAGTAACATAAGAGTACGCGACGTTATACTTAGAATCTAATTTAAATCTGTACAGTTATTAAAGAATACAACACGTGACAAAGCACGTGACAACAAAAATGTTTTGCATTTATGTAACACAGCACATCAAAAGATTCAAATTTTGGTAATAGTTGTTTTTATTAAAACAGGTTTTTCTAATTCAGCCCATTAATAATCTAAACTCTTGACGTGATAATTACTTTTGAAAGAATTTCATTCTGGAGCATAATATCTCTTACAAAATGATACCGATGACTGTTAGTAGACTCATGATCATTCCACCAAAGAGAAAAGTAAACAGGTTGCAAAGTATAACCTGATTGCAATGCTACAAATATATGTCAAACATCATCAAAAGGATTCAAAACATGAGGAAAGTTTCAGTCCTTCTGCAGATGTTTCAAAATTTATATACGGGATTCGTTTACCAGTCACACCTCGCAATGTCATGCAGCCGGAGATATATTCCCAAAAGTGTTACAATAGATTGGATATGTAATATTATGTATATTAAATCTATGATACCTTTATAATTAGTGGTGTAGAGATGAGTGAAAACTGAAAAAAAAATCTGCTGTTGTGAAAGATACGAGATCATGAGCATTGTGCACGACAAAAAACGTATATTGAAATATAATCTTTACTAGCCAATTTGGTCCCACTAATTTAAAAGATGAACCCTTTACTTTGAAGTTAGCTAGACAAAAAACTCAGATTATCAGTGCTTCTGTGAGTAATTATTATGTCAAGTCTTTGTTCTGTCGGAATAATCGGTAACGCCGAAACCTGCGATCGTCAAAAGCAAGTCAGACCTCAGAAAACTGCAGTACCAGGATAATACAAAGTGTTAGTTGTTTAATGCATTCAGACCATTAGCATAACTTTGTTTTGATTATTTGCCACGGAATCGGGTTCAAATTCTCACTTTAAAGGAGAAAGTTGTGCTAATTACAAAAATATATTCGTGGGTCAACTTTGTCCTCTGTTAACAGTGGTTAGACAACATCAGCTATTGTAATGTATTAATAATTTGTGGGTTTCAATATGGTAGGATTGTGTGATTTTGAGTAAATCCAATTTTCTACATTCTACAGAAATTAACAACCCCACCCCCACAAATCAAATCGAGAATGAAAAAGTTTAATTTTGTCAAAGAAAGATGATATCAAATATGACGACATTTAGTTTAGATTCTCAACACTAAGTTGTCTACTCAGAATACTCAGGAATAACCAATTATCAACCAGATCAGCTATTCACATTGTCAACAATAAGACAATACCACCCACCGCAATGTAACCATTCTGCACTACCCAATTAAAAGTATGCTGCAAAATGATTCCCCAGATAATTTAATTTTTATTGTCTTTTTTTTTTTTCATTGTTCTCGGAAGACAAGCAGGAAACTCGTTTGGCATGATTTCATTCGTCAATACCGTGCGATTGATTGTTGGTGTGGTTATCGACCGGTGCTTGTGGGTTCGTTAGTCGGAGTGGGATCTTTATCATTGGTTCGGTAGAAATTCACCTTGCATTGTTTCAGTTGTGAGCGTCTATTGTCTCAATTAAGCTTTAGATGTTTATTATGCTTGGTGAATTCTAGTGGTAACGACAATTAAAGTCCGAGGTCTTGCATCAAAATTTTTCAACCGATGTGAAGATGTTATTTTGTTACTGCATACCAATTTGTGGTTATAGTGAAGGCGCGACATTGTCCCACGGGCAATAACGCACTGTGATTGGCCAAATGCTTGTGCTACCAGTTTGCAGTATATAATTATGTCATAGGCTTTAGTAAAAAAACACACATAGTAAGCAACAGCGTTTGTCACCCACAGATTATTTTCTCTCTTTATATATTTTTGTCAATTTTCCTTTGTCAACCATCCACTCACATTTTTTCTTTGGTTGTTGAAACTTTTTCTTTCATTCTTCTTCCACCAATTGAATTCCCATCATCATGTCTGCATTAAGATCATTCCAACGTTCATCCAAATTAGCTTCCACTGCCTTTTCATCCTCTGTCAGAACTTACGCTTCTGCTGAACCAGTATGTACTCCATCTTTATTTCTGCCATGTGCCCAGGGCCTTTACTAACCATTTGATTTCTAGACTTTGAAACAAAGATTGGAAGAAATCTTACCTGAAAAGGCTGAAGAAGTCAAACAATTGAAAAAAGAACATGGTAAAACCGTCATTGGCGAAGTTTTATTAGAACAAGCCTATGGTGGTATGAGAGGTATTAAAGGTTTAGTCTGGGAAGGTTCCGTTTTAGACCCAATTGAAGGGATCAGATTCAGAGGTAGAACCATTCCAGATATCCAAAAGGAATTACCTAAAGCACCAGGTGGAGACGAACCATTGCCAGAAGCTTTATTCTGGTTGTTATTAACCGGTGAAGTCCCAACTGAAGCTCAAACAAAAGCTTTGTCTGAAGAATTGGCTGCTAGATCAGAATTACCAAAACACGTTGAAGATTTAATCGATAGATCTCCAAGCCATTTACATCCAATGGCTCAATTCTCAATTGCTGTTACTGCTTTAGAATCAGAATCTCAATTTGCTAAAGCTTACGCTAAAGGTGTCCACAAATCAGAATACTGGAAACACACTTATGAAGATTCCATTGAATTATTGGCTAAATTACCAAACATTGCTGCTAAAATTTATAGAAACGTTTTCCATGACGGTAAATTACCAGCCTCAATTGATAAAAACTTGGATTATGGTGCCAATTTAGCAAACTTGTTAGGGTTCGGTGGCAACAAGGAATTTTTAGAATTGATGAGGTTATATTTAACCATCCATTCAGATCACGAAGGTGGTAATGTTTCTGCTCATACCACCCATTTGGTCGGTTCAGCCTTATCATCTCCATTCTTATCATTGTCAGCTGGTTTGAACGGTTTGGCCGGTCCATTGCACGGTAGAGCCAATCAAGAAGTCTTGGAATGGTTATTCAAATTGAGAGATGAATTGAAAGGTGATATCTCAAAAGAAGCCATTGAAAAATACTTGTGGGAAACTTTGAACTCCGGTAGAGTTGTTCCAGGTTACGGACACGCCGTTTTAAGAAAAACCGATCCAAGATATACCGCTCAAAGAGAATTTGCTCTCAAACATATGCCAGACTATGAGCTCTTCAAATTGGTTTCAAACATCTATGAAGTCGCTCCTGGTGTTTTGACCAAACATGGTAAAACCAAAAACCCATGGCCAAATGTAGACTCCCACTCAGGTGTCTTGTTACAATACTACGGTTTAACTGAAGAATCATTCTACACAGTCTTGTTTGGTGTCTCAAGAGCCTTTGGTGTCTTGCCACAATTGATCCTCGACAGAGGTTTAGGTATGCCAATCGAAAGACCAAAATCATTCTCAACCGAAAAATACATTGAATTGGTCAAAAACATCAACTCAAGCAAATAAACTCTATAGTTGTATAAATTCAGTTTATTAAAAATATATTTATTTTATTGTATTCTATAAGACTTAATGATTCTGAAGGATTATTGTAGATGTCAAATAAACTATACGTCGAGAGAGACATCATACTGACTGAAATCCTTTCCAACTTTAGTATCATTTTGAGATGGTAATAAACTTTTCACAAACGCTCACTTAAAGTTTCATTGGAATGTTGGTCAGGTCATAATTTTGAAGCATGTACGCTCAATGAATTCTCGGAACCATGGTGCGAGTTGAGATTTTTTTTGCATCAAAATTTTCAAATTATATGCTACGATCTACTAGAGTGCGATTGCTCAGTACAACCACATGTATCAGACAGAGACCCAACTATTCAAAGACGTTACTCCTACCGGAGACCAAGTTTGGTCCAAAGATTCCTCAGGGCAGCCGTGTTGAACAGTTGATCAAGAAAACATCTCAAGATCTATACACCTGGCAATTGAAACATAACTCCAACAGTTCAAAGTTCGTTTTACACGATGGTCCGCCTTACGCCAATGGAGATCTACATCTTGGCCACTCCTTGAACAAAATCATCAAAGACATCATCAACAGGTTCCAGCTTATATACCACGGCAAAATGATCCAGTACCAAGTCGGCTGGGACTGTCATGGATTGCCCATCGAGATCAAAGTGGAGAACTTACTACCCAAGGATTCTACCGCTGTGGAGATTAGAAAAAAATGTAAAGAGTGGGCCAATGATATGATTGAAATTCAAAAATCTCAGTTCAAACAATTCAACATCATGACAGATTTCAATGACCCGTATATTACCATGAGCCACGATTACGAGATCAGACAGTTGAGAATCTTTGCCAAGTTGATGGAGAACGGATTGTTGAGCCAACAATTGAAGCCTGTGTGGTGGGGGTGTGACACTCAGACGGCATTGGCCGAAGCCGAGTTGGAGTATAACGATAAATACAAGTCAATTGCGATATATTTGAAACTCCCAATCGTGACGCCTGAGTTATATGATTATTTGAAACGGTTTGAAATAAAACTGGGGAAGTTACATGCCTTGATTTGGACTTCTACTCCATGGACTATTCCTGCTAATAAAGCCATCTGTGTCAACAAAAATATGACTTACACATTGTTAAGAAAAGATGACGAGTATTTAATAGTGGCTCAAGCTTTATCTGACGAAGTGCAGAGTTTGGATTCTAGTTATGAAGTATTGAATGTTGAGATTCCAGGATCAATTTTGATCAATAACAAGTATACAAACCCAGTGGCTCAGGATGATACTTTGAAACCAATCTTACATGGAGATCATGTTGTTGAAACTGCTGGTACAGGGTTAGTACATAATGCTCCATCCCACGGTAAGGAAGATTACTTGGTGGGAAGACAAAACAATCTTGTGATAAATTCGATAGTTGATAACAGTGGAAGATACATCGAATCTGAGCTATCCACAGGGTTCAAAAGCTTAGGTGGATTGAAGGTAACAGAACCAAGAACAAACATGTTGGTGGTGAACCTTTTGAATGAGCAGATATTCAATTTGAATAAAAAATTTATCCATTCGTATCCTTATGACTGGAGGTCAAAAACCCCTGTCATCCAAAGAGCAACTCCGCAATGGTTTGTCAATGTGGAAAAGATTAAACCCTATGCGAAAGAAGCTTTATCTAAGGTGAAATTCCACCCAGAAACAGGAATCAACAGATTATCTAGTTTCATAGAGAATCGAAACGAATGGTGTATATCAAGACAAAGGTGCTGGGGTGTACCATTACCATTAGTTTATAACAAGTCCAATGACCAACCAGTTACTGATTTGAAATTGATACAACACATTGTTGACAAGATTGATGAGTATGGGACTGATCAATGGTTTGAGGAAGAACAAGATATCAAAAGATGGTTACCCTCCAATTTTCAAGGCACGGAATACTATAAAAGTAAAGATACCATGGACGTTTGGTTTGATTCAGGAACCTCGTGGAGCTCTTTAACGGAGTTGAAAGATTGTGATCAAAATGAATTAGCTGACATTTATCTTGAAGGTAGTGATCAACACAGAGGCTGGTTTCAAAGTTCTTTATTAAACAAAATCATCTACTCCGGTGAAAAAGGAGAAAACTTCCAATCAGTCGCTCCGTTCAAAACCATCATAACTCATGGATTTATCATTGATGGTAAAGGTCAAAAAATGTCAAAGTCTCAGGGAAATATTTTTTCACCTATAGAAGCTATCGAAGGATGTAAGAAGCCAATCACACCATACCTAGGCTCAGACGGATTGAGATTATGGGCGGCATCTTCCAACTTCAAACAAGATGTAACTTTCAATCCTGAGATTTTGAAAAGAATATCCGAACTTAATAAAAAATATAGAATCACATTCAGATACTTCTTAGGTAACTTGAAAAATTTCCAAACTCCAGTTCAATACAATCAGCTTTCGGACTTAGACAAGTATATATTACATTCGTTGGTGGAGTTACAAAAGACGTGTATTGAAAATTATGAAAATTTCAATTTTGCTAGAGTCGTCAACTCAATTAACCTACATGTCAACTCCATTTTGAGTGCGGTGTATTTTGATGTATCAAAAGATTGTTTATACACCGATGCAGAAGATTCGACGAGAAGAAAATCCATACAAACTGTTTTGGATGTAATTTTGAAAACTTACCTTGGACTCTTGTCACCAATTCAACCATTATTGACACAAGAAGTCTGGGATGAATATGGAAAATATAAAGTCGATTCACCTTTCAAAGTCGATTGGAATGAATTCTATAAACTACCTGATACCTACCAAAATGAAGAGGTGTTTCAAAGTTTCAATGAGTTTTTCGTGCTTAGAGATGATATATTTAAAAAAATTGAAAAGTTGAAATCAGAGAATTTCTTCAAAAATAAACTCGAATTGCAAATTGAGATAAAATTAAACTCAGATTCAAAAATGTACAAGTTTCTAAAGAAAAATGAATCATATTTGGACGACTTATTCCTCGTGTCCAAGACAACAGTGATGGAAAGCTTAGATAACGAGACCTCCATCAGCATTCAACATTCCACCGAGTCCAAGTGTCCGAGATGTTGGAAATACACGTCTTCAGATCCAGAAAGATTGTGTGTGAAATGTGAAAACGTAATAGTTGTAAATAGATAACCATGTAAATAAAATACACAAACATTTAAAATTCTGCGTGAAAAAATAACTTGTAGTTCCAATGTATTCTATATAACATGAATTTTGATGATAAACTAATTGAGTTTCAAAATGAAAAAAGCGTCATTAAACACAACTATCGTCGACTATTTGATCAACTAAATACAGATCGTCTTGAGATTGACTTTGAAATACTTCTGAATCTCGATGAATTAATTTATAATTACAGGAAAATAAAACAGTACTTGACCTGTTCTTTCATAATGTCAATGGAAAATAATAAAATGCTAGATATAGCTGATAGAAAGATTCATGTTTTGCAGAAAGAGATCATCATTGATACAGAATTGAATTTACACTGTGCAGGGCTAGCTACAGTTCGAAGAGACTTGTTTGAAAATGCAGACAAGTGCGGCAAGCTAATATACGAATATGAAGTCTTGAACAAAGTGGATGATGATGAAAAGTTCATTAAACCAGAACAGTTGAAAAGCGTGGTAGAAAAGCTACCTTCAACAACAAATTTGACCCTCCAGGGCCCTTTGAAATGGAACGAAGTCGACTGGGGAAAAGATAAAGTGGATATCATCAAATACGCAGCTAGGTATTATAATGAGAAGAAACGAAGGGCCGATTACGTCAGGGCCACCTTTACAGACTCGTTCAACGTGACAATGACTACGGCAACAGCATTATATCTATTATTCCATTACAAATTTAGAGATAAAAACTTTGCGAAAGCAGATAAAATTTTGAAAAACTTTGATATAGCATATAAAGAAGCCGTTGCTAAAAAAGTTAAAGAAAAGAATGAATTTATTGCTAAAAAACTCAAAGAATTGGGAACTTCATTATCGTCAACTTCCGATTTAGTTGCTGGAATTCAATTGAGAGATTTGTTTTTGAGACAATATGGAAGTATAGAAGAACCATCATCCAATTATAAAGCGTATGAAGAATAAAAGTATATAGTTTATCTTTAATTCGTATCACGAATACACATCAGCATTCCAAACATTATTTTTGTTTAGTGGAAAAAAAACAATCATGTCTAGTAAACGAATACAAAGCTATCTAGAAAGCAAAGACGTAGTGACTCAATTTTATTTGAGTTTGAAAGATCAACTTAAATCAGAACCAAATTATCCACAACTAGAACTTTGCTTCGATTTACTAGTAGAATTGGATGAGTTAAGTTATCGATATCATGTTGAAAAATCATATTTGGAACTATGTAATCACCAACTCAAAGATACCACTGAGATTAAACAATTAGAGCGACTAATATTTGACTTAGAAGATGAATGTGGATTACAAATTTTATTACATTATATACCTAGATTGGCGGTAGTACGAAAAGATTTGTTTAACAATGCAAATGAAGCAGGGAGATTGATTTTTTCAAAAAACGGTGCTGACATGAAGCTTCAAGTAAAACAAGAATTGAACAAACCAAAAAGCTCAATTTTGAAACCTAGCAGCGAATTGGTATGGTCTAAAGAGTGCATTTCAATATTACATGAAAGTTTGAAAGCTGAGACTTTAACCCAGAGATATGACTTTATAATAAAAGAATTTGAAAACCGTTTTCAAATAAATTTGACAAGAGATTATGCAAGGTTTTTACTAATGTACTATATGGATGATTACTCGCCAACATTCAGGCGACTATTCAAACAAAGTGTGAACACTACTTCGGGTATTAAATCGCGTGAAAAGCATGCGAAAGCCATTACAGAGATTTTAAACAAAAGTGCTGATCCAAGCATCCCAGCTTATACCCCTCATGTGATACGGTATGGCTTAAGGTTGATGGATGCATTTGAAAAAGCTTATGGCGTTCCACAAGAGCCACAAGAAAACTTTTTATAGAACTAATATATATTATAGATCTATCTCTTACCGCTCATCAACTGTGTTAATAATTGTGAACTTGATGATTGAGCTGATGGTGCAAATGCTGATAGTGCTTCATTGGTTGGTGGCACATTAACCTGAGCATGATTTGTAACTGGGGTCTTGCCAACAAACAATCCTGGTGGAGGTGGTGTAGAAGTTTTTATACGATCGTTTACTTTCAACATATTCAATTGTTGTGGAGCCTGGGGCTGACTATGTTGTAGTAACTGTTGTTGTTGTTGCTGTTGTTGCTGTTGTTGCTGTTGTTGCTGTTGTTGTTGCTGCTGCTGTAATTGTAATAATAATAACTGTTGTTGTGCTTGTTTCTCATCAGATATACTTTTCAATTGGGCAGGTTGTAGGTTCGAACTTTGTTCGTGTTGACGTTGCATCATGGATTGTTGTTGGGTTATTGGGTGATTTTGATAAGCTAAATGATAATTCTTGATCTGTCTCAAGATAAACCTTTCTATCACTTGACGTGCTAATAATTTTTCTTCTTCTAACTTTGTATCGTGTTGATAAAATCCTTTAAATGTGAACAAAGGTAATGCTTTACGATCTCCATTGAATTTTTTAAATTTGACGCTTTTTATATCATCCAAGTTTTTCAAATGATCCGATATTCTTTCACTAAACTGGATTAATGAATTGTTTTCATCATATTCCAAATCATCTGGACCCATTATGTTGGTATTGGTATTATTAGATATCGATTTAGTAGATTTGATTACTTTAGGCTTATTAATCTTGACTTGCTGATGATGTACCTGCTGTTTTTGAGAGTTTGCTATTTCTCCTAAAGTCGGAAATGCTGCTGTATTAGCTAAAGGAATATTGTTATTTACTGATGGTGAATTAGTTTCTGATACATTTCCAACAGTGGCCCAATGCGCAGTTGCTGGCAAATGTTCTTTAAGGTCACTATGATGTTCATCTTCGTCATCATGTATGGATACTTGATTTTCTTCTTCACCAAATGAGCTAGGATGAGGTCTAGCTGTCATACCCATTTTGATACCTTGTTGAGTTGATAAATCTTTTCTAGTAAAAGAATCAGCTTCTTCACCAGGTTCATGTAGAAACATACAGTTTGGATTTGGACATGGATGACCTCTCAAATATGAAGAACAGTATTTCGTTGTACCATGAGCTGCTCTCAAAACTCTGCCATCACATAATGAACCATCCAATTCTGTAATACATTTGAGAGCATCTTCTTTTCTTGCAAATGTAACATATACAACCAATCCTGAATTCTGATGCAGAGCTGGAATAGTTGATGTACTTGGATTTGGAGTTTTTTTGTTAATGACAATTTTTGATATTTTCCCATATTGACCAAAATATTTATCAGACCGTAATATCGAATGTAAATCTTCAGGATTACAAGGTGGGTTCAACCCAGTAACGTAGACTAGATTTTTTTGTACAACTCTTAATCCTGCCAAATGTTTTTTATTTGCCATATCCAGTTCTTTCTTCTCCTTCTCACGCTGCTTCTTTTCCCTTTCACGTTTCTCTTTTCTCAATTGTAACAACTTGTACTCTTCAGCACTGATTGTTTTATATTCAACGTTTTCGTCATCGTAGAACCTCCTGCATCCAGGACATCTACCATTTAATTCTGGATTTTGCCTGATGTTATTGTAACAGAATTGACAGATTTGATATCCACAGGGACATGGTTTGAAATTCTTATCTGAGATATCCATCTCTTCGACACATAATGGACAGTACTCTTCTTCATCATCGCTTATAAAAGAATCGTCTGGAGGAATCATTGTTGAAGTTGTAGATTTGCCAACAGGAAAAAAAATGACTGATTGAAAAAAATTACTTGACACTGATGTTGGTAAAGACGTGTATGACATCAAAATAAAATAATATCATCAACAATGTTTATAGTCGAGTTGTGGGATTCTATATTTACACCAGGTACAACACCCGCTTTGATCACAGCCACTCATGCATCTTTCATACTACTTATAATTTCGTTAATAGTGTTGATATTTCTATCTAAATCGATCCATTTTGTCAATTTATTGATCATAGCTGTGCTTTTGTATGCCACCGTTGTATGGTTCATCAACGAATTGAAAAATATCAAATTACAAACAAATCAGGATTTGCAAAATAAAGAGCCAGATTCGGTCGAATCAAAGGAAAGCGAAGTAAAATCAACAAGTGTTGAATCAAAAGAGAATGTTACCAAGAGGAAAATATAAAAATCAGCTAAGAAATAAATGAATAATTAGATTTAATGAATATAGTACGTTTTTCAAAGTCCCAATTTAATGGAAGTAATATACTGTTTTCTCACTTCTTTAAGTCACACGATATGATCTGAAAAACTGTATAGCAAAGTACCAAATATAGCACATCTTAATCCATTTGCAAAAATGGAGCTCTTGAATTTCTGATGTCATAATCAATCTTTGTGAAATTCAATTCACATTAGTTGCAAAAACTCTATTCATAAATTCATTCTCTTGAGAAAAAACCTGATTTTTTCAGACGTTTTGATTTTTAGGCTAGTATAATTATCAATGAGTTTTAAAAAAGTTTTCCAAAAATACATTAACAACCCTGATCAATGTAAAGACATACTTTGTTATAACGATGACAATGTCATTATAATCAAGGATCTATATCCCAAATCAATACGACATTATCTCGTAATCCCCAAATCACCCTCCATCACAAAAGTCCATCCATTGGACGTGTTTAATCAAAATTATAACGAGTATTCCGGGGAAGAATTGTACAATCTAATACAGAAGTATGTTGAAAAGGCCAAAGACATGATCAAAGATGATTTAAAGACAAAACTCGATTGCAAAGACTCACTAGAGTTGGATGAACTAAGAAACAATTTCATTCAAGCTGGCATTCACTCAATACCATCACTTAACAACCTACACATCCATGTCATGACCAAAGATTTTCATTCATCGAAGATGAAAAATAAAAAGCATTACAATTCATTCACCACAAAGTTTTTTGTACCATTTGAAAGGCTAAATCCGATTTACAATGAAAAATATTACAGATTGAATAACAAAAACGAAGCAGATATTGATTCAGATTCAAATTTCGAAGAGGATGAAAGCCCAGAAAATGAATTGAAATTTATTAGACACATAAAATCTAAAGCATCGTTGGACGATATAATTAAAAATACTCCTTTCAAATGCACCTCATGCTCAAAAAGTTTCGGCAATTCAATGATCAAGCTTAAACAGCATTTGCACCAAGAATTCGAAAATAAATATAATAAGTTGGGTTCTGCGCAAGATCTAAAACCCAATGATTTAAATGTTTAACAAATATAAACGTTTCGTGTTTGACAATTATTGTGCTTTTGAGGTATAATCAAGTATGACGCCACCAGCCGTAAGTGGAATTTAGTAGTTCGTAGTCGTGAAAATACAATATGAGCTTGAAGTCTCAACGCTTAAATGAATCAATGTCAGCCAATCATTTTAGCCTCTGGATTAATCTTGCGGAGAATTTAAAAGCATCACGTCTAAATAATATAATTTTTGGAAAAAATTTCTGTGGGGGAAAGCAGATCTAATATATTTAATCCGGAGAAGAGCATAAACTTTTCTTTTTTTCTTCTTTCATTTCTTCTCACCAGCCTTGCCTTGAGGAAAGTGCAACATCAGCTCTTGATACAATGATGTAATGTTCAATTACACCAACTTCTAACACGTTAATACTGAAATATGGTTTACAGGTGAATTACAAATTCATCAGGGCGTAAAGTTTTTTTTAAATTGCCCAAAAAATATTCCGATTTTTCATACACAAAACCATCATTTTGCTACTGAAATAACTTCTTTTGCAGCAAACAATAAATCAACTACGAAAATAATTGATTATGTTCCTTTCCCCACCACAGATCTTTTTTTTCGAAGCAAAATTATGTGAGTATAAATAGATTGGAGTTTTCTTGTATTAACATTCAAACTATTATTATAAATCATTTTGATACAATGCTGGCCAGTGATATTAGTGAAAAAGTATCCAACACTAATGAAAAAGGATATATTACTCATACCGAGAAACCACAATTTGCTCACGACGAAGATGCCGTTGGGTTAATGGAGGAAGAAGATATCGACAAAGAATTTGAAAAATATGCTAAAATGGGTCAAGAACAGAAAATAACAGGTTCTTCTTTTATGACAAACCTCAAGAGATTGGAATTTCCATTACATTTCACAAATAAAAATCATATGGTTATTTTGTTGGGTTTATTTGCATCTTTTGCCGGTGTTTTGTCTGGAGTTGATCAATCCATCATTTCTGGAGCATCTATTGGAATGGGTGAACAATTACATTTAACCAGTCATGAGAATTCGTTAGTTTCAAGTCTAATGCCTTTAGGAGCCGTTGGAGGTTCATTATTGTTAACTCCATTACAAAAGTTTGGAAGAAAAAGTTCAATCATTATATCATGTATCTTATATACCATTGGGGCTATTTTGTGTTGTGCTGCTCCAATTCCAAAACAAATTAGTGAAACTGTCTTTAATAATCGTAGGTCAACTAATGTTTTATATGCTGGTAGATTCATTTTAGGATTGGGTGTTGGTATTGAAGGTGGTGGTGTTAATGTATATATTGCTGAGTCTGTACCTTCATCGGTTAGAGGTTCTTTGGTTTCTGGTTATCAATTTTTCATCGCTTTTGGAGAAGTTCTAGGGTACGCCATTGCAGCTATGTTTTATGAAGTACATGGTGGCTGGAGATTTATGGTTGGTTCATCATTAGTATTTTCAACTATTTTATTAATTGGTTTATTCTTCTTACCTGAATCACCAAGATATTTGGTTTTTAAAGGAAAATTTGGTGAAGCTTTCAACGTTTTCGAAAGATTAAGAGATATTAATGAAAAAGAAAGTAAAATTGAATTTATAAAAATGATTGCTGCAGCTGAACAAGAAAGAGAATTGAGATTAACTCAACCAAAAACTAAAGTTTGGTTTGAACTTTTCACAATTCCAAGAAACCGTCGTGCTTTAGTTTATGGTGTTATAATGATCTCATTAGGTCAATTGACAGGTATCAACGCTGTCATGTATTATTTATCAGATTTGATGCAAAGAATTGGTTTTACTACCAAAAACTCAGTGTTCATGTCATTGGTCGGAGGTGCCTCTTTAATGATTGGTACTATACCTGGTATTTTATACATGGATAAATTTGGTAGAAGAATCTGGGGTTATAATTTAGTTGGTTTTTTCATCGGGTTGGTGTTAGTTGGGGTTGGATATTTGATTCCAATCGACACAAACTTACCAGCTGCTGAAGGTGTTTATTTAACTGGGTTAATCTTGTACATGGGTTTCTTTGGTTCTTATGCATGTTTGACATGGGTCGTACCTTCAGAATCATTCAGTTTAGGTACTCGTACCCAAGGTATGACAATATGTTCTGCTTTGTTATATTTATGGGCATTCACAGTTACTTATAACTTCAACAGCATGAAAGTCGCTATGACCTATCCAGGTTTAACAATAGGGTTCTATGGTGGTATTGCATTCCTCGGTTTCTTCTATCAAGTATTGTTTATGCCTGAAACTAAAGGTAAAACTTTAGAAGAAATTGATGAAATCTTTGAACAAAGTTCCTTAGATCTCGCCAAACAGAATCTTAGAAACTTGGGAAGATTAAAATTTTAAATCAGTTTAGTTCTATGTAATGATATATTTAATTTTGATAATTAACAATTGTATTTCCATGTAATTTTTTTTTTTGCAGCCGAAAATCCAAAGCGGCTTTATCTCCGAAAAAATAAATTTTATAATCATCTCAAATAATGATTTATAGAATACTAGGAGGGTTGTATTTATCATCAATAGAGCCTATAAACAAGGAAATAGATTTGAAAAATGAATACAATATAACGCATATTTTATCAGTGATACCGGGACCTATGAACCAAACGTATTTATCGAAGTATACTTGGAAACAAATCGAAATCACAGATGAAGAAACATCCAATATCATATCTCGGTTTGATGAATGTATAAGTTTCATTGATTCAGCAATAATTAATACAGAAAATAAAGGAAATGTTTTGGTTCATTGTTCTCAGGGAGTTTCAAGATCAGTGACCATTATAATTGCATATTTGATGAAAAGATACAAATTAAACCTAGACCAATCTTTATATGCTGTTAAAAGAAAATTCCCAGATGCCGGTCCAAACAACTCTTTTATGAAACAGCTAGAAATGTTCGAAAATATGAACTTCCAATTTGATCCATCAAACGAAGACTATAAAAAATTTTTAATAGAAATGACCATGAAAACAGATTCCACAGGATCACAAATGAAGCAACTTTTTCTAGATAATCAAATGAATGAAAATGTAACAAAAGAAGGTGTTGATTTTGAGTTGAAATGTAAACGATGTAGACAAGTTTTAGCTAATCAATTAAATATAGAACCACACGAAATTCCAATCACAGAATCGAAACAATCAAAATTCACTAAAACCGCACCACATTCAAGAAGAATAATCTCCAGCCAAGACGCTTCAGATAAATGCTCCCATTATTTTTTAAAAGAACCTGTAAAGTGGATGCAAATTGAATTAGAGAAATCCGAATTGGAAGGTAAATTCTCATGTCCAAAATGTGATGCCAAGGTTGGTGGTTACAATTGGAAAGGATCTAGATGTTCTTGTGGAAAATGGATGGTTCCTGCGGTGCTTCTACAAGATGCAAAAGTAGACTATTCGAAAAGATAATATATTCATTCAATAACCATATCTTCTTGTAAATAATCATTCTCATTTTGTTCAACATTAAGACTACTTCGATTAATAGCAGCACTGACTGTTGTTGGAATTGTAGCTGCTGATCTCCCCGTATTATTTGAATTCAACATAGCTGTATTTCCACTACTAATCAACATCCCAGTATTAGTCTCGGAATTGATACTATGATCATCTTGATACTCAACATCTGCGGCCATAAAACCTTCATCATCTAATAATATACCTAAATTTCGATCTTCTGTATCACCATCTTCATATTCATTATCTGATTCGTCATCGGCATTCACTAACTGCGCATCCATATCAATTTCTTGGTCTAGTGGTATCTGTCTATCTATAGATAATGTACTTCCATTTATATTTTCAGCAACACCGGTGGTGCTATTATTTATTAATATTTCTTCGACACTATTTTGTTGATTTAAATAATCTATTTCTTCCATCGTTTTACCGATTCCAATGGGTCTGATTGTGGAGTATCCATAGCTTTTAATCCTTTCTAGTTGAGAATATTTCGATTGAACTAAAGGAGAACTAAGATGTATTTGTGAATTATTTAATGTAGGAGTTGAAAGATTTGTTCCTGGATAATCTGATGAGTATGCTGATAAAGGTGGAGCAAATAGATTTTTAAGCTGTTTTTTATCTAAAACTTTTAGGTTGAGATTATTCTTATGCCATAGGTCGTATAGATCTTTTGGAAATAAATCCGGAGAATACATCTGATCAATTTTCAAATTTCTAATGATTCTCGTTAGAAAATTTGGTCCAGTACATATATATTATGAAAAATTTATAAAGTATACTCGTCTAGTATTTTTTGCTTTTCTACTTCGTCATTGTGGAATACATAGTTGAGGTTCTTCTCTTGAGAATTTATTGGCCATAAGATGCCTTTGTTATCTTGTTTGAACCCACCTAAGGTAATGATACATCCATAACATACTTCTAAAGGGTCTCCCTTGTTCAAATCATCTTCTAAAACAGTTTGCTTATATTGCTCTACGTATTCTTGCTCTTCGCTCGAATTTATTGGTGCAGATTCATTGACCGTGATATTTTTCAACCAAGAACTTGGATCTTTGTAAATCTCTTCTGTGCACACTCTACAAGTGTATAAAAGTTGGTGATTGGGTTTACCTAGTTTTTCTCCTGTTTTAACAACTGTTGAAGCGGTACTAGCGTACCCGCTCTGATCTAGTTGATTGAAATAATTTCCTATTAGATCCCTGATGGTCAAATTTTTAGTGACCTTCGACCTTTTTATTGTTGACTCAAGGGTATACTTATACAAATCAGCTAATTTACCATATTCAACAATCTCTGCAAATAAAACTTCCCTCAATGGATACAAAATTTTGATTTCTGTATCTTTGTAAGACTCTATAGAGTCAACAATTGAGCTGTGAATTGTTGAGCCTCTACCTTTTACAGTTAAAGCAATAATTTCGTTTGCAATTCTTGTCATACTATGACCAAACACAATAGTTTGACAATTTTCCTTATAAGCTACTTCTAGTAGAAGATATTTATAAATTGTATTTAACAAATCCTCAGCTGATGATTTATTTGTCGTTTGATTTAAAATTTCCAAAACTGTGGTATTTTCAACATTCGTATTTTTATAAAATGATTTAAATTCGTGATTCAAGGATATTTTATATAACACCTCTTTATCAATGAAGGAATCCAATGATAATACTTTAAAATCCAAATTCACCCCGTTATACTGTTTCGATAACTCAGGTATAATCTTTTGTATCTTCTTATTCAATGAAAACAATTCATATTCATCTATATTCACAATCACTAATTCGAATCCCGTAAGCCCTTTATGAGTTTGTTGTTGCTCTGATAACAAATCAACCAAAATATCAAACAAAACTATTGATGTGATACCCCCTGACAATGCAAGTAGGACCTTTTGATTCTTGAACCGCTCTGCTTGTGCTCCAAATTTTACTCGATATTGTTCACTGACCATTTGCTTTCTTTGCTTACCCCTTACAAATCTGATGAAACATTTCTTACAATATTTGTCGGTTCTAGCCACTAATATCGCTTTAGAATCACATTTCAAACAAGGTTCATCTGAGTTTTCTAAATACGTTATTGCTTGTTTCATGATGAGGTATATTTTTTTTCTAAATCACGAGACTAAATAGATATAATACTATGTGTATTTGAAATAAATATTATGCAATAGAATAAGGACTTAAACAATTCTTGATTCCGTTTCAATTACACTCAATAAGAATTCAATTTCCAATTTCTTCCTACCTTCAATTATCCAATCATTTGCTAATTTTCTAGACCAACCTTTCAAATTAGCGACTTCTTCAACAGCAACATCCAATTCACCTCTTGCTAAACTTGATTCAACTCTACCAATCACACTTTCAATATCTTTTCCATTTTCTTTAACCCCTTTGACTGGTAATAATAATTTTGAAAAAATTAAGGATGATAAATGACCCAATAACCCAGCATTTGGTGGTAATAATGAAGCAGATCTCAACTCAGGAACTAATTGTTCCCATCTAGTTAACAACTGAGAGTTTGATAATATTGAATGTGTTGATTCACCAGCAATTAATGGCTGTAAATCTTTCAAAGCTAAAGTCAAAACTTCATCATTTTGTGAAATTTCAATTAATGACTCTAAATATGGCTTGATCAGCTTAGGCTTATCGTTTGGATTAGCTTGTGATAATATCAAACTTTTCAATTGGGTAATTGATTGCTGAATTTGGCTTTTTTGATGACTCGAAGTTATTTGAGATTCAAAACTTTCTGAGAATTTTTCCAATTCAATTAATTTCTCATTCAATTTATCGAGGTTCGCCAATCTACCATTTCTTTCTTCGTTCAATCTTTCATTTATTAGTTTTTCGAAATTCTTTGTTTGCTCAATTCTAACCATTGCTACTGCATTAGTGGCTGCTTGTGAAATGGCTTCTTTTGCTGCTTTAATCTCTTGACCTAATTTTGTATTCAATTTGGATTCCAACTGTTGTTTCTCTTTATTAAATTGATCTAACAAATTTTCAGTTAATTCTAATTCTTTTTTAGTAAAAGAGGAGAATAATTCGGTCTGAGAAACTTTTACCTTTTCTTGTAATTCATCATCAAAAGTTTTTGTCAACCCATTAAGCTTAGTAGCTAATTTATTAATATTTGCATTAATTGTGTTGACCAAATCTTTGTTAGACGAAGCTAAAGTACTAGCATCAATAGACTGAATAAAACTGTTGAATGAAGCGATTGTACTTTTCACAGAATCATCAACAGATTTTGCTAAATTGGAGTTCAATTCGATCAATGGTAAATGAGGAACCTCTCTTTTGATACTTTCGATTTCAACTGGTTTTTGTAGTTGCTCTGCTGGAGTTAAATCAGTACCTGTTTTTGATTCCTCACGATGTTTAAGCTCTTTTAATTTTTTCTTTGATTCTTTAAGTAAATCTCCTCCCTTGTGCTCTAAGTTCTTTGTCAATTTTTCAATATCTTCTTTAGATGGTAATTGCACATCAGTGAAACGAGATTTCAACAGATCCCATAAATCTTGTATGTCGTCAAAAGATCCGTTTTCAATTATTTCTATCAATTCTTCATGATATGGTAAATCTTTTTCAGCAACGAAATCCATTACTTGATCATTCTTTGTAGCTATGTATAAGGTACCCCCGTACAATACAGCTGCTACTAAAGTCGTTTTGAAAAGGAATCCAAACAATGAAAACTTTTTCTTCTTTGGTTGTGGAGTTGGTGGTTGAATTGGAGTTACAACTTTGATTTCTTGTGGAGGAGAAACAATTTTTGGAACTGGTGGAGGCGGATCAACTTTCTTTAAATTCAATTTGATTGAATTGGTTGAGATTCCACGCAAGCATACCTTAGATGCACTACGTGTTGCAATCTTAATCATTGTATGAATTCAATTGTACTAGTAGATGTTTTTTGTTGATGAAAAAACAAAAACCAATTTTTTTTCATGTACCCAATCAGAATTAATTGCTAAACAATTAAAAATAATGTCAATAACTCCGGTTGCAATCTCAGTACCTCAACCATCAACTCAAAGAGGACAGCCAAGTCACATTTCCTATGACTCAAAACATGAGAGGTTAGCTTATACCAATGGTAAATCTATTATAGTGAGACCGGTTGACTTCAATTCAGATTCACCGGTAATTGTATTCAGTAAACATATATATCCAACGACAGCTGTGAAATTTTCTCCCTCTGGATTTTATCTTGCCTCGGGTGATGAATCTGGACAGTTGAAGATATGGGATGTATCACCCAAGGATGAATCATCTTTTGAACAGCCTACTATCAAATCTGAATTTCAAATTATATCTGGTCCAATCAAGTCAATTGCTTGGGATAGTGATAATCAAAGAATCATTGCCGTTGGTCAAGGTAAGGAAAAGTTTGGTCATGCGTTTTCATGGGATTCTGGTAATTCCATAGGTGATATACAAGGGCATTCATCAAGTATTAACGCGGTTGATATCAAATCTCAAAGACCGTATAGAGCCGCTACTGTTGGTGATGATTATGCAATGGTGTTTTTTAATGGACCTCCGTTTAAATTCGATAAGAGCTTACGAGGAAATCATTCGAATGTCATTAGAGACGTTAAATTCAGCCCCAATGGTGAAAACTTAGTTTCTGTTGGTTCTGATCGAACAATATGTATCTTTGAGGGTAAATCAGGAGAATTGATCAAAAAAATTGAAAAGGCTCATAATGGAGGTATATTCGCAGTGGCATGGTATGCTGATTCTCAAAAGTTTGTGACTGCTTCCGCAGATAATACATTAAAATTATGGACATTTGAAGGCAAGGAAGTTTCGACTATAACTGTAGGAGAACACGTGAACCCATCGAATCAACAAGTTGGTATAGCTTTGACTAAAGATTTTATTATCTCGCTTTCAGCAAAAGGAGATTTAAATTACTTCGATCATAACGGCAAGGTGGAAAAAGTGATTTATGGTAATCAATCAGCTATTACCAAAATTCAATACAATAATGGAGTGTTATTAAGTGGTAGCTCGGATGGTAAATTATACGCTTGGACAGTGCGTGATGGAAAATTACCATTAACTCCGGACGTAAACTTTGATGAAAAAATCCAACATTCCAATTATATTGTTGATATATTATTTGTTGATGATTTGACTTACACCGTTGGTTGGGATGATATTTTAAAAGTAAAGAAAGGTGATCAAATTACCGCCTCGGTGCAATTACCTTCACAACCCAAACAAATCATAAAAATTGATTCCAAAAAGGTTGCTGTTTTATTAGAGAACGCGATCCTTATATTTGCTGATGAATTGAAGCAACTTTCAGAGTTCAAATTCAAATTTTCAAGCACTAATATAGCTTTGAGTAACTCCAAATTATTGGTAACTAACATTACAGAAAACACCATTGAAGAATTTATTATAAATGGCGATGAGATTACTGCATCGCGACAATTCCCTAAATTGCGTTCATCACCTACGTTGTTAAGAGTATCACCAAATAATGAATTTCTCGCTGTTGCAGACTCGGCGGGTAAATACTTTTTATACAAAATCTCAGATGGAAGTGTGGTAACTACAAGATGGGCTTTCCACACAAGCAAAATCTTTGATTCAAGATGGACCACCGATTCAAAATACTTGATAAGTGGAGGGTTAGATGGTGCATTGTTTTTGTATTCGGTTGAAAAGCCATCCAAAGTTTTGAAATTTCCATTGGCCCATTCAGGAACAGGTATATCTGGAATAGATTGGTTGAATTATGATGAATCTTTGGAGACAGGTAAGTTTTTCACTTCAGGTTTAGACGGGACAATTAGAACATGGCAAATAAGTAGATAGAAAATTAAATAGATTAAATAGATACGTTTAATATTCACAAAATTCTGACATCTTTGTAAGTAATTCAGCCGCTTCGTCCTTTAAATTATCTTTTAGAAAGTTTCTAGCGTATTTCACCATTGGAAAGTACCAAGACCATAATTTTGTGTTTTCATCATAGGTTTTCAAAATCCCTATCATATGTGTAGCAGCAGTTTTCAATAAATTAGAAGAAAACTCTGTGTTTTTTAATGCAGTATCGTTATTGGATGTATGTAGACCCAAACTTTCATAGTATAACAAAGAAGTTAATTTGCAAAAAATACCAATAGCCGCTGTTATATGCTCTTGATAATAAATTAATGGAAACAGGTTTTCGGAATCTTTGTGTATGATTGGTTGCAAAATATCTGGTAATTGAAAAGCTACAAAGGTTTTCTTGAACAAATCAAAGTCGGCAAAGTCATTAGTATTCAAATTGGAATCGACAATATTATTTTTTGTATTCCAAATTGTGATTAAATCGGCTAGTGATTTACGAAAATAATAAAGTAACTGGTTTTCATAAGATTGAAATTCTAGTAAGCTCAACGGAGTAAGCTCTGTAATCAGGTCTGGTAATCTTTGATTTGTTTTGAATTTTTGTATAAATACTGAATGCGCTAGCGTCCAAAAACAATTCTGTAGAAAATTTATATTATTTTTATTCACATCCACTGGAAGAAGAATGTTTTGTAATAAATCAAGACTTTCTTGACTGACTCTACCTTCAATGTTAAAAAATGAGATTTCAAAATAACTTAAAAAGATTGACGACATTAAGCATCTACTTAGTATCCCTATTTTGGATGAGTTATTCAAAATAGTTTGGTTGAGCAACAGTATAGTGCCTTCGTAATAAGCCAAGCACTCAGACATATTTGTTTCTAACATTTTAGCCAAGTGGAAAGAGCTAATTACAAAAATAGAATTTATCATGACTTTTGTCTCATCGTGTAAAGCAGCGTCTTTTATTATATTTTCAAGAGCTTTAAATTGAAAATAAAAGTCTGCGCCAGGATAGATTTCGTTTCTAAACAAGTCCAAAAGTTTCATTTTCTGAGCACTTATTCCAAATGTTTGTTGATTCAAATCGAGCTCCAAATTAGCAATAATGTTTTGATCACTTTTTTCATTGTCGGTTAAATTTTCTTCTATCTTTTCATTTTTTAATTCGTTTACCTTGGGCTTAGACGTTTTTGGGAATAATGGCACAGACGATTGCATGTTGGCGGTATCAAATATCTTCTCTTTGGTTGATTCTTGTTGTATTTTTTCATATACAAATTGGTACTCTGTACGCAATTGTATACTTTGCTCGTTAAGCGGTTGGCTTGTATTGGAGTTTGCTTCAGTGTCGTTAGAATGAAAATACGTATGCTGATTTGAGTTTGAAATCTCGGGTCTATTTGCGTATTGATCTATCTGAAAAGGGTGGAAAATTGGCTGCAAAATTTCATGATTGTGGTCTGCTGATTGAATTGGATTATGCTGACTGGAATGTTTATTTATTGAATCTTGCTGAAAAGCGCCTAAGCTGTTATAATGCAATGAAGGATACTTTTCATTATCTAGATGTTCTTCTAAATCATTTTCCAATTCTGGTTCTGTATCCTCCAAGTCAATTGATAAACCTCCATAGTTTTTTGCATTGGTTCGAAACTCTGACTTGTCATAATCAAAGTTATCAGAGTTTTTCATTTATGTTTGCTCAATGGAAAATCAAGAGTTCATCCAATGGTCCAAAGTATATGTTCTCGAAGTTCGTCCTGCGAAATACTAAGTAGATACTATCGATTAGAATTTATTGTCAAGTCAGTACAATGCAAATACAGAATAATTTATACGAGTAGTAAATTTTTCTTCTACAGATACTACGTGCAATTACCTCTAATTTTTGTTTTGATTTAAAAAACTTAATTCCTACATTGTTTCAAAGTGGTGATATTCGCTTAAACTTGTATTTGATATCGTGGAAAAAAAAATATACATGGATAAATGTTTCACAACCAAGCACTTTAAATCAACAATTCTTTGCCATGGCATCAAAAGAGTTTCTGATATATGCGCTTGACTCCTCGAGACATATGGATGTTCAACATGAACATGATACAAAGTCTGACTTTCTATTGGGTTTGGATTATATAATAAAATGCATAGTTGAAAAAGCAGTCAGGAATAAAAAATCTGACAGATTTGGTATCTTTTTGTACACATCGAGAACATTCAAATATCTACATGAAGATAAACAAATTGATTTAACCAGTATTAGAAATTATTACCAGCAAGCTAACCAATTCTTCAAACAGCAGGATGATACCCTGGGTGTTGGAAGCTATAATACCTTCTCTGCAATTGGTGATATACTAGATCAACTCAAGGTCAAAATTCAGTATAAATTCAATAGAAAAGTTTATTTGATCTCAAACGGGGCGCTGAAACTTGAATATGAAAATTTTGACAAACTTGGTTTCAAACTGTTTGTCGAAAACCATAACATTGAATTCAATTTTATTGTCTTAGAAAATGCTAGTAATGAAATTTCGAAAAGCAATCTTGCTGAAATTTGTCAAGATTCACAAAACGCAAATATGTATGATTTTACTAAAATCTTAAAGGATGGACCTTCGCTTAATCTTGTAGATCCAAGAAGCATAAGTCAAAATTATTTGAAATTTCAATCACGTGGAGAAAGTGAAGGAATCAATTTGGCTGTTAGCGTTTATCCAGCAGTTAAAATTCAGAATAGTAGCAATGGGCATGAATATTATCTAGATGAAAATACGAATCAGATTTTTGATATCAAGAGAGACGTAAAATATTATATACGAAAGTCAAATTTGGACGTGGCTGATGAGGTTGATGAAAAAATTCAAAATGATGAAGTTTTGGAGAAAGAATATATCGAGTATCGACAAGCAGTAGACGCTTTCAAGATCAGTAATCTTGAAGTTGTTGCATTAGTCGATCAATTGGGTGAAATATCAACGTTGAAAACATCTCCTGCTTTAGATATATTGGGATTCATCAAACTGGGAAATTTATCTGCTGGTCATTTGACTGAAGAGTCTGTTTATGTCATTCCATCTCCAAATTCATACAGTGCTACTAATAAAGTTGGCTTTAATTCATTGGTTAAGTCTTTGATAAGTTTGAATTACGTGGCGTTGGTTAGATACGTGAAGACATTCAATGCTGATGTTCAGATTTGTGCTGGATATCCTCAGAGAATAAGACTAGCTGGAGACAAAATAGGTTATGCATTAATTTTGATACGGCTTGCAATGAAGGAAGATGAAAAAATTGGCCGATTTTATCCTTTAGATAAGTTGGAGAAATCTGAAACTGAATCAACAGACAAATTGATGGAACAGTTTATTAAAAGTAAAAAACTTAAAAACGATGAACAATTTGAAAGAAATACTATCAATAATATTAAAATTCAACAAACAAAGCCGCAATCGTCAACCAAGCCTATAGATGAAAATTCTTCACTCGAAACAATGTTGTTATCTTCTAATCCAGCTTCAAATAGATTCAATCATTATCTGTACAAAATTATATATAAATGGTTACAGACTGATTTGTCTTTACTCGAATTCACGACGCAAGACAAATTTATTGAACAACATCTAACTAACGATGAAGAACATACATTGCTTAATTTAAACAACATACTTGATGCTAAAGACCATAACCTATATACAAATGAATTTAAGAACTCTAAGGAATTAGAACTTAAATTGATGAACAAATTAAAAGTTAAATACAAATTGCAGGGCAAGGAAAAGAATGAAGGGAAATCCAAAAAAACGTTTGATTTTTATGCTCAAACCAATGAAGCACATAACGGTATTTATGAAAAATATTTTGATATTGAAGACATACTTAGCTGATATTATAATTTAAACAATCTATTCTTCATATCGTAGTCTCTATCTTTGGCTGATCTGTTTCTGTGTTTATCTTTTGACGTACCATCGCGACCAAAACTTTTCTCCAACTTTTGACTGACTTTAGCCTCGCTCAATCTTTCTTGCTCTTCATCTGTCATTTGTTTTAAATTATCAATATCTAAATCCTGCAAAACGGTCACATCAAAGAGTCCTTTATATGCTGCTGATTTTCCCTGTTTCCATAAATTTAGCCAATGCTGTGCTGTACCTAATTCATCATAAGAACCATCATTTTTAACTTTGTTTCTCGAATTTGCAATGTGGTAAAGCAACTCATAAATATCATTTGTTGGATGATCCATGTATTGCTTGTACTTGGAGCCTGATGCATCTTGTAAGTTCAATAGATACAATAGATAATCAGCTTGTATGACAGGATCAATAAAAGATTCCGAAATACAACCCACTAAACTCAATGACAACATAGTATCTTGATCTTTAACTGTGGGCAAAAATATTCCAGGTGTATCATACACTAATATTTCTGGGCTTTTAGATAACCGTATAATCTCACTTGTACTTCTTGTAACTCCTGGCTGTCCACCAGTTTTCGCAACTTTACGAAATTTCGTTGATATTTTATCTTCAGTTTCTGTCAACCCAACATTCCTTAAAGTGTTCACCAAAGTAGACTTTCCAACATTTGGAAATCCAACAATCATCAACCTTAATCCCAATGGAGGAGGAGAATCTAAATTGTTGTAATAATTTGTAATTTTGTTAATAATTTTTCTAGAATCTTGCTTACTTCTACAATCAACAAACATATATTCTTCATTTCGAAATTTGTGCCATTTATCTAGCAAAGTTTGGCTTATTATAGACAAGTCCTTTTTACTGTATAGGATTAATTTTGGCTTGTTAGGCAAGACTTTGTTAAATAATTGATTAATTGTGGATATGGGTGCTCTAGAATCTCTTACTTCTAATATTAGATCTAATTGTGGATTCAAATGACCAAACTTCATTAAAGCCTTTTGTTGATGCCCTTTAAAATGTGATAATGGTATGTTGTACTCAGGAAAAACATGTCTGGGTATGAACTTCGATAGTAGTTGTGATTTGGATGCCATTTTTTTGCAGTCGATTTGATATCAGATGAAGGAAAAAAAAATTTGGTTGTAAAATTTTCAATTTTATGCCTTTAATTGTGTTTACTGGGTTCCCTAGTTCGGGTAAAACCACCTGGGCCAAAAAGTTAAAATTAGAATTAGAATCAAAAATAGAAGCAGCCAAGAAGGATTCTAGTCCTGGACACAATTACTCCGTCACGTATCATTCTGATGAGACACTAGGCATTAATCATAAAAGTTACTATGATTCTAATGAAGAGAAACTAGCAAGGGGCTCACAAATTTCAGTTGTAAAAAGAGATATATCAAAAACAAACATAGTGATATTAGATGCTTTGTCATATATTAAAGGATTCAGGTATCAGTTACATTGTGAGTCAAAAGGTCAAGCGACACCTCATTGTGTTGTTCATGTAATTGCGCCAATACAGCAATGCATCGATTGGAATTCTAAAAAGCATGAGGAGGAAAAATGGGATGAAGATCTAATAAAGCAACTAGAGATGAGATATGAAGAACCAAATAAAGAAACTAGATGGGACTCGCCATTATTTGAAATAATATCCGATGATGAATCAGAAGTTAAAGTATTTGATGAAATCTGGGACTCGTTGATTTTAAGGAAGGCTATAACACCAAATGCTTCAACGTTGGTGAAAGCCGCTTCGGGAAATTCATTTCTACAAGAACTTGATAGAAGGACTCAAGAAGTCATAAGTAGAATCTTACAACAACAACAAATCACATCTGGAGGTGATGTCATAATAGATAAAGAGTCGAATTTATTAGTTTCGTTACCTTACAACACAGTGAGCACAGCTCAATTACAAAGAATCCGAAGAACTTATATTGGGTTAAATAGAATGAGATCTACAGATCCTACTAGAATAACACCAATGTTCGTGGATTATCTAAATAGAAGCCTAAATAATGATTAATTTATCTTTTTCTTTGGTTTTTCCACTTGAAATGAACTTTTCCATTTGAATCTACTATCTTCTTTTTACTACCCGATTTCATTTTTTCTAGATTTTCACTCATGATACCTTCAATCTGTTTTAATTCATGTTCTTTCTTCAATCTTCTTTGTAATAATTTATAATCTTTCAATTTTTTCATATCAAGATGCTCTTTTGTTTCAAAGTCCAAATCCTTTTTTATTACCCCCTTACTATCATAAAGTTGATCCATTTTCAACCTGTTTTCACGATTATTGATCAAATTTTCATCCGTGTTAAAATGTTTCGCTACATCAAAATCTTGTTGGGCTTTTATGTCATCGACAAAAACTGTGTGTTTTCCTGTACTTTCAAATAGCTTGTCTTTTTGTAATTTCTTAATTTTGTTTAATTCATTCAACCTCATGGTTCGTATATAATTGATATCTTGAGTCTTTAATAACTTTACTTGATCCACGGATAAGACATCGTTTCCTCTATCAGCTATTAAAATACCCCTGTCGTCGGTTTTCTTTCTCGTCATACCATGATAATACTCATCTGGGTTATGTGATTTGACTTTTTCTTTTAACGCTTTCAAAGCAGCTTGTTTTTTATGATAATCATTTGCTCTCAACTTATAATCTTTCTTTTTCTCTAGCAATCCATATCTAGAACGACTGTCTATTTGGGATCTCTCCCTGTGTTGTTTCTTTTGAACGTTGTGTACTAGTTTAGCCATTATATATAAATTAAATTTCGATTTAGATGAGCATCAGTATAATTTATATTTGTTAGTAGTGCAGCCACCCCAAGAATTTTTCAAAAATTCTGATTCTTACAACCAACATGATACCGAGATCGTCTAGGCTAATAGCCAGATGTAAACCGAATTATTGTTGGATATTTAAGGGGAGGTATTTGTCAAGTGTTAGCAAGCTTCATCAAGAATTGAAAACGAAGGAGCTCGAGGATAGTACGATTCCTTGGTATTTGAGAGAAGAAAACACATCCCCGGTGGAACTAATAAGTAAGGTCGAGATACCAGAACTACCTTCAAATAGTCCAGAATCAATGAAAGATATAATTAAACTAGTTGCTGAGGATTATGGATTACAAGATATAACCATTATTGACCTAAACGCTTTACCATCAGACCATCCCAAACATCCATCTAATCAACAAATTGAAGAATATGTGATTATAGCATCCGGTAAATCAGAAAAACACATTTACAAAGCTGCGTATGAGTTGAAGCAACACGCCAAGGACAATTTCAAATTGAGACCGAAGATTGAAGGAATGGTGTCAAATGCTATCAGCCCTGTGTTACGTAGAAGAATGGTAAAACGTGCCAAGAAAGGTTTGCCCGCGACTTACAGTACGTATGGTATAAATCCCAACACTTGGGTTAGATGCGAATTAGGTATTGATAATATAATCATCCACATTTTAAGCCCGGAAAGGAGATCAGAATTAAATTTGGAACAAATTTATAGTGATACACAAGAAGATGAAGAGTTTGAAGTTATCAATCCTTATCACAAACCAGTAGATCAAGATAATATTTTTTTTGGTATCAAGAGACACTTGCACACTTCTTCAAGAAAGTTTAACAATATTGCATTGAATAGAATTTATGAAAACTTATTATCTGAAGAAGGGATGAATTTATTAGAAACTCATAAAATTGAATTTGATCACAAATTTACTGGGAAGACTTTAAGCGAACATCATACAAAGTTTGAATTTTATAAAGCTTTAAGATTTTTGAATTCAAATTTAGTTTCTGATGCTGAATTGAATGATATACTTCTTGCTAAATATCAATCTTTGAATTTAATTCTAGACAATGATATTAATTGGGATCAGGAAATTACAAACGATGTAGTGAATTATATGAAATTATTGATTGATTTTAAAACAGAGCCGATCGAAGATTTGGCAAAGCTATCCACTTTCTTATCAAAAATTCTAAGATTCAAAAGTGACGAGATTGATTTATTTTCAATTGATAAATTTCAAATACTATTGTGGTCATTAGCTACTAAGAATCACATTCAAATAGATTCATTAGAGATTCAAAACTTAGTAGATCTAAGTTCAAATTTTGAACCAGTAATAAAGGAATCAGATGAACAAGATATACAAATTCTTCAGAATATACGGAAATTGTTAAAAGATTATAACAATAGCACAAAAGGAGGTATGCCTATATGGTTAAAAGAACAGATCATGTTGACTTATGGAAGCTTCAAATTTCCAAGCTTTAGATACGATAAATGGCAGTATTTTTGGAGGGAATGGAACGGAATCATACAATTGATTAGCAAACCTGAGGTTGCAATGCAATATTGGATAAATTTGTTTTTATATCTAGTGAAGCTCAATGATGTAGAGGCACTTAGATATTTTTTTGAAAAACATTGGAATGATCTAGGTAGTGGCCGTTCTTTTGTTGGAGATTATACAAAGATTGAGTTACATGATAAACAAAGAGTGATTTTGAAGAGGGCAATTAATGCATTAATGCAAGAACATGGTCAAAAATTATGGTTAAACGATGCAAATGCATTTTTAAAAAAATTGTAAATAGTATTCATGTATATACATTTTGACTGTTAAAAATGCTTTTGTACGCGACTGTAAAAAAATTATTTTGCAACTCTATGACTGTTTCAACTATCAAACAACAGATCAAAGATTGGGAATATGATTTTCTAAAGAAAAACGGTAGGCAGCCTTCGAAGCTGGATGTGAAAGAAAATAAGGAAATTTACAAATTGTATTCATTATATAGATCAAGCAAACTGGAAAAACCTCAAACTCAAAAAACTGTACCTAAATCACCGATTAATCATGATAACTCGAATCTTCAAAAAGAATTGGGTCCTACTCCACAAGCTAATGGGAGAGTGCTATCGATATTTGATGCGAAATTGACACCACCTGATTCATCTCCATTGAAAAATAAATCTAGAGATTTGGCTGTTACAACCCATACAATGAATCCACCTGATTCTCCAATCAAAAGGATATTAAATACTCCAACGAAAATAAGGTCTGGAGAGTATTTAACTCCTAGCAGACGAAATGATATTGTCGCGGAAACACCTAGATATCTAAAAGGCATTACCACTCCTAGTAATCGAAGAATCGAAGCAGAATTTCAGGTTAGTCCATCACCATTCAAAACAAATCGGTTAATTGGTAAAAAATTAATAGAAGTTTATAATGCATCTTTAGAGGAAGTAGATTCAAAGCAGTTTGAAGAATTTGAGATAAAAGAAGAAGAAGATATTGAAGAAGAGGAACTTGATGAAGATGATATTAGTAAAACAAAATATAAGAAAAGTAAAACTCAAAAACGAACCACAAAAAGATCAAAGATAGCATCGAGACCAATGGAAGATTTTGAAAAGATAGATAAGATCAATATCAAAAATAGGATAGTTGAATTAGAAACGAAGGAAAAAATTAAGCTAGCCGCATATATTAATTCAGATGATGATGAGAGTGAAGGGGAATTCAAGCAAAAGGACAAAGGTAGCCCAATTAAACGTACAAGAAAACCGATCACGGCAAACTATA
This sequence comes from Insectozyma parachauliodis, assembly GCA_030565145.1. Taxonomy (NCBI): domain Eukaryota; kingdom Fungi; phylum Ascomycota; class Pichiomycetes; order Serinales; family Debaryomycetaceae; genus Insectozyma; species Insectozyma parachauliodis. The sequence goes on along the minus strand of JAJMBB010000001.1, from coordinate 267,507 downwards.
AGAGAATGAAGATAAATGATCCAAGAACTAAACGATTTAAACAACGTATGAGACGTTGATTAATTTATTATTGTAGCTATTAATTCAGATGCTTCATTATTTTCAAACTGTACCCGACTTTTTAATTCTATCGACTCAGCTTTTATCTCAGGTTTATCTGAAGTGCTAAAATATATAGGATGTTCCCATTTTTTGGCATCACTTTCGTAATCCCAGATTGATGAATTATTCTTTTGTTGCTGCTTCTTTTTATTTTTAATTTCTTCTTCTAAATCCATTTCACTTTGAGATTTATTTTCCTTTATAGGTATATATTTTTCAATCATTTTAACTTTACCATCTTTGGTAATTGTCATTTCAACAGTTTTTTCACCTTTTATATGTCTCTTCTTCTCTAAATTTTGTTCTCGATTCAATCTTTGCTGCTTTTTCAAATTCAAAGCTCTTTCCTCAGCTGTTAACCATATTGATTGGGTTGGAAATTCAAAATCAGATGCATTATCGATAATTTTAGTTCTTTCTTCTCCAGTATCTTGATAATGCAATAACGTGTTCAATTTTTCTTGAGCTTTAATCAAATCTAAGTCTGCTTCCGGATCTTGTTGAATTACCACTACGGTTTCCTTTTGAGATTCTTCATTCTGTTGCTTTCTTTTCAAACTTTCTTTCTCTGCCAATTTGAATGCTCTATCTTGTGCTTCCCAAAATTTTTCACCTGGATTCATCTTAACCACAATTTTCTTCTTTTGCTTTGTTTGTTGTACTTGCACAGGTTTAGACTCTTGATTCATTATTGTATTTTTTTCATTTTGTAGCACTTTTATTAAATCACTTTTATCTTTGCTTGAGATGATGCTTGCACCACAATATGAGCATGGTTGTAACCCTTCCTTCTCGCAAATAATCTTACCGCAGTTCAAGCAATTAGGAGCTATGTCGAATAAGGGGTGTCTTCTTGCCATACAATTACATACTTTGTTAATTGAAGGATCAGAACTGGATTGCTTCGATTCTAAATTAAGTAGAATTGATTCTATGTCTTTCAAATTTGTCACATTCTTCTTATTTATTCGTTTTTCTTCTAACGTCGGAATATTTGGCTTGATTAATTGTGAAGTAGTGGTTGATTTATTCATGAGTAATAATATCAGTAAAAAAAAATAATCAAAATAATACTTCTCTACATCGCTAATTTTACATCAGGATTGTTATGTCAGAGGTTCCCGATTCAAATGAATTAAAACTCAAATATCAAGAAATTGCAAATTTGAAGAAATCAATAGCTGAAAAACAAGCGTTAAAGAATAGACAAGATCAGAATATTGCTAGAATTAATAAACATCACGCCAATAAAAGATATAATCATGGTCGTCATATAAACCAATTTAATCAAAGGAAATTCCAAAACATGAAGCTATTAGTCAACAATGTAAGTACTAACCAAAATCAGCAATCACAGTCATCATCAGTTCAGCAACAACCTCATCAACAATATATCAGTTCGATGTCTAAAGGAGGAATGTCACTATATAATTCAAACATATATCAACAAGAAGCAGAGAGATTGCGAGAAATGAAAGCATTGAAAACACAACAAATCAATCAAGAGAAATATATCAGCAGAATCAAAAATAGGATATCAAAATTTAGAGTAGTGACTGATGATTGTGATAGAATCAAAATTAATGGAGATAAATATGCAGTGACGAAAGGAGGTAGAAATCTAGTTCCAATCAGGATGTTTCAACTAACCAACCCAAATGAATATGAATGGAATGGCTCACATTACACGCGAGATAAAAATGGTACTTTCAAAAAGCAAGGAGGTAAGAAAAAGAAGTATGTTCAAGCCAAATGAATTAAAACTTTTACTAACTTAATATAGAGTCGAGTTTTGTCGATATTATTCAAGAACTGGTTTGTATCTATCTATACTTTATTGTGGAAATTACTAACTTTATATCTTTGTTTGTGAATCTTTCAAAGTTGTAATATAGGAATGTGTCAGAAAGGTTCAAATTGTAAATATATTCATGATAAACAAAAAATAAAGGTATGTCCTTATTTTTTATCAGGTAATTGTACTATTCGAAATTGTTTGTTGAGTCATTCACCAAACGATAATAATACACCATTGTGTAAGTATTATCTAGAGGGAAAATGCTCAAACTCACAATGTAAGTATAGTCATTCAAAGCCACAGCATTATGATGACCCCAATTACGAAATATGGGTTTGTAGACCATTTGTAATGGGATCATTTTGCTTGAGAGGTAAAAAATGTCCATTTTTACATATAATGAATTGTCCCGATTTTGAAGAAGATAATTATTGTTCAAAAGGAAATGAATGTAAATTGAATCATCAATTCACATTGAGAACTCAAAATCTGATAACTTCAAGAACAAATAAGTATATCAAGGATGAAACGTATGTGGAAGATAACAGTGTCAAACCGAAAGAAAAGATAATTATCAGTAGTTACACCGTTGATCCTTCAAAACTATTTGCTCATGACGAGTTGGGTAACTATCAGTACTATGTTGATAATGTCGGGAAAAATAAACAAGAATTGGCCCAACTGAAGGAATTTTTGATTGAAATGTCATCGTCAGAAGATGAATCGGATGACGATCAATTAGTACAAAATACTGATTACGTAGATATCTAGCTCAAATAAACAAATTAATTCAAAAGGTTTCTTTCGATTATAAGCAACGTATGGTACTTAGGTCATGTGCTAATTGTAAGTCATTTTAGTAACAAGTTGATGATCGTTTTGCAAGGTATTGATAGTCGTGTGTTTGTCTACAATCTTTTGCAGTATAATAAAAGTGTTGCAAAAAAATGATTGATTTGTATACAGTACGTCTCATATAATAAAGGAATTGAATAAATTTACAATCAAAGATTGAAGGTTAATTTAACCGCCACTTCAAAAAAGCTTCACTTTTAACCAATTTGTTTTTATATACTATTCTTTTAAATATTTTTGAATTGTTTATCGATATTTTAGATCAATTGATTGATCAGATTACTTATATGTCAAGTTATACTCCCCAAAGTCATCTTCATAAGAATGAATGTAGTAATCAAAGCAATGCAGAAGTTAACATGAGTTCAGTCTACAACAATTTAAACACTAATTCATTCCCCTTGGATTTGCATTCCCCGCCAAAAGATATACCAATCCATTCATATTCACAGAAATATCAAGTTATTAATAATTTAGGAAATGGTAGTTTTGGCACCGTCGAGCTAGCTAAACTAAGATTTCATAAGTTTGACTTGTTGAATTCGCATAAATCAAATAAAAAAGGTACTTTGTTAGATCCACTACTAGATTCAAATTTTAATTTGTCAAATTTAGTTGCAATCAAAACTATGAAGAAAAAATTACCGTCACTAAAAGATTATTCAAACGTTAAAGAGTTGAAATTCATAATGTCATTGCCTTCACATCCTTGTTTGGTTCAAATTTATGAAGTTTTCGTAGACGACTGTAATTTCCAATTACACATAACAATGGAGGCAATGAATCAAAATCTATATCAATTAATCAAAAGTAGAAAAAATATAAAATTTAGTAACATTACTTTGAAAAGTATATTGAGTCAATTATTATGTGCAATAAAGCATATTCACAAGTTTAATTATTTTCATCGTGATGTCAAACCGGAAAATATCTTGGTTATACCAACATTACATTTTTATGGTTCAAGAAGCTCAATTCCACCATATAGAAAAAATGATAATTTTATAATCAAATTAGGTGATTATGGCTTAGCAAGGCATGTTGATAACATAAAACCATATACCGCGTATGTATCGACAAGATGGTATAGATCTCCAGAGATTTTATTGAGACAAAAATATTATGGTAGACCAATTGATATTTGGGCTTTCGGGGTAGTAGCAACTGAAATTGCAAATTTCATACCATTATTTCCTGGACAAAATGAGTTAGATCAAATTTGGAAAATTTTAAAAGTATTGGGCTCACCAAATATACCAAACGAAACGAATTATTTGAATTATTCATCAATAAATCCAAACTTTATTGTACCATTAGGAGGATACTGGAGTGATGCAGCATTATTGGCAAAAAATTTAGGAATGACTTTACCAATTGAAGCTGGAATCACTATAGATAATGTAATTCAGCATCCCGATTCCAAGTTGTTAAAAAATGTTATTCAATCATGTTTAATGTGGAATCCTTTAGCCAGACCTGATGCTAACGAAATTAGCAAAATGAAATACTTCAGAGAATCTATCAATTTAATGGAGAATTATTTCGAGAGGGAAAACTCATTATGTGAACATAAATCAATAACACCAGTAGAAACAACTGCAACAAAAGAAAATTTGACCACAAATTTGAAATCTTCAGTGTCATCAAATAATGTTCATGAAATCAATAATAATCTAAACAAATTAGTTGGATTACCAAATTCACCATCTAGAAAAATGTTATCACCAACTAAATCAAATAAAAACTATACAACTTTGCCTAATAACATATCTGGGTATCAAGATTTGAATGAGGGTTACGAAAATTATTTTTCGGAGTATATTGTTCAACCTAACAACGATGATACCAAATCGGATTATATCCTGACTTCTCCTGACAACAAAATTGTTTTAGAATCAATCAAAGAGACGAATTGGTTAACTAAGTTTAAAAATGTTCTCATTCCTAATGATTATGAACATCCACGTCAGGGTGAAGAGATTAAATTTACAGCAGCAAAAGCTAAAAATTTGATTGTTGGAACCAAAAGATCATTCAGCACTTTTTCTTTAGAAAGCGATGAGTTTTTGATGTGATATAACATGTAAAATAACACGCAATTACACTTGCATCATGATATGTAATAATAATATGTAATAATATTTTGTAGTAGTAGTATATATATTCCCCACAAAAAAAATAATCTCAGATCATATTATCTTTTTTCCATCTACAGTTTGATCATTATGTGTATTTCGATAGCCACCACCAAACATACAGAGTATCCATTTATCTTGTTATCCAACAGAGATGAATTTTTCAAACGACCAACAAAATCTGCTCATCCTCATCATACAAACATTATATCCCCGTTAGATATGGCAAGGCAAGAGCACGGGACATGGATTGGAGTTACAACAACAGGTAAAGTTGCAGTGTTGTTGAACTACAGAGAACCGAATAGCCAGTGTACGTATAAAGCCAGTTTATTTTAATGTTTGATTATTAACAATTTTATTCTTAGTGGGAACTTTTGGTGAGGTGTCTCGTGGGATTTTACCCTTGGATTATCTCGAGTATGAGAAATCTGATGAACGGTGGAAAGATCATATATTTTCTACCTCCAAATTTGATATCAGTAAAATCGGTGGATTCACGCTATTGTATGGTCATTTGGAAATAAATCCAAAGACAAATCAAATTAATCCTTTAAATATAATCAGTAATCGAGGTCACTATGGGAAACTATTTTCAGATCCTGATCAAGATGTAATTGGAACCAGCTGTGATATTACAGAAGAAGATGACGATATAATAAGCATAGGTTCAAAAACTTTTGGAGTCTCGAATTCATTGTTCAATGAACCATGGAATAAAGTAAAAATCGGTGAGAACTTATTAAACCAGTTGGTACAAGATTCTTTGGAGAAAAGATACACAAAAGATAAATTGGTAGATGAGTGCTTTAACTTATTGAGCCATAATACATATAACGAAGATATCAGGACCAGTGAAGATAATTTCGAGGTGAAATTGAATGAATTGAGAAATAGTATTTATATCCCTCCAATAAGGAGAAACGACGATTACAAACTTGAAAGTTGCACTGTTGGGAAATATTATGGGACAAGGACTCAAACAGTCATCTTATTTGACAAGAACGGTAAGTTACATTATTTTGAGAGAAATATTCATAGTTCGGATGATTTGAATGAGAAGTCACAAACATTTAAACGTTTTGTCGTCAACACTAATGAAAATTGTATAGAATAAATATACAACCTACCACCAAAATAGATTCAAGAAGATTTAAGTTTATTCTTGTGGACCAATTATGATCGTGGTGATTTGGTCCAAGTTTAGGATAAATTTTCTATCTCCGGTCGCGATATTTAAAGAAATCTAAATCTAGCAATTTAAAATACATCTCGTTGGTGATTCATGTCAGTAACATATTTGAATACTATACCAAAGACTCCAGTGTATCATAAGTTACCAATCTCAATACAAAATGCTAAGAAATTTTTAATTTTAATTCCAGGTAATCCTGGTCTAGTCAATTTTTACATCACTTATTTAGACAACCTTCAATCTAAATTTTCAGATTTCGAGATCTTATGTATTGGACATGCTGGATTTGCACCAAAATCAAATTGTTGGGATACTTATGATATCAATTATCAAGTAGAACATAAATACACAGTTTTGCAAAACCTAATAAAAGAAAAAAATGCAAATGGTATAAAACCTGAATTGTACTTCTTATCTCATTCGATGGGATCATATGTTATACAAAGAAGTATTAAATTATTACTTGAGGATGACCTGATTTATGAAAAATTTGATATCAAATTCAGTGGTTTAATTACTCCAACCATATATGACATCAAATCATCTTCTTCAGGGGTAAAGCTTTCGAAAATGATGGATTATTACATCCCAGTCATTTATCTTGCATTAATTTTCAAATTTATTATAAATGCAATTTTGCCCGATTTCATAATTCGGAAAATTTTGTATCATCAATTGATTTCATCAAAGGCGAATTTGATCGCAGATGTTGAGCCAGGTTCAAATTTGGGGTTTGAAAATAGTGTTGAAGGTGGTTATAACCTAATAAAACATACAAATGTTGTACATCAAGCAGTCACCATGGCAAAAGAAGAAATGACTACAATTGATAAAAAGAACGAGATAAATGATTGGTATTTCAAACAGAATTTCAAAACTTGGTGTTTTTTTGCGAAATCAGATCATTGGGTTGATGACAGTTCAAAATCTTATTTAATGTCAAAGTATAACAACTCACCAACTGTAAGTTTTGAAATATGTAACAATGTCCAACAACCAATCAGTCATAGTTTTTGTGTGACTCAATCCAAAGAGTTTGCTGACATAACAATTGATAGAATAATTAAACTTGTTGAATAAATAATCTTATTGCATTAAAATGATTTTGAGTCTTTCGGTCTCTGTTTGTAACTCCATCTTGTCTACAATGATGACTCAAGAGTCATCTTCATGCATGTTAAGTATGGATGTTTGGATCTAAAGTACGTTTTTTTCTGTTGGGGCAGACAAAAATTGATGAAATATTGACTTTGGTATTATATTTTGCAACTATAAAATAGATGGTAATTTTACCAAAATAATACCAACCACAACTTACATTTGAGCTCAGAATGGATAAATTATCAGAAATTGAGAATGAAGAATACGATTTGGAAAATGAAGTTAGTTCAATAACACCAGATGAGAAGAATCAGCTCGATAAGGTTTATCGAAAGCTAGACATGAGAATTATACCTGCATTATGGTGTCTATACTTTCTTACATCATTTGGATCAAACTGCTATGGATTAACTTTGACAATGAATTTTGAGAAAAATCATTCATTATCTCAAAAATTGAATTTAACTTCTCATCATACATCAATTGCTTCTGCCTTATATTACGTTGGTTATATCATATTTGATGTGCCAATGAATTTGATTATGACTAAGGTGAGTCCACAGTCTTGGTTAGCAAGAATTGTAATAACTGTTGGTCTAGTTTATACGTGTTATTCAGCTTTGAAAAATGCTGGTGGGGTCATTGCAATCAGATTCATCAGTGGGGTTGTTGGTGCAGGAACATGGCCAGGATTAAGTTACTACGTCAGTTTATGGTATCCAAATGATAGATCAACCCGGAGGATTGGTTACTACTTCACTGCTGCTCAAATTTCTGCAGCGGTTGCAGGTTTAGTTAGTGCTGGTTTTCAAAAAATGGATGGTGTAAGAGGTTACACCGGTTGGCAATGGATGTATTTAGTGTATGGAAGTATAACCATTTTTGTTGGAATAATCTTATTATGGTGGTTACCTGATAGACCATTCAAAGAATACGATCAACAACAAAATAGTGGGAAATTTATTACTTTGTACAATAAAATTTTCCAAACGCCTCATCCATTGAATGAAAAGGATAGATTATTGCATCGCAAAGATTTAGAGCATAGATACAAGCTTGTCAAATGGACTTGGAAGGATGTTGTTCAAATTATCACCGATTTGAGAATCTGGCCATTGATAATGATGTATTTCGGAGTAGTTGGTACAGGGTTTGGATTAGCCGTTTTTGGATCAACCATCATTCATGTAAATAATCCTAGTTTAACATCGATACAAGTTTCATTGTTATATGCACCAATTTGGTTATTTGATTTAGGTGGTATATTGATTATAACACCATTTGCTGATAAATACAAGAAATTTAGAGCATTAATTTTCAGTTTGGCATGTTTGATAATCATGACAGGGATGTTTGTAACGACATTTGCCAAAGGTTCGTGGAACAAATATGGTGGATTATTGATTGCGGGATTTGGTTTAGGTCCAACAGTGCCAATCTGTATGTCGTGGTCTGCCGAAATCTTCCAGAAAAGATATGGCGATGTGGGAACAGCTGTCAGCAGTGCATTAGTTTCAGGGTTAGGTAACTTGGGTTCAGTGACTGCCACCTATGCTTTGTATAGTGGGTGGCCCAGTGATAAAAAGAGGTTGTACAGGAACTCAAATATGATTTTGGTTTTAATGTTGGGAATTAGTATAATAGCATCTGGTGTCTGTCATTTAATTAGGGATAAAATAAGACAATAAGTCCAACCTTGTTAATCTACAAAATTTTAATACAGTGATAAAGATGTAAATTGTAAAATACACTCACAATAACTATGGATATCTGGCATTTCTCAACTATGCGAATTAAACTTTAGAGCCATAAGCTCACATTTCCTAACTATTGTTGCATTTCCTTATTCAGCATTATTTATTTTACTGCTGTTGGATTTTTACATTTCCGATTTATATACGTCACTTTTCCGATGGACATCCTAATCATATTTCCAACATTCTCGACATACAAAGTATATAAAGCAATGGTTTCTCCCACTTGAAGAAGTTTGGCAAATTCAGTGATATTCTGTAGCTCTTTGCAGTTGGAATTTTGCTAGTAATGCATTTCACTTCAAATTTAATAATTAAACGCCAGAGACTTTTGGTCGATCTCAAGACAATTTTGTGGTTTACAAAAGGGAATACTTCCATGATTTCGGAAAACTCCTTGGTGTAACACTAAAAACACAACAAACAGGCTTCCCTACAGATTAACACGATTCTCGACCAATGGTTGGCAATTTCACCAATAGTAGCAAACGTTATATTTCCGTACACTCTATATTTAGAAAAGTTCTTGCTCCACCACAATCTCCTCTACTTTTTAATGTTGTATTTTTCTAACTCTTTGAGTTCTCCTTTAAGAATTATCACGTCATCGTTTCTATTTCTATGCGTTTCAATGAGATCTTAATATTTAAAGGCGGTTGGCTCGTTTCTAAAACATTTTCTTATACACTCTTTGAAATCTACAAACATGCAAGCAGTTGTCATTTCATCAACTCCTGATTCCCAATTAACTGATATCAAATCAATTGATATCCCAATTATTAGTCCAGACCAAATTTTAATCAAAAGTAAAGCCTTTGCCATTAATCCAACCGATTGGAAACACATAGTTTACAAAATAGGTCTTGCTGGCGATATAGTTGGAAGTGATGTCAGTGGAATCGTTGAAAAAGTTGGCTCCAACGTTCAAGGTTTCACTGTTGGTGACCACGTAAGTTCATTTATTTCTGGTAACACCAGTACCACCAACGGTGCGTTTGCAGAATATGTAGCCGCAGAACCTTTGGCAACTATCAAGTATCCAAACTTGAATAGCCAGGCAGTTTCAAAAGCTTCTGCAATCAATTCATTTGAAGGCGCCGCTTCGGTAACTCTTGGATTGACTACCGTAGGTATATCATTTTCACATTTTTTGAAAATAAAAGAAAACTACTCACCTGGTGATTACATACTAATCTGGGGTGGATCAACAGCAACTGGAGTGTTAGCTATACAATTGGCTAAGTTGATCTATAATTTAAAGGTTATAACTACTGCCTCGCCCAAAAATTTCGATTATGTTAAAAGTCTAGGAGCTGATTACGTATTTGATTATAATGATGAACAAGTGATTTCAAAAATCAAACAGGCTGGTGGATCAAAGATAAAATTTGCTTTGGATACAATTGCAGAACAAAGTACATTTCAATCGGTGTATGATTCTACTGAGGGTACCCCTCATGTATTCATTGACTCGTTGTTAGGATTAGATGCCACTTCAATTAATACAAATTCTGATAGAAACGTTACTTGGGGTTCTACTTTAGCTTATTTGGTGATTATAAAAGAAAAGGCCATTGGTCCAAAGAAGTGGGTACAAACTAAAGAGTTGGTAGACGATTATACTTTGTGGTGGAACGAAACCTTACCTAAATATATGAATAGCCTCAAGCATTCTAATTTAAGAATATTAAATGATGGTTTAAAAAGTGCTGAGGAAGGTCTCGCTTTGTTGAGGGATAATAAAGTATCTGGTGAGAAAGTTGTATTTACTGTATAATCCAAATACACAAGAAAACTCATAAAAATCTTGAGCTAGATTCAACGAAATGTTTGAAGTCTGTGGACCAAATGGATATCAAAATTTCCTAAATTTTGGCTTGATTATAGGCAAGATGAAATAGATTTTAAAACTGTTGCAAAGAGAAACCTCATACGATTTTCTAAAACTGAGCACACGTTAATGATTGTCTTTCAATATCAAAAGTGTTTCAACAAACTTAACAATATAGATGAGAGGGTTTTGCTTCTTTATCGTAAGAGATTTCCGTCCCGGAATTTTTTATCTACAGGTTCTTAGTTGTCCTTATAATTATACGTACATGATGAGACGAATTAATTCTCCTCTTATTCAGTAGAAATTTGAAATTGTATATAATGGGATCTCAATTTGGTCAATCGTATACGAATGTGAAAAGAATTGCTCTGTCATTTGTTGGAAAATGTGCAAATCTTAACCATGAAGGAGATTACAAAAAACTTTGCAAGTTTAGGTCAACAGAATTGGTTATAAGTAAAGAAGCACCATATGAAAAGATTGCAGTGTTTACAGAAGATACGTTTTGCTAAAAACGTACTCTTGCTCAAGCAATAATGCTCCAATTTTATATCAGCTCTATCATTGTAGATTGGGTAGTCTTGAAATATAAATTCACTACCTTGATGGCAAACCAATTTGTACACATGATATGACTCAGATCAGCCTTCTACCTATCCACATTTCCTCAAGTGAAATAATCTTTGGTTGCAGAAAAAAAATATCAACTCATCTCACACAATAAATTCACAATGATTAGAAAACAAGCAAGAGAGAGAAGAGAATACCTATACAGAAAAGCCTTACAGCTACAAGAGTCTTCGTTAACTGAAAAGAGACAAAAATTAAAAGCAGCATTGGCCACCGGTAAACCACTATCAAAAGAGTTGGCGGAAGATTCTAAATTACAAAAAGATTATATTTACGATGAGAGTATACAACAAGATGTAGAGATAGACGACGAATACAGTGCATTATCAGGCATATCTGATCCTAAAATCATATTGACAACTTCGAGAGACCCTTCATCTAAGCTATTACAATTTTCAAAAGAGATTAAATTGATGTTCCCCAATAGTCTAAAGCTAAATCGTGGGAATTATATAATAAATGATTTGGTTAAAACATGTACCAGAGTTCAAATAAGTGATTTGATTTTGTTACATGAACATAGAGGTGTACCGACATCAATAACAATCTCACATTTCCCACACGGACCAACTGCTATATTCACCTTGCACAATGTCAAATTAAGACATGATTTGCCAAATCTTGGAAATATATCAGAAAGCTATCCACATTTGATATTTGAAAACTTCAATTCGGATTTAGGTAAGAGGGTTGAAAAAATTATAAAACATTTATTTCCACCTGGTGTCAAAAAAGAAAGTTCGAGAGTTATAACATTTGTGAATAATGACGATTTCATAAGCGTTAGACATCACGTATACATAAAAACTAAGGACGGTATTGAGTTGAGTGAGGTTGGACCAAGATTCGAAATGAAATTATATGAAATCAGATTAGGTTTGCCGGATAATAAAGATGCAGATATTGAATGGCAAACTAGAAGATTTATAAGGACAGCAAATAGAAAAAATTATCTTTAAGAAATATAAGCGTATGAATTTATACATTTGATACACTGGTTACTAAATAACTAGGGTTATTGCTATGGACACTAGAATTTTTACGTTGTTTACGATTCTTTTTAAATTGTTCAATATTAGTGAGCACTCTTGAAATTAAATTGTCTCCACCATCAATTGGACCACCAGTGTTTCCCATGGTAGTTGCGGCTCTTCCTAATGTATTTGTTCTTTCTAATGTTGTATGTCTGTTCATTGCGTGATGTTCTTGTAATTTGTCATGTCGTTTCATATCTGCGTTGGGTAACATTATAGCTCTATCTATTGTATATGGTAATCCTCTATGTCTACCTCTGATCATCATTGCAATGATGACTAATTTAGATATAACGTTGAATTTTCCCGATAATGAAGTATTGACATCTGGATAACCTAAAGACATCCCAACAGTACCATAGGCACTTATAATTTCAAATAATATAGCAAATACGGTAAATCTGAAATCTTGTTTTTGTAATTTTTTACCCTCAGCAATACAAATGATAAATAATCCAAGGAATATAAACCATAAATCAAAAGATAATTGGTTTCTTAAATGAGCTCCGATATAATTAGACGGTTTGTTTTCATCAACTTCTGCTTCATTTTGGTCATTGTTTTCATTATCCTTCGCATACACTCCCAATGATTGTTCTTCATAAACATTGGTTCTTCTAACCGAAATAGCAATTGGTAATACTGATATGTACATCATCAACATATAACTAACTTGTGTGGCTGCGTGTAGTTGGGATAAGTCCAATATTGTGAATCCAACTGTTCTTGTACAAAAGGCTTGGTATAATCCATTTAATACTTTATAACCTGTTGGAATCCCTTTCAAAGCTGAATCTTTTAAGTCTAAAATACAAAATATCACTAAATCAAAACCATTTAAAACTATTAATACAAAGAATAACCACCAGGTAGGAACTGAAGGAAATAGTAACGTAAAGCAACGTCTCGGATGATCTAATAAAAACCCTAATGACTCTTTATACAATGACAATGGACGTGCACATTTGAACATGATCCAGATCAAAAATCTTAAGAATACTGGGAACCCTGTGTTACCAATAACAATTAAAAATGCAGTTAAAATTTGAACAAATGCATTTTGGTTAAATGACATCATAGAATTGGCTGTTAAAGTTAAGCCAACATCATTAAATGAAGATTGGGCAGTGAAAAACGCCCACCAACCAGGTACAATATTCTGCGAATGAATTAAACTTTTGTAGTTTGGCATACAATAAATCCAGATTAGTAACATGATAGCTGAAAGCAAATGAAATCCAATGTAATATATTACAATAATTTTGATGAGTAATTTAACTGCTCTATATTCGATACCTCCCAACTCTTCTTTTTGAACTTCGGTTAGTTTAATGAATGTTGAATTTCTACCGACTGTGGGTTCCCAAGACAAATAATTTCCACTCATTGTTTTTGACAACCTGTTGGAATCGCCATTTGTTTCCTGAGTTGCAATTGATTGTAAATCATTGGTATTAAAATTGTGAAGAGAGCCATTTTGGACTGAATTTGTTCTTGATGATAAACCAGGAGTTTTGATTTTCTTGATATTTAATTTATTTCTTCGTTTTCGCTTCTTCTTTTGAATTTTACGTAATAAATCGTCATCAAAGTTTGGGGATTGTGATACATCTAAAGTGTTACTTCTTTTGGCATACTTCTTGCCATCAGTCTCATCTTTCGAAGGTAAAACTAAATTCGATTGAGTTTGAGCTAAATTTTCTCCTTCGTCATCTTCTTCATCAGCAATAGCGTTTTCATTGTCATCTAGTTCATTTTCTTCGTCGTCATCATCATCCTCATCGTCGTCTTCCTCGTCGTCTTCATCATCTGCATGCTCGTCCTCTGTTTGTGTTATCTCATTATTTTCAGAATCTATCGAAGCATCGTCTTCCTCTTCCTCTTCTTCACTAGGAGAAATACTAGAAAACCTTCTTCTGCCTGAGTTTGAGAATGACTTTTTCAACTTAGACGTCCATGGTTGATAATGTTTTCTTCTCAATTTACCATCATTGTTTGAGCTTAGCCACTTTTTCTTTTTTATTGGGTTCTCGATAAATTGAATTTGAGATCCTTGTGGAACTGCAATTTGCTTTTTTGTGTAAATGGTGTCATTTTGTCCATTTGTAAAGTTTTCAATCTCATTAGGTGGTTTTATTATCAAAATATCATCTTCGTCGTTTGGTTGTTGTTGCTGATCCTGTTGGTTTTCGTTTTTGGAACTAAAAAAGGATGGTCTTCTATTTTTGTTCGGTGAATTCAAACTAAAAAATTGTAATCCTTTTGATTCATGATTCTGTTGCTGATCCTTCATCATATTTATTGATCTAAACATATCTTCTGGATCAATTGATTTTCTTCTTCTTGGATGCGGCAATGCACCAAATTTAATTCCATCAGAATTGGTAACTGGTTCAACATTTGATAGCTGTATTTTTTCTTTCTTTTTTTCAGCTTCCTCTTCTTCTTCATCTGACGGTTCAGTATAATGGTCAACATTATTTTGAGAATCACCAGGATTTTTCGCCAGTGAGGAAGATTGGGGACTACTACTTTCAATTTCATTTTCTTTATCATAAAAGCCTAATCCTTGATTTGTATAGGTATTCATTCGAGTCGAATTTGCAGAGGTCTGGGTTCTTTGTCTTGCCAATGTTGCGTTTTTTCTCATTTTGAAATCCAACTTTGATTTCTCTTTGATATTATCAAAGTGTCTTTCAAAATAGTATAGCCTAACAAAAAGTAATGACCCATGAATGAAAATAGGAGTTGTTAAACATCCAATTATGTAAAGAATTATCTGCTGGTATAACGAGACGTTGTTGAGATCAACAGTATTCAATCCGGCTTGAGTCGATGCACCACTTGTAAAGAATAAAACATCAATATAAGGAATTGTTTTGACTGGATAGACTAATATAGAGCCTAATATGACCATTACAAAAATGTAAAAATAATGAACGGCTCGAAAGTTGGGTAAAATTACTTTTGCGTATGGATATATTCTGGATGCAACATCATGAATAAATTGTCTTGTATAGTATCCTACGTCAACAGTGAATCGATTTCGTTTGTAATGATTATATAATTCCTTGATTTTATTCATTTTGAACCTTTTATTATCAATCTATAATTTATAAACGCAGAAATGGTGTGTTATATTCTCTTGTACATAATATGTAGTATGTGGATGGTTAATTACTGATGGATAGTAGTAATGTATATTTTCACTTGCTTCAAATATTTTTTCTCGTAAAATGTTTTTGGAAAACAAAGTTTACAAGAATAAAAAGTATACAGATCGACTAGATATGTTGAATTACAAAGAAACTTTGAATTTCAAAATAATAGAGCTCAGATTGTCCATTGACATTAACGATGTTGTAGAGGTTTGTTTAATCATCATAAAAATTGATACTTGTAACACGTGACTTGTTTAAAGATGTTATGCGCCACAAGTTAAACTTCAGATACTGGCGATTATAGTCAGATTCTGTTGTATTAAGCAGAAATACGAGAGTCCAATCAAATGACTCTAGAGACGAAATAAAGACTCTGGGCTGTCTCATTTTGTGCTCTGAAATGAGCAATATCCAGGGCGACCAAACCAATTTTTTTGCTGCAAAACAACATTACCGTGTTTCGTAAATGTCAGTACATTAAACCAACGATTAATACAAGCTCACACCATTCTCTTTCAATTATTAACAATAAGATCCGTTGCCTGTGAGTTTCATGACACAAGTGAATTATTGAATCATTCAAAATTCACAACTTTTTCACGAAAATCATGGATTCGATGATTTTTGCTACAAAATATACTTGGCTAACACCTCAAAGATCTTTCTACCAAGGGCAAATTGACTCATCTAATTGCTAGAGTAAAATATATAGCTGATACTTATGATATTTGACTTCACAGCCGGCAGTGTTTGCGTTACTTGTAGAGAGTGCTACTAATGCAAGTAAAATGACGTTAGATAATGGTTAACAAAAGCGATGGCATCTCTACAAAAAAAATTTTAACACAACACAAAAATAAAACTTATGTGCACTACCATACTAATTTTTTGCAGTGAGAATAAACTATAGAGGTTGGTATAAATAGGATGCGTTTCCACTTGGTTGCCACTTTTACTATTTTCATTATTTTATTTTATTTATTTTCCTTCTTTCTTTCTTCTCCTTCTCCTTCTCTTCTCTCTTCTTCAACAATTATCAATTCCTGATAGAGTTAGCAGTCTTAATCTATTGGTATGTACTTCAAATCCAGTTGACACTTGTTGAAGAAGAATAATGCAAGATTTAGTAATTATTTATGTCCTTGGGCCAGTCGAAATCTGATTCTGGCGCTGGCGTAATGCGAGAAGGGATTACAGTCAATACGAGAAGTCAGAAATCCTCGCGATGAGACATGGAAACTCAAGTTTCTTTTTTTTCATGCAGTTTATAATCTTGAATCATCTCCATCTTTTTCGCAAGATTTGATACTTTTAGCTAACAACTAGTACTAACAGAAGTTTTGGTAGCTAATTATTTTCTTTTTGTTATTCCAGTTGTTATTTTTATTAATCATCAATTTGCATACACTTGATTCAAGTTTTTATTCCAAGTTTCCCCCCTTGCTTAAATTTGAAAACTTTCCTTATAAACCTTCCCCCAAGTTTATATTCTATTCAGAATCAACAATATAACTAGAAGAAACATAATTTATAATGACTACTAAATTATCTGTTCCAATCTCACCTCCAATGGAGTCTACTGGTGATAGATTAATGACTTTAGAAACTCAAGATGGAATTGCTTTACAAGGTTATTCATTTGGTGCTGAGGTTCCAGTCGCCGGTGAAGTTGTTTTTCAAACTGGTATGGTTGGCTATCCAGAATCCATAACAGATCCTTCTTACGAAGGTCAAATCTTGGTCATCACCTATCCTTTAGTTGGTAATTACGGTGTTCCAGATAGAAAATTGTTGGATAATGATTATAAACCAGCTTTGCCAAAATATTTCGAATCGAACAAGATCCATATCGCCGGGTTAGTTGTTGCTCATTATACTGAAGAATATTCTCATTGGTTGGCTACTTCTTCTTTAGGTCAATGGTTAAAAGAACAAAATATACCTGCTATTTACGGTGTCGATACAAGAGCTTTAACTAAAAGATTAAGAGATCAAGGTTCTACATTGGGTAGATTAGCTTTACAAGATAAAAAATTCAAATCCGATGATATTATTAATGATAAATCAGGTGAATGGAAACAATATTTCGATGTTCCTGAATTTGATGATCCAAATGTTAAAAATTTAGTTGCAAAAGTTTCAACTAAAGAACCTGTATTATATTCCCCAATTAATAAAGATGACGTTAAAATCAATAGCAAAACTAATAAACCAATTAGAATTGTTGCTGTTGATGTTGGTATGAAATATAACCAAATTAGATGTTTTGTTAGAAGAGGGGTTGAGTTATTGGTTGTTCCATGGGATTACGACTTTACAAAAGAAGATTACGATGGTTTGTTTATTTCAAATGGTCCTGGTGATCCAGCAGTTATGGATACTACTGTTGAAAGATTAAGAAAAGTCATTGAAGAAGCCAAAACTCCTGTTTTTGGGATTTGTTTGGGTCATCAATTAATGGCTAGAGCTTCTGGAGCTTCAACTTTGAAATTGAAATTTGGTAATAGAGGTCATAATATTCCATGTACTTCAACTATTTCAGGAAGATGTTACATTACTTCTCAAAATCATGGTTTTGCAGTCGATAAAGATACTTTAACCCCAGGTTGGAAAGAATTGTTTGTTAATGCAAACGATGGTTCAAATGAAGGTATTTATCATGAATCAAAACCAATTTTTTCAGTACAATTCCATCCAGAATCTACTCCTGGTCCAAGAGATACAGAATTTTTATTTGACGTTTTCATTCAATCAGTAGTTGATTTCAATAAATCAGGAGTTCTTAAACAAGTTGAATTTCCAGGTGGTAAATTAGCTGATAATTTAGCTAAACATCCTAAAGTTGATGTTAAAAAAGTTTTAGTTTTAGGTTCTGGTGGTTTATCTATTGGTCAAGCAGGTGAGTTTGATTATTCTGGTTCACAAGCTATTAAAGCTTTGAAAGAAGAAGGTATTTACACCGTTTTAATTAATCCAAATATTGCAACTATTCAAACTTCAAAAGGTTTAGCTGATAAAGTATACTTTTTACCTGTCAACCCTGATTTTGTTAGAAAAGTTATTCAACATGAAAGACCAGATGGTATCTATTGTACATTTGGTGGTCAAACCGCTCTTAGTGTTGGTATTGCTTTGAAAGATGAATTTGAATCTTTGGGCGTTAAAGTTTTAGGTACTCCAATTGATACAGTCATTACAACCGAAGATAGAGAATTGTTTGCAAGTGCAATGGCTGAAATTAATGAAAAATGTGCTAGATCAGAAGCTTGTGCCACTGTTAAAGAATGTGTTGATGCTGCTAACGCCATAGGATATCCTTTAATTGTCAGAGCTGCTTATGCTTTGGGTGGTTTAGGATCAGGTTTTGCTGACAATGAACAAGAGTTGGTTGCTTTATGTAATAAAGCTTTTGCTACATCTCCACAAGTCTTAGTTGAAAGATCGATGAAAGGTTGGAAAGAAGTTGAATATGAAGTTGTTAGAGATGCGTTTGATAATTGTATTACTGTTTGTAATATGGAAAATTTCGACCCATTAGGTATTCACACTGGTGATTCCATCGTCGTTGCACCATCTCAGACATTATCAGATGAAGATTACAACATGTTGAGAACTACTGCTGTTAATGTTATTAGACATTTAGGTGTTGTTGGTGAATGTAATATTCAATATGCTTTGAATCCATTTTCAAAAGAATACTGTATTATTGAAGTCAATGCGAGATTGAGTAGATCATCAGCTTTAGCATCAAAAGCTACCGGATATCCATTAGCTTATACTGCAGCAAAATTAGGTTTAAATATTCCATTAAACGAGATCAAAAACTCAGTGACTAAATCCACTTGTGCATGTTTCGAACCTTCATTAGATTACTGTGTTGTTAAGATTCCAAGATGGGATTTGAAAAAATTCACAAGAGTTTCTGCTTTATTATCATCTTCAATGAAATCGGTTGGTGAAGTTATGTCAATTGGTAGAACTTTTGAAGAAGCTATCCAAAAAGCTATTAGATCAACAGATTATCATAATTTAGGATTCAACAAGACAAACGCTTTAATGTCAATTGATATCGATCAGGAATTACAAACACCTTCTGATCAAAGATTATTTGCAATTGCAAATGCATTAAGTGATGGTTATTCGGTTGATAAAGTTTGGAAATTGACCAATATTGATAAATGGTTCTTAAACAAATTAGATGGTTTGATCAAATTTGGTTACAAGATTGCATCTTTCAAAGCAAAAGAAAACGTACCAGTTTCAGTCTTGAGACAAGCTAAACAATTGGGATTTGAAGATAGACAAATTGCTAAATTTTTAGATTCAAATGAAGTTGCAATTAGAAGATTAAGAAAAGATGCCGGTGTTATTCCATTTGTTAAACAAATTGATACTGTTGCAGCTGAATTTCCAGCATTTACAAATTATTTATACGTCACTTATAATGCCGATTCTTCTGATGTTGCATTTGATGATAATGGTGTTATAGTCCTTGGTTCTGGTGTTTACAGAATTGGTTCATCTGTTGAATTTGATTGGTGTGCAGTTAGAGCCATTAGAACATTGAGAGAAAATAAAATCAAAACAGTCATGATTAATTATAACCCTGAAACTGTGTCGACTGATTATGACGAAGCTGATAGATTGTATTTTGAAACCATCAATTTGGAAAGAGTCTTGGATATTTACGATTTAGAACAATCAGCAGGTGTGATTATTTCTATGGGTGGTCAAACTTCAAATAACATTGCATTACCATTGTACAGACAAAATGTTAAAATCTTGGGTACATCACCAGAAATGATTGACTCGGCAGAAAATAGATATAAATTCTCAAGAATGTTGGATAAAATAGGTGTTGACCAACCTGCATGGAAAGAATTGACTTCAATTGACGAAGCTGAAGATTTTGCAAACAAAGTTGGTTATCCAGTTTTAGTCCGTCCATCATATGTTTTATCCGGTGCCGCCATGAATACAGTATATTCAAAAGATGATTTAGAATCATTCTTAACACAAGCGGTTGACGTTTCACCAGATTATCCAGTTGTCATTACCAAATATATCGAAAACGCAAAAGAAATCGAAATGGATGCAGTTGCAAAAGATGGTAAGATGATCATGCACGTTGTCTCCGAGCATGTTGAAAACGCCGGTGTCCATTCAGGTGATGCTACTTTGATTGTACCACCACAAGACTTAGATCCAGAAACGGTTAGAAGAATTGTTGAAGCTACCGCCAAGATTGGAAAAGCTTTAGATATTACTGGTCCTTACAATATTCAATTTATTGCCAAAGATAATGACATCAAAGTTATTGAATGTAATGTTAGAGCTTCAAGATCAACTCCATTTGTTTCAAAAGTTGTTGGTGTTGATTTGATCGAAATGGCAACAAAAGCAATCATGGATATTCCACAACAAGCTTACCCTGGTGAAAAATTACCAGAAGATTATTGTGCAGTAAAAGTTCCACAATTTTCATTTTCAAGATTAGCAGGTGCTGATCCTGTCTTAGGTGTTGAAATGGCTTCAACCGGTGAAGTTGCAACATTTGGTAGAAACAAATACGAAGCATACCTCAAATCTTTATTATCGACTGGATTTAAATTACCAAAAAAGAATATATTATTTTCAATTGGTTCATTCAAAGAGAAACAAGAATTATTACCAAGTATTACTAAATTGAGTGAATTGGGTTACAAAATCTTTGCAACTGCAGGTACAGCTGATTTCATCAAGGAACATGGTGTTCCAGTTCATTACTTGGAAGTTTTGAGTAAAGAAGAAGATCAAAAATCGGAATATTCCTTAACTCAACATTTAGCCAACAACTTGATTGATTTGTATGTTAATTTACCATCGTCAAATAGATTTAGAAGACCAGCATCTTACATGTCCAAAGGTTACGAATCAAGAAGAATGGCGGTTGATTATGCTATTCCATTGGTTACCAATGTTAAAAATGCAAAATTGTTAGTTGAAGCAATTGCTAGAAACGTTTCATTAGAAGTATCAAACAGAGATGCACAAACTTCTCACGGTACTGCTATCTTACCAGGTTTGATCAATATCACATCATTTGCTACATCATTTGAAGAATTTGAACAAACAACTAAAAAGTCTTTGGCTGCTGGTTTCACATTCAATTCATTCTTACCACATACGTCCAAGGGAGCTTTGGTTACTGATTTCAGAAGCTTGATTGACGCAATTGATCAAGCTGGTGCTTCTGCTTACACAGATTATTCAATTTCAATAGCTGCCACCGAAACCAATTCAAAACAAGTTAGCGATGCTGCAGAAAACGCTGGATCATTGTTTTTACCATTTAATGATTTTGCAAATTCAAAAGTTAGTGCAATCACTGCTCAATTTACACTTTGGCCACAAAACAAAAGTATTATTACCGATGCAAAAACAACAGATTTAGCTTCAGTATTATTATTGGCCTCCTTATACAACAGATCGATTCATATCACCAATGTCTCATCTAAAGAAGATTTAGAATTGATTAAAATGGCTAAAAACAAAGATTTACAAGTAACTTGTGACGTTACCGTGTTATCATTATTCTTATCAAAAGATGAATTAGATTTCCCATTCTTACCTACCAAACAAGACCAAGATTACTTATGGGAAAACTTGAATGACATTGATTGTTTCTCAATTGGTGTGTTACCATATTTAGTTGCAAAAGCTTTGGATAATAAGATTGTACCAGGTTTAGGTATTGAAGAAACATTACCATTATTGTTAACAGCAGTTAAAGAGAAAAAATTAACAATTGAGGACATTGTTGATAAATTCCATGACAAGCCAAGTAAAATATTCAACATTCCAAAACAAGATTCACAAGTTGTTATTAACTTGGATAGATTTGGAGATATTAAACCAGTTTATGATTTTGGTAAATTGAGAGGTGTTGTTGAAAGAGTGTCATTCCATGATGAAACTGTATGTTTGGATGGAGTTGTTTTATCTGAAGCTTCACAATTGGGTAAAAACGAAGTTCAACCAAGAAACAGATTTGGTTCTATTACTTCTATACCAGATAGCCCACAAATGAACAAGAGAGTTTCTTTCAGTAATGATTTGAGAAGACCATCATTTGCTACTCCAGAACCAAGACCAGGTGCATTGGAAAGATTAGGATCTGAGTTAGTTTCTCAACCAATAGCTGGTTCATTAGGTGAAATTGCCGCATTGAGCGATTACATCAGACACAACAATACATTTTTAAGAAACAATATTTTATCAGTTAAAGATATAACAAGAAGTGATTTACATTCATTGTTCACCGTAGCACAAGAGATGAGATTAGCGGTTGAAAGACAAGGTGTCTTGGATATTTTAAAAGGTAGAGTTTTAGCTACCATGTTTTATGAACCTTCAACAAGAACTTCGGCATCTTTTGATGCAGCTATGCAAAGATTGGGAGGTAGAGTTGTATCGGTTGATTCACATTCTTCATCAGTTAAAAAAGGTGAAACTTTACAAGATACAATTAGAACCTTATCATGTTACTCCGATGCTATAGTATTAAGACATCCATTAGAAGAAAGTGCTGATATTGCAGCTAAATACTCACCAGTTCCAATTATAAATGCCGGAAATGGTACAAAAGAACACCCAACTCAAGCATTATTGGATTTATTCACCATCAGAGAAGAATTGGGTACTGTTAACGGTATAACAGTTACATTTATGGGTGATTTGAAAAACGGAAGACCAATACATTCATTATGTCATTTATTGAAACATTATCATGTCAGAGTACAATTGGTTTCTCCTAAAGAATTACAAATACCAAATGAGATTAGAAAATTGTTGGTTGAAAATAAAATGTTAATTTCAGAAAGCGAAGAATTAAGTAAAGATATAATTGGTAGATCAGATGTATTATACTGTACAAGAGTACAAGAAGAAAGATTCGAAGATAAAGAACAATTTCAAAGACTCAAGGATACTTATATTGTTGATAACAAAATTTTGAGTTCTGCTAAACAACATATGTGTGTCATGCATCCATTGCCAAGATTGAATGAAATTAGAGAGGAAGTTGATTTCGATCAAAGAGCTGCATATTTTAGACAAATGAAACACGGTTTATTCATTAGAATGGCTTTATTAGCTATGGTTATTGGTGTTGATTTTTAATCGGGGGATAAAAAATCATATAAGATAATTATGGGGAGTAAAGAAATATATATACATTTATTCGGATTTTTTATATTCGGTGAGTAACTTTATCTGTTTTCTATAGTCTGGTTCAGTGTAAGTTTGGACTCTAGTAGCGAAAGATTCTGGATCACATTCTTTTAATGCAGAGGCTGCCGCTTCAGCGTAGGATAGTATTTGTTGTTCTTTTGCTTGTTTGATTACTTGTTGCAAATTGGAGTCATATTTTGTTTTTTTCAAAACTGGTTGTTGAAATTGTGAGTTACAATCTTTACAGTTTTTGATACATATGCCTACTGTTTCCTTCACCCTACCCCAGAAATATTTCTCACTTATGATTGTAGTTGTTTTATTTATACCACTATGATTATACTTTTCATGAGTTGAATGGCAGATTTCTAATTGTTTCGCTGGCTCTGAAATCACTTCTCTACCTTTCCTCATCAACTTCCCGTTTTCCAAATTGTAGTATTTTGAGTTTGATCGAAGTCTTGACTTTTCGTGTTTATCCGATAAATGTGGATACTTGCCAGTTTCCAAAAAGTATTTTATCTTGTCGAATCTGTACCCGAACGAGTCCACCTCCAAACTTGGCTCTGGCTCTTTCAAACTTTTACTATATATGATTGTATCAATTGGTTCATCTTGGTTTTTCAAATACACCGATTTTTGAATCCTGCCTATTCTCTTAAAATTTAATGACTCCCATAGTTTTCTGGCCGACACATTTGTCTCAAACACTAGATTTAGTATACAACTTTCGTACCCTAGAGCGTTGGACCACTCGAGGAAACAGTTGGTGAGAATTTTACCTATTCCTTTCCCTCGTATACCTGCATTGACCAAGAATTCCCCCGTACATATATGGGAGCACCTTTTACCGGGGAAATTTGGCTTTATGTTGAAGAAGCCTAGACATTCTTGTTCCCAATGTTTACCACTTAAAGTTGTGAAATCTCCGAGAAGCATGATTCCAACAACGGTGTTGTCGAACCAGGTGGTTGAGAATTCATCGAGTGGAATGTTTTCGAAATATGGTAAAGTCTCACCTCGTTCGATTTCCATGTTGTATTCGTCCCATAAAAACTCCAATAAGCTGGACTGCAATTGGTCTATTGAAAGTACGGGGAAAATAGTAACCTTAGTCTTGTCATCCTTCAACGTGGTTGTAAATGGCTGTAGTTTAGGCACATCCATAGAGATTCAAGCGCGACTGAAAAATCAACCTCCAGAAGTACAAGATATAATATTACGTTCTATTTAGTATCTATCAAGTCTTTGCCGAACATGTGGGCTCCCACCAACTTGTCGTGGCCTTTCAATACAGCGACGTTCTTGACGTACCCGATTCTTTCAAACCCTAAGGAGTCCCATATTTTCAAACTAGCCACATTTGTCTCAAACACCAAGTTGAACACGGAGTAGACGTAGCCTAACTGAGGTGCAATGGTTAGATATTTCCGTCCCAACTCTTTGCCGAGACCCAACCCTCTTTTCCTGTGGTTGACGATAAAGCCTGCGTTGCACACATGCGAGCATCGCCCAATGTAGTTTGGCTTGATGTAGAACGTCCCCAAGAATAAATCATCAACTGGTTTGTCTTGTAAGTCTGTAATTGATTGATAGTCACCTTCGAGCAAGATGGCACCGAAATGATGGAACCAGTACGCTGGGAACTCAGTAGCTTCCATCGCTGTCAAGTGGGGGTACGTTAGACCCTCCTTGACAACATAGTTGAATTCATCGTTCAATACTCGCATCAAGTTCGCGGGAACGCTTGTTGAATCGTGGATGTTGAATAGTGTTACATCTCTACCATCTTTTTCTAACTTGAAATGTATCACTCCTTCCACCTTCGGAGTGGATTCAAACTTCCCGTCCGCAAATGGTAGGTCCTTAACTGCGTTGTATGAATCTTGAATAGTCATGGTGAGAAAGTCCTATGTATCTGGTTCAATTTATAATTTTTTCACTTTCGGAAACACGTCCCATGTCTTATACAACAAAATTTTCACATAAAATCTCTAATTGGACAGATGATGTTTAAAATTGTGTTCAAACCAAATACTTCATCCCATTACAGACAGATCTTGATGTTTTCGATTCTGACATTTTAATTTGTAGATTTTATCGTACGCCGCACCCGAATTTGGAAGAAATGAATTGATACTGTTAGTGCCTGTATATAGAAATCTTCTTCCTTATTTTGGTTTTTCATTCAATCTCTATTCACCATGGAAGAACCAAGACGAGGAATGATATCCGAGAGTATGTACCAGATTATAGTTTTATGTGTCAAGTACTAACTGTTGGTAGCGATAAGTAAGCGGGACAAGAAGAGGTCCAACATAGCCACGAGACTAAACAAGCTAGAGTTCACATTCCGAAACGATCGTGACATAATTTATCGAAACTCGTTACATGAGTTGCAAAACAAGTTGGCGACCCTACAACAGGGCAACAACGATGAGTTCTTATACAAGAAGCTCAAGTTGGAGGAGAGCAGAGACTACGAGCTAACGAAATTGAGACTCTGGGAAGAATACCAAGTCAAGAGGATAGAATTAGAATATAATGAAGACTTGTTGAAAGCGAAAGATAACCACGACAAGATGATCAAACTAATCAAGGAAAAGCTATACGATAAACTACAAAAGCAAATCAAAGAATTGAAGGAGGAGAAATTCTTGTTGAACCTTGTCAATAGCAATAGTTGGAACTCATCAAATGATAGTGGCAACCATTTGAGTATTGCAACAAGCGTTGCTGGTATGAATTTGAATGATAGGAGGTCGCTAAGGAAAAGAGGCGAATACATAGGTAAGTTCATGAATAATAATCACACTGGAAGTAACATTGATGAGGATATAAGTGATGGGAACCAATCTAGTACAAATCAAAATGGGTATATATCACTGGGGAAAAGAAGAAGGATATATGCTAATAAATATTCTTCCAACGATGAGTTGAGTTCGAGCACTAGTGCAATGCCAAACATACACAACAATCATGGCAATCATTTGAAAATGAACCATAATGGGGGAGTAAGTAGTGGGTACGAAAGTAATCTAAGTGATAAAGATTATGATGCTTTAAATGTGTTGATCATGGAAAATGAAGATGGGGCAAATTTTTTGAATTTGGATCACTCGTTGAGATCAAATAAAGTGCAAACAAGAGGTGCTCATAAACAGTTTATCGGACCTCAAGGTTTAAAGCTAGAAGAGTTGAATGAAGATTTGACCTTGTTAAGAAATGCCATTGTAAAGAAGGAAAAGTAGTTGAATATACATCTATCAATTTTCTTTTGTAGCCGCGCGCATGCGCAAAGAAAATAACTTTAATTATGTTTACTGAAACATGAAATCAAGTTTCAGACTATGGTTGGTGCTAACCTTTGCTGCTTTGAATGTATACTTAATTTGGGCTCATTTGTTACGAAACTCAGATTTAAGCTGGATAGACTATATATTAATCAAGCAAAAGAAGAAAGATTTGACAGATGAAGAAATAAGCACTAAGATAGATTCACCATTTCAATTAGGGTGTAGAACACCAGACACAACCAAAAAAGCAAATGCAGCGCTTATAATGCTATGCAGAAACAAAGAGCTTGAGAAAGTTTTGAAATCAATGTCATCGCTAGAAGAACATTTCAATCATTGGTTCAAATATCCTTGGGTGTTTTTAAATGAAGAAGAGTTTAGCCAAGAATTTAAAGATGAGGTACGCAAAGTTACCACAGGCGAAATTGAATTCGGATTGATAGATAAAAAAGATTGGGACTTTGATGTAGATCCAATAGAGTTTGAGGAAACGATTCAACAACAAAGTGATCGGAAAATATTGTATGCAAATCTACCGTCGTATCATAAAATGTGTAAGTTTTACTCAGGTAAATTTTATCAGCATCCACTAGTGAAAAAGTATGATTGGTATTGGAGAGTAGAGCCAGATGTTGAATTTTTCTGTGATTTGACATACGATCCATTCATTGAAATGGAAAAGAATAATAAAAAATATGGTTTCAATATCATCTTGCCTGAGTTGTACTATACAACTCCAAATTTATTCAGACATGTTAAAAAATATATAAAACTACAAAACATCAAGGTGAAAGATAGTTGGAAATTATTTACATTCAATTCAAAGTGGACAACTGATAGCAAATATGATAACATGCCTTCTAAATATGAAATACTTGAGGAAGTCCAGAATAGAATGTATATCAAGAAGTTTTTATCCATGAAGGAAAAAGATTTAAACAATCCAATACTGGATCTAATCTTTACAAAAGCGAAAGGTCTACCAACATTACACGAAGATAGAATCGAATTAGAAGACTTTAACTTGTGTCATTTTTGGTCAAACTTTGAAATTGCAAGAACAGATTTATTCTCATCAAAAGAATATCAAGATTTTTACAATTTTTTGGATTCAACAGGTGGATTCTGGAAAGAAAGATGGGGTGATGCCCCTGTACGATCTCTATACATTGGTATGGTTTTAAATTTATCAGAGCTACATTATTTTAGAGATATCGGGTATAGCCATGACATATTCATGCACTGTCCTAATAACTCCCCACAAAATCAATTACCCCTAGAGAAAATACAAGATAAACCAAAGCAGAATGGAGTCGGGTGTAGATGTAAATGTCCTAGAAAATGGAAAGAACCAGATATTGAATTATCAAAATGTATGAAATATTGGATCAAGTTCACAAAAGATAATTTCCATCAGCCCTCCATAATTGATACCAACCACTGGGAACAAAAATTATCTGAGAAAATCGATACTCATATTGCTAATGGAGGCCAATTCGGTGACAACTTAATAAACTAATTTAATAATTTAATAAACTAATTTTATAAATTTAATATACATAGAACTAAAAACATGAAACCGTAGACATTACAAAAAGATTAACCACCGAAACCATATAAGGTTCTTCCTTGTCTTTTCAATGCATAAACAACATCCAATGAAGTAACGGTTTTTCTTTTAGCGTGTTCAGTATAAGTAACAGCATCTCTGATAACGTTTTCTAAAAATTGTTTCAAAACAACTCTAACTTCTTCATAAATCAATGCTGAGATACGTTTGACACCACCTCTTCTTGCTAATCTTCTGATAGCTGGTTTAGTAATACCTTGAATGTTATCTCTCAAAACTTTTCTGTGACGTTTGGCACCACCTTTTCCTAAACCTTTTCCACCTTTTCCTCTACCTGACATTGTTAAATAATTATTTGATAAAGATTAAAAATAATATCAGGGGATACAATTCTTTATATAAGAAAATTAAATAAAATAATCAATTCAATATTATCATTTAGACACGTCCATCTATCTTGTGTTATACACGAATGAAGTTTGTAGTCTTTTATCAGTCGCAAAGGAAACTAGTACGCTTGCCAGTCGCGAAGTTGCCATGTTAATTTTTCTTTTCAGACATGGAAAAGTGAAGGTGTGCAAACGCTCAAAAAACGTGACTCCACAAAGCCTTAAGAATGATACACCATATCTGATGTGAGTTCAGAAATAGCACCGGCAAGTGATAGCCTTATTCACTTTAAGAGAAAGCAGACTAGATGCTGAAAATAAGTTTGTTTAATTAACCTTAGAGAAGGAAGTGGTAATTGCTTTGCGCTACCAGGACTCAGATTTTTGCAGACCAATCTTTTGTTGGTGGTAAAGGAAATGTATTTTGTTTACTTTGCTTCTTTAATTTTGCAACACAAAATGGCTGATACCAACTCAAACAAGCAAATTCATATATAATAAACTGATATTATCCATGAATTATTTCTACATCAATCATTATACATTATGGCTAGAACTAAACAAACAGCTAGAAAATCAACCGGTGGTAAAGCCCCAAGAAAACAATTGGCTTCTAAAGCAGCTAGAAAATCTGCCCCATCAACTGGAGGTGTCAAAAAACCACATAGATATAAGCCAGGTACAGTTGCGTTGAGAGAAATCAGAAGATTCCAAAAATCTACAGAATTGTTGATACGTAAATTGCCATTCCAAAGATTAGTCAGAGAAATTGCACAAGATTTCAAAACCGATTTGAGATTCCAATCATCGGCTATTGGTGCTTTACAAGAAGCTGTTGAAGCTTACTTGGTTGGTCTTTTCGAAGACACTAATTTGTGTGCTATTCATGCTAAAAGAGTTACAATTCAAAAGAAAGATATTCAATTAGCAAGAAGATTGCGTGGTGAAAGGGCTTAGGTTTAATTCTTTTTATGTATTTATTTAATATATCATGATTTTTAATGACAAAACAGTAGACTACTGAGCTCGCCAATTAGAGAAGCATTCATCGAATCATTCTAGAGGCAATCGAGCCAAGTTCAAAATAGGGCCCATGGATTGCCTTTCCTTTTTTAAAGTCGCGGAACTATCGCAGCGGCGGTAGGGCCGCAGTGACAAATCCCACTTCCTAGATTCAAATGGAATGCTGGCCTTGTATCGTTTCAAGCGACCATGGATGTTAGAACTGTGAACTGTGTCACAGAATTTCACAGTTTCAACTCCATTTGTGATCAATAAAACGACCCATATTCCTGGTAGAACCAAACCGGTGAAAACAGCATCAACGAATATATTTGTTTGCGACTGATATCCTGTGCTAGATCAAAGACAAAGAAGGCAGTCACATTTCTTGCCTTGATCTACTTGCAGGACCAGCATGAGCTTTGCTCATTTGACATACATTCTATACATCTACACCAACTTATTCTCAACATTTTTTTTAAAACCGCTACTAGTCGCGTACCAATAGATCTTGTTTATTTGATTTCTGAATAATCATAAAAGTAATGGCAAATTTGATTTTAAAGTGAAAAATTATATTCTTTAAGGTAAGGATGTCACTTAAACCATCTTTGTTTTTTATATGAAGGCCAACAGTGAAACAACCGCCAGTATTGCATTTAATTTTGTTTTAACTTGATTGGTACCAATATCATGCGATATCTTCTTGTTGTAGTGATCAAGTGTTTGAATTAAAATGGTTGCAAAAAAAATTAATTTTTTGAATTTTTAGTGCAAAAATTTTCTACACATCATTTTGTTATGCTGTCAGAGTTACACCGCGCTGTGATTCCACTGTGAAAATGAGGTCGACTTAAAATAGAATTTTTACGCCAAAAAATAATTAGCACTCGCCATAGCCAATTACAGTTTTCACGAGGGTCTAATTTAGCGTATGAGAGAAATCATTATATGTGATTGGTGAATGTTCAAAGGTTATAATCATCAACAGATTTAAACCAATATTAGAGTTCTAAACTCTAAGTATAACCTGTGGTAATATGTTTCAATAGCATTCAGAAACTGGCAACCAATTACAAGTCCTAGAAATGTCAATATTATAGCGTGAGCTTGTAATCCATGCTTTATAGATTGTTGGACTTAACTCATGAGTTACATTGGCAACATTATTTGAAATTCCTTTGGTTGTTCCTAACCATGCGCTTTAAATTTAATTTTCTGGGTGTTGTATTTTGGCTGTCAAACAGCAAGCTCAAATTTCTACATGTCCAACGAAACTTCAATTACTCAAACATTGAACGAACTAGGAGTATCGCCAATACCTTCGTTCTTACTAGGGTCTTCCTTAGTCTTTAAAGGGTTATTATCACCACCAAAATCTACTACAAAGATACCTAATGAAGGAACTTCAGGTTCATCATTCAAATTCAACCAGAAACTAGCAGTTGCAAAACCAACCAAAGCTTCGTGTTTTACATTTGGCGGTGCATCGTTGTTAGGCGCATGGATGCTCTACGATGGCGACCCATTGAATGCAGCTGGGTTCAGCATGGCATGGTCTGCATTATACTTATTGGCTAATGGTAAAGCATCAATAAAAAGTATTTTCCACGCTCGATTATCACCGGTCGCTTTGAGCGGATTGGCATTGTTCAACACGGGGTTATACGGTAGAGAGTTTTTTTGGAGCAAGAAAAGTCCATTCAATTAGATTTGTATATAGGTTAATCCCATTTCAACGGCAACAAGTCATTCTTTTCACAATGGGTTTTGATTTCTTTGTCGTCATACAATTCTATAAATTGTTGATCCATGGGCCTTTCCTTTGGCGATGCGAATTTTCTATACTCGTCAAAAATGATGGTTAGTGACCAGTTTTGTAATCGTCTTATTATTCCAATTAAACATCCTGTTCTGTGTTTACCTCTATTGCAATGGATCAATATTGGCTGGTTGGCTGGGTTTAGCACAATTTTTGCAGCCTCGGTGATCAACTCACTTGAAATCTTCACAAAGGGCTCTTTATTCCCTGACATACCTAATTGGAATAACTTTATATTGTTCTGATTGAGAAATTCAGTTTGTAAACTGGGGTAATCCTCTGGGATCAAGCATAGTATCGACTTCAACTTCAATTTCTTCAAGAATGTGAAGTTGTTGGGCTGTGGGAATGAACTTCGATAGATTTGACTCACCACCAACGAGAAGTTCTCTGGTGGAGTCAATGGTTGGTTCAAGTTTATTTGGTTTAGGTATTCTGTCTGTAGACTTTTCTGTAGATTGATATCTAGTTTATCATCTATATCCTCTTCGTACTTCTCCTCTTCCTCCGTCGTGGTGGTGTTATTGTTTGTTTCTAGTTTCAACTGTTCAATCTTGGATCGTAATGCCTTGTTATCGTTATATATATCGGGTGGTGTGTTGTAGTCGGGGGTTATCTTGGCTGAAGTGAAATCTTCATCCATTTGGAATGGATCGTCAGTTAAATCCGTCATAAATAATTCTATACTTGTACTATATCACAATGATCCATATCTTCTAAAATATCGAGTGTTGACTTGCAGTGCAATCGGGAGACGTGCGGAATGTCAATTTTTAGGATGCTTCTGTAAATATTTTTTAGATGCAAAATTAACCATGGTTGGCCAAGTGAAGAGAAAGCAGTATGGCGAGGATAGGAATGCGAAACGTGGTCGACAGGAGTTGAGAACGGTGACGAGAACCGCCGCGAGGAAGCCATATGTTGAAGAGAGAGTCGAAGAGTCAGATGAAGAGTCAGAAGAGAATGAAGAAGTAGAAGAGATGGAAGAGGACAATGATGGGAAAGCGTATTCGGCATTGTTAACCTTGTTGAAGTCCGACCACAAAGAGGAAAAGACCAATATAGATCAGACGGAAGAGGAAGAGAATGAAGAACTCGCAGGTGTAAATATGGAACGAGAAGAGGAAGCAGAAGAGGAGGAGGAAGTACTTGAAAGCGACGATGATGAGTCTGTGAACGGTTTGGCAACTGATCCTTTTGAAGTTCACTACAATCAACCTACTGAAGAGTACTTGAATGAACAGGAAAAATTAACACAAGATAGATGGAAAATAGTTGATAAAAAAGAATCCCAAGATCTAAATTTTATATCGATTTCACAATCACCACCCGGTGAGATGATACCATCTCCGTTGTCACATAAATCAAAATTGGACGACTACTGCATAAAAAAAAGAGTGTTAGATTCATTCACCGAACACAATTCATTGTCTAAACTTGACAATCTATTGCTCAATCCAATGATTAACTACCAAGATGTAAGCTATCAGTACAAATCATTCAAAAATAAATCATATAGAAAATTATACTCATTGCATGCGCTAAACCATATATATAAAACAAGAGATCGTATTATCAAAAATACAACCAAATTACATTCCAAAGATTCAGATATAGAATATAAAGATCAAGGTTTCACCAGACCAAAAGTGCTCATTTTATTGCCCACTAGAAATGCATGTCACGAAGTCGTTGAAGATTTAATCAAATATTCAGGTACCGATCAACAAGAGAATAAAAAAAAATTCACCTCGCAATTTTATACCAAAGATGTGTCAAAGTTGAACAGGCCGGAAGATTTCACTGATGCTTTCAAAGGTAATAATAATGATTTTTTTTGTATTGGGTTGAAATTTACTAGAAAATCTTTAAAATTATACTCATCATTCTATTCATCAGATATCATCATTGCATCTCCACTTGGTTTATCAATGATTTTAGAAAACCCTGATAAAAAGAAAAGACAATATGATTTTTTATCCTCAATTGAAGTCCTCGTGGTGGATAGATCGAATCAATTGGAAATGCAAAATTGGGATCATGTAAATACAGTATTGAAATATTTGAATAAAATCCCTAAAGATTTCCATGATGCAGATTTTAGTAGAATTAGAATGTGGTCTATCAACGATCAAGCAAAATTATTAAGACAAAACTTGGTATTTTGCGAATATTCAACTCCAAATATAAACAATTTGATTTCTTCAAAATCATTCAATTTGTCAGGAAGAATAAAGTTTAAACCAATAATTGATTCTGAATCAAGTATAATGAATTCAATCGGTTTAAAAATTAAACAGATTTACCAAAGATTCGATGCTTCATCTCCAATGAATGATCCTGAATCAAGGTTCAAGTTCTTTATAAACTCAATCATTCCAAACATTTACAAAAACACGTCATATGAAGATGGTATTATGATTTTCATTCCTTCATATTTCGATTACTTAAGAGTGAAGAATCATTTGAAAACTTCAACAAAATTGAATTTTGGTTCAATTGATGAATATAGCTCTCAGTCAAAATTATCAAGAACGAGACATGAATTTGCAACGGGTAAAATCAAAGTACTATTGTATACCGAGAGATTACATTATTTTAGAAGGTATGAACTTAATGGTGTTAAATCTTTGATCATGTATCAATTACCTCAAAATCCAATCTTTTATAAACAATTAATCAGATACATCGGCAGGCTGATTTTTAAAGAAGAGTGTGATATTAACTTGGCCCTTGTCAAAGTTTTATACTCCAAATGGGATGCTGTATGTCTTGAAAGAATTGTTGGTAACGAGCGAGCCCCAATCTTGTGTAACTCAACAAATGAATTATATGAATTTAAATAGTATATAATTATGAACTTAATGTATTAAAAGCCATTATAAAGCATCCTATAGCAACATATGGACTTAATCTTTCTCCAATTCTAGCAAACTTCCAAAACAAACTCAACACACCTGATTTACGGTTATCTAATATAGCTGGTGCCACCGAATGTACATATGTGCAGGTACATATCAATAATAGTATAACTTGTAGTAATGATTGAAAATTAAATAATGCAGACTATTTGGTTAGTATAGTTATATTATTCTGACCGAAGCTACTTACCATGAAGAATAGAGATGTTCGAAATCAATTTTTTCGTGCATAAAATCAAATATTTATCTATTTATCGCTTTACACATCATTCTATCTACTTTCTCCGGTACATCAAATTTCCCAGCTATAATCTCGTAGAATTGTAATTTACCAAGCTTAAGATTATCAAATTTAAATTGATCAAATTCATTTGAATTTTTGATCTTATAGGAGTCATACATTTTAGACCCGCCAAATGTTGATATTAAATCACACCAGTTCCAGCGCCCATTGATATCGTTGTAAGATCTGGTTGGACCTTTAATTTTTCGTTCAATCGTATATCCATCGTTGTTGATCAAATATATATGTGGCATGTTTGGAAGAAATTCTCGGTATCTGACATAGCTCGATAATTCTTGTACAGTCATTTGCGCGGCACCGTCACCTTGAACTAATACGATTCTTCTCTTGGACTTCAAATCATTGACGGCCATTGTTGCGCCAAAAGTCGCCGGCAATGCATAACCTATTGATCCATAGAAATTGGATGCAAGCAATTGAACATTCTTTGCAAATTTGATATCCGGTAACCCAAATGCAAATGACATAGTTTCTACAATGAATAAATCATCTTCTTTTAAATAAGTGTTGAAATGATCAATTAATTTATTTTGAGATACCCATTGTGAATCATTTTTTGAAGCTTTATGGAAAATTGAAGGTTGATATTGGTAGAATTTCTTAGGTTGCGCTTGTATCTTAATAGTGTTTAATTTATTACTTATTGAGGTTAACAAATCACCTAATGTGAATAATCTCTCGCCGTCTAATTGTTTTATATGATAATATGATTGATTGAATTTTATAAAATCAGGATGAACAATTATACAATTTTTGATATTTGAAAAATTCGAAGAATAGCCACCGGTATTCATTTCCATTTCGTAGTACCCTAAAGCCAATAAGAAATCTGATGATTCCAATTCTTTCACAACAATTTCATCAGACGACCCTTTACCGTTGTAGACACCCACGTAATTATCTCTTGTCTCATCAACATTTCTACCTGTATTGGTAGTAAATAATTTCACTTTATCTTGAGGTAACTTTTCAATAAACTCTGTCAACTCCTGTTGGAAACCAAACTTTGTAGCCAAACAATCAGACAAGATTGATGGGTTTTCACTTGTATACAACTTGTCTAAAATCATTTCAGTTACGTCATCCAAAAGTTTTTCAGACTGCAATGAATTTTTATACCTCGTATTGTTGCTAAATGGATTGGTAAACAAGATTCTTGAAGCTAGTTTTGTATTTGGCAAATCAAAGGGAATAAACAAATACCCAGGTCTCGATTCATTAATAATAGTTTTCAAAACGTGATCAATCTTAAACACATTTGCTTCCATATTATAATCTAATGTCTCTTGAACACAGGAGATATTTCGAACCATGTTTTTGTACACATCATGGTCTGGTGATTTCAAGACGTCTCGATTTGGAACCAAATGGTGAAGATTAATCACTTTGGACTTAGCTTCCTCTCTCTGTTTCATCGAGGTTATCCCAACTACATGTAACGCTGGAACATACTCAGCAAAAGAGCCTGCAACGCCATTAATAGCTGATAGTTCGCCAACGCCAAAAGTTGAGATAAAACACGATAACCCCCCAATTGCCTTTGCGTACCCGTCTGCAGCATATGCACCATTCAATTCATTGCAAGTGTTGATAAACTTGATATCTTTAGATGTGATGAGTGGAGAGTAGATGTGTTCTAACAAGTCAACGTTAAAATCGCCTGGTATACCAAATATCGATTTTAACTTTGGGTTTGATTCACTGATTCTATGGAAAAGGTATTCACCTAATGATATTTCGTTTTCTATTGCTGGTGTTATCAAAGAAGATGTTATATTTTCTTGAACCGGAGCCATGTTGATTTAATTATATCCAATACTGGTGTTGTCTATTTATATATTAAGCATTATAGACGAGAATTATTTGCAACACTTGAGTTAATGACACAAAAAGAAAACCATTCTGGCTACCAAAGGTTATCGGTGGGTGTTTATAAATTGTATGCAAAATATAAAGTTGAATCGGCGGTTACTTGCGGTGGATAATGTCATTAACTTTTAGATATAGCTAAAAGGTTTAACACTGCATATTTACGGGGAAGGTCAATGATACTATTTTGAATCTGGTCCAATGTTATATTCTCTCCACCATCAAAGATACCCATTCGTGAAGTTGAAGTACCACATTCTTTCTATACGCAGTGCCTGCTAAGTAAATTTGTGTGCGTTGAATCAACTGCACTTTCCTAAAATTAGTGAAAATGCCAATTAAGCAAGAAAGTGATTTCTCGTGATATTATTCACAAATTACTTTAATTTACATATAATCAGATGTAAACATTTATTGAAATTTGAAAATTATACTTACTCGGTTCTTGAATTAAATTTTAGTTCAAAACTTAGAACTCAATAAGTGTCAGAATGCAGATTTTTTACTTTGAATTCAGAATTGTAAAAGAATAATTTGCTCTATTTTTTTATATTAAATGTTGTAATTAAGTCTATTCTATCATCAATTATCATCACTAGCGTCTATTTCGAGTGTTTAGAATCTATTTTTGAATCTATTTTTGAATCTATTTTTGAATCTATTTTTGAATCTATTTTTGAATCTATTTTTGAATCTATTTTTGAATCTATTTTTGAATCTATTTTTTCAATTTCAACTACTGGCTTTTCAAAGTCTCCATTTTTCGAATTGTATAGTATGATTCCATTTTCTTTTGCATTTGCTCTTTCGTCCCTTTTGTAAAACCACAACACAACGAATGTCCACAAAGATAATGCAAACCCACTTGAAGCAGTAAAGGAAAACCCTTTCAAGAATCTTGGAGCCTCAACTGTTTTCCAAACCAACACTGCAATCCATGCAGTTGATTGTTGAGCTAGAATATTCATCGACACCAAGATGATTTGTCTCTTTCTCAAATCTTTTCTACATATAGTAGATTGCCACGCATAGCATACTGGAGCCGCTGCCCAACCCCAATATTGTAAAATAAATGCAAACAATTTGGCACCTTCTGGAATATGCCAAACTGCTAATAGCACATTACCCAAAACGTTAAACACTTGACTGAACAAGATTGCTCCCAAGTTTGATTTCCCAAGGTCTGCAATCAAACATGTCAAAGTCAACCAAACTAAGCCTAACCCAGGAGTCAAGGCTGTCATATCTTGTAACTTTCCTGCATTGTATTTCGGTGTATGATTGTCTGATTTTGTCAAAGATTTTAACCATAAAGCATAGGCACCAGAGGTACCGCTCGAATTGTTCCATAAAAAGATATTCCATAATGATAAAACGTAAAAATGCCACGTACTGAAAATGTCTTTCCATATTTTGATGTCAAAGAAATATTTTACAACGTTTTCTCTTGGTTTTGCATCTTTTTGATCCTTTTGCATCCTTTTTCTAGCCAATCTAATATCATCATCACTTAAAAATATACTATAACAATCTTCGGGTGTACCTGGAATCATATAAAACCCAATGATACCAACTACAACTGAAATTATCCCATCGATTATAAAAATCCATTGCCATGCTTCATACCCTCCAACATCTTTCATACCTCTTTCAATTGCTCCTGAGAGTAAACCTGAGGTTAATATCCCGAGATATTGACCGAAATAATAGAATCCAGCACGTCTTGCAACTTCACCCGTTGAACCTTTAAACCAGGATGCAAATAATGCATGGTAAGCGATGTAAGAAGGTGCTTCAAAAGCACCAATGAAAAATCTCATTGCTTTCAAACCGGCAACATTCTTAGATTGAGATAAACAGATTGTTAAAATTGACCAGCATAGATCTAATGTAGGTAACACATAATTCAAAGGTAATGCGTACAAGACATACATGAAGGGAATTTGAAAAATAATGTTACCAACCGAGAACATGACTCCGGTATTTACAAAATCATTACCTTTCATTCCTATGCTTTCTTTCATACCACCGATATAAGCGTTTGTTAAATTCGTTTGATCTAAATATTTCACCCAATATGCCATTAATGAATAACAAGTTAATATCAAGTCAATTTTCAATATTAATTTCTTCTCTTCGGGGGTATCATCATCGTGAAACCATTTATACCATTTCCTTTTGCTTTTGGTAGATGTTGTGATTCTATATTCGTATTCATCAAAGAAGTTCCACCATGGACGATTAGCCTCATCTCTATATTCTAAAGTATTCGTTGCTTTTATTTCTATTTCTTCGACATTTTTGGAATCTAACGATTTTGAAACACTATTTGATTCAGAATCAGATTGAGGATCCGTTTTGATTTTTATTGTATGCTCTTGTGAATCTCCGATAAAGTTTCCATGTTCATCTTCATCAACAATACGTCTTACGGGGATGAACCCCCATTTCAATCTTTGAAAAGGTTTAATTACACCACTCATGATTATAAAATGATGACAATAAAAGAATTCTAATTTATTTATAATAATTTGAGATGATTATCAAAGATTGTGATTTTCACTGTGGCTTTATCAAGAATAAATTTAGGTAAGATGAAACCTCGTAAATTAAACTATAAGGAATGAAAACGGTATTAGAATCGCCAAAGATTCTTTATTTACCGGTTGAGTACCACCACAGTGAGTCAAAAGTGATCTTTTGTGACATGTTGGTTAATTAGTTGGATTATTGATGCATATATTTTATGCTGCAATATCACGTGGATAAAATTATCAACTGGCTACATATGCACACTGTTGAGTTTAACAACCTGTGCATATGAATAAGATCTCTCGTATAATCATGCTGCCACTATTCAACAATGAATAATTCTGTTATTCTTATCAGATCGGTAGAATGGTTGGTAGTTGCAAAAGATAATAATATATACGGTGAATTTTCTTGGTACTTCACCAGCCACAATAAAGTAAGTCAAATATCATCACCATTTGAGCAGTAATAGAATAAAAGCGGATTTATTGAACCCTCTGAATCATCTTTCATGTAGGAATCCATCAAATTGACCATGTATTAAATTGATCAATATGAAATATCAATTAATTTAACTTCATACTGTATTTATCATGGGTTGATATTTCTGAATGCTACAACATTAATTGTTGAAATATTTATTATAAATTTTCTCTAATTTTGTCAAAAAATATCAAATTGCAGATAAAAGGGTTACAATACTCCGCAAGGTACTTTTGGAAATATTGGTCCGGGCCGGAATGTTCAGAGGATTTTTAATTATAGACAACAAAGTGAGATGTGATTAACAAGGTAACATCAAAACTGTACTATGATTTAACATGATTAGATTGTTAAGATGAGAGCAATCATTATGTCAATGAAGGAGGGTGTTAGTGTGAACCCTATGGCAAGAAAGTGTGCATACTACAAAAATGAGAAATGCAAATTTAGCGTTGTTGTTCCATATCCCTTTGAATTTTTTGCTCCTTAAAGAAATGTGAGACATTGTTACTGGCTTAGATGTGTCAAAAATTCACTTGAGACAATTATGTAACACGGTGATTACAGACAACAACCATATTGGGTTTTCACATCAAATACAACCTAGTGTGAAATTTCATGAGCTATGCAAAATGTGAACCCATAGCTTTAGTCAATTATTGTAGAATATATGAGATCATGGGCTTTAACTATTTTCCATGTTTAAAGCCGACTTCGTATAATAATCGAGGTGCCGATTTGGCTGTAAAAAAAGTAAGGTCGTGCAAAATATACGCTTCTAGACCCAGGATCGTTTAAAAATTTAGGTGCGAGAGATAAAAATAGACGTTGCTGCTATGATCACCTAGAAGTTGTAATCATTCTCACACTACCTTGTTACACTATTAGTCAGGTATACGTATTTAATTTGACAGGATGTAAAACAATAGTAACCATTTGTTATATTTGGACTAGTGGCTTTTTATCTAAAATATTTCCATCTACCACATTCATTCTCATCTCTTTCATCCCAACAACCAACCTCCATTTAATGATATCTTGTCTTTGGCCTCGATAATGAAATTTTTAGCACAGATACGAATACACTTGAGAAAAGATCCACATCATATTGAAAATGAAGCGAAATTAAAACAACCAGAACATAAGAAGCTGAAACGTAATTTATCTGTTACGTTTCCTGACGGTACATCATCTGAATTCTATGGATTACCAGCAATAAATAGTGTTGAAGATATTGACAACCTACAAAGATTCGAAGTTATACGATATTTAGAAGGTTTCAACATATTGTATGATTATGAAGAACAAGATATAGATTTGAAGCAGTTACTTAAAACATCATTTCAATTCAATAAAGGTAAATTGCAAAGTATTAATTAACAGTAATAAATGATTTATGAGATTTAATGTCAATGTCGCGTAAATACATTTCGTGACATCAATTTTTAGAGTTTTTTTAATTTTTTTTTTTTTTTCTAAATTAATCAAAACAAGCACATCCTTTATCTTGACAACGCATAATCTTGAAGTTAGTTACAAAACAAACTATCATCATCACAACTAAAAGTCACTGGAATCAATATTCAATTAATTTTTCAACATATTCTTATTTTTATGTCCACATTTCATTTGGGTTGATTCACATGGGTATAAAGTAAATGTATCTGGTTATCAAGTATAGGTTAGTTCGATTTATTCGAGCTTTGTTCTCGTCACTTTATCTCACATTAATAATCTTAACAATTCCTTTAGCATTCGATGTTGGAGGTGTCAATTGTGGTTTAGCATTTAGCTTAACTACCTTAGTTACATATTTCATTTTAACAACTATTCGAATTTTATTTCGGAAAACCAAATATTTCAAATGGGTTTCATTTATATACTACTGTCAACATTTTTTTATCCCAAGTTTATTAACTTATTTTTTGAGTTATTACGGTGGAGGTCATAACCGTAAAGAAGATAATCTAGTGTTGAATTTATGGAAGTTTGTATTGATCAACTCAACCCCGATTTTCACTATTTTGGAAGGGTTTTGCTCTTTATTATTGATCCAAGCTATTGGACAAACAATTAGCTGGTTAACTATATACAAGAGTGATTCATGGTTGATAATTTCTTTGATTGGAAGTGGGCTGGTCATAACGGGAGCATTTTATTTTTTATACAGAATTTATGTATTCCCATTCACAATTGATATGTTGAGTGCATCATTACTCGGCTCGTTGTTGACGATGACAATTGGTTTAAGTTTATTTGGAATTGTTAGTGGGAAAGGTTCAATTATCGAATCGTCATTATTATTTGCATACATTGTTAGATGTATTTATGAAACATTTCCTATATTGTCAGAAGGTGCGAGTCAAGCTTTAGCCAATCTATTAACTTTAACCACAACCAATCTTCGTAAAGAGATTCCTAAAATCCCACCTTCGATCTTAAATCCCATTAGTGAAGTTGTACCATTTTTAACATCAACCCTACCACAAAGTTTCAAAGGTGTTTGGGAATTCTTATTAATGGCAATTCAAAATTTAACCCTACCCTTGTTATTGAACCTCGCTTACAGAATTGGTGTATTCTACGCTGCAACGAAAATCATCCCATCTTTATACCAATCAGTGTCATATATCAACAACACCCCACCAAAGACACCGTTGATAAGGTCAAGACAACCATCAAGTACCTCGATCAGTACGGTCAAGGATCAAGATCAAGATCAAATCCCGAGTCGAAACCAAATAATCTCAAAATCTTTCAGGTTGAAACCACCCACCCATCACCAACCGCCATCAGCGTTCATACGGCTCATATACGCATACTCTCCATGTTTGATCATCGCGGTGTATACCCATTTGATGTTGTCGTACACGGGGGAGTTGGGGACCGAGTTGAAGATATGGCCCTTGTGGGGCGAATCCAACCTAGTGTTGATTGTCCATCCGTGGAAATTCTGGAACTGGATCAACATGGTAACTACGTTGATATTGTACACCGCGGAATTACTGGGTAACGACTCATCCTCCAATGGAGGCAACAGCTTAACGAGTCATTGGAAAATAGAAGACTAGAAAAGTGTCAGTTATATCTTGTTTCAGGTTCCACTATTTACATACTAATTTAATTAATTTATTCAGAATTTTTGCAACTCTCTTCATCTTCAATAAACCTGTCATCTTTCCAGACAGTGAATATCAAAGTTAAATTCAGAGCTTGACTCTATGTTTGCTTGATGTTTCATCATATAAAATAATTAAATGTCGAAATAAATATTGAATTACTTCACCTAAAGTAAACTCAAACAAGATAAAATATAAAACCTGGCATATTCGACTATGCATGTAGAACTAGATTCTCAGGCTTGGAAAAAAAAGATGCATGTCCATGATTCAAGAATAAGCTCCATTGAGTTAATCAAAAAATTTGATCATTTGTTATAACTATCATTTAGGACGAGTTCTGCCCCATTGTCGAAGACTATACTCCCAAGGGAATATAAATACATCTAACCTGAGAATGAAAAAACTCAATTAGGATTTAAAACATGATTCAAAGATCCTGGTCCTATTGGTTAATTCCACTTGTAACCCACGATTATCATAAGTTAACATTGAATAGTATTCAGCGAAAAACCCAACTTTACCAAAGTATCAGAGCTTTCGAAGAAAGACAAGATTCAAAATAAATTAATACTGGTTGATAAAGTGTAAAGTTAATTGTATCATACAATCCAATTGAAAACAAGATTAATGTAGGATTCATGGATTAAATCAACAAAGTAGAAAATTTGAATTCATGTCAATAGATTTGATGATAATCTATTACGTTTCCACAGTAATGACAGGAGACTTTCCCCAAAGCAAATTCATGACAACTTAATATCTTTTTGAAAGCTTCGATAACAAATCTTTGATCATGGACATTGAAAGAGGAAAAAAAGAAGAAAAGAAAAAATTTTATTTCAAAATCTGAAGCATTTCAAAAGTAGTGTACTCAACTTAAAATCCATTCAATCCAAGAGTCAGGTAATAATCTAGATACTATATCGTAACTTCTTGCTCCTTTACCACAATATACAACTGATGGGTTATTGACATACTTCCTATTGTAAATCAAATCGAATAATAAATGATATAATTCTCTTAAATTTGTCCCTTTGCCAC
The DNA here is from genome assembly GCA_030565145.1 of Insectozyma parachauliodis. Taxonomy (NCBI): domain Eukaryota; kingdom Fungi; phylum Ascomycota; class Pichiomycetes; order Serinales; family Debaryomycetaceae; genus Insectozyma; species Insectozyma parachauliodis. The sequence goes on along the minus strand of JAJMBB010000001.1, from coordinate 223,346 downwards.
CACTAGCTTGAATTGGATTGGACTTATACTGAGATTGAGCAAAACTTTCCAGATATAAACTTTTTATTTCATTTGACCAGCTTCTAACTTCCAGGTTTATGATACTTTCAATTTTAGAGTTTGAAGATTTATTTTGATTATTCAGAATATTCAAATTACCCAATTTGATTTGAGTAACTTGAACTTCATGAGATCTTAATTCCCTTTTTAGTATGGTAAACAAATTTGACAAATTATTGTGGAAAATTGTTTCAGGTCCATTATAAGGTACTTTCAAACTACTTATAATATTAGGTTTTATCAATATAAATTTCGAATTCTGATTTCGAGCTAATTGAATCAACCCACAGCTTAAAATTTTGAATATTTGTAAGTTTTTATCACTTATTTTTATCCAACTTGATATACTAATGTTTTCAATTGGTCCAATTGGGAAATAAAAATTCGGGGCAAATAAAACTGATTTCAAATTTAAGTAATGTTCACTATTATCGAATAATTTAATTGGAGTTTTAAAAATTTGCTGAAAACTAATTAAATTATCTTCCATTGAATTAGATTCAAATAAATTTAAATAATTTAAGTCTTTTGTGATTGGGTTTGATTCAATATATTTATGATCGATGGTATCGAATAATGTGAGGTATACTATAAACCCACGTTTCTCGAAATCCAAAGCAATTAGCCTAGTCAATGGTTCAGTAGGTGAGCCAATTATTAAGATAACATCTGTTCTTCCACCGTTACTCAATTTGGGTACTCTTCTTTTATACTCCATAGGAGTCATATGTTGCTTATACATGTAAATTGCTGACACGCCTATACCAATAGACAATACCGAGGTGTACTTAAACTTGCTATTCATTAAATGGGAGGATATCTTATCTATTATCGTCGTTGATGATTTCGGTGGTGGTGGTGGCGACTGGTTGAACCCTAATTTTGATGTTTGATCATTGGTGAATTCCACAACTTGATTATAATAATCCGAGTTGAGAATCTTATCAGATGTATCAGTTATGAACTCATTGGTTTGAGCGTATATGTTTTTGATAAATTGGTATGAAGCTTGAACTGGTTCTGCAACCATTATGAATATGATAATAATTTTTTTCTATTGATTTTGGTTACGCATGATAACCATGAATTAGACAAAAAAGGTGTACAAAATCTACCATTGTTATTTGGGACTTTCAAACTTGGCAATTGATTTGTTGTTCAATCAGTTGCGTCTTATCAGAGGTGAATCATTGAGTAAATCAAAACTAATCATCCCATGGCTTTAGTTATTCAAGTGATAAATAACCCGAAGGTGAATCTTGAAACCATATTAGAATTAAACGCCTAACAAAAAACCCCGGCTTATAAAATGTGGTTTACCGCGTTGTAAAAGTGATCTTATAATCATATAACCAGTGATTATTACTAAACTTTTATCATTCCTTCATTTGATCTACGCTGTTGACACGAAACAATTATATATTAAACTATCAAAGAATAGATTTGGACTCGGTTTTCAACAATGTGACTTCTTTGGCAATTATATTATCGCCAAAGACATTGTCATCATCTTTCAACAAATTTTCAATATCTTTAGGCAAGCTTGCATTTAAACCGGATTTGTTTTGCATTTGCTCAATGTTTTTCTCCAAGATCAAACTACAATCATCTTTCAACGTGATTGGTGAGGTTTGCTCTGAGCTATTGGTATTAAATTTCGAGGTGACTCCAAATGAATTCAATGTATCTTGCTGAGACTTATTACTTGATGACCTGCTTATAAATGATATACTTGGAGCCTGTTTGATATACTTTGTACTGTTCTCAGTTTGGGACCATAATGAAGTCAATGGCAATGACAAGATTATCAACAAAACTGCTACATTGACATAAATTGAATTCTCATTATGAGCATTTGCGTAATGAACAATTAATAAAATTGAGGGGATTATGAATGTTTGGGTAAACATGATTAATAATATATGGAATGAATCAAATTGTTTTAATCCAAGGTACCTTCTTGTTCTAATTGCAATGATCAATTTAAATATCAATAGTAATGACATTATATTGATGTTTGCCGAGAACAAGATGAATTGCAAATCATTTAAAGCACCAATTACAACCGTTGACTCAACGTGATTTTTAGTATTTTCAAACCTGATATGTTGCATTATAATTGAATATAATTGAAATCCACACGATGTTAAAGCTAATAAAACACTCAACCCGGTAGCCAAGTAACCCCATTTTTTCAAATTGGGGGTATTGAACATGATATAAACCTGAATTGATAAACTCAATTGAATTAGAAAATATAAAATGAACATAAACCAGTTGGCAGCTTCTGTATTTGCAAATGATTCCATGTTGTACAATCCGGTAAAACTAAAACTTATTGAAGCTAAATTACTCAACAAGTAATTAATATAACAGCTTGCTCTGAAAACATTGATCAAACAGATCAATATATTGATATGATACAACCACGATTTTTTCAACTTGTAGAAGTTATTTTTGAGTATACCTAACAATATGATGAATAGTAATGAACAAGCACCGATGGATACACCCATAATTACAGCAGTTGATATTTGACTATCATGGTATGAATCAAACTCACCAAATGGAAGTGAGATTGTTTCATTTACCCCTGGGATCGTATAATTAACAATCACATTTCCTGAAGAATAGACGTTGGACATAGCAATAGCAATAGCGTTGGAATTATGAAATTTGATTTTGCTTTTATACATCTCAAGTATGTTTGATACCACTTGTACATTGATTGTTTGTGGATGTATGATTGAGGTACAAAAGAATTAATATGGTTGAAAATTGCCTGAATCGGATTTGACAATGGCTGCAAAATGAAGAAAAAAAAAATTAATAAACGATAAAAAATAATCTGCCCTGAGTCAATTACGGCTGATGAATAAATGAGGATAAATAATATCAAACTGTGAATTTGAAAGCATCATTATTATTTATAACAAAGTGATGTTTGAAACATCGTAGAAACATGTTGAGACTAAGTCATTAACGCTGTTGTAAAGTAAGACTAAAATTTGTACTGGGAGATCAATGATGCGTGTTAAAAAATTAATCTATCCTGAAACACAAAGTGACCTTAATTTGGAGTCAATTTATTATGCAAGAATAGAGTTAATCGCGCATTTGCTAGTTATTAATATTTCAAGGTGTTTTGAAACGTTTCATTAACAAGACTATCTACTTTACGAATACATTTTATTGCAAAATAGGCGTATAGTAATAATAATGGTAATAAGTTATGGCGAAAAATAAACGAGGATCTTCTTGGCTACAAAAATTTAGAAACTCTAGTATTTATGTATACTCGAACGAAAAATTTTAAATTTAGTAAGTTTTACGTACAATTACTCAAATACGCTTAAATGCTACAAATTAAGAATAAATTTGTAGCTTTATTTCGATTGTAATTGAAAATTTAAAAAAGTAGAGCCAAATTTGGTTAAACTATGTCCATGCTGGGTTCAAAGAAGAAAAATTACATGTCAATTTTAAATCTTAATGTATTTATTACGCATAAATTTCATGGCAAAGTTACAGCTTAAATAAACCTACTGTTTTGATAAACATATTAAGATACAGTCTTAATTGGAACAACATATAAGCGTTTAATGGTGTTAGATAGACTAGTTTACCCGGCGTGTATCGAAATATGAGTATTTTTTTTAAAAAATGGATCTGTATCAATTCAGTGTTATGATCAACAATTTAACATAAAAATATAGTACTACCTCAGTGATAAACCTTATGGAAGAATGCAATTGAGAATGGCTTTAGAAAAGTTTTGCATGGTACGAGAAAAAGGTTCAAGTTTATTTTCCATTCAAGTGGTCATAGTATGAATGCGGCCAGCTAAGGCGATGGAGCAGCGCTAGCATTTGAAATCATGTAATTCTTGATCCAGCCTTATTTTCTGAGTAGTGTATCGCTTTTGAAGATCATTAATTTACTACATCTTAAGTAACAAAATTTTAAAAAATTCTTGAATTTATCGCTTTATCTTTACACCTTGTATTTCGAAAGTGTCAAAGGCAAATCGAAAGATACCAAGGTTTATCTCTATCGATATTAAATCTTAATGATTAGAAAAAAGATTATAATTTATAGTGTGAGGTCAACAATAGCATGATTAATTTATATTGAAATTCTGCGAAGGTGGTTATGGAAAATTAAGTTTAGACAATTTTAGTGCTACTTGTTGTTTAATTTATTGTTTCATTATCAGTACATTATTATTTGGTTGATAATTTAATTTTTATTGAAATTTTGCTGATACCGTTGATAAGCCACAGTCACCAGTTGTATCAAGATTAAGATACTTTGCCGCATTACATCAATAAGGTGTACAAATATATATTTTAGATGAGAGAAAAATTTGATGTATAACGATAAACCGTCAAAAGAAACAATATCAGAAGCAACCGTTATAGTTAACTACAGTTTTAAATTTCTGTGACAAAAACAAACAGCAACTGGTATGTATGATTGTTTCTATAGTTCACCACTAAGAGCATGAGCCTACAATGGTGGTGGCGCTCATACAATCAAGGTTAAACTTCATTTCGATTGTTTCCGGTTAATTCTACCCGTGACAGTAATCTATAGATAACACAGTGATTTAACAATACGGGTAATTTAATAGCCTGACGTGTAAAATACTATAATAAGACGGCAAACCCACTAAAATTTAGTAACCTAGCAGCTTAATTCTACAAACCACAAGCAAACATGAAAGCCGTTAGGTTGAATGTTTTTGTTTTAGTTGATTGGATTTGACTTTGTTTTCCGTGTTTTACTAAACTAGGAGATGAGAGATGTAAAAAATTCAAAACCAGCTAAAGTTTAATTTTGTATGTGGATTTGGGGCTTCCAAAGGGGAACCTATTGTCAATATCGAATCTACATTTGATATTCATCTCGTCATGAACAAGTTTGTATGTCTGTGATGAGGTGATCAAGAAATTCAATCTCAAAGTCAAATTGACTCTGGTGATTATTTGAATTTGTGGTTTAGATTTATGGGGTGATACTCCATTTGTATTTAAAGCCGAAGACTCGAGTTTTTCACAACTCCGAGCAAAAATTGTGTGATTTTTCGGGGCAATTAATTCAACACACATGAGATAACAGTGGCAGGAACACAAAAATGTGGTAGAAATAAGTTCTCGGCATCACAAACAACTGATGATGATGATTTATAGTATAAACACAAGATCTCAACTTTTAATCGAAAATTAACATCAAGAAAACTATGATGACGCTATACGAGAGAGGATTTTCAATTGATAAATAATAAACTGGATGAATTAAAAAATAACAACGATAAACAAACCGTAAACAAATGAAATTGTTGTTTTGCTGGAGATATTAATACAGTTTTAGAGAGTTGTACGGTTGTTAACTACGACATGTAACGGTGACAGTTTGAATTGGACCTATTAAATTTGCACGTATAATTGTAAAAGATGATTGTGGAGAATCTATAATCACACATAACTTTATATTATACAATGTTTACGTTTTTACCTGAGTGTTTATTAATTTGAACAAAGAAATTATAAGAGAATTATAAATTTAAATTTGTAGTTCAAAGCCAAAACTGTAATAATATCAATAATCTTGCAGTGAGGGCTTGTAATAATGTTTGTATCATACTTGTATCATACTTAAGGTGACAATTTATTAAATACATTGGAGTTGAATGTAAGTTGTAATCTACACAATTATGTACAAACAAGTAAAGTGCAGTGGACACCAGTAGAGAAGTTTATCAACATAATTATACTCAAATATTAAAAAAGAAACAAATCCTACACACAATCAAACCGTTAAACTGTATATAAACGATTGTTATTATTATTATGTAATACCTCAGAAAGCTTTAAGAGGGTCGTGTGGATGTCGGAGTCCATCTGTGTAGATTTGCACTATATTAGATTGTTCTTGTTCCTCTTATCATGCACATTCCCTTTGAAAGGGTACGATATTTGGTAAAGAGGTACTATATAAGTATAGTCGAATGTTAAATGCTGTTTGTTACACCATTTCAGTCAGATCAACTAAATAAACGTTTTTAATGTTTACTTCTTGTAAAAACCACTATCTAATGTAACATAATAAATATTTTGCAAAAACCTACATGGTTGATGTTGCAATATACAACTCCAGGTAGTGTACTGTAGTATAACTATACATGCATAATGACTTATTAGATAATTATCTTACACAAAACCAATATTTTTTTTAATGTTTTTATTTTTTTTAATTTAGTAGAGTTTAGTAGTTAATAGTTTATACACAGTTCTTCTATATCTATTATCATTCTCATTTATAAATGTGATTACAATTCCATCATCTTTTTAACATTTTTACATTTACACATTTTTCCATCTCTTTATAGATTCAACATCACTTACAGGTAGTTTTAGTAGTACCCCCTATTCATGTCAGCAGTGTCTATAACTCCACCCTCACCCACACCCCAACCTCCACAACTCACCATCGAAACAAGATCAACAATTGATGGAGATACATTCCCATCACCCACCACTCCATCTTTAGATGATATTTTGGATCATAATAACATCAATGATTCAGATCATGAGCTGAATTTCTACAACTTCAATCAATATTTAATCTCAATACATTGTCAGGAAAATTTACAATTCATAATTAGCTTGATCTCGTATCTCAAATTGAATTTACCAAACTTGTCTCAGTGGCAGAATTTCTACCTCAAATATTTATCTAAAGATTCAGATTCTGAAATCAATCTACCAAGTTTGTATAAAAATCAATTAAAATTCAATGTCTTACCAGATTCTTCATTGTTGATCAAATGCAAAAAATATATCTACGATGAAATATTACTTAACTTGTATAATGAATTCACCAAGAAAGTTAAGAATGATCAACAGCGGAAGAAACATGTTAGAAGACATTCAGAATTGAGTCCAAGAAGACGTTCGCTGAGTAATAAATTTAACAATTTAAATAACCATTCCTATACTTTACTGTACAATCAGAAACAGTTATCTCAATCTAATAATGACTTTATAGATGATTTGTGTCCTAAGAATCCATTGTCAACTCCTCCATTATCCCCACCACCACCACCACGGGCATCAATCCCACACCAGCCATCTATCAAACATATAGGCTATGATTACTACACAATACCTAGCTCATCCTCTTCAAACTCATCCTCAAATTCAATAATAGATACTTTGGACTCAACTTCCCCATCAACAACAAGAAATAATTCTACTAGCTCAAATTCAAGAGGGTCATCAATCAGCTCAATCATGGACTCATCTTTTAGTTATTTGAATAAAATGAAAAAATTAAAGTTTAGAAGATTCAGCCAGGAACAATAATATTGAGTTATTAACTTTTCACCAAGGCTTATGAAACGAATGTTACGATAATGATTATGAAATTAATGTTAAACCTGATATATGGATGGTGTATATGCTCCAAGTGTATAAACTCAAATTTATAGATTGGCGTATATTTTTTGATTCTTTTTTCCAAGATTTACAGTTCTGTGGATGTTGTTTTCTATTGGTTTTGAAACGTTTGTAATCTCCGCATTTCAAAATGTTCCGATGCCAATTTTAAATTCGGGTTTATTTTTTCACATTTTGCAAAAGGTATATTTCTATAATTAGTATATTGAATGGTGATGCCGATAAAATTTCATCTTGATGCTTGAGAATACTCCACTCTATTGTTACCTCCTATTATTCTCAAAATACAAATGTCAACTAACTTAAACTTCCAAATCTTACTCTAGGTCAATGTTGAAAGTATCTATTTGAGTCTCAATAAAATATTCAGGATAGTTGAATTGATTGATAAAACTTATCTAAACACTTTATCTAATAATTTATTACAAATATTAAATAAACTATATCTTGATTACTTGAGTTCAAACTTGCAAGAATTCCTTCACTTTCAAAGTTGAAGATTTCATATATTTTGTACCCTTGATGTAGAAAACCAAATAAACAGTTTAAATAAATTAAAAATGATGGAGTTTTATTGTACTTTTTAGCATCTTATCAAACAGTTTCATGTACTAATGTCTTGAAGGGTAAGTTCTACAAGAATTACGTTTCAATAAAATACCATCCTCTTAATTTTATCAATTTTGCACAACTCCATACCGATAAAATATCAGTTTTGTCGACATAATCAAAATATAGAAAAAAAATTCTGCACAGGAATTAAAATTTGAATTGCAATCAATATTGAGTGCGGTATTCTACATTAACTTACATTTGAGAGAATTAAGATTAAAAAATACATCAGTTTTTTCACTTCACGTATTACCTCAGTGTGTTAATTCTGTAATCAATTATTTCTGATTTTATTGAAAGCTTGGAAATAAATTTTGTCACCTAAGCGTTGTATTTGAAGAAGTCAAATAGCTTTTGCTGGATTTTGAAAAGAGAAAATCTCAAAAATCTAACTCTTTAAAATTGGAAATGGATTTGATTTAAAAAATACTAAAGGCAATAGTTTGCAAAATCTTGTGACCGCTGATATTGTTTTTAGTTTACTAATTGACTGGAGTTTAACATTTCTCATGAAGGATGTTATTAAAGTTGAAGTTTTCATAACTAAAATGCTATGCTTTATTGATTTCAAATTTGTAAGAGAATCAGCTTGAAGGAATACTGGAACAGAAAATAAGTTTAAAGGAAGTCTAGTTCCACAAAAAGTTATAAACTAACAGGAAAATTATGAATCTAGAAAATTAACGCAATTGTTCAATTGACTACTTTTAATTAAACATTCAATGCTTCAATTTTATTGCATGTTTACATCTTAAATGTGTGTGTATTTTATATGATTCTTCGACAATCAACGTGCAATCATTGTTACCAACTCATAAGGAAACATGATCAAACTCGAACAAAGCTTTTGATTATGTTTATAGAGATTCTTTAAGTATACTTAGGGGGAGAAGATTCAAAAAACTCAAATGTTTATAATAGATCGAGGTAAAAAAAATTGTCAACTTAATATGCTGCACTTTATTTTGGGTGCAAAATTCCAATCAATGTTTTTTTTTTCTTTCTGTGCAGGTTTCTTTTCCAACAAGCAACCAAATTGCATCAACAAGACAAATATCTTATGAGGTGTTGAGCTATGTCATTCTAATAGCTTTAATTCTAATTACTTCGTTTCTAATTAATTAAATGCTTAAATAATATACTAGCGCTGAGTTCCGTTTTTTCAAATCCTACACAATATGTATAAACAAAATCTAGATTCATGTGAATTATACCCTAATATTGATTATATTTACAAGAATATTCTATACGCAATTTTAAATTCATTACCACTTATAATAGTTTGTTTTCATTATCTTTCATTTGAACGGTTCATTGGCTTAGTATTATTTTGAAATTTACATAAGCCTTGTAACAGACAAAACTTGATATCATTTTTAATTTGTTGTAACTCGTAATTCTTTTGAATCTTTGTAAATTACCCCTCAAGGTTGTAAGCTTACCTCCTAAGATATTTGTAAGTTGAAATTGTTGGAAAAAATAATCTGCATGCCTAAGTAAGGGGAGCCCCATCATGTAATTTTTTTTAATGTCGACCAGACTTTGATTGAAATTAATTATGTTGTAATTGTTGATAACTAATCAGTCTTGACCTTATAGATGAACTTGGTTTAATATTGCTGATAGAGTTATGGTGGCAGTTTTACCGCTTCAAATGATAGGAAAGTTGATGTTGGATTCTAATCTTTAAGATTGAATGTTCTTATAAATTTAAGTTTTATTTATGTTGGGCTGGCTAACATCAAAACTCATCCTCAAATTCTATTCTAATGTTTTGCTCGATCATATGAGGCATTACTCAGGATCTGATATAAAATGAAAATGAACATTTCTCATTTTTAAAATTATACATAAATGGATGTATTTCAAATCTAGATTGTAGTTGTACCAGTGATTCTATTTATGTTCCCTACCTAATCAACTATCATTGCCGAATGTAGTGTTTGAGCTATGGAACCTCTATTATTGCAGTTTATCAGTCCAGGATCTTTAAACATTGCTCAAGCAAACTCTTTGCTTGATTCAGCAATTTGTTTGATTAATTATGCTGCAATTTTGCATGTTAAGAAACAAGTTCTATAAATGATAAAACTAATCAATATCACAATAAATGGTATAGATCAAATTTGTCTGAATTCAGATCAAAAATAGGTTTTTATCAAATGGTCACTTCTTCAACATACAATAGGCGTTTAATTACGTACCTCTGAATCTAACATTTCTACATATTTAGAACTAAGAAAGATATTCTATTCAAATTCCTTATACATTTTGTTATATCTAACAACAAGTGCTTGAGGTTTGTTGTGGGGTGGTTGTGTCAATTGTGATATCAATCGTTTCTGGGTCACTTTGATTTTTTTGATTATTCTCCGACTCTTGATTGAATTCAGGTAAAAACAGGGCGATTTTTTTAAACAATAGTTTAACATTATGATTTGCCTTTGTTGAAGTCTCGATATGAAATTTTGAATCTATTTTTGTATGTAATGCCTCCACATCTTCCAAACTCACTTGTCGTTTCTCATTGGCCAAGTCTGACTTATTACCAACCAAGACTATTATGACATCGTCGCCTCTCTCCAATTTAACATCCTTGATCCATTTATCCAAGTTTAAAAACGATTTCTTGTTTGTTATATCGTAGCATATCACCGCTACGTGAGAGTCCCTAATGTATGAAGGTATCAACGACCTGAACCTTTCTTGACCTGCCGTGTCCCATAGTTGTAATCGAATCGTTTTACCTTCCTCTAAATACATTGTTTTGGAAAGAAAATCAATTCCAATGGTTGCTGCATACGTTTCATCAAAGGTGTCATACATGAACCTAGTGATCAATGAAGTCTTTCCAACACTCTGATCCCCCAAAAACACAATCTTATACTTCTTGAGTATGTTCGACTTATCTGAACTCATCAATGTCTCCAGTCAATCTATGGAATCAAAAATTATTGTTACAGATTTTTTTTATTTTTTGCTTTTTGATGTGTAAGAACTTATGTAATGGGAGGATTGGGGTACACGAAACAAAAGAGTAAAAAAAACTGATCTCAAAAGGTGCAAGTATGGATGATGCTGAGTTGAATGCCATCAGACAGGCTAGGTTGGCTGAGTTGCAGAATAATGCTAGTGGTAATGGTTCCGGACAACAACAACAACATCAACAACAGCAACAACAGGCTGGAAATGATATGACGGTGACGATATTGAATAGGATATTAGAAACTGAAGCACGAGAAAGATTGAGTAGAGTAAGGATAGTCAGACCTGATAGAGCTCAAGCGGTTGAGAACTATATCTTGAAGTTATACTCAATGGGACAGATCAATAGAAAGTTACAAGAGAAAGATATTGTTGAGATCTTGAATGGAATCAGTAGAGACTCCAAACAACAAACTAAAATAGTCTACGATAGAAGAAACGTCGCTGACGATGAGGATGAGGATGATGATTTTTTTGACTAGAGTTCATCCTCCATGTATTTATATTTCCACCTGCATATAATGTTTTTATGTTTTTATTTTTCTTTTGTTTACATATTGATGTTTATACTTCTCAATCAATGTCAAATATACAAGTTGTAGTTAGGTGTAGGGGTAGAAACCCTCAGGAGGTCACTGCAAAGTCTCCAATTGTATTGGATTTGGCAAACGATAATTTCTCATCAACTGAACCATACATAACAATCAATCAATCATCAACGGCGTACACATACTCAGAGGCTAATAATCAAAAAAAGACATACAAGTTTGATCAGATTTATGGATCGCAGGCGGACCAGCCGATGATATACTCACAGCTAGGTAAGCCATTGCTCAAGGACTTTTTAAATGGAATCAATGTGACAATATTAGCTTATGGACAGACTGGGACCGGTAAGACGTACACCATGTGTGGAAATGATCACAAAAATTTAGATATGAATCCGAATAATGATTCAGTCGGGATCATTCCAAGGTTGTTATGCGAATTATTTGACAGCTTATTGACAAATGATGATTATATGATCAAAATTTCATACCTCGAGATTTACAATGAAGATTTGATAGATTTGTTACTGTTGAATAATAAAAAGCTCAAAATTCATGAAAAATTATCAAACAACAAGAAATCAAAAGTCATTGGTGTACACAATTTAACTGAACATTGTATAAATAGTTCCCAAGAAGGGTTGAAATTTTTGAAAATGGGGTTGAATAGGAAAAAAACAGCTTCAACGAACTTGAACGAAATGTCTTCAAGATCTCACACGATTTTTTCGATCCAGTTATACAAACGAGATCCAATCGATTCTTCAATTTATAGAATATCGAAAATGAATTTAGTCGATTTAGCTGGAAGTGAGAATATCAGTCGATCTGGTTCCATAGTTAAAGAAGCTGGTGGAATTAATCAATCTTTGCTAACTCTAGGAAGGGTGATCAATTCTTTGAATGATAAAATTAAACATATACCTTATCGAGAATCGAAATTGACTCATATCTTACAAGACTCATTGGGAGGGAATACTAAAACAACTTTAATCGCTACTGTTTCTCCAGCACAAATCAACATTGTTGAAACTTGTTCCACTTTGGATTACGCATCAAAAGCTAAAAATATAAAAAACCTTCCTCAAAACGGTAACGATTCAGATTTGATCTTGAAGAAAATATTAGTCAAGAATATAAGTCAAGAACTCGCACAAACAAATTTAGATTTGATTGCAACTAGAAATAAAAATGGTATATTCTTAGACGCAGAAAATTATAAAAATTTGATGAGTGAGAATGAATCATTGAAAACTCAGCTTAAAGAAAACAGGTTAGACTTTGAACTGTTGAGAAATAAATGTAACAATTTCGAAATTGAAAAAAACAATTATAGATCTGAAAATCAAAAACTTATACAAGAACATCAACTAACAAATGCTAATTTGATTAAATTGAAAAATGAATATGATTCAAACATCATCAATTTAGAAAAGAAAGAATCAGTCATAAAAAAATTGAATGACAAGGTTAATAAAGTATTAGAAAAATCATCGAGTTCTGTTGCTATATTGGTCAACCTACTATCAGACCATTTAAGCTCATCTATTAATCTTATAAATGACACTTTGAGTTTAAAATCAAATGAAGACATGTCGAAACTTTCAAATTTTCAAACTGATTTCCAAATTAAATTGAATACTTATGAAGAAAATTTGATCACCTCTGTGAAAACCTACCAGCTTAAAACTGATGACATAATAAACAAAGACTTTCAAGAGGTGATAGATATATTCCAAGAAAATTTTGATGTACTAATGAATTTCCAACATGACTTTTACGAAAAATCACAAAATCTACTTATAGATTTCACAATTATCAATGAAAAATTATCAGGGTATTTAAAAGAAAATTTCATGGATGATTTCGGCGATAATGTGAATGGTCATTTGAAGAAATTACTATACAATCAATTCCCACCCATTGTTGAGAAATTGAAAAATATATTGCATACAGAGATCCAACAATCCATTACAAATGTAATTAAAGAACATCGAAATTTGACAAATGAGGAAGTCGATAAAGAAAAAAATGCTTTATTAAAGATGGAGCAAAATTGGCGAGGTCAAATGCAAAATTTGATGCCAAGTTTTGAGCAGTCATTGCTGAAACAAAATGAATTATTCAAACTATCAAAAGATAATATCCATAGTATAAGTATAGACAATTTTAAAACTGAAGAATTTATATTTGATGAGCAATTACCAAGAATGACAGAATTGGATAACATAACGAAGGAATTATCAAAAAATTCACAAGTAGTACATTCAAACTTGAATGAAATCACATCCAATTTAATTAATTTACAACAATTTGACGTCAAAAATGCATTCAAGGTATCTCCAATCAAAGAGAAAATAAATATTTCAAAAGATTGTAATAAAAATCGATCACCATCGAAAATACCCACGCTACAAAGGTCAAAAACTGATTTATACGACATTACTAACTACAAAAATTATAAAAAACGAAAAGTACTACATACATTCTAATAAATAATATTATAATCATTAAAATTGAATTCTGCATTGTTTAGAATATCATTTTTCTCTCGATAATAATAGTCTCGTTGAATCTGAGGTGGTAGATCAATGAATGGTGGTTACAAAATGTAGTGTTTTTTACAGATTGACCTAAAGCTGTTTTACTGAATACACTCGATTAAAATATCAAATTCCATAGCTTAAAACAAGATCCTATAAACTGCGAGTTGAAATTCAACTTAATTCTGAAACACTCTTTAACAATTGAATTTAAACACTTTTATTCGCCGTTTGAATGTTAATAGATCAATTATTTATTGTGCAAACTTTCCCACCATATGCTTATTTTTATGTGGGACTATTTAAATGTGGTGTGTATAATTCAAAAATTTGTTCTGGATACGTATGACAAGATAATGTCTAACAAAACCATACAATATGCTATAGGATATTCTATATTATCAATCACCCTACTAAGTTGGTCAGTATATGACTCTTTATCTAAATCATTCAATACGATTATGCTCATTGTCGAATTGACTGATGGAATAAAGCTAGGCATATTGATTAATTTTATTATATTTTCATTCTTATCAGTATTCAAACTATTACAGGTTTTATTATTCGGATCATTGAGGATCATAGAACTTGAGCATATAGTTGAGAGATTACCAATTTTTGCAATTAATTTGTTTTTGAATTTAGCTACCGGTGAAAACAACATAATATTGAATGTTTTCCTAATTGGTTTGGCCATGATTTTTAAAGTTTTCCACATTATAATCATTGACAGATTGGATTTCCTAAATTTGATTATTGTGAATAAAGTGACCGATGATGAAGAAGTTACTTCGAATCAGGTTTTGAAATATTTTGCAACCCTGATTAATTTTTGGTTGAATATTGTTTTGATAATATTCGATTTCTACCTAGCTGAATTTTTAGTGTTTGATGTTTTTAAAGGTATGAATTCAATTTCATGTCTTATTTTCGGACTTCAATTTGCGGTTATAGGTGTTGAAGCTCTTAGTAACATATTAAAGATAAAATTAGGCATATATGAACTTATATTTTATAGAATCCGAAAAGGTGAGAGGCAATCTCAAGAAGAGGAATTTATCAATGATGAAAGAGATGATCAAATAGATGAGGACGAAGATGAGATTGAAATCATATGGGAAAACAAACCTTATTATAGTAAAGGTATTGATATTATTTCAGCTATTTTAACAGCAATTGCATATATTTGTTTTATCTATTTGTTGACTATTCATTCAGGGTTGTCCTTACCTTTGTCAATGTTACAGGGGTTATATTCTTCTATGAAAAAAGCATGGACTCAAATTACACAATTGTTAGCGTTTATCGAATCTTCAAAAAGATTGGACTCACAGTTATTAAATGCGACAAGTGATGATTTATCTCAAGCTGATAATTTATGTATCATATGTCGTGAAGATATGCATTCCAGTGAAGAATATCACAGATTATTCAAGAAACCTCAATCGAGTCGAAGATTTGCAAAGAAATTACAATGTGGTCATATTCTTCATATGGGATGTTTGAAAGAATGGTTGGAGAGATCCGATAGTTGTCCATTGTGTAGAAGGAAAGTTTTCGGTAATGATTCACCACATCCAACTCCAACACCAACGCAACCTCAACCTCAACCTCAACCTCAACCTCAACCTCAACCTCAACCTCAACCTCAACCTCAACCTCAACCTCAACCTCAACAAGCACATGATGCTGCTTCTCTTGTACACCGATTCCAAGAGTTTATAAATGCCCCTGAAGAACAAGATTTCGAGGCATTTCGAGACATTCTAAACGAAGATGCTGTTGAAGCTTTACATGAAGGCTCACCACCCTCAGTCGAGACAAATAATGAAGATAACGAAACTAACGAACCTGACGAGCCTCAACAACAACTAACTTATCAAACAATTAGATTGCCAAATAATGTTTTATTACCGCCAGATTGGATTCTATTACCCTTGCAACGAACTCAAGAAGAAAATATTGATTATAAAGTATGTATCTCAGAAAATCATCAAGCGGATTTAAAATTTATAGCGAAGCAGCCAAATAGAGACATTGAAGTTTATGATGTACCGAGATAAAGTTCTAAATTGTGATTATGCAGAAAAAATAAATAGTGGTTGAATATAAATACGTCAAATAAGAATTATGAGATTGTATTTGCATGGATTCGTGAGTGAATAGTTTTATATACTGAATCTGCTCCAGGGTTAACCAGAATAAATATGTCACGTTGATGATTGTGGTTGCGCATTATTTTGGGTGCAAAAAAAAGTTGTTTTCTTTGTACAGACTTCTTTTCCAATAAGCGACTAAGACGTATCAACATGATTAATATCTTATGGGTATTTGAGTCACTACTCTAATGTATTGAAAATTGTTGTTGAATCTTGAATGAAAGTTGACCGATATGAGGGAGAACAAAATTTGCAAAATCTCAATAAGCGTTAAATAAACCTTCAGACTAAACACACATTCACTTAATTCAGCTATCGCATCGTTTTTTATTCATTTACAAATATTCAGATATAATTGACTATCATACAGCTTGCGTGCTTCGCATACTAAACAATCATGACCAACTGTTAAATATTAATTCATTCTAATTGAACAATTGCAAAAGCTGAATCTATGAATATAACTGCTAATTTATCGTGGACAATTTATAAACTTGTTTGAATGATTGTAATTACTTTTGATTTTAGATATTTAACGTTTGTGTAAGAAATTACCCCCTAAGATATTAGTATGTTGAAATTGTTGGAAAAAAAATCTGGTTGCGAAAATGAAGGGGAACCCCGTCATTTTGAATTTCTGATCCAGCGTTGTGTTCAACATAACAGCAATGATAATATTGAAAATTGGGGTGTTTATTAATATTATATGAAATTTCAGGTCTTTTTAAACAAATTTGATGACTTTTGAGATTAAAATTGATAGAATTAAACTCATAAAAAGACTTTGAAGTTAACGGCTTAATTTCTTAAAACACTTGATATGTTAATATAGGTGTTAAACAGACAAGTGGCTAATTAAATCCAAAGAAATTAAATGTCGTTGGATTGAAATTCATTGATTTAAATGAATTTGAAACAAATGCTGTGTCAAACTTAAATCTTAACTTAGGAGATCACCTTAGTGTAGTTTTTGATAATGGGATTTACATTAAATACCATGAGATTTCTTGACCATGCTTTCATTTATTTCGATACTCCGTTACATAAATAATAAGATCTTTCGGTGATATTAATTGTTTTAAATACAGGCAAGAAAATTATGACTATTTATTAAAGTCTGAATCGACTTGATTAGACATGTAAGATTTATTAAACTGCAGATCTTATCTATAGATAATTCTTAGAAATCGCAATTAGAACTCTATAAATAAATTGTGTATTAAAAATTATTAGTCAGATTCAAAATCAAAATCAAAATCTATCATAGTTTGGCTCTCATTTGAGTTTTGACTTTTTCTCTTTATTGTTTCAAGATTCGCAAATGAATTCTTTGTATTATATAACTCTAGACTATTTCTTCTGATATCAAATGAGCTAAATTTTTGTATTACATCGTCGTCATTTTCGTAGCTTTCTTCGTTAATTCTTTGCGTTTCAAATAAATCATCAACTTCAAACACTTGATTTTTAAAATTACTTGAAGGTTTCTCTAATTTGTTTTCTTCTTCATTTTCCTTTTCAAAATCTGAATCTGTATTTATATCCGAATCAAATTCACTTATGATACTCTCCTTTGAGCTTGTCTCATCATCTATTTCTTCATTTTCTTTTGGATCAATTAAATCATACATATTATCAAATTGCTTCAAAATTTTATATTCACATACCTCGAAATGGACATCTTTGCATTTTTGAATTTTGATATCAATCTTTTTTTTCAAATTGTTTAATTCTTTGATCAAATCATGTTTTGATCTGTATGATTGATTAGATTTTGAAAATAACTCTAAATCATCTTGAATTTTGAAACTATTATACATTTCAATTCCAATTGATAAATAACATAACACCTGAATATAATATAATACCCCTTCTACATTATAAGGGGGTTCTAAAATCAATTCGTTAATTTTATTAATTATCAATTCATATTTTTCCTGGGTGAAATAAAACCATAATGATGTGATCAAATATATCGGAGTTAATGTGGTTAGCCCGGTTCTAAAAACAGGTGCCATTATTGAGTTTATAGATGGATTTGTTTTTGAAAGAATCATATAAAATGTAGTTAAATGGTTGAAAAATTTATCTATTTTATTAATCAATCCAAGATTTGACAAAATTTCAACACCTAGTGACCAGATCATTCTAACATCGATATTTGGAAATCTTATAAGTAATGAGAATATTTTGTATGCAAGTTGCCAGTTTTTTTTCAAAACGTTCAAGTGTAGCAATGTAGTTAAATTTGTTATATGTTGTTTTTGAATAGATTTAGAATTCACATTCAAATTCATTTCTTCTTCTTCATTAGGTAGGACTTCAAACCCATTAGATTCAATTAGAAATCTCATTTTGGTCAATCTACTACAAGAATCAAAAGATGAAATAAATTGATTCAATTTTTCAGTAATCCTGGTATCGTCCTCTTGTATATCATCATCACTATTTTGTAAAACTTGATCTATTTTTAAATTTAAATTGGATTGCGTATCCAGTTGATGCCATGATTCGTAATCTTCTTGTGGTTTTAACCTCTTTTTCAATTCCGAATGAATTGTATTCAATACTTTTTGCTTTATTTTTGGTAGTCGTAGCTTTTGTTTGTTTATAGAATTTGAAATTTTATATAAATGTTCATAATGTTTCAAATCTTTATATTTTGAAATCAAATTCGATAAAGATTTATTCACTTTCTCATGACCTTTATAACTTGTTGTTATTTCTTCGAAGATCATGAATGATTAATTTATTGTTATATCATAGTATATAAGATGAGGTTGGTTACTTTTTTTTTTCTCATGTATTAATGTCTATTTACAAGTAATTTTTTTTTGTATGTTGAGTTTTTCAAAACATTCCTGGCATTCCTCCCATTCCAGGAGCGCCTCCTGGAGGAGCTGGTGGACCTTTTGGTTGTGGAGCATCAACAATGGCACATTCAGTTGTTGCTAATAAGGATGCAACACTTGAAGCATCGACTAAACCATTTTTAACAACTTTGAATGGATCAATGATACCAGCAGCTAACATATCTGTGAATTCACCTTTTTGAGAATCATAACCTTTGTTGAAATCCGGTTCATCATAGATCTTACCAACAATAACTGCACCTTCTTCACCTGCATTTTCAATAATTCTTCTAGCTGGTTTTGTAATGGCAGCTTTAATGATTTCGACACCTAATTTTTGATCGAAATTTAAGGCTGCTTCTTTAACTGAATCTAAAGTTTTCGAAGCTTTAATTAATGCTGTACCACCACCTGGTAAAATTCCTTCTTGGACAGCTGCTCTAGTTGCATTTAAAGCATCTTCATATCTATCTTTTTTTTCACCAACTTCGATTTCAGAAGCTCCACCAACTTTAACAACTGCAACACCTCCGGATAATTTAGCTAATCTTTCTTGTAATTTTTCCTTTTCATATTCAGTAGTTTGTGAATCATCAATGGTAGATCTAATTTGTTCACATCTTGAATTAATATTATCTTTTGATCCTTCACCGTTTAAAATAACACTATCTTCTTTAGTGATTGTGATTGAACCTGCAGAACCTAATAATTCAATAGTAGCGTTTTCTAATTTAATATCAATTTCTTCAGTAAATACAGTACCACCGGTTAAAATTGCAATATCACCAAGAATATTTTTTCTATTATCACCAAAACCTGGAGCTTTTACAGCACAAACTTGGACTTGACCTCTTAATTTATTTAAAATACATGCAGCTAAAGCTTCACCATCAATGTCTTCAGCTAAAATTAACAAAGGTCTTCTTGTTTGATTTGAAAGTTCTAAACTTGGTAAAATATCTTGAATTGAAGAAATCTTTTTTTCACTTAATAATATTAAAGGATTTTCAAATTCAGTTTTACCATTTTTAGTATTTGTGATAAAATATGGTGAGATATAACCACGATCAAATTTCATACCTTCAGTAACTTCTAATTCATCTTCTAAAGTTTTACCTTCTTTAACGGTGATAACACCTTCCTTACCGACTTTTTCCATAGCAGAAGCTAATAAGTCACCAATGTGTTTATCACCATTTGCTGATATGGTTGCAACTTGAGCGATTTCTTCTGAAGTTGTAATATCTTTTTTATTATTTTGTAAAAATTCAATGACAGCTTCGACTGCAGCTTGACTACCTCTTCTAAGGTCCATTGGGTTACAACCAGCAGCTACGTTTTTGACAGATTCGGTGAAGATCGATCTACCTAAAACAGTGGCGGAAGTGGTACCATCCCCAGCGCTTTCATTTGTTTTTGAAGCAACTTCTTGTAATAATTTAGCACCCAAATCTTCAAATTTATCTTCAAGACTGATTGATCTAGCAACAGTGACCCCATCTTTTGTGATTTTTGGTGATCCAAATTGTTGTTCAATTAACACATTACGACCTTTTGGTCCTAAAGTGACAGAAACTGCATCAGCCAAAGTATTGACTCCTTTTAACAAAGCTGCTCTACCTTCAACGCCAAATTTGATTTCTTTATGACCTGCATTACGTAAAACACTAGAAGAAAACCTTCTAATTGATGAATTGTTAGCTCTCAACATTATATTATGAATAATAGTAATTTTTCAGAAAAAAAAAAAACTACTAAAATTTTTACAACCACTAATAAATTTGCACTAGAAAAAATTTCTAGAAAAATCCGCACCAACGAAAAAAAGAGTGAAATAGAGACTGAAAGAATACTAAGCAATTATGTAATATGTTTGGTTGCAAAAAATTTATATGTATTTAACCTTTTACCCTTGAACCAGTTTTACTATTTAGTTTGTATTAATTTTCTTATAAAATTTGAATTATCATAATTTTCATCATTACTATATTGAGGTGGTAATTGCATGCTAGAAGTATACTGTACAATGTTGTTGTTGGTGGTATTGTTTTCTTCTAATCTTTTAGCTTCATCCATCAATGGTCTTATACATAACCAACCTGTTTCTGTTCTGAAATGTCTTGATAATGCATCACTCCTAGCGAACTTCTTTCCACATCCCCATTTTGTTATACCATCTTGAAGAAACCCTTCGCACTTAAAGTTTTTAACACCTTGATGTAATAGTTCGTGTCTTTTTTTATCATGAGATCTTGCAAAAGTTTTTGGACAATGAATACATTGGAAAGGTTTATCTGTTGAATGAGTTCTCATGTGAGATTTCAAATTATATGGTTTTTGAAAGACTTTAGTACAAATTGTGCATGGATAAGATTCAGTGTAATCGCTATTAGCTTGAGATGGTATTGATGAAATAAGGGAGGAAGAAAAAGATGAAGAAGATTCTGACTTTCTTTTTCTTCTCTTACGTTTCAATGATGGTGATACAGTGTAGGAAACCAAAGAAGAATAATCTATATTTGATGTTGATGGTGGGGCCAATTGTTGCTGTTGTTGTTGTATAGGTTGATAGTATTGCTGATAACAATGATGATCATGATGATGATCATGGTGAGAATGATCATGATATGAGCTTGTTGAAGAGGCTGAAGAAACTGAGCCAGAATGGTGATCTTTCTCAGGTAATGAGACGGGACTAATTGGGTACCTTTGAGGAGAGTTTGACTGATTGGTGTAGTGATGATTTGGAACGGGTAAAGCCGAATATAAGCGTTGTTGTGGATGGTGATGTTGCTGTTGGTAATTGTATTGGGGGTAGTCTAAATTCAATGATGAAACGTTATTGGAAGTAACACCAGCAATATTATTAGAGTAAGCCAGAGTTGTATATTCTTGTTGTTGTTGTTGCTGAGGCGATACAAAAATGGACGGAAGAGCTTGTTGTGATTGAGATTGCATTTGTTGTTGTTGTTGTTGTGATGGGTCTCTGAAATCCTGGTAGAGATTGTAATTATTATTCATGATTGAAGGTGTGGTTGTATAATAATATTGATTATTTGTAGCAGCTAACATATTGATGAATAATGTACTGATTATATAGTGGTGATCATAAGATGTTGATAAGAGTTGAAGGTGTAACTAGTCGATTGATAGTGGTTACAGGAAAAGAAGATGAATCAGGAGAGAAATGTAAAAGTATTTATATATTAAATATTTGATAACAAAAAACAATGCGTATCTGTCTATACCAAGAAAAAGTGAAACTGTCAACCCGGTAAATGAATAATAAAAAAAAAAAAAGAAAAAGAGTTATAAAAAAAAAAAAAAATAGCTATAAAAAAATTATAATTTATAATAACCACAAAACTGAAAAGTGGTCAACAAAACATTAACAGTTTTAACATGTACCTAAAGTATGTGTACATGGAGGCGTAGTAGTAGTTAACGGCTAAGGCTATGGTGTCTTGAAGCTGGTGGTAAGTTTTAAAGTACAACCTGTAGGACTTTTGCTTTACAAACTTTTCAAATTGTGAGATTATACAATAGAGTTATTGGTACTGGCAACACTACCTTAGAGATATTGAGTAGTGTACACATCCACTTGTATATCTGTCTATTGTAGTTGTATGTTCCGAGGAACACAATTATAGAAATACAATAAAAAAAATAAAATAAAAAAAATAAAATAAAATAGAAAATAAAAAAAAAATCAAACGTAAATTTCTTGCCAAGAATATTTACTGGGATCTCAAATTTCTTGGTATATAGGCTTTTTACGGTGACTTGTTTTGGAGATAATATGGTTTAAATAATGCTTGAACAATCGAGAAATTACTAACAATTTGAATGGTCTAATAATACAATTATTTAATTGAAATCAACTGGTATATCGATTAGTTGAGCAGAGTGTGAGATGGTCAAAAATCTCGTTATCAAGATTGAAATTCAAAAATCCCTCAATCAATTTTGTAACTGAATTCTATCAAATGTTATTTTTGCACGTTCTTTTTTCTATACTTGTATTTAATTTGTATTTTTTTTTTCCTTTCCCGCTTACTGGATTTAGATAATTATTGTCGGTCCGATCATTTGGGTATTATCGGTTTTGGTAGCAACAGTAAATTGAGAAAGAGCAAATTATTTAACCTAATTCAAAACTCTATATGAAATTAACTTGTGAAAAGTGTTGTAATTATGAGCATCATTATTATTATGTTATCCTTATTGCGATAGTTTTATTATAATTGTTAACAATTGCGTAAAAATCAATTTTTCTTTACCAAACTTTTGGTGGAAGTTTAAATTTTATCAAAGGGTAATCGCTAATCATAATTGTAGATAAATGAAAGTGGCTGTTGGTTGTTTTAATAAAACTTTATAAATTATCATACAGTCATAACCATTTCTATCAATAGGTTTGAATTGGAGTCTCATGATTCAACAGTAAGTTGAAAGAGATTAGAATCAGGACTAAAACTAAATTAAAAAAGTAAAATAAAAAGTGTATTTAGAGGAGTACGCAAAAAAAACAATCATTTTGTAATTTTGCTCATGTTGAAATCCACATGTGATATTCAAGTTTAATTAGTCACAGGTAGAAGACGATGATTTACATTCCTCTTGATTTTGATTTTAAAAACATTTGTTCAAACAACAAGTGATTGAACTCATGAATTCAAAATGGTTGCAAAAAGATTCAAACATTCAGAAGAACCCCATGGCTAAGAAAAATTAAATGGGATATACAAATTATGTATGCCAAGAAGTTCTTTTTGAAAAGCCTGGTTTAAAAACCCTTTATATGCAGAATGTAATAAACATTACACCAATTACCCAAAACAGTATGTGTGGTCATATAGTTAACGGCAACTAACAAAATATACTTTGCCAAGAAATTTTTCAAGGGATTTGGCTGGGTAATAATATTGACTGAAGTGGCTAGACTTGAGATGAAATGTAAAATTACTTCAAACTTACATGAATCTCAACTACTTCAGGGTGTTCAATTATACGTACTTTTTTTTTCTCTCTCCTCTTTAAAAGTATCGAAAGGGAAAGGACAAGAGGCAAAGGTAGATTGATCATGTGGATGAGATAGATAACATTCTATCAATTTGATTGGCTGATCAAGATGAAATTGGAAGCATTAATCAAATCTAGTTTTGATATATATTATTTAAAACCACGTTCAAAATCCCTCATCAATATCCGTAGTAATCAGTCTGTCCTACAGCCAGTTGTTTTTCGATTGATTGTTTTGAACGCTATTGTCAACAATTGAAACAATAGATTGATAATAAAAGCGATTTTACTAAATTAAAATAATTTATTCTAATGAAATTTTAGTTTCGCATCGATAAATTTTTGTATTGTTGCGATTTTTTTTGCTTTGCAATTGCGTTTTTTTCTCTTTATCTCGGGTGCCACTTTTGGCTAAATGTTTATCCTTCCAATAACCTTTTTCGTTTCCGTTATCTCACTTATTAATCTAATTGGTGACAGGTGTAAACGTTGTAATCAGTGTAAGCCACATTTATCTGTCAAAGAGAATCTTAATCTTATTTCCAATTAATTCCGTTCTATACTCTAATATTCCATTCAACCTTACAACCTTAAATCTTTACTGAATCCTTGTACTACTTAGTCACATTTATTCATTTCATATCAATTTTTTCAACACACTACTTTCAAAAAAACATTTAATGATTGTTTGGCAGGTGATCAGAAACAAGTTGCTAAATTGAAATCATCCATTAAATGATTGTGTCTTTATTTTATTCTTCATTTGTTTTAACACAAACTTTATACCTATTCATCTTGTGAAAAATAACTCCAACGCAATTTCATAAATAATTATTTGAATCCTGTAATACAAAGCTCAAAATCCAATGTGACGTGGTATATAAGTTATTATGAATTGTTGATTGTCGCATTTCTTTTAAGGTATAGAAAGTTTAACTCAATAGTGACTGAAGAGCAACCTTAAACTGTAAAATCGTCAATTGAGTTAATTTCAAAAAAACAATAGTTTGTCTAAACGAGCTATACTTTTAGTAATCAACTTTATTTTATATGTCCAATCTTTATCAATTTTTTTTGAAAAAAATTTGAATAAGCTATTATATTAAACCTAGCACATCTTAGGGTCGCAGATTGCCTTGCTAGCTCAATGGTAGAGCGTGAGACTTTTAATCTCAAGGCTGCGGGTTCGAGCCCCGCGTAGGGCTTAGTTTTTTAACAACTCTGATAATACTTTTTTTTACAAAAGGTGATGTATAACATGTAATGGTAGAGTTATATGGATCTGAAGACATGAATATTATATTACAATTAAGTGTAAGGGTGTGTAATGTTATGTATTGTTCTGTCTCGTCTTATAATAATAGACGCTACCGTACCCAAGTAATGATAAATAATAGATACAGCTAAGGGGTATATTACACAATGCAATAAGGGGCTGTTAACGTACACGATATCTACTTGATACAATCCAAGGAAACAACTCACACAAAGTTTTCAAAATAATTGTATAGCTACAATCTTGAAATTCCTTCCAAACTGTTATTTTGAAATAATCAAAATCACTCACTTTTGATTCTATTACTGTTTTCCATATTGCAAAACACTTTGTAGTCAAGCTTTCAAAACAGTCTTATGGCTTCTACTTCTAGATGGAGTTATAATCGGTAAATACATGTCTCGAGTGAAACTAAAGACAATTTTAAAGGAAATCTTCAAGGTAAAATCTTTTTATTATTAAACTTTTGTTTATGAGTGCTATTTTTGAGATCAACAAATAATTCTGAATTGATTTATAAGTTAATCAAACATAAACAGTGACATTACATATTGGCAATTATGTGCGCTGAAAATTTAAAAATATAAAGATCGGTATAGTTTGACCCTGGTAAAAATGAAGCCCCCTTAAACTGCCAAATTCTAATTTAGTCAATTTTTTAAAATAAATTAAAATGTTCATATCTTCTTTGAACTCAGTAAGATTTCTATATATCCTGGTTTTGTAATTTTTACATCTACGTAAAGAAGAAGTATAGCCAATGGTCCTTTTAACAATCAGTATCTTGAATAAAACTGTTTTAAAGAATTAAAACAAGCTATAGAGCTTAAGAAAAATTGTTATAAATCTGATTCAACACAAAGTAGTCAATGTTTTTAATAAGCGTAGCTTTATTTGACTCTCATTGGTTCGTTTTCAATATACATTCATATTTCACACTGCTAGACAAAAATCTTCTTTAATTTTTAATTAATGTTCAATAAACTTTCGATCTATGAGATAAAAAAAACTTAATTCTAAATTCATTTTCGATGGTTTCTTTTATCAAGAAATTAAAATTGCCATTTTTTTGAAAAATCAATAAAAGGTCGTTTAAAAAGAATTTTTTGATTGATGCTGTAATAAATTCTTCAATAACTAGAGTATAATATTTCATAATGATTGCTTTTAATTTAGTAGAGGTAAAATTTAGTGTGCAATTATAGAAATTCTTAAAAAAGACGTACTATTACATCCATATATAACGGCTCAAAACTTCTTTCTTGTCATCAATTTTGTCAACCATACATTCCGAATAGGAACTACGTCAAATACTCTAAACAAGAGTTGGTTTTTTCAGTTTCATTTTATGTTGGCGTCATGATAAATGCAAAATTCAATTAAAAAGTTTGACTTATAACGCAAATAAGATTCAGCAAGGATCTGGATTCCAATAACAAGGTAAACGAATTATGCATTACTGAACAAGAATTTTCCAATTTGTTACAGCTAAATCTTTGAAAGTAAGTTTCTACTTGAAATCTGGGTTTTCCATGTGCTCTAATTAATCGTACACAGCAGTGTTTGCATCAACATATGTTCACCTTGAGTATTCATTCCAACCAAGCACAATGTCACAATTTTTCGAGTTCAAGCTTCATTGTTGGTAAATAAGTACTGGCTGTACTGATCCGTGTATAGACTGTTAGAGAGAAGAATTATTAATTATGTATTAAGTTTTCTAAAAAAAACTCTAAAATTATCTGGTGCTGAAATACATTTTACTAATGGAACAAGTGGAGGAACATTTGCTGAGTAATTACTCATTAAACACAACAT
Source organism: Insectozyma parachauliodis (assembly GCA_030565145.1). NCBI lineage: Eukaryota > Fungi > Ascomycota > Pichiomycetes > Serinales > Debaryomycetaceae > Insectozyma > Insectozyma parachauliodis. The sequence goes on along the minus strand of JAJMBB010000001.1, from coordinate 196,011 downwards.
CGAGAACTAAATTTCACGATTATTGAAATAATTATGGAAATAACTTATGCACCAAAATATAATTTTTCAATCATTTACTACGCATGCTTGTTGCTAATTTTGTTATAGGAATAATAGCAGCGATGTTTAATAAATGGAAGCTACAATAACGTGTACATTGATGTTTATTTAAACTAGAACCAAATTTATTCACGTTCAAATTAAAAAAAAATGATTTTTATCTTATTTAATATTGATAAAATTACCCCCTAAAAATTTTTATCAAAAAAAAGCATTCTTTTTTCAGCTTTTTAAAAGCCATAAATACTTATGTCATTATTTAAATCATAATAACGCTAAGTACGTGATTTTTGAAAATAGGGCTAATGACCATCCCTTTACTTCAATCAGAGTAAAAACACTTATGGTGCTGACAAACTGAACTTTGTTTTCTGGTCGTTTGTTCATAATCATAAAATCAATTCAAGTTTTCGATTATCTTTTAGATGTATTCGACATCTACGTGGAATTTAGTCAGGAATCTACGGAAAAAGAATATTTTGCAGCCATTCGGTGATTCAAAAAAAAAGGTTAAAATGCTAAGCCCTACGCGGGGCTCGAACCCGCAGCCTTGAGATTAAAAGTCTCACGCTCTACCATTGAGCTAGCAAGGCAATCTGCGACGCTAAAAATGCCTAGTAAAACCTTGAAAACTCATAAACACGCACGAAACTAGTTTGACGATACTTATCCGCTCTTGTTTATTGTAGATTTAGCTTTCAAACTACTTCATGTAAATTCTTTATTATCAGATCTGAATGTGCCTTAAAGTTTAGAAAGAAAAAAAAAGAAAAATCAGCGTACAACTTTTCGGATGCTCATAAAAGAATACTTTGGCCGTTTTAAATCTTAAACAAACCTTAGCAACTGCTAAAATAGTAAAGTTTGGCTTTTTTAATATAAATAACTGCTAAGACATACTAGTTATTATCTGAAATTACTTTTATCAGCAATGCTGCGTTGAATAGTTTTCACCGGAGTTAAAGTTAGCTTGCAAAGAGAAGCTAATACATGATCTGTCTTTCCATTATGAAAACACTATTGTATGCAATACTCAAAGTCCAATTCAAAAAATACAAGAAATCTAATAGAACTACTGGATTCCTAAAATTATACAAATTTCAAAAGAATTATCCTCAATTTGTAACAATCTAAGATGTAAAGCGTTAATTAAACAGCGATATATTAGGTTCATTTAAAGACATAAAATTGTTTTGAATTATAAGATTTCAAAACGGAAAATCTTGGATATTTATAAACATTATTGTTGTATTAAAATTTCTCTTAGCTTCTTCTAAGACGACGCAAGGTCTTATTTATACCTTTATTCCTGAAGCTGGAAGATTCCAAATATTTTGTAGGCGCTAGGCTAAAATTGTCTTTAGTCTCAAAAGTCTTCAAGCTAACAATGCTTGTCGGTAAGTAAGTGCTTTACTGCAATAAGTTTGTTCGATTTTCGTCGTTTATTAATTCGATTGTAAATTAACCGGAGTTTTTCATCTTATTTTTACAACTTATACAGCAATCTTAAGGGAAATTTTGTAACATCTGACACTGGTTTAAGCTCATGGTATTACAAAAATTTGAGTATACTGATAATATCAACTATTGTGCTGCCGTGTGTAAAATTAATGCCATAGTATTGCAAAATTTTTTAATACCCGACCATTATTGGAACTCATTGTAATGCAAAATTTTGAAAATTCTACTTAAGTTGATTTCTATGCTGCCATAAGCTCAACGCGGGCTATAGTGCTACAGGATCTTGAGTTAATGGTGAAACAAAGTTTTGAGAATACTATTAAAATTACATTTGCCATGAGCTTCACGGACGCCATAATACTACAAAATTAAAAGAGTTTGCGGTGATACCATATTTTGAGAATACTAATAAAATCCATTTTTGTGTTGTTATAAGCTTAATGGAGGTCATAGTAAATACAAAAAACACTTAATGGAGTTCATGGCGATACAAAATTATGAGAATACTTGAATTCTCTTATTGAAATTTGGCTTGGATATCAAGAATTACTTATTCAAAAATAATCTCAAGTATTATCGGTTGTTCACTGAGTATCTTACCCATGAACAACAAGCTTGAAAAAAGTTAGGTCATTCTATATTTAGAAATTTGAATCTAAGCAACTTCAAAAATCAATTGGGTTTGTATTCAAATTTATTCCAGTGAATCTGGCACTTACTGAGTTTCTGTTATAACAACTCTAAGCTAAAGTCAAGTAATAGTAATTTACCATGTCTATATTGTAATCTATAATGGCCATGCTGGTCATGCAAAAGCGTATATTATCATATCAATTCGAAAATCACTAATGAAGGTTTATTACGTATCACTAGCAAATAGTTGTTATTTAATTATAGATCGTGGTGATCAATTTTTGTTATTTAGTCGCTTTTAGATAAATGCAAGTTTCATTTTTTCGTAAATTGTTCAAATCTGTGATTTGTGTGTACTAATTGTCGAAGAATTTTGTAAACTAACTTGAGAAAGTTAAGGATTAATTAATCCTAAAAGTATATAAAGAGATAAAAGTGACTAATTTGAATAAATAACGATTATACATTATAAATCATGTCTTTTCAAAAAAATATTATTACACATGTTCAACAGCTAAACCTATGAAGGCGCTTGATAGACTTGTATAAAACGAGCATTTTATTTCTTTCGCCACCAAATAAACCCTTTTAAGAATGTCAAATACTATCGTGGAATTGTTACTATGAGATTTTTATATCTTGCTGTGAATCAATTTGATCTTCTAAGTAAAAGAAGCAACAGTCAAATCAAATGACATGTATAACCATCTTCTATGTGTAATTAAACTTACTTCATACTTTTATCATTCATACTGACTTGCCAATAAACTGATGTAAAATCTGAAATCTAAAGTATTTAAAATTCTCTTAAACATTCTTAGATTCTTTTGATGTTGGGTATTGGGTATGAGTCTCAAATAGTATTTTATCATTTTTACAAAAAGCCATCACTAATCTTTGTCGGTTGTTTTATAATAATCTGGTTTATTAAAATTTTTAGCAGGCAAATATATGGAACTATCTAAATCTCTAGCCATTTTTTGTTGTTCTTCTTCGAAAAATTAAGGTGTATGGCATCTCAGTTTAAATTGGTTAAAGAATTTGAATGAGTTTCACCTGCAACACTCAAAATTTAAAACCTATTAATTTATTTGAACTACTATTTTTGAAACTATGAACTCCTATCAGTTGATTAGTATAGAGATGTATAAAGTATCGATATTATTGTGTAATCGAGCCGCTTATACTTCACTGAATCTTTTCACTCCTCAATGACTATTCTTTTCAACCTTCATATTATCTCTTCCTCATTGTAGGCTAGAAGTTTTCTTGTCATTCCATATCGGGCCTTACTAATCCTCACAGTTGATAGCTTAAGAAAGCGCTGACATCATCACAAATGTGTTGGACGTATCTCGTAACGCATTTCTACAAGCAGTAATCATCACATGCTCTAGTTTGTTTATATCAATTTGATAGAATAGAGAGTCAAGCAACTGCAGCAATCGATCATAGACATCTTTATGCAAATATATATGAGAATTCTAGAATATATCAACTAAGGCAGTATCGAGTCACTGCGCCGAATCTTGTTTAATGTTTTGATATTGTTTAAAACATTTCAGCGCTACGTCAATTTTCAAATTCTTAAATGAAATTACGACCATTAAAGGAATTTACAAAGGAGCGTATATCTAAATATATATAAAAATTTAATGAAATCCGAATTGAGATTTAAGAAATGATGTGATGACCGTTCATTTATATCAGACCCTCTCTCTCCTCATTGATATTTAAGAAATGATGTGATGACCGTTAATTTATACCTGACCCTCTCTCTCCTCTCCTCCCCCCATCCCCCTTCATTTGATCTGAATAACCAAAAAGCTCTTTCTCGACCTCGTCGTCGGGCACGTATCTTTTGAAAAACCACTTCTAGATATGAATCAATCTTACAAACTGAATTTTTGCTGAAATGTTTATTGGCAATGATGAATTAGTAAATCGTTCAACATTTATATGTTTTTTCCGTATTGGTAGAGTTTCGCGAAGTAGATTGTATGATGTTATAAAGTATCTTGCAATGTTTTCTACATAATCTACAATCCTTTGCCTAATTGGAGTAAAACGAATAAAGCGAATAATATCCAAGTATAAAATACGTCTTACAAATAAATGTTTCTGTTTTACAATTTCAATGTGTATTACAATTTACTGATGATGTACATAGGTCACTTCGGCGCTTGGTGATTAAACCTTCTACAACACTTGATGTCAAAAAAAATCCTTTTATAAGCATTGAAAATCTTAGCATTCCAATAGTGAGACTCGGTTGTATGAAACAACTATATGAATGCTCTCTTAGCAATGAAGAGCGGTTTGAAGAATAGGTATTTTAGTCAATTAAATTATTCAAAGCTATCCAAACTTTCATATTTTCGGTCAAATTTAAGTGTTCTTTTTACACATATCGAAACAAAATCATAATTTTCATCATGCATTTCCAGAACTCAAATGGTTTTTCTAATGAGTAGTTAATGATTTTTGGCTGTGCATCAGATCTAGAAAAATCTCACATTTTAATGGAAACATTATAATGCTTATTAAAAGCTAATTTTTTTACATATAAGGCTTCAGCTATCATACGCCTAGATAGCCTATATATATTTTTCAGTTATAAACATGTTTATAGAGTAAATATTGTTAAGACCTTATTGGTATTTGTTGCTAAAAATAGAATGGCGTGATTTATGACATGATTTATGACATGATTTCTATAATTAGATTGCTATACATAATTATATATAAGGACTTGAATATCCTTTGATATGAAAGTCAGAGCTTTGTTTGTATAGTTGTCAATATATTATTATAAACGTATTAAAGAGTTAATAAAAACTCTTATAAGAGAAAATTGTAAACAACGATGAAGGGAGTGATATTTTAATGACAGTTGATCATTCACCACAATTTTTAAATATATTGTATTTATACATGACTTTAAACGATACCTTGATTCAGTACTTTCAGTTAAGCTTCTTGACTATTTTCAATTAAATATACTTTCATAAATTAATGATTTTTTTGTTTGAACTTTCAATTAACAACTAAATATAACGTTATGTCAAAAGCTTATAACAGTGAGCCCATTGTTGAGACTTAGCAAACTAGAGTTTTCTTTTAACTTTTTGAAAAACCGCTTTGTTTAGTTTCTGCAATTTTTCAAATAATATCCCATGTCCAATCTTGTCAAACTCACTTTAGAATCCGTAGCAAGTTGTTTCGTTTGAACAAAAAACTTTTTGGAACTTCTTCTTGGTATATATTGACGTTGGGTTTCATTCTAGATCAATTCATATTATTAAAACAGTAGCTTAAACACAAAAACTAAAAAACATAAAATTTGTAAATCATATATAAAAATTGTCACGTGATTACAAGAGATAGCAGGAAAAAAACCAGTGTAAAAATTTCAAAGAAAAGCTCTTATGGCCAAGTTGGTAAGGCACCTCACTAGTAATGAGGAGATCCCAGGTTCGAGTCCTGGTGAGAGCAAATAAAATTTTATTTTTTGCTATTGACTATTTAGTACCTAATTTTTTTTTTTTGTTTAATGCCCCATATATTTGATCCATTCCGCGACAAATGACTTCACATTATCAATGAAAAATCTCAAGTATATATTCAAATGTGGACTTGAGATACATACTCAGCTAAAAACGAGATATAAATTATTTTCTTTGTCAAAATCAGTTTTTGGAGATACTCCTAATTCTAATGTCAGTTATTTTGATCAAGGATTACCAGGAACCCAACCAAAATTGAACCCAGAGGCATTATACTTAGCATTAATGGCATCGACGGTGCTAAATTGTCAGATTCAACCGTTTTCCACATTTGATAGAAAGCATTATTTCTATCCAGATCAGCCTTTAGGGTACCAAATAACGCAACACTATCATCCACTTGCAAAGAATGGATTCCTAGAATTGGATAAATTAGATGGGATGGAGAGGAAAATAAATATACAACAAATTCAGTTGGAACAAGATACAGGGAAGAAGCTTGGGAATGTCATGGATTACAATCGAGCTAATATTCCATTAATTGAAGTTGTTACAGAGCCAGATTTTGAGAACATAGAACAAGTGCAAGCATTTGTACGAAAATATCAAACCTTAGTTACCCATTTGAATATAAGTTCTGGGGATTTGGAGACCGGAGCAATTAGAGTCGATGTGAATATAAGTGTTAACAACAATCCTAGGGTTGAGATTAAAAATTTAGGTAGTTCGGGCGAAATAGTTGATGCATTACATTATGAGTATAATAGACAGATTGAGGTATTAGAATTTGCAGGTGAAATTATTCAAGAGACTAGAAATTGGAATGGACAAACTACTGAATCATTAAGAACGAAGGAAGACGCAGTTGATTACAGATATGTACCCGATTCCGAGCTCCCTGCCATAAAATTAAGTGACAGCATTAAAGATGAAATTGAAGCTATATTACCCGAGTTACCTGATGAAATTTTATTAAGATTGACAAAAGATATGGAATTGAAATATGCAAAGTTTTTGCTAAATAACCCAGAATTACTAAATTATTATGATAATTTTCATTCTCAAGATAAAAACAAATGGATATTTCAAGAATTGTTAGGTCAATTTGCTAAACTTAACATACCATTTAACCCAGAATTAGTATCACCAGAGATATTATCAAAAATTATAGCTTTAAATTGTCCTTTGACTGCAAAGAGAAACGTTTTAAAAGAGATGATCTTAAATCCAAGACCATTATCAGACATATATCAAGAAACAGCAGTGGTTGACATTGAAAAAATCTGTACAGAAATCATCAATAATAACCCGCATATAATTAAAAAAATTCAATCACAACCATCGGTCTTACAATCACTAGTAGGTCAAGCAATGAAGCAAACTAGAGGTAGAATTCACGCAAATGAGTTCAAAACAAAATTTATAGAATTAATCAAACTTTAGATTTAACTTCATACTTATAAGCAATATTATCGTCTAATTCTTGCAAAACGTCTTTGAATTCATTAAATTCCCTCAAAGTAGGCTGACTGAATGTAGTGCTACTACTAAATTGAGATTTACCAGATTCGATTTTAACGAATGTAGTTTGTTTTGATAATGGAACTTCTTTTGTTTTTAATCTGAGCCAACCTCTATACATAGTTAAAGCATCACTTCCAATACCAAACAACAAGAAAGTCAAAACAGATAATATAGAATTGACAATTCTATCATATAAAAGGAAAAACCCAAAATCATAATAGTAAATGTTATGCCAGTTCTCATTGTGAACTTGATTCCAAACAAATTTTCCTTTACTAACTTTAGCCTGTTCAACAAAATAATAAATTGATAATGGAAACATTGCAATAATTATTAAAAAACTGAAAATCAATAATCTTGCAAATCTTTTGATATTCAAACCTGAATTGGTACAATTTAAAATATCCTTAACATCTTTTCTTTTTTGAAGGTATTTATAAACTGTCATAACTGCAAATAAAATTGCAATTGTGCTCCAAATTATTGTCCAAATTGAATATAATCCCAAGGTAGCGGTTGTTTGAGAATAAGTAGCTACACAACCATGGTACCTTACCACACCGTACCTCGTACTTTGGATGATATATTGAGTACACATGACAAAAATAGGAGTTATCAAGCATATTGATAACTCTATAATAGTTTTTTTCCAAGACCACTCCATAAACAATGGATTCTTAGCGCATAATATCATGTACAAATTCATAGATAGACAAGTAATTGCACAAACCTTACCAGTAGAAGAGCCCGCTTCCAACTTGATCGTCAAATCGCACCACCCCTTCCCATTCCAAGAATTTGCAAAATCTGACGTGGACCAAATAAGTGTATTTATCGACCCAATTAAATTGACCAACATCAACCAAAATATCAATAAAATTGCAGGTATGTTTTTACATTTCAAATGCCATGTGAAAGCTGGAATTAAAAGAAAGAATGATATTATGGCAAAAGAAGCCGTACCAGCAGCACCTGAATTCATTGTGATTGAAAGTCATTGGAAATTGTTTTCAATTTATATTAATTATTCCTTTTATCGCCCATTTGGTTGCAAATTTCCTTATTAGTGCTGCAAAGAACAAAGTTTAAAATTTTCTCAATCAAAAGAACTACCAATTCAAGAACTAAAAGAAATCAAGAAAACTAGATATCTATGTATTAATTAAATAACACTTTTTAAAACGTCATTGGAACTAACCACTCCAGAAAATTTCTGATTTAAAAATTTCAAAAGTTCAACAACTTTGAGTTTTAAATCGTCGTTTGTGAATTGTTTCATAATTTCGATATTTTCTTCCCTACCTAATGTAGATTCATTGATTAATTTGATTCTTTCACCTTCAGCTTTGAACACACCAGCAAATATTTCGACAATCTTTGGTGTTTGATTTATTATTAATTCATTGTTTGATTCGTATAATTTTATGATAACCTTAAATATTGGAGTATTTTCTTCTAAACCGGTTTCTAATGGTAAATGTGCTAATAAAGATGGCAAAACATGTTCTAATGGAACTGCTTGTTCATTCTTCAAAATCATTCTGGCAACACAACCACATGCATTTGCATAAGCTCTATTTACAACATCTTTTGTTTCATCATCATCAGCAACACCTGCTTGTTTATCAACTTTATTCAATAAATGAAACAATAGTTGTAAAATATGTTGATAGGTCGACGAAAGATCGATTGGTGAAAATTCAATAATTAAACCAATACCATATGCTGCATTGCCTTTGACTTCAATAGATTTATCATTTTCTAATTTATCATTGAAAGCTTGTAATAATTCTTGTGAGAATGGATTTGAAGTTTTCATACCTCCGACCATTTCAGCAATTGCACCGATCGAGCCAACTTTTAATGGTTTAGATTTACTGTTGAATTTGCTTAAAATAACATCTTTAAAAGATGTAAAGATTTTAACAAAATCACCTTCCAATGTTAGCGATAAGTTAATCAATACTTCCAAAGCACTCTCATTCAATAAAATATCAGTTTCGGATGAGTCATCAACGTCCTTTGGCATTTCTTCTTCTTCAATTTGTGATGGGTGTTCTTTCTTGAGCAATTGCATCAATGAAGCACACAAATGCTCTAAAGATGATGAATCTGTAGTGTCAACAATAAATATTGAGCCAAAAGTATATAATGATGTGGAAATTCCATCCAATATGCATGCAACCATGGTGCTTTCGAATTCTTCAATCAATAAAGGAACTGCTATATTTCTAACTTTTTCAATCAATTGTAAAATATTTGAGTCGACATAAGAAGATTGAAGTCCTTTTGGTGGTTTGAAATCCTTCCCATGCACAGCAACAAACATAGCTTTTACGATTTTGAATAAACAACTCATTGCTGCTTCTCTCATACCAAAAGAATTTTCTATTTGATCTTCCAATACTTTGACAGTTTCTTCGAGGTATTTGAAAAATTCTTTGCCTGTACCAACTGCCAATTCACCTAATGCAACTGAAGCGATCTCCTTTTCAATAGTTATACCGGTGTGAACTTTGAATGGGTCAGCATCCTCATCATCTTCATCTTCATTGTCCAACCCTATACTATATTCATCTTGTTGCAAACATTGAATTATTTGTGGTACAATTTGGTCTAAGAATCCAGCAAATTCAGGTCCATAAACTTTTGCCATGTTAGCAATAAAGGCAAAGCCAGATTCTCTGATTCTCGAATGTTCTGAGCTCAATGAAACGTAAGCTGCTTCAACTAATGGTTTAGCATAGTTTGAGAATGATGCTGAACCAACTGCTCTAGCCATAGTGGATATATTTTCAAAAGTAGTAGCTCTCAATTCAATGTCATCTTCAGTCATACCTTCTACTGATGCACTGTTAGTTATGAATGATTCCAAATGTTGGACCGAGGCTTCAAAATAAGGAGTGAAAGCTTTACCACTTGCAAAAGCAGTTGAACCAATTGCTGATACAATTGCTGTCTTTAAAGTTGATGTGTTTGCTTGTTGCAACATATGAAACAATTTGTGCATCAAAGGTTCTATGTAGGTACCCATAGCATCATGGGACATGAATTCAATTAAACCATCCAATGCATAACAAGCATACTTATATGTCATAACAGATGAAGCTGAATCTATTATTTCAATAATCAAAGGTAATAACTGAGCATGGTAATCAGTAATAATGTCTTGCAACTCTGAAGTTAATTGGGCCAAAGTTCTCAAGGCGGCAACTCTGACAACGATTTGAGAATCTTTTAAACCATTAACTAAAGCAGGAACAATTTTTGAAATTTGATTGGATACAAAATCAGGTGCACCCGCTGAGCAAACACCAATGGACAATAAAGATGCTCTTCTTTCAAATTCATTTGTTGAAGTCAACATCGGTGGTAATGCTTCAAATAACGGATTGATAACTTGTGATGGTGGCAATTCTGCAGCCAATACAGCCAATAATCTCAATGCCAAAGTTGGTGCTGAATTTTCTTCATTTTCATTTTCTTCGTCCTCATTTTCTAATTCTTCTTCCACATCAATTTCTTCGCTGGCGACTTTCAAACCAATCATGGTGATTTGTGGACCTAATTTATTAGAGCTAATTTTAGATTTTCTATAGCTAACAGTTGAAATCAAAAATTGTAAACCAAAAATTCTGTATTCTTCATCTAACTGTGTGTTTGAAACTAATTCGGAGATGAATGAAACCAAATTGATCAAATATTCCCCTATGAATTTTGAATCTAATAAAACAAAACCATTGAAAACATTGAAAATTTGTCTGGCTGATTCGGAATCATCACTTGCAATAACTTCTTTCAAAACTTCAACCATACCTGGAATAGTTGCTTTGAATTTAGCCGATAATTGTTCACTAGCTTCTTCATCCTCTTCTAAAGTTTGTGAAATGACATCTAAAGCTAAAACTGAATTGATTCTAGAATCCTTGGAGCTTGAATCTGTAAGTAAGTTACCAAACAATGTCAAGAAATCATTGATATGCGGTAACAAACTTGCAATTTGTGATTCTAATAATGCGTACAAAGTGAAAGTACTTACTTCTTTAGCTTGTATTTCATTACTTTGAACAGCATTAATTAAAGTTGGCAATAAGTCTGGCCATTGATTTTCGTCTAAATCAACTTCAGCAATAGCTGCAACGACCCTTGCAAGTAAATTTCTTAATCTCTTATTTTGTTCTTGAAAACTTGTTTTCAATAATGAGTCTCTAAGTTGTGGTTTTAATGATGAATCAACTTTTTCCCAATTATCCAAAATCAATTTTCTTGATTCTACTGCTGCTAATTGTTTGATTTCATCTTCTTTTGATTGTTGTAAGATTGACAACAAAGCTGGCAATGCTAAAGGATTTGGATAAAATTCTTTTGTTAGCTTATTTGAAGCTTGTTTAATAACAGACGAATCTGGAACTAGAGTTTGTCTGAGAGTTTCTTCCAAAGAAGCAGCAAATTGGGCATCCATCCTGATGAAGATGAGAAAGAATTTTTTTTTTTTTCGTAAAGAGCATCAATCACATTACATCACTTATATTCATAGGCATCTCTTTGATCTTTGTAGAATAGTACTTCTCAACGTCTTTGAGTAGAGCTGTATCATCTTTTGTTATCAAGTTTATTGCTGTACCTTTTCTACCAAATCTTCCTGATCTTCCTATTCTATGTATATAGTTCTCTTTATCGGTGGGGAGATCATAATTTATAACTAAAGAAACCTGTTGCACGTCTATTCCTCGTGCCCAAACATCAGTAGATATTAACACTCTGGAATTTCCAGTTCTAAAATCATTCATTATAGAATCCCTCTCGTCTTGCTTCATATCGCCGTGCATTGAAACAACTGTGAAGTTTTGCTTTCTCATTTGATCCGTTAGCCAATTTACTTTCAATTTAGTATTACAAAATATAACTGCTTGAGTTATAGTAATATTATCATACAAGTCACACAAAGTATCGAATTTCCAACTTTCTTGTTCACATTGTATATAAAATTGTTTGATTCCGGATAACGAAATTTCATCTCTCTTGACTAAAATTTTCACTGGATCGCTTGTAAATTTACCAGTCATCTCTAGAACTTCTCTAGGTAACGTAGCACTAACTACAACAACTTGTACTGCAGAGGGAAGTGATTTATATATCTCATAGATTTGTTCTTTAAATCCTTTTGTGAACAATTCATCAGCTTCATCTAAAATCAAAATTTTAATATTTCTACTTGAGAAAGTTCTTCGTTTGATTACATCCAAAACTCTACCTGGAGTCCCACTGACAATTTGTTGCCCTTGTTGCAATTTCTTGACATCCTCACCGACATTTTTACCTCCTATACATGCATGCGTTTGAATATTCATGTAATCACCTAAATGTTTTACAACACCTTGTATTTGAATAGCTAACTCTCTAGTTGGTGATAGAATCAATGCCTGACAATCTTTAGACTTTGTATCTATCACTTGTAGCATTCCAATAGAAAATGTGGCAGTTTTACCTGTACCTGATTGAGCTTGAGCAATTGTATCCTTCCCACTGATTATTTGCACAATAGCTCTTGATTGAATTGCAGAAGGAGATTCAAAACCATAGCCATATATACCTTTAAGTAACTCGGGTTTTAGCTTCATACTTTCAAAGGAACGATGTATCTTTAAACCTTTGGTAGATTTGTGACTAAATTCAATTTCGTTATTCACCTCATCCATGCCTGAAAATTCTAAAACATTTTATAATCTTTTTTTTATTGATGACAAAAACTAATGATCCTATAATTATATTGTTAGGAGGTGGCCATGCTTCAGGAAAGAAAACTACAGCAGTATCTTTAAAAGACGAACTATCAAAATCGTTGAAGCAAGTCGAAGTTGAGATCATAGACATGAATGATTTTAAATATGATAAATCCACAAAAAATCCAATCGACTGCAGTAAATTTAATACCAAATCTTCTGCTATCTCCATAAATCAAAATCAAGATTCATTTTTCAAATTGAAACCATCTAGGTTTAACTTTTCCGAATTGAAGAAATACATCAAGAACCAAACAAAAAAAATTCTAATAATTCATGGCTTGTATGCATTATACGACAAGGAAATTAGAGATACGTCACATATAAAGGTATTCATTGATTCAGATCCTGACACTAGGCTAATTCGTTGGATTCGACGTGATGTGATAGACAAGAATATTGATTCATTAGAAGGTATCATCAATGCTTATTTGTTAGGTGCCAGATCAGAGATGTCTGATTTTATATTTCCAACAAAAGAATTCGCTGATGTCATAATGCCTAGAGGTGCCGAGAGCAATGCTATCAATCTAATAATTGATGGTATAATGCTATATTTGAATGAACATAAAAGTCCACCAGAAAATTATTTAAGACCTCATGGTAATAATTTAAAAATGGAAGTTTTTGATGTGCAAAAAAATTCTTTTTATGATTTAAACTAATGCCTTAATATATGAATTCATTGGATCTTTCTCAATTGTGTATAGTTCTCCCATTTCAACAATCTGCTCCGCACTAATTAAATCTCTAAGCTTTTTATCGGCTGAATACCATTTGTTTATTAAATACGGCATTTCATTCGTCTTTAAATCATTTGTGAATCCAGGATAAATCTCAAACGTATTATGTTCAATTAGTGATTTTATTATGTAATATAATCTTTTATAGCTAACACCTGATTTGATAAACATGTCTACTACGAGTCCTTTGGGTGGTTTGGCATGTTCCTCTGTAGATGCTTGCAAGTATTTGCATATTAATTTGATTAATTCATCTATTGGGAAAACCAAGTCATTTGACGATAGTTTGAGTCCACAAGAAATAAATTGCTCGTTTAGTTGAATATAAAACTGATTTTCCTTTGAACTTTCGTAGTAAATTTTTTCAATGAATAATTCCCATCTTTTAAGTATATCATCAGTATTTTTGTAGTCAGAAACTTTAAATATCAATATAGATAAATCATAATAACCTAATTTATCCGTGTAACCATTAAATAGATCACTTATTGACAAAATTTTGAAATTTAGAGCATCTGTTGCAATTTGCTTGTTTTCTTTGGATAACCTTGAATCATTTCTTATTCTTGTGAGAATATCTAATTGAATATTTGAGACATCAAACAACTCCTGTATAACGGTAGCTAATTGTATCATTTTCTGTCTTAAATTTGGTGGACATACGCAATTGCAAAATCCATTGGCTCTTGATAGATATTCTATTCTTTGACTTAGCTCAAGATTGAATTGTGATATAGCCAAAGCATACAAAATTTTAGCTGCATCAAAATAATGCTCTCTTTTTGCATGATATAACCATAGTAAATTACTAAGAACTAAATTATCTTCAGATTTCTCCTCTAAGAAAGGCAAGATGAATGGAGTATTAATTTCTAATAATCTTTCCAGTACACTTTGCTGAATAAACCAATCATAAAATGCATATTGAAATTCTTTGTCGTTTGATGCGAAACAAGTATCATAAGTCAAATCTCTGATTTTCAAAAAATCATTTATTAATAATTGGTTATTTGTTTCAGTGATTTTCAATGCTTTCAAATCCACTTTTATAAGTATACCAAACACATTTTGATAAAGATTGTTTTTCTTTTTAGTTATCTCTGCGACATCTGGTTTGTTTCCAAATTGGGCGCTATTAGCCACTTTTAAATTATTACCTAATTTCTGAGCGATGCTTAATAACATCCCAACTGCACCTGCAAAATATTCTAAATCCAACATAATGTTTATTGAGCTTTCGATATTTTCCATCGTTAATGTCTCATATGCTTCTTCGAACAATAAAACTGCATTTTGCAAACATTTCATTTTCAATTCATTATCTCTGATTCCAGTTTTCTTTGCTCTGGTCAAATTTTCAATGGCCTTGAATATAAAAACATCATTAGCAGAGCAAAATGACCCACATCTAGTTTGTAAGCTACTTGCAATTAAATCAATTGAGCCACCTTTCAAAATATTTTTATTGATGATTGATGATAACAAATCTTTTACTAGATTTTTGACATCATTATTGGGCAATAATAAATCTTTAAATGATATTGTTAATAGATTAGCTTGGTTAATCAACGATAAAAATTCAAAAATTTCTGTGAAATTAGATTGGTTGATTTGGATTTCTTCAATTAACACCATAAGAAATGAAAATGCTTCTTTCATTGAAATCAAAGATTTAATAATCGATGTAAATGCAATATGCTCAGCTCTCAAACAAACTTCGCTTTCAAATTGATTCGGATCTGAAGAATAATTTGGTGCATTCAATCCTTGGATATTAGATCCATTTTCCATGAAAAAATCAATTAGTACAATAATTGAACCAATAAAATATTCAACTTGTTTCTTGTCAATATTCAACCCTTTAATTAACAAATTACTATCTTTCAAATTTGATATATCGATATCTCCATTACTCATTAGTTTGATATTTGTTAAAGGTGAAAACACTTTCAAATTCCAGTAATCTCTAAGTAGTCTGGAGATCAATAAACAGGTTCCATAAAATCTATCACTTAAAACAACCTGATCTACTGTTGGATGCAAAGTTGCTGTGTTTGTTGTCTGATGATGAGGAATCAATTGTTGCGAAGAGCTTATTTGAGTATCAACCAATCTAGCTCCATTACCACAAGT
Source organism: Insectozyma parachauliodis (assembly GCA_030565145.1). NCBI lineage: Eukaryota > Fungi > Ascomycota > Pichiomycetes > Serinales > Debaryomycetaceae > Insectozyma > Insectozyma parachauliodis. The sequence continues at coordinate 180,168 of JAJMBB010000001.1, read as the reverse complement.
TGAAAATAGTATTTGAGCTTTTCTTTTATAAATATCATTGGCATTATATTCTCCATAAGAACAAGCTAGATATAATAAACTAGAACAAGTTTCTTCGTAACCATTTTCCTCAATAAAATTTTCAATAACCTCATCACTCAAAGATTTTAATATTTTATCAGATGATCTAAATTGATATATTATTATACCAGAATTGGTCACAATTGCAAATTTCACAGGTTCTTTCGTATACTGACTAGCAGCAAAATTGGCATAACCATTTGTTGTATTCGTTGCATTCATCGAAGGGGTCAATTGAATGATATCTTGAACAAAAGTGAAAGGTTCTTGATTTGAAGTGTATTTTAAAAACTCAGCATCTTCAACAAGTTTATTATTCTTTTTGAGATATCCATAATTAGTAGTCGCAATAAATATTTTGTCTGATCTTTTTGTTTTCTTCACACAAATAAAGACACCAGGACTTATAATTTTCGAAAGTTTTGTATTTTTTAATAATTGAGATTTTTGTTGAGCATCAATTAATTGAGACATATACTGTCTATCTCTGGTAAAAGTATCCAATTCTGGTTCTAATTTTGGCAATTCTTTTGTTGGAGGGAACTTAATATTCACAAGGTTCAATCTTAATGCACTCGATGCTGAAAATGATGTTGACAATAAAGATGAAAAAGAACTCGAGGAGCCTAATCTCAATAATATACGGCTTCCATTACTAGTCACAGCAACTAATTGAACCGCCTGAGATTCTTGTTGAGATATGCTATGAATATTGATAATCTTAAATCTCTCAAAAACCTTGAAATTACTTGCATCAACAAATAAACTAGAAGCACTCTTGAATATTTGAGTAGGTGTCAAAGAGCTACCTTCATTTAAATGCTCAATGTTATTAGTCAATTTGTAAACCCTCATGACTGATTTATTAGACAAAGAATACAATATCTCTCGATCACCATCAATTTCCAATTGTACCAAACTCTCAGGTATGTTGGCATTGCTGTCACTTCCAAAACCAAAACCTGGTAATTTATTTGGTAATACACTTGATAATCCACCCTTTGTCAAACAAACTTTGTCACATTTGTTTTTTGTAAATGTTGCTTTGTTTGAATAATCCAACCTCCATATATTTATACCATCACCTTCTCCGGTAAAATATATATCATTTGTTTTGTAATTGATAACAAAATTATTAACTATTAACCCTTGAGTTGATACAGACAAATGAGGATTGAAAATTTCTAAATTATTCATGCTTAAATCATACTTCACAATATAAATGTGAATATCATGGGTAGTCGATACCAACAATAAAAAATTGACTTCTTCTAAAAATACACCTTTTTTGGGTTTAACTAATTGCACCTGCAAAATTTTATTTTTGATTTGATCTATAGTTAAAAATTGTGACGTTTGGTTGAACGAAGATTGTGGCAACTTGTAATTCCAAAGAAGTAATTTGTTTTCTATTGCAATCCAACTTCTCTCAATCTCTGGAAATAAACCAATCTTTTGTATTTTGTTGATCGATTGATATTCTTCAAAAAATTTATCTGGTAAATCCAATTGTTGAATTTGTTCAAATCTTGAAAAATCTTTCAATCCATTTTCATAATCGAAATAATAATTATCTAGATTATTTTCAGTCTTGCTAACAGTTTCTGAATAATATATGTCATGAGGTATACTTGAATCAATTTTGTTCAAATTCGATATAAATTTTGAGCCCAATTGAATTGGAGGCAAGTTTGCAAAATCCGGCACATTAATTTTGTAACTTATTTCTTTAACTTCTAGATTTCCTGGTTGAATAAAGCGTTTAGATAGCTGATTTCTTGAAGAATGTGGTTGACTTGATCTTTCTCGATGAAATTGTAATGTTCGATCATCAATTATGGAATCGTTTAGTTTTAAAGTAGGTGATATGTATTTTGTAAAGCCAGATAAATTATTAAGCCCAGAAAGCCCAGGAATTTGTACAACCATCTAAAGTATGAACCTTATTTACAATTTGTTTGTTTAGTATTGAAAAAAAATTTCAAGGTTAACAGACATCAACAGAATAAACAGAAGCAACAGAAAAAATATAAGACTTACACGACTCTAACTAAGCTGTTGAAAGATGTTATTCTATGAGTCTACGTTAGTGATCCAATTAAGAAAACTGATTTCATTTGTATGATTGGTAAATTAAGTGCCTATGAGTTGTTTACTTGCTTCAAGTCGTGTTCTTTTTCAGTATATTTTGGTTTTTGTACGGCGCCATATCTTGAGAAAAATACTTCCCCAGCCATTTGGTTTCGATTATCAACCTTTTTCTTCTACCAATGAGATTAATTATTTTGTTGAGTCTTTTGACTTGTGTAGTCAATTCATTTCCTTTGTTTTATGAAGATTGGGGATTAAACACTCTTTCATTTATCAATTTCAGCAAAAAGGATCGATTAGTTAAATTAAGTCCAACCTCTTACAAATTGATGTCAGAAGATGATAAATTATTTTTAAGAAAGAAAAACATTAAATTTATGGATGTTACCCAGCAAATTCCAATAGAAGAAGCATATGCACAAGGATTGATTCAAAAAAGTTCTTTATCATGGTTAGAATCAGTGTTTTTATTCGGCTCGAAACAAATTACTACCTTAACTAAACAAATACCAATTTATAATTACCCAAAATCAACAAAATATAACAAGGAAATTCTGGAATTACATGAAAAAATTGATTTGGATTTGATGTTTAAAAAATTATCCAAATTCACATCCTTTTTCACAAGATACTATAAATCCGAATATGGGTTTGAATCAGCTGAATGGTTGTATGGACAAATTGAAAAAGTCATTCAACCAGTGAAAGACGAGGTTAATATTACAAAAGTCCATCATAATGGCTGGGATCAGTATTCGATTATAGTTTCGATTCCTGGTAAGGTTGCAGATAAAGTCGTGATTGGAGCTCATCAAGATTCAGCAAATTTGATTCTACCAAACATCATGAGAGCTCCCGGGGCTGATGATGATGGATCAGGTACCGTTACTACTTTGGAATCATTAAGATTAATAATTGATTCATATAGTAAAAATTTGTTTAAACCTCACAATACTCTTGAATTCCATTGGTATTCAGCAGAAGAAGGTGGGTTATTAGGTTCAGTGGATGTATTTGCAAGATACTCAAACTCTGGAGAAATTGTCGTTGGAATGTTACAACAAGATATGACCGGTTATACTCAAGGTTCAATTGATGCTGGAATTGAACCTCATTTTGGATTAATTAATGATTATACATCAGTTGATTTGAACAATTTTATCAAATTGATTATTAATACTTATAATTCAATCCCTTATCATGAAAGTCAATGTGGATATGCATGCAGTGACCACGCAAGTGCTTTAGAAAATGGCTATCCGTCATCATTTTTGATTGAAAGTGAAATGAAATATACAAGTAAATATATTCATTCAACTTTGGATACCATTGATAGATTGGACTGGGATCACATAAAAGAACATGTCAAGTTAACTATTGCATTTGCCTATGAGTTAAGTTTAGCAAAAAGTTTGCGCTGATAAGTAGAGTAGGGTTATCTTTTTTCCAATTATAATTCTTATCAGCGAGCGGCATGAAACTTTGCAGTGATTATATAAATAAATAACATAACAAATTTTGTTTACTTCATTCCACTCTTCTTTATTCTATGAAACTTATATTCTTCTACTTGCTTGTGTTATCTTATACATTTCCCCTGCCTTTCTCAGATGATGCAGTTGTGATAAATGACCAAAAAAACAGATTGATAAAATTATCACCTTCAGAATATAAGATCATTTCACAAGATGATATATTTAAGTTGAAGAAAGAAAATATTAATTTTATGGATGTGACTGACTTTCATTCAATTGAGCTTGCCATTGAACAAGGAGCTGTATCTCGACCTGGGTCATGGTTACAAAATTTGAGAGCCCGAGTCAAAAATCCTAAGCTCAAGTATGTTGAAGATGAACCCGAGATTCCAGAATATCATTATCCGACACAGGCACTTTATAAAGAGAAAGTATTTGAGCTTTTTGATAAAATAGAAATTGCAAGAATGGAAGAAAGATTGACTAAGTTTACGTCTTTTTGGACTAGATATTACAAATCCAAATCAGGATTTGATAGTGCTGAATGGTTGTACAAACAATTGAGAATTATCTCAGAAGATGTCGATGACGTGGTGATTCAAAAATTTCATCACAAAGGTTGGGGGCAATTTTCAATAATTGCAAAAATCAAAGGTGAAGTGGACGATATTGTTGTTGTAGGAGCACATCAAGATTCAATTAATTTAAAAGACCCAATGCATGGTAGATCACCAGGAGCAGATGATGATGGCTCAGGCTCAATCACAACTTTAGAAGCGTTTAACTTGTTAATTAACGAGATTAAAGATGGGAAGTATGTCCCTCATAATACCATTGAGTTTCATTGGTATTCGGCTGAAGAAGTAGGATTATTAGGGTCAGCTGCTATATTTAACGAATACCATGAAAAGAGCAAAAATGTGTTGGCTATGCTCCAGCAAGATATGACAGGCTATACCCAAGGCACTATAAATGCAGGAACCGAAATTCACATTGCGTTGATTGAAGACTTTGTAAGTCAACCACTAAATTCATTTATTAAGGTTTTGTTTGATACCTATAGTGCGATTCCATATCATGGTATGAGTTGTGGTTATGCCTGTTCTGACCATGCGTCAGCTAGAAGAAATGGATACCCATCTTCATTCATGATGGAAGCTGTCCCCCCTTCGAAAAATTCTAGAGTTGATTGGGGTCATTCAGAATTTGATGTTATTGATCAAATTGATTTCAACCATATGAAAGATCATGCAAAATTGACAATTGCGTACGCTTATGAGTTGGGTTTAGCTGAAAACTTATATTAGAAATATATTTTATAGATTTTAAATTTATAGTTCAATTTCTTATTCAGCAGCTTCTTCTTCTTCAGGTTTCTTACCCCATTGAATAATATCGAAATCTTTTTGGACTAAAGATATTTTAGATGTAACTTTTTGAGTTTCTGGGTTTTCATATTTTTGAGTTTGAACAAGAGCATCAACATGAAGAAGGTTACCAACTCTTAAGGTCTTTTGTAATCTACTCAATTGATTTTCATTGAATACTTGAATATTAAACCAGTTTGTAATTTCATTATCTTTAGAACCTTTTGTAACCGCTAATGAATAAGTTGCATATGGTGTACCACTGGCACTTTCTTTGAATTCAAAATTACCTACTCTACCAACTAATTGAGCTCTAGCAAAGTTTGATCTGCTTGATGTAGATCCGAAAGAACGTGCAAATGATTTTAACATTGTTAGTTTTGATTGTATACCTTGAGAAAATTAATTTGTTTTTAAACAATTTTTTTTTAGTGGCGCGAGAACACACGTCTCATATTTGTTACAGTGAAAGTGCTGGTTAAATTGCAAACGGAGAAAAACATTGAGCAAGAAGGAAAATTGTAAGAGCTTACTAACTTCATTGTGATTACTTTTAAATCATTAGAGACATGTGCATTAACTTTCTTTTCTCATATCCTGTTGATTAATTTGCTTGGCTCGACAGGAGATACAATATTTATAAACAAATTCAATAATTTGAAATTGTATGTTTACCTGAAGTTTATGAAGGTGCTTTCTATAGCTAATTGTGTGGTGTAATTTCCTCTCAGTACCTTTTTATTCACAGTTTTTCAATTCATTCTCTTTCTGAAACATTTATCATTTCGGTTTCTTGTAATTCAAATTGGGAAAATTCAAATCATAAGAAGATCTAGATCTGAACCTCTTTACCGGTTTTATGTTCGAGTGAAATTCCTTACTGTTACTTGGTGACTGTGGTTTCAAATTGAAAAATAAATTCCTGCTCGTCAAATCTGTATTGTTCAACGATTTAATACTTGAATTATTACGCGATCCCCATCGCATTTGATGGCAGGAAGTTGAAAATTTTCCAATAAGTTCTTTGGGTGGATGTAAAAACAGGTTATCACTCAAAATTGAATGACCACTATCATACTTTGAGCATGGACTACTATCATTTTTGATCAAACCAAACCTTAATGAGTTTTGACTATACATTTCCAAATTTTCAGTAATCTCATGAGACTTTATTTGCGTAGTCGGATGATCCATTAATGGTTGAGTGGAAGTATTTGAATACTCGTCTCTGTTATTGTCATGATTTTGCACCAACTGTTCCTGCTGCCTTAGCCAGTTAAACGATTCAGCTACAACAACATTATTTTCTGGATTTGATACGCTTTTAATACTGTTGTACTTATCTAATAAATTTAGCTCAGATATTGTAACCATTCAAAAGTTGCAACCAATGATGCTATTAATTGAATGACACAGATATAAGCGCGACCACACGACCATGTGCGGTTTAAAAGATAAGATAACAAACAATAAACACACACAGTAATAGGTAGTGCATCCGCCTACAAATGAATGATTTTCTTTAGAAGTTATTTTGGTTTATCCCTTATCCTCTTATCAAATTTTGTTTTCAGACTACCGCATTTTTTACTTTTATTAGACTACAATTAACACCAACATACTCAGAACCTTGAAAAAGCTTTGATAGATTGATAACTTCAGCCAACTCATATCAACTTATATCAATAAATTAAAGTTTTAAAGTATGTGATTGACTCAATGACCTATTATCAAATCAAATCCCACATTGCATTCACCCCGCAGAATGTGCGCCACTGGGTTTGATAAGTTGATGTTTATTTGCAAAAATCTTATATTAACATTTTTAGATACGATGAGATCACAATTTAAAGACGAGCATCCTTTTGGTATGTGCTTGAATTTTTCCACATCTAAAACTCATTTTACTAACTTTTATTAGAAAAGAGACAAGCAGAAGCAGCAAGAATTGCTCAAAGATTTAAAGACAGAGTCCCAGTTATTTGCGAAAAGGTCGAAAATTCAGATATACCAGAAATTGACAAAAGAAAGTATTTAGTTCCAGTTGATTTAACAGTTGGTCAATTTGTATATGTTATTAGAAAGAGAATCAAGTTACCAAGTGAAAAGGCAATTTTTATATTTGTCAATGATATATTACCACCAACAGCTGCTTTAATGAGTACTATATACGATGAACACAAGGACGAAGATGGGTTCTTATATGTATTATATTCAGGTGAAAATACTTTTGGTGACGAATACCTAATTGAGTGATCCAAATTTTTATAATCAAGTAGCTACGTATTGTGTATATTATACAAATTTTGAAACGATCTTACTTTGATTAATATTTTGGTTAACTATTTACAGCTTAATAAGAATCATTAACAATTAAACTGCTTTGTTTCCAAATCGAAGTTAGCAACTAATCAAAATTTTCTATTTTATAACCATTGGTATGTATTGCAATTAGTGTCTTGCTTATGACAACATTTGAGCAGCTCAGCAAATAATCAATCTTGAATCTTCAAATAAGTCAAGATCTTTTCCAAACCTGAATTTCGATACAGGACTAGGAATGCTAATACGATTGTTTATGTAATTATAGTGCTTATCTAGAAGTTTATTCAAGCTGTTCTTATTGTAAATTTAAATCGCTAAGTATTCGGTTTATTCTGTTCACAAGCTTCCGTTTCAAATTATAAACGTTTTTGTAAAAATCTTATCTAACAGCCGCGACCGCATAAATAAAGATAAATGATTTAGATTATCATTATGCAAATATTATCATATATCAATTTTGTACAAACGATAGCAAATCTTATTTATCACGAGAAACCACAACACATCGCTAATCCGGTTGTTATATGGCATGGATTAGGCGACAATTACAATTCAACAGGGATTCATCGAGTAGGCGAGATTATAAACGAAATTTACCCAAACACTTTTATATATTCTATACATCTAGATGTAGATCCTTCAATTGATGAGCAAAATTCCTTTTTTGGTGATGCAAATTTACAGGTTCAGCAAGTTTGTGAAACCTTATCAAATTTGACGCAACTATCAGCTGGGTTTAATGCAATTGGTTTCTCCCAAGGTGGAGTGCTATTACGAGGTGTGATTGAAACATGTCCAGGTTTGAAAGTAGAGAATTTTGTGACTTTTGGTTCTCCACATTTAGGTGTTTCCGATATATCAATTTGTGAAACCAATGATTGGGTGTGCAGAAGGAGAAATCAGATATTGAAAAGACAGATTTGGAATGACAATGTTCAAAAGCATTTTATACCTGCTCAATATTTTAGAGATCCTCAACAGTATGATAAATATTTAAAATTCTCCAATTTTTTAGCTGACATTAATAATGAGAGACAATTCAAGAGTAAAAAGTATTCTGACCGGTTTAAAAGTATAAAAAGATTGATTTTGGTCAATTTTTTGAAAGATACCACAGTCATACCAAAAGAAAGTTCGATGTTTTATGATTATGATCCTGAAAATGATGTTATGATACCCGTTCAAGAAACGAAATTATTCAAAAATGATTACATTGGATTGAAGGAATTACATGATAGCAACAAAATAGACTTTTTATCGATTGACGAAGAGCACATGAGAATAAGTGATGAGTTTATCAAAGATTTGGTTTTGAAGTATTTTTAGAAATATTATACTATAATTCATTCTCGATGAAATCTAAAACTTTCTGAATCTCAATCTTATTCAACTCAGTAGCCTCTTTTTTACCGGGTGAGAAGGAATCAAAATCAGTATCATCTTTGACATCGAGTTTCCTGGATAAATTGTTTATGGAAGTCTCTTTCAAAATCTTGATAGTTTGATTCCTTGTTACGTCAAAATAACTGCTATTTAAATCTTTATTTTTATAATCATTTTCACTGATTTCATTTAATTCAACTGCATTTTTTTGATTGGATTTCATTTCAATATGCGAGGGTATCACAATTTTGTCCTTTTTTTGGTGATCTTCTATGTATGAAACTTGAGACTGATTATCATCAAAAGATATTTGTTGCGAAGCTGAACAGCTTGAAACCTCTTCTACCGGCTGCCCATTTCTCAATGAGTTTTGAAGATTATTCGTATTTATGTCTTCATTGTTGGCAAGTTCTTGCTCTTCAGGTAATCTGCATAAATCTATAATACTAAAGTCTTCATCATCGGAAGAGGAATCAAAGATACTGTTCACAAAAATTTTCTTTTTAATTTTTTTGGATGGCATCGTTTCAGGTTTATCTTTATTCGTATTTACGTTTTTTAAATCAAGTTCATTGTTTTTATTTCCAATGATTTTAAAAACCGTAGGCTTTTTCTTTTTGGGTTCGAGCTTTAGCACATTCTCAATGTTAAAACTTTCATCTGAGAATTCGGGCAAATCATCAAATTTCCTTTTAAATTTAGATGGTTTTGCACTCACAATTTTCAATTTTGAAACTGTTTCTGGTACTTCCTTATTTTGATCAGGGTCTACATTTTGCCCAACTAATCCAGTCTTGCAACATGAATGAGCACATGTTATTTTATTTTTGCATTTGTGACTGCATGCTTTTGGTAACTGTTTTTGCTCTTTAGGTTCAATGATAGTATTATCTGGAGCCGTGTTTTGATTCCAAAGTTCTTCAAACTCATTTTCATCATCTGACCACTCAGTTTTGGGTATGAAATTCTTTTCAATATAAGAATTTAGCTTTATTACCATTTGCTCATGTACTTTGATACCTGCAATCTGTTCCGTGCTTGCGTTTACATGAAATTGTTGACCTAAATTATCTAGCTCACATTCAATTATAAAATTCTTAACACCGCTCAATTTATTAATAGAAATTCTTCTAAAATCAACCAAGCTCTTACCTATGCTACTTATTACTTGTATAAATATCGGCTTACTTTTGAAATTGTTGCTCAAAGCTTTGACCTTCAAGTCAATGCTAAACTTTAGTTTTATTTGATTGTTTTCCAACTCTTGATCTTGTAACTGAATAGAAACAGATAAACTTGGTAAAGCATTCAACATTTTATAAATTTTCATACCAGCTCCAGTTTTTAGATTTAAAAAGTACTCTATTTGAGACGAAGTCAAACTTCTGCCATCATTTATTGAATTTACTTGGTGTTTTGCAAATTTCTTAACATTCACAATTCCAACACCATCCAACTGTCTGAGTTCGTTTGGGGTATCTTCCCAACATTTTCCATTCACACATCTTAATAAAAAACTCAGATTAATCAATGAGCCAGCGTCTTTCTTTTCAATAAATACGTCTAACAACGACAGTAGAATTCTTGGTAAGTGTTTAAAAATATAAAACTTATCACCCAAAAAGCTTGAATGGAGTTTCATCGATCCATTATAATTTGGAAACTCATATCCACCTAATTCAAACTGGACTATTAAATTGATTTTATTTAACTCCTTCAATGGATGCTTGACTAGGTTATTAATTTCTTTGAATAATCTTCTCTCTTGATGCTTCAACTTCAAATCATTAAACTCTGATGCTTTTGATAAAATTTCAAGTATTTCATGGGTAGGTAAATTGTTTGATTTTATGTGAATAAAAGGTTTCATAGTTTCATATTTGATATAATGCATAGTCATTGATAAACCATACCTTGTACACTTGAAGTTGTCAATAAGATTTTCTTGAAATAATTCCTTGAGTTTTGAATCACAAAATTGACTTAAATCACTATCAGACAATGATATTGAATAATATGATGGATTCAACAAAAATCGAACATACAAATAGGTAGTCTTTATCCAGTCTATGGCATTGTTCAAATTTGAAAAAGTACCAACAGCCATCTCCGCAACTAAATGTTCGTAGAAATTTAAATGCAAACTACTTTCAATCTTTTCATTACCCTTGATAAGTCTCTCATACTTTAGTTTGTATTTAGAATTTGTCATTATAACAGCACAACCTTCATCCTCAAATTGTGGTCTACCTGCTCTGCCCAACATTTGTAAGATATCAGTCTCAGAATATTCTCTAAACGAGTTTTCAAACCAACATCTAGTCCCCTTGATTACTACCAAATAAGCAGGTAGATTTATACCAACAGCTAGTGTCGATGTACAGCATAGATATTTAATTTTACCATTTAAAAATGCATTCTCCACTTGTTTTCGATCCAGGAAAGATAATCCAGCATGATGATAAGCAATCCCATTTTTGACTAAACTGTATAACTCACGGTCTTTCAATTTCAATTCGCAGCCTAGATTTCGACTACTCAAATACTTTGCTGTGTTTTGACAGCTATTTCTAGTTGAACAGAATAATAACACCGGTTTATCATTCGAATGTAAGTTAATAATCTCGTTTAGTTTTGTATTCAAAAATTGATCAAATTGAAAGTCATTGTATTCATTGCTCGGCTTATATCCATAGACAAACTTATTTAATTTAACTGCTCTATATTCCTCACCAAAACATAAAGTTTGCGCAGGCAAACTCGAGTCATCATTTAATTTCAACCATGTTGAAATATCTTGAGCATTCGCCACTGTTGCAGATATAGCAAGAATACGTAGTCTAACACAAATTTTTTTCATTCTTGTGACTACAACCTCTAGCGTAGCTCCTCTGTTCTCTTTCAATATATGGATTTCATCAATTAATAACAATTTTATTAATTCAAATAATCTATTATAATCTCTCCACCTTCTAGTTATCATGTCCCATTTTTCAGGGGTGGCAATGATTATATTCGATTTACGAACGTTCTCAGTTTCTTTGAAACTTGAATCACCAGTTAAAATCCCACATTTGATATCCAAACTAGAAAACTTAGATGTCCAATCATTTAATCTTTCATTACATAAAGCCTTAGTTGGAGCAAGATACAATACCTTGAACTCAGACTTTTGTTTACTGAATTCTTTTAAGATAGCTAATTCAAACAAAACTGTTTTACCTGACCCTGTAGGAGAACTTATCACACAGTTATCAAAGGTGTTATAAATGGACTGAAAGCATTCAGATTGCATTTCATTAAACTCTTGAAATGAGAAAATGTTTCTTTGAGCTGCAGGTAAAACATTGATGTTTAGTTTTTTGAGCGATGTTGCAGTGTCAAATGTTTTATTTGTATTGATTGAAAAGTCAGGAACGGAGTCTCGATATGATGTTTCCTTCAGTTCGCGATGCAACGCTTGTTTCGATTGTTCACGATATCTGAATTGATTCAAATTGGATGGTGGCGAAGGCTCAAACCCCCTCACAGACTTGCAGTCAACATAACTTCCAGATGACTTTTCTGGCAAAAGCAAAGGAAGATTATTTTTCTGAATTTCACTTCTTCGATTCAAACTTGTAGTTGATGGAGAGTTTTCTGTATATTTTTCACACTCCTTAACATTGGGGCTTGCATAAACATCATCAATCAGTAAAGGAGCATGATGATGTTGAGTTGAATAGATTGAAACCGGGGGTTGCTTCGTGATCAGCCGTGGTGACTTATTGATTTCAATCGGCAATTGTGGTCTTAGGTTCAAGTTTCTTGCTTCGCCATCTAGTAATAATTAGTACTCAAAGACAAACACTAAACTTTGATTATAGGTATGAAACTACCATTCACATCAGCTTCGTCATTCAAGAAGTCTTGTAAACTTTTTAAAAATGACATTGGTGATGATAAATCTTGCAACCAAAACAAAAAAAAAAAAAAGACATTAAATAGATTTAGTATTAAACATGAGTGAACCTGATAGAAAATCCAGATTAGCTGAATTAAGAAAAAACAGAGAAATAGAGAGTAAGCCAATAACCGAAGAATTTAGAGAAGGTGTAAATCCAATTGAAGAATCGGAAGATAAAGTGCTGCCGATAGATGAAACGGTAGAAGCTGCTTCAAGAAATATTCAAAATGAAATTTTTCTTAAAGCACAGTATGAAGCAACTCATATTAAACACGATGAATCTTCTTCATCAAGAATATCATATACGGCAGATTTTAAAAACGATTTAAAAAAGTATTATAATAAAGCTGATGTTAAAACAGACATTAAAATTAACAAGATTATTCAAGAGAAATATATGATACCTAATTAGGAAGTCTACAATTCTTCCAATCAAATGAACTAATTTTTGTTTTTTTTGCACTCTATTGTACAAATCGGTTTTACAACTGAAGAAAAAAAAATTCAACAGCATTTACAGAAGTAAACCTATTCAGTCATGATTAATAAAATTGCATTGAGAGCTGCTGTCAGACCAACCAGTAGATTGGCTTTCAGACAAGCCCCAATTGGATTAAGATATTTATCTACTCCACAAGACCCAAAGCAAAAGGCATCATCAATAATTGAAGCCTTACCAGGTACTTCATTATTATCAAAAACCGGTATTTTAGCCACATCAGCAGCAGCAGCCATTTATGCTATTTCAAATGGGTTATTAATCATACACGATGAAACTATTTTGGTTTTGACTTTTGCTAGTTTCACTACATTAGTCGCTAAATTTGTTGCACCATTATACACTGAATGGGCTGATGGAGAAATCAAAAAAGTTAAAGATATATTATCCAGTACAAGAGAGAATCACGTTAAAGCTGTTGAAAGTAGAATTGAAAAAGTTGGACAATTATCAAATGTTGTTGAAGAAACTAAAGATTTATTCAATTTGTCAAAAGAAACTGCAAGATTTGAAAGTGAATCATTTGTCTTGAAACAGAAATTGGCTGTTGCAACAGAAGCTAAATCAGTTTTGGAATCATGGGTTAGATTTGAAAATCAACAAAGACAATTAGAACAAGAACAATTAGCAGCATCAGTTATTGAAAAAGTCAAAAAAGAAATTGAAAATCCAAAATTCCAAGAAAAATATTTGAATGAAGCTTTAACAGATATTGAAAAGTTATTTGCTAAAAAATAGATCCAGTAGATAATATTACAATATATATTATATATCATTAGTTGTTAGATTGGAGGGTCTCCAAATATGTAAACTATTGTCATCTCCAACACTAGAAAGCAACCAATCATCAGTACTTGACCAGTCAAAATCATTCACTCCTAGCATATGACCTAGATGTTGGAAAAATGTAGGCTCTTTTGTATTCGAAATGTTGTGTAATTTGACCAGATGATCAGTAGAAGAGGAACCAAGAACATTGTGATGTCTTGGATTCCATTTAACTTGGGTAATTGAATCTTGGTGAGGTTTGAATTTGAATTCTGGTGCATTCAAATTTCTCATATCAAAAGTTTGTATATAACCTAAATTATCTCCAATTGCAAAACCAGTTGCAAAACTTGGATTCATTGCAATGCTGTTTCCTCCTATTATTTCGTTTTCAATAACTGGAGTATTAGATTGATGTCGTATGTCATAAAATTTTATACTTTGATCATCAACAGATACGAATAATGATTCATGAGTCGGGATCCATTCTAAATCATTTATACCAGCAAGATTTTCCCAGTAATGACTTTGATTTAAATTTTCATTTTGATACCTTGTTATGTCATATAAATTTATTAATCCGTTCATGTCCCCACTTATCAATAATCCTTCCTGTCGTGGATTCCAATCCAAAGCATATATATCAACATCTGAACTTATCTTATCATTAGTTAAATTTATTTCAATTTTATTTAACTGATTATTTGTCAAATCTTTATTAAAATTTGAATGCTTAGTTCTTTCGTAGACTACTAAACTTCCGAAGTTATTACTTGCAGCCAAGATATTAGGCTTTTGAGGCATGAACTTTAATTTATTTATATCTCCTAAATGATTGATTTTTTGTAAGACTTTTAGTTTAACGTTATTCACATTTGTGAGCTCTAGCTCTTGCTTGTCATTATTAAAATTTAGCTTATTTAGATTTATATTAGATTTCAATTGAGTCGGTACTGGAAGTTGCAAAATCGATATAGAATCCACAGATTGTCCTAATGTGAAAGAGCCATGTAATAATCTTTGAAATTCGACTTGTTCATTTTGTTTATGAGTTACATCTGGAAAAAACTGAATTGTTAATGAAGGCCACAATAACGAATTTGTACTCAAATAATCATATAGAAATGGAGTGTTTTTTTTCCATATTCGATAGTTAGTTTGTATCTCCTCTGTAATTGGAGAATTTATAACATCTTCATCTTCCATGCTCACAATAAAAGCGTGGGTTTCAAAACTGGTGTTTTCTTTTTTCTAATTTTTAACGTGTAAAATTTATTGTCTAGATATTTGGCTCATCAGAAATGTCAATTCGATTAAACAGTTCAAAACTAGGTAGCAAAGACTATTGGAATGATTTTTATAAAAAAGAACAAAAGAATTTTGATGCCAATGATGACGATCTCGGAGAATGTTGGTTTGATGATTCTAATGCAGAAGATAAGATGATACAATATATAATAGACAATTTACTACAATTCAATCAGAAGACTATAAAATTTTTGGATCTAGGTACAGGAAATGGGCATTTGTTATTTCAACTATACGATGATTTACAGCAAGAGGAAATTGATAATTTAGAGTTTAAATACTACGGTATTGATTATTCACCAGATTCTATTGAATTCTCGAAGAAAATTGCAAATAAGAAATACTCAAATCAAAAATTTACATTCGATCAAGTTGATTTATTAAATGATAATTATACAGGTGTATATGATGTTTTGCTAGACAAAGGTACATTAGATGCTATAGCTTTGAATCAAGATCCGATAATAGATGACAAAATTGGTATGGAAATATACCCAAGTAAAATTGAAAAATTAATGACACCAAGTTCTATATTTTTAATAACCTCATGTAACTTTACAAAAGATGAATTGATTGATATTATAACGTCAAATTCTAATTTGAAATATTTTAATGAAATAAACTACCCAAGCTTTCAATTTGGTGGGATAAAAGGGTCTACAGTTGTTAGTTTAACATTTAAATTATCTATTTAAAGAATCAATTTTCTCAATCAATTCATTTCTTATTGTTTCGTTTGAAAATTTTAATAAATACTGCATTGGAAAGCCCTGCTCAGAAATTGAGTTTAATCTTAGAAATTTTCCTGGTGTCAAACTTGATTCTAGTCCTTTTAAGATTTCAGTTTGTTTGGTTAGTTTGTAATTTAATACAACTCTGAGTAGCCCTTGAGATCTCATAACCAAACGAATTTGCTGTGGATTTGTTTTAGATTGATTTAAATGTAATGGCCCAACCCCTCTTTCTTTCCAACCTTCTTTCATGTCTTTTAGATTCAATTCGAATATTTTTGCTATGCTGTTGAAATGGGATATTTCATCTTCTTCCCCTGTACTTTGTTCAATTGGCGTTAAATTGACTTGTTTATAATCTTGAGGTTGGGAAGATGTATCAACTTGCTCGACTTCTTTCTTTTCCTCAGTTTGATCTAGGAAAGATTTTTTTTTTAATGAATCTTGGAACGCATTGCCAAACCTTGAATTTGCACCGAATTGTGAGCCAAATGAGCTGGTGCTTGTGATGTTCTCGTTAGTACTTTTATCGTTACTGTTTTCAATTTTTTCTGCGGTTGTATTTTTTTTATTAAGATTACCAAAGGAAGTAGTGGCACCGAAAACTGGTTTTGAACTATTTGGAATATGAGATGCTTTTGTATTTGAAGTGATTTTGAATGCATTTTGACCAAATGTAGGTTTGGTATTTTCTTTTGGTGATGAAGGTAAATGTTGTTTTATTGCAATTGGAGGACTACTAACATTGTCATCCTCTAGTAATAATACATCTTCTAACTTTTTTATTTTAGACTCTAACTTTTCAATCTTTTCATTGAATACTTTTGATATTTCTTCAACTATAGAGACTTTTAAACTTGATATATCATCTTCTTGAGTAGTTGATTTTGATCGCTTCAACTGATTATTTCCACAATTGTCGTTACTTAAAATGTCTACTTCACTTTCAGCATCTATTTTTCTTTTAATTGGACTATCGTCAGGCATATTCTTTCGAACCTCAATATTGATTTGCGATAAAGTTGAGTTTTTTTTTTCCAAAAAAGAATTACAAACTTAGAGGAAAAAAATACAAAACCGCACCGAGCAGATAGATGAGCATGCCTATATATTTAATCCCTTTGTCTTATACTTTTTATTGATCTATCATTTGACATCGATCTATAGTTTGTACCAGAAAGAGGTGGATGGTACGACAGCGGTACTTTTGTTTGTGACGCAGCGTTGGAGTATTTTGCGTATTTATCTTTTATACTTGTTGGCGCCCGCAGTGGTGGCTGTATGAAGTGAGATTGGTGACGATGTTGCAAATGTGGTTGGAATGATGATGATGATGGCACTTTGGGTGGTTGAATATTTGGATTATTTGCGATATTCATTCTTCTTGCTGTGGACGCTACTGAAGAATATTTTCCAATTTTTTTATAACCTCTTCCACCTTCACCACCACCTAATCTTCTCGGTTTCCAATTTCTTAATATTCTACTTCTTTCAAAATCAACTAAGATTGTTTGATCATTTTCTAGTTTTAACCCACTTTTACATAAACTCGTTACACATTGCTTTGCATCATAATCTTTCTCGAATACTAAAAATCCATAACCTCGAGATTTCCCTTTCAAGTCTTTGATTATTTTGATCAGTTCAATAATCCCATATTTAGCAAAAGGTTTTGATAATTCTATCTCAGTGATTTCGTAAGGTAATCTACCTAGGAAGATTGTTTTATACGGATCTCTCAAAGTTCCATTTTCTTCCAATTCCTTCAAAATATTTGGATCCTCCCATTGCTCCATTTGTCGTTTGAACAGTTTGAGTTTTTCTTTCTTTTTTGCATCTGAATTTAATTTATTTTGCTGATGCTTCGAAATTTCATGGGTCTTTGTCTTGATTGTCGGTAGCTCCTTGTTCAAATAATTATCAATTATAGATTTAAAGTTCGAAATTGGAGTTATGTTCGAGGTTCTTCTAACTTCTGGAGCGTAATCATTTGGTTCGATGTACTTGAATGGTAATTTTGGTTTGAATAGTTTTTGAATACTTGATGGATATTTCTCTTCATCAGTCTAAAAACTTATGTTAGTATAAACAATCAAATCTTCAAATTTATTAACGTACCATATCATATCTTTTAACAATCAATGTTCCAGTTGTATCTGATAATATTTCAAATGTTTCAGTTTTTCTGCTATACACTTTTTGCTGTTTGATATTTGATCGTGCAGAAACCAAACTGTGGTTTCATACTCTCCAGATTATCTAAATTTATAACTCAATAGATTAACCTTTAAATCCGTGATGTTTGGTGATAAGAACAATGAACCAACTGAAACATTCTTGTACAATGAATCTTTGGATTCAGGAAAGTTACCAATATATACGAGAGAGCAATTGTCTACTTATGACGGGAAAATAAAACGAGAATTATATGTGGGTATAAAGGGGTATATTTATGATGTTACACCAAATGAACAGAGTTATGGGGCTGGAAAAGCATATAACATATTTGTCGCTAAAGAATGTACCAGATTATTAGGGTTGAACAAGTTAAAACTTGAACAACTCGAGGGTAGAGATACTTGGGATTACTCAGATTTAAATGAAAAGCAACTCGGGATAATTGACGATTGGATCCAATTTTTCAAAAGTAGATATAAAATAGTTGGACTAATTGTAGACCACGAAGAATAAAACAAAAGTTTGAAAAATGTTACTATATTTGGGGAAAAGAACAAATTAAACTAAATCAAGCTTATAGCATACATGGGAATATATAATTTTAACTAAATTTTCATTATTATCAAAAATTAAATTCGAATTTTCCACAAATATTTTACAATTTATGAGAAAAATCATATAAAATGTTCTCTACAGATTTTAGTATTTCGTAATTCATCTATTTGGTGAACAAGTAAACCTTTTCAGCAAGTTATTTCATTAGAAATCAAACACATTAGTTCTTAATTTTCATTTTGTAATAATCACATTTGATAAATAGTGAGGAGCTCAAAACCACGTCAAAGTTTTAGTTATGTCTTAATATAAAATTCTTGAATAAAATCTGGTCTAAACATCAAAAGTCACTTAAATTCGGGTCAATAAATTAATTTGAACTTGATGCTTTGGATTTTGCTGTAATTGACTTTTGTGAGTACTAATCGATAGAAAAATCAAGGCTACACCAAATTTGGTTCAATAGAAGATTAACTCAAAACAATGGAACAGATAGTCAAAGCAAAGAGTTTATCCATATGCTCTTCTTGTGTACAAAAACAAACAAGTTTTGTAGGTGTCAACAATTTACCTATAAATTAAAAATTTTACGCGTCTCAGCTTAACTAAATATCAGTGTCGTGAGTTAATTTTGACTTGTCATGAAACCTACACTTTAGTCATTGCTAATGATAAAAATGAGATTCACAAAAATTCAAAAATCGAATAAATTGCAAATTAGATGTATCGCAATGAAGGTGCGAAGGTGCATCGTTTCTCGTCTATACTTATGAATAAAGATTATATGTTGATCTTTCTTAGGTAAGGTTACTTACAATATGAATTCGAGTACAGCAAAGCTGGCTTTTCTTGACATGACAGATTAATTAAACAAGTAAGTTGAACAATCGTGAAATTTAACCCGACCCACTTCGTATAGTATACTTTACTTCCTGCGAATCCGAGAGTATGAGAGAAGATTGAATTTATGAGCCAAGTTCCCTAGATTGCTACAACATCTTGCAATAAGACAGCTGAAATATTTTAGTATGTCTGTATTGAACCGCCTCATGACAGGTATTGATTGTTCGTGAACAAAGAGATTTCACCTCAGATCTTTGATACAAAATTGCAAGCACAACAAAAAAACAAATTTTGTTCTCTGAAATTCAATTATACAAAACAACTTCCAAACCCTAGTATTGCCTCAAAAAAATAGTCTTCTACAGTAATTGAATGTTTCAAAATTATCAAAAACGATACTAGCAAATTCCAACGACAGCCTTCATACAATAAATGGTGGTGTTAAATAACGGCCGAAAACAAAAGTGGAATTAATTTTTTTTACTGGTAAAAGAAAAAGTAAATAAATAGGTATTAACCTCAGGTACACTACCTGAATTTGAAATCTCTTTAGTCTCTTCTATTATATAATATTTATTCATATAACATAACCATATTTATTATTTATTGTACCATCGGTGTTTACTAGTTATATATTTCATATCACTACCAACATTGAAATCAACAAAATCTTACAACCTCATCATCTCACTCAAGTTAGTCCGTTTGCTTCGTTATTGACTTTTTCATTTAAGCACACACACACTCATATATACAAACTTGTTCCTTCGTTTTTAATACCATTTAAAGTATCATTTCAACTATTTATAAAGTACTTCAAAGTATCTGAAATTGAGTTTATGCAATTAGGAGAAGAATAATCATATTAATATGGATGCAGGGACTTCAACTTTGACAAACAAAGCACGCTTAAGACAAAATATTTTGAGTAGTGAACAAGACATCGATGCTTTGAGTGATACATTACACAATCAACAATTGATTCAAAACCAACAGCAAAAACAGTCTAGATATCAACCTGCATATTTACAGAATCAACAACAACATTTATACAATGGTGTTCCTGTTAATGGTCCAAACCCTAATTTTCAACAACATACCAATCTGATTACTTCTACCTCAACCACCAATTATGATTTGATGTCTCCTATTAGTGGTACCACACCATTTAGTTCTAATAATAGTATTCCACACTCATATCAAAATCCTGGCCAAAACTCACGAAAATCAAGCTTAACATCACAATCGACAATGAATCGTTTTTTCAGACGTAATAAAAATGCAAACAATTTTGATGAAGATTCAGGCGCTGATATACAGGATTTGACTCATGCCAATGTCTCATTTGATGACATTACCCATATTAGAAATAGAGGTCCTTATGGGATGGCTACAAATAAATCGTTGGATTCAACACCAATTATTCCTACTTTGAATGGTATAAATCCAAATGCTCCAATAAAGCATCAAAATAATGTTCTTTATAGAAAACAAATGAATCAACAAAAGAAAATGGCAATGTTGCAAGGCGCAAGAGCAAATAGTTTAGCTGCTGGGAATAATCCGATGATGTTTCAACACCAACAACAACAACAACAAAATCAACAACTTATGGATCCAAAAGATTTGACATCAAACTATCCAAGAACAATGTCGCTTCAATCAAATGGTCATGGTTTCAGGAATATGTCAATGAATAGTAAATCAAACCCAATGAATCCCGATCCAAGAGCCATGTCATTCAGAAATGGTCCTGTAATGAATCAACAACAGCAATCAATAATACAACACCAGGGAATGGCCCCAAGAACTATGTCATTGATGAGTAATAATCATCAACCTCAAATTCCGTATCAAAATTATCAAAATCAGTATTCTAGAACTAACTCTTTAAACGGTTTGAACGGGGCAGTAAATCATAATGGACCTGTTCTAAGAAGTCAAAATTTGATTAGAGGAGATCCACAGCAGTATATACAACGACAATCATCTTCAAATTCAATACCCTCGTTATCCTCAACCCAAATTAATCAACAATTATCTCCTCAATCTTTTCAACAATACCATAAACAGCAATCTTTTATACCAAGAAATGCTTCGCAATTAGTAACATCAACACCAATACTGGCACCAACATCAACATCAGCGTCGCCAGTAGTGCCACCTCAACAAAAAATGTATGATCAAACTTTCAATTCTTCTGACTCATTGAAAGAAGTTCCTGAAGAAGAAGAAGATGTTATTTCAAAAAGAGAAGAAGAAGATGTCATATATAAGTTTGAGACAGACGAAGCTAGCACGTTATCTAGAAAATCAACAATTAAAAAGAATAACTCAATGAAAGTACGTAAATTGAATTTATTTGATGATAATTCAAGTTCAAACACTCCACTTGGTAGAAAGCCACCTCCAATATCACCGGTTCAGAATAATCATAATCAAAATGATCAAAAAGAGCCGGACAACGACTCGAACCTTTCTTCAAGTTCTTCTCAATCATTTGATACCGTTGATTCTTATAAAGAATCAGAACAGGAACGACTTAAAACAGCCGAAACAAGCTTACCTTCATCTCATGTCGAACAAGAAGACTTTGAAAAAAGTATTCCATTACCAACAACAAATTCATCGTATAAAATTAGAGAGAACACTGCATTTAACAATTTTAATAATAAGAAAGATAATATTAATAATAAGAATAGTTTTAATAATGAAAGTGATAATTTTAAAAGTAATTCAGATGAAGACTCAAAATCGATTCAGCTATCAAATGAGTCAATAGTGCAAACACAACCTTCAACGAAAAGATCTTCTTCAATATCATCTCAGATGAGCAAATTTTCAAAAAAAGAGAAACCATCTTTTTTCAAAAGGTTATCATTCTCAAGAAAAAAGGATGAAGAACTACAACCGGTAGAAAAGGAGGTTACTAAAAATTCTAATACTCTTTCTGATATGATAGCTTTACAAAACGAATTGTCAATCATTTCAAAAGAATTTGCAAGCTCGATTAGAAGAGAACTTGTTTTAGAAAAATTACTTAATTCTAAAGGCAATAAAAATCAAAGTCTACTAAATGAACTCCGAGAATCAACATCAAAAGCATCAATCATATCAGACTTAGAAACAAAACTATCACACCAACGAATGATTAACAAGACATTTCAAGACAAATCAAAAGTTGAAGTCATGCAAGAGTTACTTGAAAAAAATGATAAAGTTTTAGAATTACAAGAAAAATTGGAAGACTATGAAAATAGTCAAAACAGCTCACAAGATTTACTTACGAAAATTGATTTACTTGATGCAAATAGTAAACAAACAACAAGTGACAAAGAACTATTGATCAACGAAATCAAGTATTTAAAAAATCAAAAGGATGATTTAATTGAAACCGTAAATAAATTGAAATTGGAGCTTGAAATTTCAAATAAAAATAAAAAAAATTTGGAGAATAAACTAAATGAAATTAATAATAACAGTACAAATTCCATGGTAAAAACGAATGGATTTACAATTGTATCGCCGCCAAATTAAATATTTAAGTTAATACAAAAAATTTAATACAAAAAATTTAATACAAAAAATTTAATACAAAGAATTTATTTGTAAACTTATTATGCGCTTGTTACTTATTAAAGTCTATAAAATTTAAAATCACTTTTCCAACTAAAACTCCTTGATTATTCAATGTCTCAGTATGATACTTTGCCTTTTCGTATTCATTTTGGTTTATCAACCCAGATTCATATTTGTTTCTTAAAAATAATAACGAAAGATGAGAACTGAATTCTGGATGACCTTGAAATGTTAAGATTTTCAATTTTTCATCCGTATTTGATATGATTCCCTGAATGGAGCAATTCGAAGTTGAACCGATATTTAAAAAGTTCTCATTTAATTTATTAGGTAACCCGTAGACCAAATCTCTATGAAATTCAATCAAATTCAAATGATTGAAAATTTGTCCCTGGTCATTGATTAATGAAAGAAATGGTGAGTTGTCAAGTTCAAATATTTTATCATTTAACTCAATAGTAGTTGTACCTAATTCCCAACCTTTCTCATTTCTATCGACCTTACAACCTAAATTTTTACATAAGATTTGATGACCAAAGCATAACCCAATAATTGGCAAATTCAGTTTAAACAATTTGGAAATTATAAACTCATCGAGTAATCTTATCCATTCCACATCGTTTGAAAATGCATCGCTTCTTGATCCAGTCAAAATAAAGGCCATCGTATTTTCATTCTCCAAATTTGAATTCAATATCGAATATGTTTGTCTCAAATCTTCAACATTATCTGATTTCAATTGATATTTGTGGAATGATAAATTGAAGTTTTTCCTATCATTGTTTATATTAGCTTCCTTCAAAAGATCCACTGAATTATCACCAAAATCACCAAAGGTTTCAGTAATACCTAGAATTGGGGTATCTAGCACCAATACAGCAATATGTTGTTCAACCATCAGTAATGATTAATAGATATTTATTTGAAAGAGTATCTTATCTGTTTACCTTGCCTTGTCATAGTATTAATCCTGATTGCACGACTAAATATTTAACTACCTCATTTTAGCTTCGCATTTCACAGTTAATGTAATGCTAACTAAACAGTAGCGTTACAAGTAACTTTTATCTGTATATACTTTATACTATGAGTGTAGATCTCGAACAAATACAAGCAAATTCAACTTCATAGGTAGCATAACATTTAACTTATAGCCTGATGAAGTTCACCCAAATGTTGCAATTAGCCAAATGATTTTTTGCAAACTTTTTGTAATTTTTTAATGAATCTTGATATATGTTCATGTCCAATTTGCATTTCAAGCATAGAAAATTGTAAGAGATGTTTCAACTGGTTTAGTGAATAATGTAAATTAAAACAATAATCTAAGTAGTTAATCCAAATATTCTTAATGAAATTGCGTGTGTATTAATCAATGTCTCAAATATTACTTACATAAGCAAACAACCAAAAAAATTTATTACTTACTTCAAAATTTTAGTATACTGACGAGACACTGCTAACGTTTATCAAATTTTCTAACTCCTGGTTTTCTAACTACCATTGTTATCTGCTTTATTTTATTTTTATTTCAATTTCATCATATCCAAAGTTGTTATGTCTGATCAACATATAGATCAGCATGAAAGAAGTGGCACAATATCTAATTTATCTGCTGGGTTGAAATCGGTATCTTTAGCTGACCAGCAAAGAAATGAAGCCAATTTAAATTTATTACAACAGCAAATAAAGAATGAAATAAGTAACAACAATAATAATAATAACAATAATAATTCAACGTCACAGCAGCAGCAACAACAGCAAGAATCACAATCACAATCCAGAATCTCTCAATTCTTCCAAAATCAACCAACTGAAGGCTATACTTTATTCTCTCATAGATCAGCTCCAAACGGTTTCAAAGTTGCGATAATATTATCAGAGTTGAACTTGCCTTTTCAAACAATATTTTTAGATTTTAATAATGGAGAACAAAGAGCGCCCGAGTTTGTTACTATAAATCCAAATGCAAGAGTCCCTGCTTTGATTGATCATTACAATGAAAATACTTCCATGTGGGAATCGGGAGCAATTATTTTATATTTGGTTAATAAGTATCTTAAGGAAAATGGTCAATGTAATTTATGGTCAGATAATCTAATTGAACAACTGGCTATAAATTCTTGGTTATTTTTCCAAACTTCTGGTCATGCCCCTATGATTGGACAAGCATTACACTTCAGGTATTTTCATTCATGTCCTGTACCTAGTGCAGTTGATAGATATACTGATGAAGTTAGAAGAGTTTATGGTGTTGTTGAAATGGCATTAGCAGAAAGAAGAGAAGCTCTAATCATGGACCTTGATGTTGAAAATGCAGCAGCTTATAGCGCAGGAACAACTCCTTTATCACAATCTAGATATTTTGATTATCCTGTATGGTTAGTTGGTGATCGCGCAACAGTAGCCGATTTATCGTTTGTACCTTGGAATAACGTTGTTGATAGAATTGGTATAAATTTGAAAGTTGAATTTCCTGAAGTTTATAAATGGACAAAATACATGATGCGAAGACCTGCCGTTATAAGAGCTTTACGAGGAGATTGATACAAGTATTTAGTTTTGTTTATATAATTGTAACAATAGTATAAAGTACCTAAATGACTACTTTTTTTTTTTTGTTTCGTCTCATCCTCATCATCACTATTATTATTATTTTGTTCTTAAATGAACTCTGAAAGTTTTGTGCTAGGTCATGAAGCTTATCTAAACGCAAAAAGATCTATAAAAGCATTGAATGGTTCAGATGAATATGTATATTTGATAATTAATATAAAAAAGAAACTAGCGAGGTCGAAGGATTATGTGCAAAGAATAATACCGGTTGCAAATAAAATAAACACACTAAATAATAAATCTGCATTGTTGATAACAAAAGATGATAAAACCTACAGACAAGAATTATTAAACAACTCAGAGACTGGAGAAGTTTTCAATGATATTGTATCCCTCAGAAGATTGAAAACGTTAAGCAAAAATAAAAAAAATTTAATCAAGATGTTTAAAGAGAATGATTATATCTTGACTGATTACAGAGTGAGTAAGTTTCTTCCAGATATTCTAGGTCCAATATTTTATCAAAAGAACAAAAAGTTACCATATTTAATTCAAATGGCAAGGCCAACTAGTGATAAAAGTAAACTAAGATTATCCAAAGAAAACAAGTTAAAAGATGATAGATGCGATGCAAAGTATGTTTTGAAACAAGTTCAAAGTATTATAGAGAATACCAGCTATTTACCTACCGATGGCGATTGCTTATGTATAAAAATTGGTTATACCAATTGGAATGTCATCAAATTAATTTCAAATATTGATTCTATTTTAAAGTATTTGATAGATGATACTTATCTACCAAATGGTGGTATACTCAGTATGAATCAATTAGGTAACATCTATGTTAAAACTAGTGAAAGTATTAGTTTACCAGTACTAACAAAATCAGATCAAATAGATAACAACAAGGATGATGACGAGGATGGTAGCGATTTTGACTTCTAGATGAAAAGTATCAACCCAGCCGAATTTATGTATGATGAATACTCCAGCTCTTGAATTTCTTCTTATTTATAGATTATTTTGTTTATATTGTTAGCTAGGAAATTTCAAGTCTTTTTTTCTATGTCAAAGCTTATTATTATAGACCAAACACATGGTAGTAGTCTCATCCGATCAATATTTCTTCTATAGTGGACTGAGCGTTTTAAATGACAAATGAATATGATGATGAAGATGATCAAAGTTCACCACCATCGTACCGATCCCTTGTTATGCAAGATATAGGTTCCTCGGCCCCAGTGCAGTTTTTAAATTCTTTGATTACGGATGAAAATGATGATGGGGTCGAAAGAGTGGAACATTTTAAGTATAAACAACAATTAGAGAGAAAATTAACTGTTACTTCGGTAATTGGGTTAGGGTTTACAGTTATGGGAGTTCCATTTGGTTTATCATCTACTTTATGGATTAGTTTAATGAATGGAGCAAATGTAACAATATTGTACGGCTGGTTAATTGTTTCAATATTTTCACTACTAGTCGTTCTTAGCTTGTCAGAAATTATAAGCAAATATCCAACAGCAGGTGGAGTTTACCATTTCAGCTCCTTATTGAGTACTGGAAAATACTCGTCGATAAGCTCGTGGCTATGCGGTTGGTTATTAATTATTGGAAATTGGACCTATACAATTTCAATAATGTTTTCTGGCTCACAATTTATTTTAGGAATATTTGGATTAAAAGATGTACTTTACAA
This sequence comes from Insectozyma parachauliodis, assembly GCA_030565145.1. Classification (NCBI taxonomy): domain Eukaryota; kingdom Fungi; phylum Ascomycota; class Pichiomycetes; order Serinales; family Debaryomycetaceae; genus Insectozyma; species Insectozyma parachauliodis. Next base: position 152,805 of record JAJMBB010000001.1, on the reverse strand, counting down.
AGAAGATATATTTTGGGTCCTTGGAGTTTTTTATTTGTTATTAGGTTTTAGTGGATTTATAAATTTCAAATTTTCCAAACATTTAGAAAGGATTAACAAGATATGTATATTGTGGACAATTTATGCAGTGCTAGTTATAGATGTGTTATTGATTTTTTTTGCAAAAAGAACAAATTCGATAAAACAAATTCTTACAACTTTTGATAATTCAAGATCTGGTTGGCCACTGCCAATATCATTCTTAATTGGATTGCAAAGCTCAAGTTATTCCTTGACTGGTTACGGGATGTTATTTTCAATTACCGACGAAGTAAAAAATCCTGAAAAAAATATGCCAAAAGGTGCTATACTGGCAATTTTGATATCACTGATTACAGGGTTCATCTTTATAATTCCAATATTGACTATTCTACCTGAATTGGAATTATTACTTGATAAAAATCCAAATATAATGCCAATTGATTTGATTTTCAAATCTAACACAGAATCTTATTTAATTTCGTTCCTTATGGCTTGTTTATTAATTGGTACAATTATATTTCAGAGTATTGGATCGTTGACCACTGCAAGTAGATGTACCTATGTATTAGCAAGAGATAAGGGTTTACCATACAGTCATATTTTCACCGAGGTCAACCAAATTGAACAGTATATCATTCCACGAAATGCACTATTTCTATCAATGATTGTTGTTGGAATCTTAGCATTGATTAGTTTATTGAGTACAAGTGCGTTCAATGCATTTATGGGTGCAGCAGTGGGCTCCTTGACTTTAGCCAATGGCATACCTATAATTTGTTTGATGATCAACAAGAGACAAAAGATTAAAGGCTCTGTATTCAAATTGAAAAAATTTGGTTGGTTAGTCAACCTGTTATCGATATTTTGGATTTTTTTATCTATTATAATCTTATGTATGCCGCCTGTGATAAAAAATCTAAATTTCTTAAATTTCAATTATGCAATATTCATTTTGATATTTTTTTTGATAATTATTGGAATTATGTTTTACACTTGGGGCAAAGAGAATTTTACAGGTCCACAAATCGATGATGAGATAGATAACGAATTAGAGTGTTTATAATTACTTGATAATAACTAATTTGTACATACTATAGATTTCTAGATATTTAATTCCTAATCATCTACTTTTGAAATTTCAAACTATAAGTTCATTTCTGATCATTTTGATGGCTGCCAAAAAGTTGAGATTGATTTAGTTTTTGCATTCTTAATCTTTTGTCTGTTGCAACAGAAACTGAAAAATTCTAAAAAAAATTTTTTGATAGTAAAGTTTAATACTACTCATAATAATATAATTTAATTTGTAATCAACATAATAACATTATAATGTCAGCAGATCATACGAGAGATCCATGTCCCATAGTTATATTGAGTGATTTTGGAGGTGCGTTCGCGATGGGTGCGATCGGTGGATGTGTTTGGCATGGTATAAAAGGGTTCAGGAATTCACCATACGGGGAAAGAGGATACGGAGCATTATCAGCTATAAAACAAAGGTCACCAAGAGTAGGTGGAAACATTGGTGTCTGGGGTGGTTTATTTTCGATATTTGATTGTTCAGTAAAAGCAGTTAGAAAAAGAGAAGATGCTTGGAACGCAGTTATAGCTGGTTTTTTCACTGGTGGTGCTTTAGCTATAAGAGGTGGTTGGAAGCATACAAGAAATTCGGCAATCACTTGTGCTTGTTTGTTGGGTGTTTTTGAAGGAGTTGGTATGATGTTCCAAAGAATGCAAGCTCAGCCTACCATGGCACCAATATATCCAGAAGAACAACAGTTAGCAGCTTGATTTATTTTGTTTATCCATCGTGTACATATATATGAATATAAACTTTCTAGTTACAGATACAATTCAATAGTTGATTCTATATAAGTTTCATTCGAAAATTAACACGACCTTATTGGTCTCAACGGATTATCGAGAATAATATCCTTGATAAGTTACAATCAGGTATTAGCATTAATTTACTATCAACCATCACTAGTACAAATTTTGAAAAAATTATAAACAAGGAATAAACAAATCACCTACACCAATAAGGTTTTATTTTTTGGTTGTCTCCAAATCCACTACAAGATTAGATCTTTTTTTACTTATTCTTTCACGAAATTAACTTAAACTTTACTACATACTTTTACTTTTGAAAGTATTATTTTGTTATCATCGAAATATAAGATTATTTCATGTCTTATAATAGTTTTACTTATAACAATCGACACAATTCGATAGGTGGGAATTGGCATTTACCACTTCCTTCGCAACAACAACAACCACAATCACAACATCAGCCTCCACAACTTTCACTTCAACAATTGGAATTGTTAACTCCAGAGCAACAACAGTATTATTCACAACAACAACAGTTGAAAACACAACAAGTTCCAGGATTTAGAAATCCGTGGTTTTCAAACCAACAACAGTCAACAAATTCATCCCCCAATTCAAACTTATTATCTCAATCACCAACCAAATCTCATCAAATTCCATTATTACAACAACAATCATTATCTGCCTCATCGTCATCTGGGTCATCGTCTCAACAACCACCTCTAAACAAAAGATTATCATTTACAAATCAACTACCAACAACTTATGAAGACGATAACTACACTAATACTAATGGAATACCTTATGTTCTTCCACCTACTCGTGCTGATAATCCTTTCAATCAATACTTTTCTAATCAAGAAGTTTTACTAAATGATCGTCGAATGTCAGCTGCAATTGATGGAACTTATTATAACCCATACCAAGGTAATACAAATTACAATCAACAGCAACTTAACAATGGAATTCAACAACAACCTCAATACGCTTCAATGATGCCACCAAATATATCTAACAGAAGGTCTTCATTAGCTGCAATACCAAATTATCACCAGAATCCAAACTTGTCTCAACATCAACCGGTGATACAAGATAAAGGTTATTATATATCACCAAGATTAGGCAGATCACCTCTGATTGTTCAATATCAACAATATCAGCAAAGTATGCAAAATCAAAAAATCTTTAAATCCAGAAAACAAGCACCAAAAGCTAGAAAAATTCATAGCAAATTGGATTTAACACCAAAAATTCATCAGCAGCCAAAATACCGAAGATGTTCTATCAATTCAATCCATATCTCACCCATCAATGCTTTAAGCGTGTATCTAACAGAATCATACTCATTATGTCAACCAAGAAAATTTCAATATTCTAAATCCACTAATCCTAAACGTGTATTAACAAAACCCAGTGAGCCAAAATTTAATAATGGTTTCGATAATGAAGATAGTGATTACATTTTGTATGTCAATGATATATTGGGTAGCGAAGAAGGACGAAAATACATGGTTTTAGATCTATTAGGTTCAGGAACTTTTGGTCAAGTTGTTAAGTGTCAAAATTTATCAAATCAATCGGTTTGCGCAGTCAAAGTTATAAAATCGAAGCCTGCTTATATAAATCAATCGTTAACAGAAGTAAGATTATTGGAATTTTTAAACACCAATAGTGATGGCAAAAATTTCATAAGATTACTAGATACTTTCATGCACAAAGAGCATTTGTGTTTAGTATTTGAATTATTAGCATCAAATTTATACGAGCTTATAAAGCAAAATCAATTTCAAGGATTAAATATGAAACTAGTTAAGTTATTAACAAGACAATTACTAGATGCATTAACTCAATTGAAGAGTTTTCAAATGATTCATTGTGATCTCAAGCCTGAAAATATTTTATTATGTCAACCGGATAAACCAAATATAAAAGTTATCGATTTTGGTTCTGCATGTTTCACAAGGCAGACTATTTATACTTATATACAATCCAGATTCTATAGATCTCCAGAAGTCATATTAGGTTTACCGTATACTGAATCGATAGATATGTGGTCTTTGGGATGTATAGTAGGAGAACTATTCTTAGGTTTACCAATGTTTCCTGGTACATCAGAATACAATCAAATATGGAAAATTATTGATATGTTGGGTCCTCCACCGAAACATATGATTGAAGTTGGTAAAAATTCTTTGAATTTTTTCAAAAAGATTACAAACGAAGATCCTAATTTAAAAGCCAAATATGAAATTAAAACGTTTGATGAGTATTGTGAATTTGTGAAAAATAGAAAAGATGGAAATAGTAGTACTAAAAGTGAACAACCAAATAAAAATTATTTCAAACATCGCTATTTGAAAGATATAGTTACAAATTATAAAATGTCAACTAAGAAAATGACAACGTCAATGATTGAAAAAGAATGTCAAGAAAGATTATTATTAGTTGATTTTTTGAAAAAAGTCTTAAACTTGAATCCGTTAGAAAGATTGACACCACAGGAAGCCTTAAAGCATCCATTCATCAATGACGTCAAAACTATAGAGATATCAACAAGCTGAAGAAGATACCCCGGCAGCAAAAATACATACTTTTTTAATTTGCAGCTTTACTAACAATCACTCTTTTGCGTGTAGTTTGTTCAAACTAGTTGATGAAAAAAAGTGGAAAAATTATCAACTACAACAAAAAACTACAAACAGAGACAAACGATAATTTCATTCATAAACACCTTACATTACTTAATACATTCAACATTGTACAAATTTAAAAAGAGTCAAATTTTAATTGAGTATTTTTGAATTCTTACTACACTACATACTTTGCATTACATCACTATCAGAATAATAAATATACTACCTACCGTAATAAAATATAATGAATGTTAGTACTAGTTCTTTGGGAGTCAGGAGAAGAAGAGTAGCCACACAAAATATTGATGATGAAGAAAATGCAGCTATATTAAAATTGGGGCCCGAATTCCAAGTTGAACAAATATCTAATTATGGTGAATCACAACAATTAATTGCATTGAATCTGTCAGAAGCAAGATTAATTATTAGAGCAGCATTGAAAGAACGAAAAAAACCTAAAAGAAACAGGCAAAGGAAACTAGATACAATAAATAACCAGGGGGATGATATAGAGATAGATAAAGCTGATAAGTTGAAAGATGATGAGGATGATGAGGCCGATGAGGAGGACGAAGATGAGACAGAAAATATGAAAGAAGACGAAATATCTAATATAGAACTAGCAGGTCCAAATTCGAACGAAATAGTACATAAAAGTTTAAATTACTTGTCAAATTTTTCAAGATTCAAAAACAGATCAAGTGTTGAAACAGTTGAAAAATTATTGAACGATTTTAGTGATCATTGTTCTACTAAGTTGCATCCTTTTGAATCAGCTCAATTGGGAACTTTAGAATGTGAGGATTCAGAGGAAGCCAAAAGTTTAATTCCAAGTTTAACTAATAAAGTAAGTGATGTCCAATTACAAACATTGTTAACTGAATTAAGAAAATACCAAACATTGTCATAAAATACTTGACTTGTTCTTCTTGTATTAATATATAAATTTTGATAATAATAATTTCTCCCGCATTAAAAATTCTAGGTTTTTTTACAACCAAAATATTTTATAATGGATGATGATGAGATGTATGATGAGTTTGGTAACTTCTTGGGCGAAGACCAAATCAATTTAGACGACGAAAGTATAAAGGAGGAAAATGTATCAAATACAGTGGACAGTGAACAAGTAGAAAATACTGCATTGGTCAAACATGAGGTTAATACCACTCAAGGTGAAATAATATATGTACAATCACAACACAATTTAACTAATGAACCAGTCATAAAACCTATCATAGACAAATCAATGAAAATTGTTTCAAATATGGATGAAATTTCGAATCCGGATTTATTCAACTATTTAGCCAATTTAATGAATAGCTCACCTGAGAGAATACGAAATATTTCGTTGGTTGGAAATTTACATACTGGTAAAACAAATTTAATCGATCAATTCATTTATCGTTCACACCTGATAAGAAGACCAAAAAATAAGGATTTAAAGTACCTAGATAATCACAAGTTAGAAATCGATCGAGAAATCACGATTAAATCGACTGCAATATCTTTGCTTTTACCTGATCTCAGAGATAGATCTTATGTTATTAACATCATAGACACTCCTGGTCAGATTGAGTTCAATGACGAGATGATATCAAGTTTCCATGGTGTGGAAGGTGTTCTACTAATCCTCGATGTGGTTGAAGGACTAACAGTAAGAGACAAATTGATAGTTAATGAATTATTGAAATGTAACTTACCAATTATACTAGTACTCAATAAGATCGATCAATTGATATTAGATTTGAAACTACCACCCAATGATACCTACCTAAAACTAAACTACACAATTAACGAATTAAATGACTATATTGTGTCAAATGAATACTATAACCAATACAAGTATAAAGATGAGCTTTCACCTATAAACAATAACGTGTTCTTCTCGTCGGTTAAATACAACATTCTATTTAATTTGAAAACATTTGTTAAGATGTATTTTGATAATTTTCGATCTAAAACAAATCCGACTGAATTTGCATCTAGATTATGGGGAGATTATTATTTTAATGAAAATACAATACTGATCAATTCAAATAATGGACGAAATAAAAGACTGTTTGTATCATTCATACTCGAGCCTATTTATAAAATATTTACATATACATTAACCAATGAATCAAATAGCAAATTGTTGTCCTCGTTGTTATGGAATAATTTCAAAGTATCTTTATCTAAAAAAAGCTATCAAGAAGACTCCAAAACTTTACTACAAATTGTATTTGGTAAAATATTTGAAAATTATGGTATAAATGGATTAGTTGATAGTTTACATAACTTTATTCCATCACCGTTAAATACTAAAGGTAAGAAAAACGTTGAGTATAATGAGTGTAACACACTAGCACAGGTTTTAAAATTAGTTGAAAATCCAAATGGCAAAGAATTTTCATGTATGGTTAGATTATACCAAGGAACGCTCAAAGTTGGAGATGATATAATAGTTTATGGAGAAAACTACCTGAAAAATAAGGAAGATTTCAAAGTTGAAAAGATTTCAAAAATTCACATACCGCAAGGCAGGTTTGAAATATCAGTAGATGCGATCAATTCCGGTAACATTATAATTGTAGAAGGAATTGATTCCAGCATTAAAAAAGGGGCGACAATAAGCGATTCACAAAAGAAATTAGAAATGCCAATCACTCTACCTAAATACAGTTCTGATTCAGTTTTTAAAGTTGCAGTGGAACCCGAAAATCCATCCGATCGGCCATTATTATTAGAAGGATTGAGAAAAATCAGCAAATCTTACCTAGCTTCGATCATTAATGTGGAAGAAAATGGGGAGCAAGTAATTATAGCACCAGGTGAATTATATATGGATTGTATTTTGCATGATATAAGATTATTTTTTAATGATAACCTTGATATTAGAGTAAGTGATCCAATGGTAAAATTTTCAGAGACGTGTATTGATATGTCGTTTACTAAAATACCAATAAAAACTAAAGCTGGTGGTCTACAAATTTCTATAATAGCAGAGCCAATAAATGACTCAGAATTAACACATGATTTAGAAGCTAGTATTATTAATATGAAGCAAACAAAAAAAGAGATATCAACTTTTCTCAAAAACAATCATAATTGGGATTCATTGGCAGCTAGATCACTTTGGGAAATCAGTCCAGAAGATTTAAAGCTACCTTCAATTTTATTGGATGACACGTTAGAGTCAGAGTCTAATAAAGAAGTATTAAAAAACATAAAAAGTTTGATATTGGATGGATTTAATTGGAGTATAAATGAAGGGCCATTAATAAATGAGGCAATACGAAATGTCAAATTTAAGATTTTAGATTTGATCACAGTTTCAGAAGAAACTTTCAATTCGGCTCAGATAATTCCAATTGTCAGAAATGCATGCTATACGGCTTTGTTATTAGCGCAACCAAGAATATTAGAACCTATATACAAAATGATTTCTATTGGAACTTATAAATCGATATATGTGTTACAGGAGATTTTGAAAAAGAGAAGAGGGTTTATTGATAAAAAGTTTGATATACCAGGCACACAGCTATTTGAAGTTATTAGTTATTTACCTGCCGTTGATAGTGTTGGTGTAACTTCTGATGTCAAAATGCATACTCAAAATAAAATGAAGTCTCAATTGATCTTTGATTTTTGGGATGTTGTGCCTGGTGATCCATTAGATAAAACTAAAGAATTATCAAAATTGAAGCCTGTGACTGATCAGGATTCTTTAGCTAGAGATTTCATGGTTAAAACTAGAAAACGAAAAGGTTTAACAGGAGAGCCGACTTTACAAAATTACATTGATCCGGAGATATATATTAAGTTAAGAGAGAAAAATTTGATTGAATAAATTATCAATCAATAATAAAAAACTCTGAATCAAATAATGATTCTATCTCAAATAATTCTTTGATAATCTGATCTTTTCTGACCTTCATTCCATATTATTATGTTATGGATTCAGTTTGATAACTTCCTTTTTTTGCTACTAGTAGTTGTCTCAATCTCAACATTTTCGAATCCCCTTTTATTTTCAAGATTTTCAACTAAGTTATTAAATTTGGTAATAAATCTTGGTTGCGTAGTGATAACAAAATTCATAGACTCAGGAATGCAATTAGTATCTTGAGTGCAATTTGACAAATTTTTAAATAAATTTGTAAAATCAGAAATTGTCAAATCTTTACAATACAAGTTGTCTTCAGTAATCTTACAATCACCAAATTGAGGGACCGATAATACTATTTCTTCATCAATTTGAAAACTTAGATTCAAGCTAGAGTCTAGGTTCCTCAAAGCCTCAAATAACTCTTCTATTGATATATTTATTTCTGAGATATCATTGAAAATTATAGGTGTCTCTGATTTCTTGTTGATTGGAAAAAGTAAGCATTTCGTGTTTGAATGGATTAAATATATTGTAAGACCAAGTTCGAGGGGACGTTCCAGGCTTTTGTTAATACTTTGATTTTGCGCAAGTTCATCATCTGTTTTTGCTTCTTGAAATTCAATATCATCTCGCATTTCATTTATTTCTTCATTAGCCCTCAATCTTTCGTCAACATAATTAATTTGTGAAACTTCATTTCCTCTCAAGTGTTCATTATTTAAATCAAAAGTATCCTCGTTTTCATTCCGTACACTATCAAAAATTTCGCTGGGTACAAATTTGTCATCTGATTCGTTTTGAAAATTATGTCCATCTACATTTTGCCCTTCAATAAATGTATCATCCACATCAACTAAATCTTCAAGATCATCTCGTATTTCATTTACTTCCTCACTTATTTCATTTCTTTTATCGCTTGCCTTCAGTTGATCTTCTTCATTGCCATCTTGCCCTTCAATGAATGTATCATCCGCATTAACTGAACTTTCAGGATCATCTCGTGCGACATTAATTTCCTCACTTAGTTCGTTTCTTCTATCGTTCGCAATTGCTTGATCTTCGACTAGGTTATCTCCTTCTTCATTCGAACCGCTCTTAGCTTTAAATCCATCATCGCTTGTATCAAAATGAGAACTGGATTCTTCCATAATCTGGTTCAACTTTTCGCTACCTTCAAATCTGTCGTCATCTTTTCGTCGAATTGGTTCCTCAATAATCTCAGTTTCTCGATCCGGACTTTCTTTAACGTCATCTTGTATCTGTTTAAGTTCCTCGCTGACAACAACTCTTCTATCTGTCTTATTATACTGCTGAGATGGTTTATTTTCTTCTTGATTAATTGTTTCTTTTCCATTAGAACCAGAATCAATCTCGTTTCTTATTTGATTCAATTCCTCACTGGCAACGTATCTTTCATCTTCATCAAATTGATCTTGATACTTATCTTCCTCCTGATCTATATTATCATTAAAATCCATATTGCCATAATTATCTAAGCCATTTTTGTTCTCTATTTTAATATCATTTACATCTTCACTTGTTTTTGGGTTGGTATTTACATTTCTAATATGCTCTTCGTCGCTCATATCATTAAATTCAGTCAGATTATCCCCGTCAATCCGTTCATCTATTACTTCAATCTTATTGCTATTTTCATAATTGCCATTATCAAAATTATCAATATCATTTTTGACATAATCATCATCTTCGTATTCTAGTGTTTCTCTCTGGAAGTTTGAATCATCATTTAAATCAGAATTTTCCAAAACGATTGGATCTTGGCTCATGGTCCTATATCAAATTTAGTAAAAGATAATCAAAGTAATGTACATACACTTTTGATAAAAACTGTTATAGCGTTTTTTTTTTTCTGTCAAAAAGAAGGAAAATGGTTCTCAGGATATTTGTAATTTTTACCACTGTCAGGATGTAGATAAACGACAAACAAATTAGGCCTTAAAAATGGTAAAAAGATTCATTGTTACAAAAGTACTCGAATTGTATTCCAATCTTATGAGAATAAAAAAATTCAACTCCATTATACGAACTGAATAGAGTTTATATTATTAATACAAAATATTTAGGATTGAGTAATGAAATACAATTAAGCTGCCTTCTTATCATTAGTTCTATGGAGCCCAAACTTTGAAAGTATGAGGTGACGTCATCGATAATGGTTTATTATTTTCATCAGACTGTTCATAGTCAGAAACCTTCAGAAGGTCATCTGTGGATGCCGATGAACCAATTTCTTCCAATACTTGCCTGCTTGGTTTATGCAACATTTCTCTTGCATCATTTAATAAGCTTTTAATATTATTAGTTTCAGAATTACCAGATTCTAGGATTTTAATAGCATTTTCTAATTTTTTAATGACTCCAATTGTTGATTTCGTTAATGTTAATCTATCGACAAAACATTCTTCTTGTTGCTTTGTGATATTTTGTCTCTCACGTTCATAAATTTTTTCCAACTCTTCAACTTTTTTCAATTTTGTTTCAATTTTATTTATCTCATGATTTATTATACTTGAACCAATTTTAAACATTTCTCGTTCTTCGTAGCTTGAGAATAAATGACCACGAGCACTTACAATGCCCAATGTTGTTGCGACGGATTCTTTTATAATTGACTCTTCTTGTTCGTCATTATTGGTGGTAATATTACTACTACCATTTTGTTGATGTTGTGTGTCTTTATCATGAACTTGTTCTATTTTTTTTTTTATTACTTCATCCATGGCTTTTTTAGCTGCTTCACTGGCAGCTTTTGCGACATCACTATCAACTAATTTGGTCATAAAAATTAAATTGGATAATACTGGATTATCTATTGAGTTTATTGGATTATTTGATGCAAATCTTAATAATTCTAAATCGTTTCTATTAGTAATTGAGCTAAGATTTTCTTCTAAAGGTATTTGCAAGAATTTTAAAACACATTCTTCAGGTGTTTTATTTGAGCCAACTTTTGAAGCAATTTGATACCAATCATTTTTATACTCTTTGACAGCCAGAATTAAAATTTCATACTCTTCTTGATTCCAGCCATCATCAATTTTTTTCTTTTTGATACGTTGGTCATTAGAATTTTCTTCACTTTTATGCTTCTTAGTGTTTGCAGACAATTCGTTAGATTCTAACAATTGTTTGACTTTATTTAAATCTATTCGTTCTGGTGGTATTCTTGAAGAATCAAAAGGAAACAATCCACGTGGAGTATCATATTTGACATGGTAATCGCCTGTATAAGGTAAGTCAACCAGTTGACCATTTGGTAACTTTTCCACCGCATAACCTGGTTTAGATTGTGGCCTTACCTGATAATTTATTAAACCCCATTTATTTAAAAATCGATGAACTCTCATTAAAGTACCAACATCACCAACTAAATTACGACGACATGAAGTGAGGGTTAAGAATTCATTTGGATTCAACCTATATGAATTTATCATAAAGTTTCGGTAATTGACATATATTTTTGAAGATTTTGATGGATGGGTTGTATCAAAGAATTCGGGTAATGATTCTTTTTCAATTCTGTGTATTTTTTTCATATTGAACCAACTTGAATATGAAGGGGTTACAATTAAATGTGTTTGCTTGTATTTGGGTCTTTGTTTAACTTGTTCTTCTTCTTCCGCTTCTACTTCATCTTCCTCTATGATTTGATCATCGTCATCTTCATCGTCGTATAATTTCTCTGTGGTGTTTTGTTTTTGCTCTTGTGTTTGATGCTCTAATTTTGCTTCTTGTTGTTCTTGTTGTACTTCACTTTTAGGCTTTGATTCTTTTTTAGTCAACTTAACTTTAGGTTTAGTTTCCTCATTTACATCTTTCACTTCCTCATCTTTTACAACAAAATCTTCATCATCAACTTTCATTTCTTCATCTCCCTTACCTTCTAAATCTAAATCTTCTTTTTCATCATCTGCAATTAAAGAAGCTTCAAAATCATCGTTAGATTTATTGTAATCTTCAACATGATAATCTCCATCAAACAAAGGATCATCCTCTTGTAGAGCTTTTAAATTTTCATCTTCGCCAATTTCTTGACTCTTTTGTTCCTCTAGGAACTTTTCATCTCTTTCTTGTGTCGGGTTCTGTTCTTGTTCTTGTTCTTGTTGCTTTTGATTTTGCTCTAGTAATTGAATTTGTTCTTGTTGGTTTTGCTCTTCCTGATTTTGAACTTCTTGGTTATTATCTTGAGCTATGTCTTGCTCTTCATTATTCTGATCATCTTGAATTTGTTCAACTTGTTCCTGCGTCTTTATTGTGTCTTCTTCTTTATATACATTCAACTTCTCATCATTCCCTTGTGGCTGTTCTTCTTGCTTCGTCTCTAAATTCATATCAGAGGACTCTTCATTTGCCGGAATATCTTCTGAAGGTATTGCAGGTAAATGCTTTTCTATGTCAACAGATGGACCCAACGACAGTTGCAATTCCTCATTGGTGGGATTCTTTTCTTTCTCTTTCTCTTGATGTAGATGGTACAAAGAATCCAGTTGGGAGTTATTATCTTTACCATTATTATTATTCACCACTTGTTGCTTTTCATCGGAAAAATTTTGAATTTCTTCGAGTTGTTTCTGGTCAACTTCTATATTATGTTTATTATTTTGTAATGCTTGTTGTAATGCGTTTTGTTCAACTTCTAATTGGGGTTGTTCGTTTGCCTGATAATTAATTTTTTCTTTATCCACCTCGTTGTTGTCTCTTTGTTCTTGTGCTTTATCATTTTCTTCCAAGATAGATGATACATTTTTTATATTTTCATCAGTATCCATTGTATATAAATGAATATTACACGTGATTCAATGGATAAGATGGTACTGAATTATAGCTATTGAATGGATGCTGTTTTGTTTTTGCTCAATGTTAATTTTTTTTGGCTCTCTTTTTTCGAAATCCTTTAACTGTGCATGTATACACTACCCTTAATAAATTTAGGGGGTAATCAAAAGAGAAATCTAAAAAAAATTCCATAGAGCTAAATTCTTTGTTAATCTACTACCCCTTAACAATATTGAACTCAACAATGTAGCACAAACAAAACGACAGAATCAAATTTAACTGGTAGATTAGTTATGATATGTAAATGATAGATTTCATTTAGATCAAGAGTGGATCAGATGTTTTGACATTGGGATTCATAATTATGATAGTTGTGAATTGATGTCGAGATGTAGACTTGAGTCGAAGGGCATGAACTGAGTAGAAATATGATAGACGTCAAAAGAATGACATGAGATTGGAATATTAAGAAGAAAGAATAATATTAAAGGAAAGAAAAATTTAGAAACAAAGCAAGTAGTTATATATGTGTTTACATATATTAAATATATGTGTAAGCTCAGTTATTAAATATTCATTTTTACTATGCAAAAAAAGAAATGAAGGAATAATAAATAATTTTTTGTTTACGAATGGAAAATTAAATTTAATTTTTACTTTATTAAATGAAATTAATTTTTTTTTAATCGAACTGGACTAAATGAAGAAATTAGTATAAATCTTCCTTTCCTATAATCAAAGAAAGAGTTATTAACCTGACTCTTGAAAACGTAGTTCCTTAAATATCCAACGTAGGTGCTGGTGGTGAGTGATATGGGTCAGAATCGATAATATAAAATAAATGGCTTTTAGTTTTAAACACAATAAATAAATACTCGACTACAACAACTTTACCACTACTAGCGCCAAAATGCTGCTATTTTGAGAGATCATTCTACCATTTATTATCACATTATTCTTCTGATAATACCCAGTAACAAATGACTTTTTTTATTGTAACAAATAAAAAGGAAATTGAAAAGGTAAAAGTACCATAGTACATAATTAAACCGTTACACAAAGTTACAAAAATAACCTAGATACAAACACTTCCTTGCTAAACTTAAAGACAATTTCTATGAGTTTTTTCTTATTTTCAACTTGCTTTAGATATCTATTACAGTTTGAGCATGAGAATATTCTAATTGACATAAATATTAATTGATCGACTAAACTCGTCTTAAGCACTATAAAAATTTGAACAAGATATTCAATAGAAAAGTTTGAAAAAAGAAAAAAAATATCCCAAGGAGACTAGATGGCGTCTGCATGTCCAGGGTCAATAAAACTAGGTAGTGTATTTACTTGAGTGAAGTAAAAAGTAATGAAATAAAATTTTAGAAGTTAAACCGATTGAATGTAATTTATTGATTAAAAGTCTAATATTTTTCAGAGCCCTCTCTGCATCAAAATTCAGTTGATAAGTAACTAGTTGGTAGAGAAAACCAAATGTTTTACAAGAGAAAAAAAAGAAAAGAACAATAAATTCAAGACTTTACTGGCAACAAACAATGTGTAAATTAGGTTTGTAAATGAGTTCCTCCATCATATATAACTTTTATATTCTTGGGTGGTTTCCTATCATCTGAATAATGTATTTTATGTTGGCATGTTATCTTTGATCAAAATCAATGCTAGAATATTAAGATTGTCGTGGTATGTGAGAATGCGTCTTCAAGGTTTGTGTAAGAATATGCGTGTTTAATCAACTTACCCAAAATAATGTTTATTAAGAACATCATTTTCATTTTTATGTAGAAAAAATATGTAGATCTGTTACGTTTTTTACCGTTTATTAGCATTTCATCCATAAATTGTATGGCTTTATGACTTAGTATGGTGAGAAACGGAGAAAGGGTAAAACTATAATGTGAAATTAAAAAGAAAATGAAAATCAAGTTTAAAATAAGCAAGCGACTCATACCGTCTTGGCTTCTTCTTTGTAAATCGTTAAAATGTTGATATGTAGAAAATTTTTACCGATAAATTTCACTTGACCCCAACATTTATGTAACGTGGGTGTTTGTGGGTTAGAGAATCTTAATTAACATTCGGCACCAACTCCATTTCTATTTTCTTGAGTAATTCTTTCCTTTGTAAACTCTAGGTATTGTTGCATGTTGTTTCGGGTGCCGGAGTCAAGTGTAGACCGAGCTATTGGACACACCTACTTTGTCTAACGACTCTACAAATTTTCTAATCAGAACTTGAATAACTATGTTCTTATTCGAATCCGAATTGAAACTGATTCAAAGCCGATTTTTATTCAGAACCAGCAGGTAACACATATTTAATGTATAACATGATTTGAAGCTTGGGTCGTAATAGCCCTAACCCTAAATATCACGTGCTTGTTTTACTTTAGTGCGCATCAAGATTGTACTGCTAACAAATTTATTAACTATGTAGACAGTTTTTCCTACCTCACTATAGTTAAGCTCCTCGCTACCAAATTTATCACTTTGTTTGTGCGTGCAATACCTTGTATCAAATTCAATACACACAAATTTTCAAAAATTTTTAAATTTTTTTTCAAGTTTAACAAACTAATTTTAATTTTATTATTCAACAATGGTTCGTTACGCTGCCACTCCTGCTAACCCAGCAAAATCAGCATCTGCTCGTGGTTCATACTTGAGAGTTTCATTCAAAAATACTAGAGAAACTGCTCAAGCCATCAACGGTTGGAAATTAGAAAAAGCTAATCAATATTTGGAACAAGTTTTAGATCATCAAAGAGCTATTCCATTCAGAAGATACAACTCTTCTATTGGTAGAACCGGCCAAGGTAAAGAATTCGGTGTCACCAAAGCTAGATGGCCAGCTAAATCAGTTAACTTCATCAAAGATTTATTAAGAAACGCTCAATCAAATGCTGAAGCAAAAGGTTTAGATTCAACTAAATTAATCATTTCTCAAATCCAAGTCAACCACGCTCCAAAACAAAGAAGAAGAACTTACAGAGCCCATGGTAGAATTAATGCTTATCAATCAACTCCATCTCATATTGAATTAACTTTGACTGAAGAATCAGAAGTTGTTGAAAAAGCAGATGACGATAAAAAAGTTAGATTGAACGCAAGACAAAGAGGTAGATTAGCTTCACAAAGAAGATTAACTGCTTCTGCTTAAATAAGTTAAATAAATTTAATAAAACATGGTTAAAAAAAGTAACAAAGTCATATTTTAATGTATATTAATAGAAACGGTATTCAATAATTAAGTGTATTATTAAATTCATCGTATATTATTATCTTGATATAAACTTATAAGTACATGAACCTTGAATGTTTAGTTTGGTCGAGAGATTTGTAAAATCTTATAATGCACGTAACCAATTTATAAAATTAAGAAATGCATTTTGATGATTCAATTCTTATTGTAATAGAATAGAACTTAATATGAAGATCCTTCTTTATACATCTGAATTGCACACCAAACTTCAACCTACACATTTTAACGTATACAAATCGTAATCGTAGTTTCTAGATATAATCAGCTCAATCTCTTCGCTTATAATTTACGTTAATCCATTACCATATGTTAAGTGATTTGAGTTGAGTTGATAGAAGTATTCCATATATTGATTCACAGTCAAGCCGCAATTGGTAGTTACTTATTTTATACAATTGCCTGTATATAAACTTTAACCAATTATAACCTTAGAAAAGATTTTACATACTAAAAAATCAGTCTGTAGACAAAAATTCAAAAGTAGCTCAAGTTCATTGAATAAACAAGTTAACAAAATGGCAGGACCACCACACGCACACACATATATGGGATGGTGGGGTAGCATAGGATCTCCTAAACAAAAATACGGTACTTCATATACCATTTCACCATATGCTGCTAAACCATTCAAAGATGCTGGTTACAATGCAGTCTTCAACACTTTTAGAAGAACCAAAAATCAATTTTTGTATGTTGCAATTCCATTTGCTGTTGTATGGTCTATCTGGGCTAAAGCAAGAGATTACAATGAGTATTTGTACACTAAAGAAGGTAGAGAAGAATTAGCAAGAGTTAATGTTTAAAATTACATAGCATATTATATTATCATACAAAACTTTTATTTTGACCTTTTATAAACTTTGTTTAAAAATGCAGTTAAAACTTCTTTCTTCAACCCGTTTGATTCATCAATCATATCAATTTGTTCTCTCAATTTTTGAACAATTGATTCTTCGTAATCGTTGTAAATCTTTTCAATATTTAATTCATTGAATAAATCTTTACAGATTTTTTCATTTGCATCATCTTTCTTACCATAGTTTTCGTCTAATATCTTTCGCTGTTCTGGTGTTGCTTTTAATAAAGCTTGATTAATAACCCAAGAACACTTATTATCTTTTATGTCGGTACCAATCTTACCAATTTGTTCTGGGGTTCCAAAACAATCCAAATAATCATCTTGAATTTGAAAATACTCTCCCAATGGAATTAAAATATCTTTAACTTGTTTTAAGTCAGATTCTGAGGATATTCCACTCATGTACATTGCTAATGCAACAGGTAAATAAAATGAATAATAAGCAGTTTTGAAAATAACAATGAATGAATGTTTATCTAATGAAAACTTGTTTAAATCCACAACTTCTTCATCAGCAGTAACCAAATCTAATAATTGACCCAATTCGGTTTGAAAAGTAACTTCATGGAATAAATCTAATAAATCAACGTAGTATGAATCTTTTTTGAAATGCTTTTTCAAAATCATGTAAATAGCTCCTTCTAACATAAATGAATCATTGATAGCTATGTTGCCGACACCTTCCACTAAATACCAACATTTATGACCTCTTCTCGTTTTCGATTGATCCATCATATCATCAGCAACCAAGAAATAAGCTTGTAATAATTCAATACACCATCCCAATATAGCTACCTTTTTATATTCTTCATCATTTAAATCTTCACTTTTCTTATTGTTTAAAATTGCATAGGTATCAACAACTGATAACCCTCTATTCAATTTTCCGCCGGGAGTATTATAATCTAAATTCTTCACAAACCAATCAATGGCTTCTTGTGGCATCTTATAAGAAATCAAGATTTCCTTCAATTCTTCAACTAACGAATCAAACACATTGATGAATCTAGATCTTGACAACTCTTTTGACATTTTGCAAGTGTTGAACTAAAAAAAATTTTAAACGACAGAACAAGACGAGAAATAAATATTTGGCGCGACCGAATAAAATTTCAATTTTCATCCCATTGGAATTAGTTTATATAGTCTATTTCGGTTTAATTTAATGTCTTCTTTTACTCTTACCGGGTCTAGAAGGTTTGCCTTTCATTTTTTTAGAAGATAATCCACTCACGTCTGCGGAAGAATTAGCATCATTCTTTCTTGAACCTCTTTTCATACCTCCATTACCATATTTCGAATTTTTAGCTAATCTTTTCGAATTGGGCTTTCTTCTTTTGCTGTCTCTTTCATTTCTTTCATTTTCTTTAGTAGCCTCCTCTAAAGCAATTTGAAAATCATCATCATTACTAATTTCATTGGCGCCTCTTTTCTTTTTCAATGATTTGATTTTATCTAACGTTTCTCTCTTCTCTTTAGCTCTTTTTTGTAAAGTCTCATGTTGAACTTGTTTACCGAATTTCTTTAGTTGTCTTTGCTTTTTAGCATCTTCACTTGCTTTCTTGTCAGCAGCTTCAGATAATAACTTATTTTTTAATTTGTCCATATGTTCATCACTTTTGACCATTTCTGCAAAATAATCCATAGGTCTACTAAAAGGAATTTTCAATTTTAATAATGTAGTTCTTGCTTGCTTGACAGCATCTAGTCCTTGTTTATAAAATGATAACTCTCTTTCTGTATCATCATAAATATCCTTAATTTGAGCCTCTGACTTTTCAGCACTTACAACTGATTGATGCTCAATGAATGAATGTGAAGACCAAGGTAACTCAATTCTTGCTAAAGAGTCCTTGAGTGCTGCCAAATTATTTATGGTCAACTTTGTATGTGGAACTATGTCAGCATCGGAATCAACCTCAACATCTGATAATGGTATATCTTCAGCTTCATCTTCTTCGTCGATTTTTTCATCGTCATCTCCTTCGTCTTCATCTTCATCTTCTTCATCTTGTTCTTCGTCATCTAATTCGCTCTCACTTTCACTGGCTGCTAACTTTTCTAAATCTAACTCTTCCTCTTCTTCCTCTTCTTCATCGTCATTTATAGCATTTGCCACTTCATCTGATTCTTCTTCCTCGTTTTCTGACACCTGAGCTTCCTTGATTTGTAACTTTTTCAACTTTCTTTGTTCTTTCTTTGATAATGTTGAAGTTTGGTATTCATCGGTCAGTTTTGATTTATTATTAGATTTATGTTTCGTGGGTTCCTGTTGCACTGCAACTACTGAGGGAGTTTCTTTTAGTTGCACTTTTTTCTGTATTGGTTTACTTTTACTTTTATCAATATTATCTATCAATTTTTGATTTTTCAATTGCTGTTTTAATGTACCCCTACCCATGATAGAATTATGCTCTCAGTTAAAATTTTGAGATGAGATTTTTATTTTTTTTTGTGCATTGATGGTTTAGCTGCAAAAAAAGTGTTAATGTGAGATTCATTTACATTGAAATATACATACAAGTTATAGCTAATACAGTCATTAAAATTTTGAATCACAATTGGAGGAGCATATCATATCACAGGAGTTTATAATCTATATCATTTAAAAACGTTTTACCACTTCCATATTTCCACCATCGTGCTAAACAAGAATACAAGCTTACATCGATAGTATTGTTAAACTTCAGATCTTTGTATCTAGGTTGGCATTCACATCTTTTTTGGGCTATCAAGCTGGTGCTCGCCGGACAAGACAAATAAGGTGCATGATAGTAACCTATATCTTCAAAATGATATATCTGATTCTTATCAGCCAACAAATTCAATGCTATAGTATGAACAGGGGCATCTCCCCATCTTTCGTAATAAAACCCACCTGATCTATCAAGATAATTGAAATAGGTTTCGTAAGCGTTTGATCTAAAGAAATTTAAATTTCCAATTTCAAAGTTGGACCAAAAGTGACATAAGTTATATGATGAATTTGATGGTATCAAATTTACATAGTGATTCAATGAAGACTCATTAGTCGTGATAAATTTGATGGAATTGTTTGGATGAATCAACTCAGGATACTCTGCCATAAATGACTCAACTGTATTCCATAATGTTGGAATTGTATTCTCATATTCTAAAATCGTTATGATAAACCCATAAATTTTGTTCTTCTTTCGCAATAGTTCAAAAGGGTCATATTGAAAATCACACATGTATTCAACATCAGGCTCTACTCTGAAATACCAATCGTAGTTCAATAGCCGTTTTTGCTTATAGAAAAACCCAGAATTAAAATGACACATGTTTCTATACGACCTATAACCACCGTATATTACTGAGTGTCGCGACTTGAACAAGTTTTCTTCCAATTTTGTTTTATTAATATGTGGAGGTGGGTCCCAGTCTTCTCTAGGTATCAATTCATAAAACGTTTCTCCGCTAGCCATCAAGGTAGTCTGTTCTATGAAGTCATCATCAAATGGCTCTTCATTTAGGAAAACCCAAGGATATTTATAATCCTTGTTGAATCTATCTTCTAGGGATCTCATGGATGATAGAACCCCTTGTAGTTCGTAATTTCGAGTCAACATGACAATTGTAGCATTTTCTTTTCCAATTTGTTTTCTGTCCTTAAATGGATACTCCGCTGATAAGTACGAATTGCTGGCTAGTTTGGGTTGATTCTTCAACAAGGGATCATAGAAATATGGGTAGTCTGTTTTAGATTTTCTGGGTAGAAAATCGTCAAATTTGTTGTAGTTTAAAACATAGTAATAATATATAGATAGTGATATTCCAAATATTAGAGTGGTGATGAATCTTGTCATAAAATGGTGAATGTCTTTCAAATTCAGTGCATGGATCTACTGAATTTGTATGGATATTTTTTCTGTTTGGTATCTCATTAGGGACCAAAATGGTCAAAAGCATAGAATTTGAAACAATTAATACAAAATTGAGTCTTGCTGATGGACTTTGAATTAATACATAGTTTCACATCTACTGTTGAAAGTTTAAAAATTTGGTGAATTCTTAGGTAAATGTGGACTTGTCAAAAATTTGTCAAATTTGGTTGCAAAATGGCAAAGAATTAAGATCTTAACCAAAACCTACTCTAATTATTGAACATCAGTTAGTAAAACTTTTACCAAATCTACGAGGATATCTTATTTGAATAGTACTTAAAATTTTTAACTTTTAACTTTTACCAATTGAGAGCAACTTTATTTGTAGTTAACCATTTCGAATCAAACAATCGAGAAATACACTAGGTTGCATATCCAAGCACTAATTACAACTTTCGTCAGTCATTGACAAAAGCATAAGGTTTGAAAGATGCTGAAATGCGGTAATTGAAGTAATTGGTATATTGATAGGTTCCAGTAGTGCATATAAAATTACCCAATTATATCGAAGTAAAATTCTGTTACTAAAAATCAAACAAAAACGATTACATAAGCCGTAACTAAAATTTTTACTACTGCAATTAACAGGTTGAAAAAAATACATATTGTGTATAACCAATCAACTTTTATCATTTTCATCTGTACGATACTTCAACTCATCACTTTAAACACAGCAGTATTTATCAACAAAATTACTACATAGACCAATTCAGAACATACAATACATACATAGGACAAATGCTTCGTCATATCACAAGGATAAGGCCAAGATTAAATACACAAGTTAACTTTTCGATACGTTGTTTGGCAACCACTGCTGATCCAGCTTCAAACCCAAACAGAGTTCATGGTGGATTAAAAGATCAAGATCGTATTTTTCAAAATGTATATGGCAATTATGGTCACGACTTGAAGTCTGCTGAAAAAATGGGTGATTGGTATAAAACTAAGGAAATCATAACTAAAGGTGATAAATGGATCATCGACGAAATGAAGAAATCTGGTCTCAGAGGTAGAGGTGGTGCAGGTTTTCCATCTGGACTTAAGTGGTCATTTATGAATCCACCAGGTTGGGAAAAAAATGTTGGTCCAAGATATTTAGTTGTCAATGCGGATGAAGGTGAGCCAGGAACTTGTAAGGATCGTGAAATTATTAGAAAAGACCCACATAAATTGGTCGAAGGTTGTTTGTTAGCCGGTAGGGGTATGAACGCAACAGCAGCGTATATTTATATTAGAGGTGAATTTTATAATGAAGCAGTAATTTTACAACAAGCCATAAATGAAGCTTACAAAGCAGGTTATCTTGGTAAAAATGCATGTGGATCAGGTTATGATTTTGATGTATATATACACAGAGGTATGGGAGCATATGTATGTGGTGAAGAAACAGCTTTGATTGAATCAATTGAAGGTAAAGCTGGGAAACCAAGATTAAAGCCTCCATTTCCAGCAGGTATTGGTTTGTTTGGTAGACCAACAACCGTTGCTAATGTTGAAACAGTAGCTGTTGCTCCAACCATTTTAAGAAGAGGTGGTGATTGGTTTGCCTCATTTGGTAGAGAGAGAAACAGTGGTACTAAATTATTCTGTATATCAGGTCATGTCAATGAGCCTTGTACCGTTGAAGAAGAAATGTCAATACCATTAAAAGAATTATTAGAAAAACATTGTGGTGGTGTTGTTGGTGGTTGGGACAATTTATTAGGGGTTATACCAGGTGGTTGTTCAGTTCCAGTTATGCCAAAAGATACTTGTGATAACGTCTTAATGGATTATGATGCTCTTAGAGATGTTGGATCAGGGTTGGGTACCGCTGCTGTTATTGTTATGAATAAACAAACTGATATTATAAGAGGTATTCAAAGATTTGCCCATTTTTATAAGCACGAAAGTTGTGGACAATGTACCCCATGTAGAGAGGGAACTACATGGTTGGTTAGAATGATGGATAGATTCCAAAGTGGTCAAGCTACAGAAAGAGAAATCGATATGATATTTGAATTAACAAAAGAGATTGAAGGACATACAATTTGTGCACTTGGTGATGCAGCAGCATGGCCAATACAAGGGTTGATAAAATCTTTTAGACCTCTCATGGTTGAAAGAATAAATAATTTTAATAAAAAACATCCTGATGTTGGCTACGGTGGTTGGGTCAAAGATGGGAAAGTAAAAGATGGTGTTGTCATTGAAAATCCTAAACCAGCTCACCATTAGAGAATAATTGCATCATTCATGTATACAAACGTTGTTATAGATAAACTCACAATATAATTTGAATAAAGTTGTACTCTTGATGTTGATATTTTTTTTCTCTGGCCTTGTATTGTGAGGCCTTGTTTGAGATCGGATCAGTTGATTTTTTAAGTAAGCTTTTGTGATAAGAAGAGGAAAGCCAAAATTTTTTTTCAAATCGGGCACAGTTTTTTTTTACAACATTCATATTTGATTCAACATCAACATTAATCGAGTAACATCGAGGTTCAGTGTTTATAGAGTTATTCAATTGAAACTGTGATAGATTGAAGATTTTGTTCCACAAGGGTTTAATTGAGTTTTATTTGTTTTTCATCAATAATTCAACTCCGAAATAATGAAATTTAATCAATTATATTCCTTTGCATTCTTTATAATATTTGCATTAGGTGCTATAAGTCATGACGACGATATCATAAACCCATCATCTAATAAACTTGGGATTCAGAAATTACAAGATGAAGATAATCACCCTACACCAGGTCATTTGAAAAACCCTTTGGATCCATACAAAGGTACCATCCCCAATCATGACATGAAAGATGAATCTGACTCATCGTCTTATGATTCCTTTTTAATGTCATTATCAATGATCATTGTTAGCGAAATTGGTGATAAAACATTTTTGATTGCAACTTTGATGGCAATGAGAAACTCAAGAATTATAGTGTTTTCAGCTGCTTTTTCTTCATTGGCTATTATGACGATACTATCAGGACTTGTTGGACACGCATTACCTGCTTTAATAAGTCAAAGATTAACTCAATTTTTAGCCTCGTTGTTATTTGTTGTTTTTGGTATAAAGTTATTAAAGGAAGGTTTAGAAATGTCAAAAGATATGGGCGTCGAAGATGAATTAGCTGAAGTTGAAGAAGAAATTGCAAGCAGTAAATTAAACAATCAATTGAACAACATTGAAAATGGGTCATCATCATCATCAACAACACATAAGAAACAATGGTATGATGATTTTGTACAACAAATTCAAAATTTAGCTTCATTTATATTCACACCTATTTGGATACAAGTGTTTGTCATGACCTTCTTAGGTGAATGGGGAGATAGATCACAAATAGCTACTATTGCTATGGCAGCAGGCTCAGAGTACTGGTTTGTTATTTTGGGAGCTATAATTGGTCATGGTGTATGTACAGCAGCTGCATGTTTAGGAGGAAAGTTACTAGCTAAAAAGATCAGTATGAGAAATGTCACACTTGGTGGTGCAATTGCATTTTTTGTATTTGCTGTTTTATACTTTTATGACTCGTATTATAATATAGAAGCTTGAATTTACAATTGTCCTTGACACATGAATTTCAAAACTTGATTTGGATGCAAAGGTTTTTTACCATTAGACGTAATTTTCAATTCAATTTCTTCATTCTCCAACTCTTTATCTTTTTTCAACTTTGCCTCCTCTTTACCTTGAGCAGTTTCCATATAATCTAATTCTTCAACTGTGTGGAATCCATAAAATTGAAACTCATCTTTGAGTTCTTGTATTTGGGCTGTACACCAGTATATGAATTCGTCATTTATTAAATTGCCTTCAATTGCCTCCAACTCATTTTTAGATTGATTTACCCATTCATCGACTTCGGGCAATGCCTTTTTTCTTAGTAACGTTGTCAATAAATTTTCCTGATTCGATGTTGGAAACACTGGGGTTGGATAAACATTTGTATTTGATAAAAGCTCTTGATTGTTGTATAGTATGTTTGCTATTGAAGTAAACTGAGTGATAAGAACTTGAAATTGGTTCTGGAATTGGTTGAAAGTTGGTAATTTGATTTTATTGGGATACCTGTTGTGATTATTGATCTGGTCAGCTAATTTTTTCAATGACGAGTGAATTTGGTTTAGACGATTTCGTATAGATTCTAGCACATCAAAAGGTATCTGAACAAAATCACTTGATGGCAATTGAACTGGAGAATTAGGAAATGGAGTTTGGTTCATAGAGTATACAACAAATGAAATAAATATTTTTTTTCTAACAGGTTTGTAATGATAAGAGGTAATTGGAGTTTAGCTCAGGAATTCAAGCAAAATGAAAGAAAACAACAATCTAAGATTCAACAACGTCAAAAACACGAGTTTCAATTGAAAAAACTTACAAAAGCAGACCCTGTGAAGTTATACTATAGAATTGAAAATCTCAAACTGAAAACTAATAAATCCAAAACTGATGAAAACCTTTTGATATCGTTACAAAATGATTGGGAATTCATTGAAAAGAACAACCTACATTCCAAAAAAATTGATTTGTTTTTCAAAGATCTTGAACTGAAAGAGAAATTGCGATTGAATAGGCAAAACCAACTACTAGGTCAAGATTCGATTTATTTCAACCCAGAGTTGAACCCTCTTGGAAAAGTTCCCAATATTGAAAACTTATCTGTCAAATTAAAAGCTCCTTTGAAAAATCTAAAAGCTCCTACTCAAAATCAGACAAAATACAAAGTTGATCCGTTAATTCAACAATTAAATATAAAATTACCATCTGGAGAGCCACCAAAATTTTACAAATTTGTACAGAATACAGCCAAACCAAAAAAACTATCTCATCAAATAACAGAACCAGATATTGACCAATCACTACCGCTGTCGCTGTCAGATGAAGAACCAGACTGCAAAAAGCAAAAAATATAACGATAATCATAAGTATACATTATTCTATCTACAAGTTTACCCTCTATTATGATAATAATCTAACTACCAATTCCCAGGTTCCAAACATTATAATTGAGTTGGGTACAGTTCTCAATAAATGCGGAGTCAACCCTCCATACATACTGGCAAATCCTTCTTCTTTTATGATTAGTTTGAAGCATTGAATTAAGCCAGTATATTTTGGTTTGCCAGTGGACTCCAATGGCGCTTGTCTCAATCTTGTTCTTACGACTTCATGTGGATACGTTATTAGTGATGCCATAAATTTTGCTAAACCAGCAGCTCCTGATCTAGCAGACCATTCTATTATATAATCTCTTGTTGTTTTATTTGCTTGGTTTTCTCCATGTATTTGAATCGATCTTTTATTAATAAACATCCTCATTTGTTCATACAACACCCATTGTATAGTGGACTCAATCCCTCCTAGATATGATGCACTTAATCCACGATATAAACTTGTAAAACCTTCATTTTTAACTATATACTTAAGACAGTCCCACGAGTTTTTATAATTCTTGCCCTTGGTTTTATCTAGTTGTAATCTTGTTTTGATCAACCATATTGGATTTGTAGCGGTAGAAGTGACAAATCCTGCATTGATACCAGAGATCAAATGCATCCAGGTTTCTTCTTTCTTACCAAAATTATCCATTAAAAATGTTTTTGTAGCACCGTATGTGAAAAAATTGATTGATCTAGCAGGTATAACACCAACTAAATTTGGTCCTAGCCCTCTAAATAACGATCTTGAGCCTTCATTGATATACATGTTTCTCAAAACTGATCCTGTTTCTGCTAAATGCTGGAACGTTTGAACAAACGGATTTTTCGATTTCACAGTTTTATTGTACAAATTATGGTATACATCGGACTGTAATCTCGTTTTCACAACATCTAAAGGACAAGTTACTACTGCACCCACAGTTCCACCTATACCACCCGCTATGAAGTGTACCCAAGGTTTCGTTTGTTTTACACTTTCCTTAGTCACTTTTCCATGCTGTAAAGTGTCGTTTTGCAACTCGTATTGTACATCTTCTGCAGTTTTAAAAGTTGAAGATTGCTCATCCGATGCAAGGAACGGGTACGCTGTCTCTGCGTCTTTTTCTAGAATTAGCAATCGATCCTTCTCTTCGCTTGGTATCATTATTTGTTTCACAAGTACTAAAGTGGAAAAAAAAAAAGATCTGACGCTACCAACACATCACCTAGATTGAATATGGTTAGAGGTATTGCTAATCATTTTTTTCTCTACAAACACAATTCCTTACTTTTCTATAGCCATTCTATTTACATTATTTGAGTGACTTTATAAAATTATCAAGGTTATATTCATCTTCGTATTGTGCTTCGTCCCATAGCTCTCCCAACTCTCCGACTGCTCCTGCGGCTTTACCTGTCAAACCACCGGTTAGTTCTTCAGCAACAGTTCCATTATTATTACCATTTTCTTTTCGATCTTCGTTGACTTCTTCTAACTTACCATTCTCATCGCTGACGTCAAACAAATCTAACAATTGATTTGTGTCCATCGATTGTAATCCAGCATTTTGTTGATTCACTATAGTTGACGCAATATTCATTTTGAATTTCTGTAAACCCATGATTTTTTCTTCCAAAGTATCTTTTGTGATCAACCTGTACACATTAACAACTTTCTTTTGTCCCAATCTATGAGCTCTATCCATTGCTTGTAAATCATTCATTGGATTCCAGTCGTGTTCAACAAATATGACAGTATCTGCACCCGTCAAATTTAAACCTAAACCACCTACTTTAGTGGTTAACAATAATAAATCTATTGAAGGGTCTTCGTTAAACTTTCGAACAATAGATTGTCTATCTCTTGGAT
Organism: Insectozyma parachauliodis; assembly: GCA_030565145.1. Classification (NCBI taxonomy): domain Eukaryota; kingdom Fungi; phylum Ascomycota; class Pichiomycetes; order Serinales; family Debaryomycetaceae; genus Insectozyma; species Insectozyma parachauliodis. The sequence continues at coordinate 124,829 of JAJMBB010000001.1, read as the reverse complement.
CAGTACTACCATCTAATCGCATATAAGTGACTGAAGGTAAGTGTTTTTTAAGCAACTCATTTTCAACCATATCTAACATATCTTTTAATTGACAAAAAATTAAAGCACGATGCTCTGATATAACAGTTTCTGTTAGTAACAGTGATTCTTTGTTAGATTTTCTATTATATTCACTATCTTGCGATCCAATACCACATTCTAACAATAAAGTTTTCAAAGATAATAACTTAGGTGCATGCTCAATATCTCTTATTTTTGAATTCTTCTTTTGTAAATATAAATCAATCTCATTGTATTTAGGATGACTTGACGACAATACCAACGCCGGATGATTACAAAGTTTTCTCATATACTGTAAAGCTTGGAAAACATGGGATTTGTTTTCAGTTACATCTTCTTTGATTGAATCCTTTTGAGTTTTAGCAAAATCTTTATACAATTTTTTCTGTACGTCACTTAATTCACAATAATAATCCTGAATAATCTTTGGTGGCAAGTCACTCAACACATCTTCTTTCAATCTACGTAACATGAATGGTAAAACCTGTTTATGCAATGACTCCAACGCTAAAGCTCCAGCTTCTTGTTCTTTGGATGATGTCTTACTATTTCTACTTGCTGCTATTGGTTTGGCAAACTTTTCATGGAAAACTTTTTCAGTTCCTAAGAACCCTGGCATAAGGAAATCGAATAATGACCATAATTCTAGCACATTGTTTTGAATAGGTGTACCAGATAAAATTAATCTATGTTCAGCTCGAATTTTTTTCACAGACTTTGATAATTTAGACCCTGAATTCTTAATGATATGACCTTCGTCTAATACACAGTAGTTGTAATCTTGTTGACTGAAAAATTCAACATCATTCCTACAAACATCGTAAGATGTGATTACAACATCAACTTTATCAACATGGGATCTCAATGGAATTCTTATACTAGGATTACCAGCATACACAAGTATCTTCATAAATGGAGCATATTGATTGATTTCTTGTTCCCAATGACCTGTTAATGAAGGAGGGCAAATGATCAATGAAGGCAACCTCCTATATTCTACCGCTCCAGTTTCCTCATAATTTTCTTGTCTGGTATGATGATCAGATGAGACAATACATATGGTTTGTAGAGTTTTTCCTAAGCCCATATCATCACATAATATACCATGTAGATGATATTTGTTAAGAAATGCTAACCAATTGACCCCTTCCTGTTGATACTTACGTAACGTTGCTTTAATTGTAACCGGCAAGTCGAAAGGCTCAATTTTGCTTGGATCCATCATTTGTTGAATAAAATCTCGTTCTCTTTCTCTACCTTCTAGTAACTCTTTTGGCATATCTTCAGGATCTGGTATACCTGCTTCCAATGGAACTAATTTAATTATTGAAGCAAAAGTGGTAGTTGCTAACACTCTAACATCTTGATCAGAATCACTCATTCTACCAAGCACAGGTACAATCAAAAACATGACATAAGGTAGAATATTACTTCCCATCGTCGCTGATATATGATAAATCGTTTCAATTGCACCTTGTCTTTCTTTAATACTACCAGCATTTTTCAACATTGGTAAAACTGAGTTTACCAAAAATATAAATGATTTGGTGGGAACCACCAAACAGATAGTTGCTAAACATTTTGCTGTTGAATATCGAAAAACAGAATACTCCGATTGTAAACCTGGTAAAAGTAGTTTTAAATTATCTGTGATTTCGGAATGTAAAGATTTATTGAGTCTTGGTAATAAAGCTCTTAATATACCCAATGCATCAATAATACTTTGACCTTTCAAATCATCATCAATTTCTGAGATCGATAAATCCTTTAAAGGTTCAATCATGATTTCTTTTAACTTCGGTACCTTCTCGAATAAGTTCGATTCATAAATTTTTAGTAGCTCTTCTAATGCCATCAAAGCACCTTGTCTTTTAATTTTAGCTTCATGAACTGCTCTTTCATGAGCAACAATATCTGCAGCATCACTTGAAGCCTCTTCTTTTTTCAACGATAAAATAATATCTTTATATATGACATTATGATGAAATTCAGGCACTTCAGAAGTGTCAACACATAAAAATGCACATAGATTTTTGACAATCTTATCAGCAGCACCTGTTTTATTTACAGTATTCAATAGTTCAATTAATTTTGCAATCGAATGGACCGATCTTTTTTGTAACAATAATGTTTCTTCCAGCTTGACACTTTCCATGAGCGATTTGATAATTGGATTTAATTTTTTAGGAACACCAGATAAAGATAACACAGCAGCTGAATAACCGGCTAATATACTTGTAGTTCTTGAAATTCTGGCTATATTTGATTCATCTATAGCCACTTTCACTCGGTGTCTCGCATCTTCCAAAGCTTGATTTGCCAACAACTTATTCGAAGCTGAAAGATTCTTTTGTAATTTGATAAAAGTTTCATTATATATCTTTTCAGCATTTTCTATACTAAATGCACCTGGACCAGCTTCCGCTTCCCCTTGAACAACTACCGGTAGTTGAGGAATCTTTGATGGCGATAATTTACCCGAATTAATAAATATATCAAATAATTGTAAACAACTAGTACGAACGGATTTCAAAGTTGGAACTAGTTCTCTGAAAAATGGTAAATCCAATTCTTGTAATGTTTTTAATAACGGTGTTAAAAATAGCTGTACAATATTTTCATTTGGTTTTAAACCTCTATTGATTAATGAAGTCGAATACTCCTCGATGATTATTGATGATAATAATTTCGATGTGGCATGAGATGAATTGATAAAATTTAAAATTTGCTGGAAAATTTTTATCAAAGATTCTTCGTCATTTATAAAAGATATAGTTTTTCCAAATGCTTTCGAAGCTGCACATCTCATGGCGATGAATTTATCATACCCAATCAACATAACGTCACCTTTATATACAGGAGCATCTATATTAACTTTGAAATCTTCAACTGGTATACCTAAATCTTCTTCTTGTTTTCTCTTTTTCCCTCTCCTTTCCTCATCTTCTAAAGCTCCCATACTTTGACCCGAGGGTCTTACAATATAAGTTGTATTCATTTTGTAGTTATGTCTGGATATACCGATAGGCGTCATTGTTAAAGCTAGTAATGCATTGGACTGCTGAACAAAAACTTCATTCACGGAAACATTTGTTTTATTTATTTCTGCAAGCAATTTGTCATACACCTGACTTGATAATTGTAAAACTTCGGCGTTTTGTTCGACTAATAAATTTTGAAAAATTAATCGTAAGGACTTGCTGTTGATCCATTTCTTCGTACTTGGATCATCGATTGATAAAAACTCAAGTAATGTTCGTAGCACAGCTTTTCTAACATTTGTAATGGAATGTCTCAAAAAAGGATACAATCTTGGAACTAATTGATCGAATGAGTTCAACTCAGAATCTTTTTGCATTACTTGAATAACTTCTTTGTGACTACATAATTTTGCTAATAAATCCATCACAGAGCCTATTGAAGCAGATAAATCATCTCTCAAATTTATCAAACAATCCCATATTACTGATATTAATAAATGAATGACATCATTTCTAGTAGTGACAAATTCATTTGCTATCGGTAGCAAAGTCAATGCTGAAACAGATTGGACATCATCATCATTTTCTTTTAAACCATGTAAAACCATATTTACAACTTTGTCAAAAACTTCTGGGTTTTTCAATAAAATATCTGTTCTGACACTTACTAAATATCTTACACCCAACATTCCTCCATGTTTCGCTTCCCAACATTTTGCTTTAAAATCTTTTTGTAGTACTAAATCATATAAACAATTGAAAGTTTTGATAACAGTTGAGTCATTTAAATGAAGTAATAAAGCAGCTAAAGTTTGAGCACCAGATTCTCTTACTGGAGCAACAACAGTGTCTGAAACATAGTCACCAAATCTATCAAGACAAAACAAAATGCATAGTTTCACGGACAAATCTTCTAAGGTTGCGGCATTGATCTCATTATTCTCAGCTTTTGAATTGTTTATTCTTCTACCTGCACTTTTGCCGTGTTTTCGAATGATTTCTCTTAATCCCAACAAACTTCCATGTCTTTGCTCCCATTGTTGATCGAATATACCTTTAAGTAATATATCATATATGCCTTGAAACTGCCAGACAGATTCATCATTTTGTATAATATTAGGAGCTTTATTCTCGATAACTAATTTTTCACCACCTTGTTGAGATGTTATATCGAAATTTGGTTTTTGGTCTATATCCATATTGTTGTTATTAGGACTTGTAGATTTTAAATCAATCACCTGAGGTTGGTTTTTTAGTTTCTTCAACCTTCGCTTCTCCAACGCTTTTAACCTGGCACTTGAATTTTCTTTCTTTATTGGTGGGGGCGTAGCATTTTCTTCTTGTTTAACTGGAGTCGGTGAATCATTTGCTTCGGACTCGACTACTTCATCATTACTCTTGGCAACCAACTTAGTACCACTGTTCAATAATTCATATAGATTTAAGGAATCAAATGTTAGTAGACTCTCTGTTTTTGGTAACTTGTCAAATGCTTCCTTTTTCACGTCTAAACCGTTTTCAGTATCAAATTCCTGTTTTACTTGTATCTCTAGCTCCTGTTTAACAATGGGCTCCACTTTGACAGTGATATCATCATTTTCTTTCTTCTCAACTGAATCGTCATTCTGATTTGGCTCGTAAATAGAAGAATGATTCACTATACCTCCTATAGCTCTAGCAGATGATATTCTTGTTTCCCATTTATTTGATTTTAGGTACGAATACACTTTACCTAATAATATCAAGCTATCTTCAGGATGAGCTTTTGCCAAATCCGACAATTGATCAGCGGCGGTATTTCTGATGAATGGAGTACCACCTTCCAACAATAGTATCAATCTATCCAATCTACTACTCATCATGTAAGTTTCAAAGTATAATCGCCAATGAAATTATAAGCTTTCTACTGCCACTGATTGTTTTGATGTTTGTTGATTTGTTGATAACTTTTTTTTTTGCTGCTTATTTATATCGATGTAATCCCTAGGAGGTTTTTTTTTCTACTACCCCTTTAGGTCAACCATAGACAAGTCTTTATTACAATTATGTATGATTCATTACAACTATAAACTTGTTCGAGAGAGCACTTGTCATTGCTCGTTGATTTATTTACACTCAGAAAATTCAAAATATTTAATTAAATTTGCTTTCTCTTGACTCCCTGACTTCTTTCTTCTTATGGACAATATCATCTCTAGTTGCGTTGTAACTAATATTGGTATCTTGGTTCAAAGGATTTTCTGATGATTTTTGGAATTCTTTGAAAATCAAATTTTTAATTTGATTCAACCTTAAACCGGGATTTTCTTTTCTAACTTCTGGTAATCTTTTATCTTCATAGGCTTTGTGTGCAGCTTTAACTCTTCTTTCAGCATGTTTGTCCAAATCTTTTGTTTGTACACCACCACCTTGACTTGTTAATGCCAATGCTTCTAAGGCATTGTCCAAACCAGAAGCACTTAATTCAGGAGTATCTTTATTAAAATCAAGGAAATCATCGATTTTGCCTGCTCTTTTAGCTGCCACTTTTTCGCTACCTCTCTTTTTCGAATTTGATGGTTTTGAAGGCATACTAGCTTCTTCAGCAGCCAACAAAGCATCTCTTTCTGCTTTTTTCCTAGTTGCTTCTTCTTTTTTAAATTGTTCATCTTCTTGCTTCTTATTAGTTTTTTTTGAACCTTGACCCCATTTGCTAGCTTCTTCTTGCTCTAACTTGTCAAGCGCTTCTTGTTTGACTTTATTTGCTTGCTCAGATTTTCTAGCATTACCCTGAGCTTTCTTTGAGTTCTCTCCGACCTTTTTAGCCATGTGCAATTAATCTAGTTTGATATTCAAGTGAGATTTAAATTTTTCACGTCCGAATCAAGAATAAAAAAGAGATTATTTTGCGAAATGTGGAAAAGGTGCAATTTTGTTTATTTACTATAATTTGTTAGGTCTGAAGACAATTCTACCCCTTAATTTTCCTTTATTCAAAGCATCAACCATTTCGGGAACTTTATCAAAGTCAACTAAAGTGACATTGGGTTTAATCAACCCTTTGGAAACCCATGTCATACATTCAATTTGATCGCTTGAGTTACCACCAAAATTAAAAATAATTTCAACTTCCCTAACTGCAAATAAAAAGTTTGGAATCAATAATTTTGAATTTCCTAGACCGACCATCACAATCTTACCTCCCTTCTTGATATATGCATTTGATATTTCCAAAGTTTTTTGCATTCCAACAAAGTCAAAAATCAAATCAAAAGAAAGTGGATCATGGTCTGAGTCATTGACATTTGCGTAGAATTCATTGGCACCACATTCCAATGCTGTTTGTTTTATATCTTCTTTCAAATCACTTGCAACAATGTGACAACCATAGTTTTTCAATATTTGTATACCATTCAAACCTAGTCCTCCACACCCTTGGACCAACACTTTGGTGGTTGGTTGTATGAAGTTCTTTACTTTTTGAATTGCATGGAACGGAGTCAAAACTGAGTCAGTGGTAACTGCAGCAACTTCATAGCTAACGTTATCAGGAATTGGTAACATTGTTCTCAAATTTCTAATTAACAAATACTGTTGATAACCCCCATCTTCATTCAATCCATACGCTTGAGTACTGGAAGTGCAACCGCCATCATAACCTTTTCTACAATTAAAGCATTCACCGCACGCAATACCTATGGTCAATGCGAATCGACCGCCTTTCTTATAAACTGGATGATTGATTAAATTGTCACCCACTTGACTGATTTGTCCTGATATTTCATGACCCATTACAAATTCATCCTTTGGATGCTTGCTCTCCAACGGACCAGCTATCAATAAATGAGGGTCACTGAGACACAAACCAGCTGCTTCAACTTTTAGCAACACCTCATTTGATTTTGGTTTTGGAATCGGCAAATCATTAAATTTTTGAATAGTCTTAACATTGGTTTTATAACCGTAACCTACTTGAGTTTTAGACATCGTCAAGCTCTTTCAATAAAAATTTTCATAATAAAAGGATCTGTATTTAAATAAATTTTTCGTTTTGGTTTGTGGGGTGCCTCATGTAAAAGTATAAATTATTTATACCGAGATCCAAAAACTCCGCACGGAAATCTTATTTTTCGATCAATTTTGCAACTTTGTAAACCCGTTCAACGCACCAATCGGTTGGGAGCACAAGACGGGGTGATTGTATTATATAGAATCGGTCTTGAGTATTCGATTAACATTAAAGGACTATTGTTTATTTGAAACAGCGTGTATTATATACATTTTAGTACAATTCAAAACTCAAATACAGAAAGCCTAACGATTATCAAAATTAGCGGGAACAGAATATCACTGCTATTTGATGTTAAAGATAAGTCATTTAATACTTGTTTAAGTGCTTCATCGAGCTTACTCATAAAATATTTTTAGTCCGATTTTGTTTTTTAAGTTTGTCGTAAATTGGTATGCTTTGGGACTGTGATTTTGAGAATTTACATAATCTCAAACATCAACATGGCTCCACCAAAATAGCAAATAAACCCCGAGGTTCAAGGTTATTGACTCTCCATGTAATTTTTGAAGCATTTCTCTCCACTCTATTGATTTTTCTGGAGGCTGAAATTCCGTGTATTAGGAACACCAATATTGAACCAAGCTGAGATCTTAGAATATATTACTATTTTTTAAAAAAGGTAGTTGTGATCTTGAATATTCTACAATGTACAATTTGACAAATCAAGTATAGGTTTGTTCATAATATTTTCCTATATGACCATTTAATTTTCGAATAGGATGCTTGATGATACACAAACAACGCAACGTCTCAATAACAAGCTTAAATTAAGATAATCAAAATAATGAGTCAATAATGGTTACATTACACTCAAACTCACGTCGAATTTGTAACTGCTCAGGATTTTCGTCAAATAATTTTAGGTCAATGAGTGGAATAAAAGACTACTCACCTAGCTCAAGACTAAAGTTTTCCTTTTCGTAGTCTCAAATGCGATCAATCTTTTGCCTTTTTTTAGCTTGCTTGTTTTGAATAACAGCTGCACGAAACTGATACATGCAAATATTAGATTGAGAACGTATCTATTGTCATACTTGTAATAATCAGTCAAGTATAACAAAAGCCTCAAGTTGGTGGTTTGAAAGTTGATGGTTTGACTTCGGTATACTACATTCAAATCTAAAACAAATCAGTTTAAAGGAAACTCTAGATACAATTTTATTTTTTACTTTGTTTTGTAAAAGCTAAAAATCAACAGACAAACAAACAAAGAAATCCAAATCAAATAGTGATGTCTGAGAAACCACTCAACGAGTCCACCAGTAGTAGTTCATCCATACCTACTTTGGCAACGGCTAACACCACTATCACAAACACCAACAACAATGTCAACAATGGGTCTACCACTGAATCGGCTTTTAAATCTCTATTAGACAATGATCCTAAAGTCAAGCTGATTTTAAATAAAGATTCAGCATTGGATTTACTATTAAATAGGTTGAAGCAGAGTTTGAATACAAGCGAAGAATTTAGTAAGTTTATCAAGAAGAAGGCTCAAATTGAAGATGAACATTATACTCAATTAAAGAAATTTGCAAATAACCAACGTCTCAATATGAAAAACAATATTAAAGGATTAAAAAATGATTCATTACAAGCGCAGCTAGATAAAATTATTCAATTTGATGAGAATTTAAATGGAGTTGGTTCAAGCTATGTAACCGCGTTAAATACTATGTACGACGAATTAACGTCTTTGATCAATACAATTGCAAAATCCAGAAAATTGATTAAGGATGAACACAAAAAGAAAGAAAAAGAATGTATGGATAGTATATCTGCTGCTGAAAAGGCAAAACAAAGATACACTCATTTATGCGAAGATTTAGAGAGAGTCAAAACGTCAGATCCAAATAAAAAACTGTTTAGTCTTAAAAATAAATCATTAGAACAACAGGAAGATGAACTCGTTAAGAAAGTAGATATTTCAGACCAAGAGTATAAATCAAAAGTATCTGTTTGTAAGAAGCTAAAAGACGAGATTTTAATCATACATAGACCAAACAACACCAAGAAATTAAAAAATTTGATATTAGAAATGGATATAGCTTTAAATGTTCAATTACAAAAATACGCAACTTTTAACGAGAATTTGATTATGAACTCAGGTATTTTAATAAGTCCTTTGACTAACAATAAACCTTCAATGAAATATTTGGCTAGCTCAATAGATAATGAGAAGGATTTATATCAATACATTATTCAAAATAGTAGTGGTAGTGATAACAATAGAAGCTTGGCACCTGTCGAGTATCATGTGCATCCTTCTTTGATTAAATCAAAAGACATAGGTAAGCCGTTTTTGAACAATAATTTGAATAAAACTACAAATGTGAAAGCTGCTGCCCTTGCTAAATCATCTGAACCTAAACCAATTGAAACTAAGCAACTGGAATTACCTCCACCTCCAAAAGAAGAGAAGAACGATGTTCCTTATCCTTCATTAGACCCAGGTAGTCAACCATCAACCCCTCAATTGAATGGTCCTAAGTCGTTGACATCGAATAATACAACAATTGCTCAACCTACTTTTGGCGTTTCGATTGAGAAGGTTATCCAATTTGCAGGAATTGATAAAGTACCATTGGTGGTTAGGAGGTGTATTGAAATCATAGAAACTTATGGTATAAACCTAGTTGGTATTTACCGTACTTCATCAAATATAAATCAAGTCACAAAGTTGAGAGAATCAATAGATTCAGATTTCACTAATTATTTAAATATTGGTAAAGACATTGATCCTAATAATATTTATGATTCTGATATATTTTCAATTGCAAGTTTATTGAAACTATATTTCAGTTCTTTGCCTGAACCTTTGGTAACAAGTGATGTTTCAGCTAGTTTTATCGAAACTGTTAAATCAACAGACGAACATTTCATTGCAAAGAAATTACATCATTTAGTGTTCAGTTTACCTGATGGATCATATTTCACTTTAAGAGCTGTAATCTTCCATTTAAATAAAATTGCAGCCAATGAAGCTAAGAATAGAATGAATATAAAATCTTTGGCTATTATATGGGGACCAGTTTTATTTAATGATAATAGCTCGAGCGCACAAGATTTAAGTTACAAGAGTAAAGTGGTTGAAGAACTAATGACAATTGCAAATGATATATTTGAAACTGATGAGGAATAGATTATAAAATTTTCGTTAATACATCATAAATGGTGGTTTCTTTTTCTCTTCCTTTTTATCATCTTTTGACTCTTTGATGTTGAATTTCGGTGGCTTATTGACTCTATGAATATTATTGCTAGGGTTAGTTTGAAGGTTTTTAATCTTGAAATTGTTCTTATATGTCTTATCCATATGTTTTTGATTTTGTTGTTTCAATTGTTGTTTTTGCTGCATTAACTTGACATTCTTTAATTTATTTTCCAACTCTAATTTCTCCATTCTTTGTTTATCTTGTAGTTTTAATTTTTTGAAATCTTCTTCATTGATCCCTAGCATAATTCTTTTTATATCCAAAATTTCATCTCTTATTAGATTATGAAATTGGCTAGAATCTATGATTTTGTCTTGGATATCTTTATCTACAATACTCAATATGTTTATGTTATCATCTTTGTTATTCAATATTTCTCCCTGTATGAGAGCAGCTATTTTACCTTTATTCTTCATCAAAATCATTGGATCAGCTTTGATTTTACCTTCAATCATCACTTTTAGCTTGATCAACAAATTTTCAAATGTTTGTGACTGTTTAAAATTATCTAGTAATGATTTCCTCTGCTGATCAAACGTACCGTTTTTTTTATATGTAGATATCAAATGCTTGGGCTCGATATTCGTTGCATTTGTTTTGATTTCTTGATCAGACATGTTTGAACCCAATATCATTTTTTTTTGTTATCAAAATTTAATGTTTGATGACTACACCAACCTCCAAGATATTAGATTTTAATGGGATACTGAATAGCAATAGTCTAGAAGACTTCAGCGAAAGCTCTTACATACAGACAAAAGATAGAATATCTTCACATCTAGCTGCTAATAATAAGAAAAGGATAAAGTTATCTGAAACTTTGGGGCCAACTAATTATGCAAACGTGCTAAATCAATTGAAAGTAGATAAAATTGTACTTGAATCTTCAATCGATTTTGTGTTGAATGGATCCAATCTCAAACATTCTTATTCGTATTTGTATCAAATTGTCGAGAAAGTTTGTAAATTCAAGCATGCAGAACAAAGCAAACTTGGAGACCTCATATTTCACAAGATTGAAGATTCTTTTATGTTGATCAAAGAAGGGTTGAACAAGAGTTTAGAAATTGAGGATTTGGAGCTGAGTATATCAAAATTCTTAGAGATTTTCAACAGCTGGTTTCATAAATTATCAATCTTGAGTCAAATATTTGTTTATTTGGATCGAAATTACCTCTACCCACATGCAGTTAAAAAGAATATATTAGAATACGGAGTTTCTTTGATGCTAGATACTTATTTTTCCAGTGGCTCCGATTATTGTGCAATTATTTTACAAAAACAGCGTGAGTTGTTATTCAAATATAGAAAATACGACTGCCCTAATGATTTGTGTTTACAATTTGTAACTTTTTTAGTGAAGTTGAATAACTCAGATACTAATGAATATGATTTTAGTCAAAAGTTACTCGATGATTCAATTTCAGATTACGCTATAATTAAATTTGAGTATGAGGGTAATGAAATTGAATTTATTATGAGAACACTTTGCAAGGAGGTGAATTTTTTTAAAGCTACTAAAAAGGGTAATATGTTCATAAACAAACTTCTTTCAGGACTAAGTTGGCATTTGATTTTTTCAAACTTTAATAATTTGATGCATAGAAATTTGGACTATTTACTAAGCACTCCTAAAAATTTGAGAGTTATCTACAAATATTGTTCGCAAACAGTGCATGATTTTGGCTATGATTCATTTTCAGTTTTAGTATATGAATGGGGACTATACACAAAGAGAAAGTACGATGAAATTATAGGAGCAGACAAAAATGTGATAGCAGCTTTGGTTGATCAATATTTCAAATTCCTTGATGTTTACAGATTGCATTTTAGCGACAATGATAAATTTGAATTTGAGTTGAGAAACTCGCTTAGTAAATCAATAAATGAGAGTGAACAGGTAAACATTGGAATAATTTTACAATTGTGTAAACACTGTGAAGCTCAATTCAAATCGAGAAATCAAGAAGATTATGACACTTTTAAATCGCATGTTCTTATTATATTTAAAGCCATAAACAATAAGAATGATTTCTTCATACCTTATAAAAAAGATTTATCAAGGAGGTTGTTGCTCAATAAACATGTCAATTTGAGAAATGAAGAGGACATGGTGAATTCTTTTATAGAATTAACAGGAGAAACAGAAATATCAATCAGCTTACAAGTTATGTTCAATGATTTGAAAACGTCTCAAAAAATTGGTACATTACAAAACCTGGAAATTGAATTTAACGCGTTAATATTAGACAAGAGATATTGGCCAGAAATCCCTAGTAATGTTGATATTAAATTACCACTTTTTTTAAACAATATGTTGCTTCGGTTCACCGAGCAATATCAAAATTTAAGTGACAGAAACGAAAAGCAAATTTTAGATTGGAGTAATTTTAAACTTCATCAACTTGTCATACAAGGTAATTTCCGATCTGGAACAAAAATGATCTATTGTAACTTGTTACAAGCTACGATATTAACGATGTTTAATGAAAACGACTCTTTCACTTTAAATGAATTGATTGAAGTATCCAAGATTGATGAAAAAATATTAAAATCAATTCTACAATCATTGACGGAAAAATATCAATTGATAACCTATCAAAACTTCAACTATAAATATAATTTTGATTTCAAAGATAAGTTGAACAAGATCAAACTTCCTCCAATGAAGGAAGCTAAGCTATCTGAAGAAAATATTGTCAAATCAATTGAAGTCAATAGAGATGAAGAGTACAAGTCTGTTATAGTTAAAATCATGAAAGCACGAAAAGAAGCTAATGTTGTTGATCTTTTAAACGATGCAATATCTATATTAGAAAAGAAGCGTCCCGTTGAAATCAATCATCTAAAGGCTTCAATACACAATTTGGTAGATCTAGAATATTTAACCCGTGAAAACGATGTAATTATATATATTCCTTAAATAAACGTGTCAAAATCTATACTGGGACATCTTCTGGATCTTGATGATGAATCCAATGTTGACCAAAAACTGGAATTTTTTGATAGAAAACTTTTTGAAATAATGGCCAGCCTTCAGTGAATGTAGCAGCAGCACCTGCAACAGCACCTCCCCATAATAATAAGTTTGGAATGTATGCTCTGACAACTGGTGGGTTTAATGAGCCAAAGTGGCTTAATATCTTATATGCTGGACCTTTAACGTATGATACCATGTTGTGCAATTAAAGTTACAATTTTTTTGCTCACATTTTCATTGGCTTACTACAATAGAGAAGGTCACGTGAATACAAACGTGATGATGTTAACAATTATTACTGTATATTTTGGTATTAACAGGAATCTGGCTGAGATAATATATAGTCGATAGTTTGGCCAACAGTTTTCAAAGAGTCAGCTTCGTTGTCTGGGATTTGTATGTTGAATTCGTGTTCTAATTCCATTACAACTTCAACAACATCTAAAGAATCTAAACCTAAATCTTGAACAAATGAGCTTTCTTCAGTTATACCTTTAGTTTGATCCACTTTGTCGTATCCTTCTAACAATTCTATGATTCTCTCTTTAGCCAAATCTCTTGTCAATGGTGGGAACCCAGCGTAAGATCTAACAAAAATTGGGTTATAAATTTTCGTGGTAAGCTTTATTGGTTGATACTTGCTTATAAGTGGAGATCTGAATAATGATGCTGAAGTTTGCAATGATCTTATGGTGGTTCTGAACATTTTATCAAGTTACAGTTTTTTATTAAGTTTTTTTTACTGGACAAAAATAAAAACTGTACAGAGAAAATTTTCAGACAGCAGGTTTCATGATCCGTTCATTATTGAATATAAACAGGTTGAGTAAACCTTTGGTGTCCACGCCGATAACATCATATATGAAATCAATTAAATCTAACAACTTACTATCATCACCATTAATTCAACAAAGATATTCAACAATAAATCAAATACAATTTTTCAAACATTACGACCCAATAAAGAAAAGACCAACCAAGTCTCCAGATTTACAGACAAACCCGTTCAAAAAAGGAGTCGTTTTGAAAGTCATGATAGTGAAACCAAAAAAGCCAAATTCAGCTCAAAGAAAATGTTGTAGAGTCAGATTAACGAATGGGAAAGTAGTAAGCGCTTTGATACCCGGTGAAGGACACAACTTACAAGAGCATCATGTTGTTTTGGTTAGAGGTGGAAGAGTACAAGATTTGCCGGGAGTCAAATATCACTTAGTTAGAGGATCTAATGATTTGGTAGGTGTCCAAGGTAGAACAACTAGAAGATCAGTATACGGTGTTAAAAAGCCAAAACAATAACAAGTTTATACATGTAAATAGAAATACTCATCTAACGTTAAATGTTCTTCCACTGGCTGTTTTTCTAGTTTCAACGCTTTTACCTTCGTCATTCAAATTTTCTGGTTTAGCCCTGTTTAATATTTTTAAAAACTCTTTAACTCTGAATCTCATTCTTGAATGCATGTATGCTTTTGAACATTTTATATGATAATGGAAATAGCTTCTAAATAATTGAATGTGACTTATACAATTTTCTCTTTTGTCACCTTTGATAAGATGTCTTGGGAATATCACAAATGTGATGTATCCTTTGTTTTCAGAGCTTTTCTTAGGTACATAATTCACAATGTCCAAAGGGGGCTCTATATGATTGTATAATACTTGAGGAGCAGTTTGTACTGATCTTTTTCTTGCGTCTACAAATTCTTGTAAAAACACTTTACCAAATATTTTATCGGTCTCATCTTGGAACATGGTTGAGAAGATGATGGTGACCCTATCAAATGAAGGCTTCAAATATATGCTTTCATTTATGCCTCTATATTTTATGATCAACACTTCTTCATTGTATAATTCTTGTTGCACTTCCTCAGAGTATGTATTTTCATTAGCAAACTTTTGACTTAATTCGTCATACCTTTCTAAAGCTTTGTAGAATGGTGCAGCCATTGAATTTCTTTTGAGTAATGATAATTGGTCAATCAATTGTAATTTGAAATCATCAGATTCTTGTATTGCTTGGTTTAAATCTAAAATAAATGAATAATTGTAACCTTGTTCTACAGCAGCTTTCAGCAAAACATTTGAAAACTGATTATATTTCTCGGATAAAACCAGCTCAACTCCATATTTAAGTAAATCGTCCCAACATTTCAAGTTTATTGAAATTAATAATTTTGACTTGTCGTCCCCTGTGGATATATGATAAGTTGTGAAGTCAAAATCAGAAACAATTCTATCCAATGATTTAAACCCATCAGCAAATAATCTTTCTCTTAAGGTTGTTTCAATCAACAAATTATTCTGCTCAATTTGTAACATGGTTGTTGAAAAGGAGTTTGTCGGTGGAAATCGCACTGTAAAAAAATCAAAAGAATAACTATTTTACCCTGTGTATATTACTATTTGTAAACGCTAACATCTAGTTCTTTGAAGAGATTTGTAGAAATAGGTTACAGCTCTTGTATTTGTTAAAAGAACAAACTCTTTTAATTCAATGATAATAATGACTTTGAGTGTTGTAGTTAACTTCTTTAGACCAACCGGGAATATCTTCACCAGACCCACCAACCGGTCTTTCCAAAACTACATTTTCCAATCCCAAAGCGTCCGTTAGCCAAGGATGGTTTAGCATACCACCCGCGTCTGCTCGTTCTTCAGGTTGTAATGATAACATTGGTAATAAAAAATCAGCAATTTCGATCGAATCACTGATTGAAAACTTATATTTTTCATGTAAAACATCTTTCAATCCCCAGGGTTTCAATTTTAAAATTCTTCTCAAATCACCTTTAGAATTGAAAAAATCTCTTGCGTAATAACTTTCCTTCATCATTGATCTTGGAAAAGCGCCAATCAACTCAACAATCTGTGCTATGTGATCGTCATCTTTGTTATATGTTTTCCCATCTCTAGGGTCGAATAGATAATCTCCTGTGAGTAACTCAAATGTTAAGCATGCGAAAGACCATAAATCGCTAGAACAACCCCAGTGATATCCAAGTAAAATTTCGGGCGATCTATACTGCCTTGTTTGTATCTCATCGGTAAAATGATGGTTACACCAACATGCGTTACCTAAATCCGCAATTTTTACCGATATTAACTCATCTTCATTTATTATATCTTTGACTTTTGAAGATTCGTTGAGCTGATGTTGGTTTGGAATCTTCACTGGTTCTATATTTGTTTGATAACTGTTTGAGTTTGAATTGGTTATTGACATCGAAGATAATGAATTGTTTATATCATCTTCTTTTTCAACAATTCCTTTATTAGTGTTGTTATTATTATTGGTGATGTTTGTAGTAATGGTGTTAGTTTTGATGTTCATGGGTGTGTTTGTCGTTGTTGATGCTAATCCATAAACATTTGTGAATGACTTGTTGAATGTTCTTAATGGAGATGGTAGAGGTTGTGACCCAGTAATTAACGTTGTCCTTCGCGACCTTCTTCCACTTCTACCTAATGAAGGACTTGCTATTGAATTACTGTATGATGAATTTGGAGTTAGATTCTTTTGCAATTTTTTGGTTTTCTTCTTTTCAATATTTTCTTGTTCAACTAATTTCACTATAGTTTCAACATCACCGATTTCAATCAATATATTTTCTGGTTTCAAGTCTGTGTGTATGACACCACATTTTCTATGTAAAAAATCTAATGCTGATAATAATTGCTTTGCAATTTGCTTCACAAAAACTATTGGTATTCCTTTGTGTTTATATTTTCGAATTAAACCTAGTAAATTTTCTCCCAATACTTCGAAAACCATGACTACGTGTAATCCATTAGGACCTTTATGAGTAAAAGTATCCAATAGTTGTATAACATGTTGATGACCAGGGTGATGAATATCGCTTGTTGTGACTTTATCCAACAATTTTATTTCGTCAACAGCTGTTTCTGTATAGTGTTTCGCACTCCTGACTACTTTTATAGCAACGTGACAATGATTATCGTTATTTTTAGCTAGCCACACGGTTGAAAAATGTCCCCAGCCTAATTTTCGAACTAAAGTATATTTTCCATTTTTGTAATCTTCGCCGATAAAACAGGGGTGATATCCCCCTGGTACATAATCTTTAAGATCTTCTTCATCAGCTGGGTTCATTTCAACATCTGATTCGTCCTCAGACTCATCATTACCATTGTCATCTTTAACATCCTTTTCTTCTTCGTTTTCGAAATCTGTTTTCAATGGTGACAATTCTGGCCTGAAATGCTTGACCAGAGATGAAGTAGTGCTGACGTATGGAGTACTGTGTTGGACCAAGTTGGGAAGTAACAGCGGTGATGGTTTGAAGTTATCTGTAAAGCTTGATGATTCAAAACTACTTGATTCATTGATTATAGAGCTCGATTTGCGTTGATGATGATGGTGGTTGTGTATATGGTTAAGCTGAGTCGTATCATTTGTGTCATTATTTGTTTCTGCTTGTTGGATAGCTATCGAGAGCTTTGATTTTGTATTTGGCATACGACTTATGGTGCAGTGGAAAAGTAATGATACAGAAATGATATATTTTGAAAAGTAGATATTGGTAAATTTTTTTTTTCCTGATAACTACCACAAAATTATTCAGCCAGCTATTTACGAGATGATAATAGAGATTAACGTTGAACATTATGTTGAAAAGCGAATAGAATAGTTATGATCAGTCTACAGTGGTGCAAAATCATGGTTATCGTTCTAGATATAAATGTTTATTATGTACACTAATCCATTTCTACATCACCTTCAGAATCCTTTTTGGAATCATCTTTTTTACTAGCTTCTCTTTGAGCGGCCATTTTTTCAGCCATAGCTTTAGCTTGAGAAGCTTCTTGCTTTTGTCTGAATTGTTCTTTCTTTTCTTGTTCTTTAGCTAAGTATCTACCTCTTATAATGTTACCAATACTTGCTAATTCTTCATATTTAGCAATATATTTAGCCTTTGTTGAATCTTCACCTTCGTCATATAACCAATCTTCAGTTTTCATCAACATTGATGATAATTTTTCCTTTTCTTGATCAGATGCAAAGTCTTTGTATTGTTCATCTAATTTACCTCTTAATTCGTAAATGTATTCTTCTAATTGATTTTTCTTTTCTTCAGTGATGGCAACTAATTTATCTTCACTGGTCATAGTTCCTTCTAATTCAATGTATTTTTGTAAAAGAGGTTCTGGTAATGCAGCAGATTCACTTTCAATTGTTAAGTCGTTTTTCTTGACTAATTTTTTAACTTCTTTGTATTCTGGTTCAGCTTCTTCGTCTTCTTGTTCAACTAATTCTTTAACAATTTGTTCTTCAACAGTATGTGCACTTTCAATTGTGTAGAATCCACTTGGATCATTTCTCAATTTAATCTTAGTGGCAATGGATGATTCACCTTCTGTAGGTACAACTCCACTTAATTTCCATTTAGCAACAAAATGTTCTGTACCTTTTGGTAATTCCTCAGGTTTAGTATATTTAGCTTCGATTTCAAATGATGGACCTTTTCTGAATAAAGTAATGATTTTAGTACTTGGGAATAATCCACCTTTTGGAAATACTTCGAGATGATCATCATCTTCGTTATCTTCTTTATCCCAGAAATAAGAAACTGAATATTGGTTATAATCTTCGAATTTGAATGGTCTAACTCTAACGGTTGGTGAGTGACAGGCACAGATATAAGCATTACCTTTAGCAATAGCTTCATCTTGATTCAAAGTAAATGATAATGGTTTACCGAAAACTTCTGCAATTCTTTCTTTAACTGCTGGGATTCTTGATGAACCTCCAATGACTTCGATGGAATCTAAATCTTCAGCTTTGAGACCAGCTTCTTTAAGAGCTGTTTCAATTGGAACGTGAAGTTTTTCTAATAATGGTTGAACTAAACCTTCTAATTCTTCTCTTGATAAAGATGATGAAACATCAATGTCATTCATAACTGATTCAATATTGAATGGAGCTTGAGTGTTTGCACTTAAAACTTTTTTCAATTTTTCAGCAGCAGTTAAGACTCTGTAGAAAGCTTTTGGATTTTCCCTGACATCAATCTTGTATTTAGAAACAAATTCTTCAGCGAAATGTTCAGCAATTGCATAATCGAAATTTCTACCACCAAAATGTTTATCAAAAGCAGAACCTAAAATTTTCAATTCTCCTTTTTTAACTGCAGCAATAGAAACTTGATAAGATGAATTACCAACATCGACAAATGCAACCTTTTTATATTCATCATCTGGTAATTCACCGGCTTTGAATACACCATAACCGACAGCGGCAGCGGTGATTTCATTAACAATTCTGACTGGGTTCAAACCTGCAATTTTACAAGCATCAGCAGCAGCTCTTCTTTGTTTTTCGGTGTACCATGATGGAACAGACAAACAAATATCAGTTATGTTACCTTTGGTTTCTCTAAAAGCGGTATCTTTGATTTTATCCAAATACATACCTAATAATTGAGTAGCGTCAAATTCATGTTTTTTAGCCAAGTACTTGACTTCAGCTGAAACTCCACCTTGTTCATTTTTCTTTAATGGAACAGTAAAGTATTTTTCTTCAATCTTGAAATCTGGGTGATCGTATGGTAAACCAACAATTCTTTTCAAATTTTCAACAGTATTTTTAATGTTTGAAGTTTGTTGATTTTTACCGGTTTCACCAAGGTATCTTGATCTTGGACCGAATCCGACTAATGAAGGGGTTGATCTATTTGAAACTTCATTGACTATAATATCAATACCTCTGTTTCTTGCACAAGCAATTACAGTATTGCTATTACCTAAATCGACACCGAATGGAGTTGACATCTTCTATGATATTCTATAAAAAAAGTATTAGACAATTATTTCAATTGCTGAAAATATTAGGATTAAAAAAAAAAAAAATTTTATATATTAAAATATATTTCATGGTAGTGCGCTGGCCAGATGAATGAATATTCTGGAAGATGTTTATATACTTTGTTCGAGGATAGTGAGTAACGTCATCCAACCATTGGATTGAACTAATTTTGTATAATCTTGTTGAGTTTTATCTTTGACATACTTGCATAAAGTAGATATCTCGTCATGATCTAGGATATTTAATTTGGTCAAATGAACGATAAAATGGAAATTGAATAGATTTTCGTCTTGGATGAAATTGTATAAGCTCTTAATATTTTGTAGTTCTTCGTATAATTCTCGATTTTCAATAGGATACGGTTTGGTAAACATTGGTTGTGGATTCATTGGAAACGAATCCGTCAAAGAAACTAGTAAGAACTCAACTGGGAACGTTGGCTTTGCATCTTTTTTAACTTCCAATCCATATTCATTGATTTTCAGAAACTGAATATCTGGTACATACCTAGTGTTATTACTCTTGTTGACAAAAATCTGAGACGGTTGCGTACAACCAGTGATTAAATCGGCTTTTACTAATGCTTCACCCGATGTGGACACTTGATATGATCTTGGTTCAATTTCTCCTTGTAATCCACCAGATATAACACAAGTTACAAACTTCGAACTGAATTCTTGAGTGTTTGAAAATTTTGTTTTATTGGGATGCTTTATTTGAAATTTAGATGCCATAATGATTTCCAAATTTGTAAGAAAATATGAGTCTTTATGTCTTTTACATATCACATTTCCATTTCCTGCGTCAACCAAATCTGTGAATGTAATACCAATTTTTTGTAAACCCAATTTGCTTGCAATTTCATCGACTGTATTAGATTCTTCTAATAAAGTTATACCATCCAATTCATCATGCTGTGGCGGTTCATATATTGCTTCAACAACAGCTTTAATACCCAAAGGAACCTTGTCATACTTCTCATACCTACCGTATAAATAACCAAATCTCTGGACACCTGTAGTCCTCCAAATATTTATAAAATCATTCAATATTGAGGAATCGGAAAATTCAACATGATCGACCATTCTAAATTTCTGTAGCTGTAAAGTTATAGCTGATGGTTGACATTTAGAACATATACCTTTTGGGTACGGTTTATGACCTTCATTACAATTAAGATTGATTTGAAAGTTTGGGTTTTCCAACGGTGGTATATATGATGACCCATTGTGGTTTTTTGCTAATTGCTGTTTGACGTAAGCGTGGAAACTAATATGTTTTATATCATGTTCTTTCCTATACTCTTCATCCCAAGGGGGTAAAGGAGAACAGTACTCACACATACCCAAATCACCATGTTTACACATACTACTTTTCTTTCTTTTGATTAAACCTTCATCGTTATTCAACTGCTGATCTATGGGTAATTCCAATTCAACTTGAGGTTTGGATCCAGCTTCGTAGGTCAAGAACAACATTTCACCATTTTTAAACCCCAATTGTTGTATAGTTTGTCCTATTAATGAATCAATTAAATGTCCCTTTTCCTGGTTATTTGATATGTAGATTTGATCAGCATCAACCTTTTGTTTGATTTGATCAAATACAGTTTTGAAATCTGAATTGGAGTCTGTTGTCACTCTAAATTGACCATTTTTTGATCTGAATCTAAGTATAATCATATTTGAGAGTATTTGCCATTCGAAAAAAAAAAACAATATTATGATACGTATATTTTGATACAGTTTGAAAGATCTCCAATGACTTTATTTCCAAGTAACTTATATTGTGGGTCAGTGTTATCTTCGAGTTTGACTAAAGGCTTTTCCTGAATTAACAAAGTGAGATTGTTGTAGTTTGATGGTTTTTTCTTAATCAAATCTCTATCAATCAACCCTAGCTCCAACCTTACGGCTATGATTACACTCTCTGGTATTTTGCACTTGACTCCCTCTTTCTCTACCACATGATCATCGATCTCGGAATGAAAAATCAAGGTTTCTAGATCCTGTTTCAATTCGTTTACAATATTGTTCAAATAGTTGTCTGATAATTTGACATGGTAGATGTTTTTCAACGTTATTAGAGATTTAGAATTTATTGACAATGACAATGGTTCTGAGACTGGTTTAGACTTTTTCACAAATACCTTGACTGGTGTAGATAATGTGTTTGTTAGCTGTAGAAATGTGATTTGTGGTGGCATTACGATTGCTTGAATAATCAAGAGACAAAAATATATCGAGCTTACTAGTTTGTGCTGAAAAATCTATCAATGTAACACACAAACTTATGGTTCTACATCTACTACTAAAATTGTCTAAGAAATGATTTTATCAACTGTAACGAATGTAAACTTTTAAAAACAGCTTAGCTGATTGCAAAAATCATTTAATTTGATGCCTCAAAGCAAGATTAAATTTATAATTCTTAACGAAACCTAACATATATTAAACTATTATATAACCAAACCAATATTATATTATAACCCTAAATCCCCAAAATCCATAAACTCATTAAAATTAAACTCATCACAATTAAATTCATTATCAAAATTAAATTCATCAATATCAAAACCATCGGTATTGATATTTGCTTCACATGGTACTGCTGACCTTTAATCACTTGTTCTAAACATTGATGCTTCTATGCTACTAAGCAGAGCTTCGATGTTAAGAAACAAGATACGGTGGACATCACTGCTGGATGACCCCATGAAGCTGCTGATGAATCTTTCAATAACAACAAATTGGAATCGTTGAATTCAATGGATGGTGATGAATTTTGGATTGGAGAATTCAATGATGAAATTGTGAGTGGTGGACTCAACATATTGAAAGCGTCTAAATTATTTGATTTGGAATCGATGTTTTTAGTATCTACCAACTCTGGAGATGACAAAACCAACTCTGGTGTAGAACTAGTAATTTCTGAATTTGGTGTGAAAACAGCACCAACTTCTTCATCTTCATCTTCATTATTAGATGAAACAGAAGATAATTTTCTCTTTTTATTAGATGACTCTTCTATTTTGATAGAATCTTCGTCTATTTCGTTTAATATCAAGTTCTTTTTCTGATCTTCAGTTAATAAATTATAAACTTGATTGAAATTGGCTTGTAATTTCTGATAATTAACTTCTAAATTTTCCATATGTCTTCTCTTCTTTTCTCTTGATGCATGAGCAGCTCTTCTATTTCTTAAAATTCTCTCAATACGACGTTGTTCTTTTTCTTCGTCTGTTTTAGCTCTCTTACGAGGTGCTAAAGAAGTTTTAACACCAGTAGTAGAAACATCCTCAAGAGGTTTAGTCTCGCCTATGGTTTTGATAGTAGAATTAGCTGATTCAATGGTAGAACTCATGATCAAGAAGAAAACAGGAATGATATGTGAAGCAGTGATGATAATCTAAATGAAAATGAAATTTGGGAAAAGTGATTAGTTGTCCACAACTCAGTATATATATTTTTTCGGTTGGCCACTGAGCTAAAAAAAAAATAAAAATAAGAAAACAATAAAAAGTTATAAATAATAAATTATGATACATTACACAAAATGTAGTTGATATTGGTGGCACTGGCGTATCAGTTAGACTAAGGGAAAGGGGGCGTGGGCCAAATATCACATACACCAAGGACGTGGGCTTAGGTGTTATACTACCAAATGTTTATGTAATCTAAAAATAGAGGCAGAGTTGGTCTAGAATGTGAATAGTCCGAGTTTTCGGTTAACCACCAATTTATCTTGTTAGACATGGAGTTTGAGAACAAAAGTTATGTTTGATAAAACTGTTGCTATTAGTATCCATTCACAATGTTTGTAGAATGCTTGTAGGGAGAAAAGATAATGTAACGTACAGTTTGTAACTAATTTCACCACCTCTAGTGAAATTTCAAGATTTTTTTGGTGCCAACTAATTGTGCGTACTCTCTGCAACAATAGAATTATATTTTTTCATAACCACAACCATAATATTTTTTCTTCTAGTAAATTCTGTGTAGCTATTGATTATTATGTAATTTTTCTGTTGCACTTTTACCACCACTCTTGACTCTTTAACCCGCATAGTAAAAATTTGTTGTGCAACGTTATACTTTCAACAATACTGGTGAAATCTAATTATATGTTTAATATAAACACCAAATTCTCATACAAATCATACTCGGATTTTTGTCCTGTATCTTTTGAAACAATTTATAACCATAAATGCAGATAATTTTACTTTTTTAGTTGCTTGGGGGTTATTTTGATTTCAAATGGGTTTGGAAAAAACCATCTTTTCAATCTCAACTTTTCACCACAATGTTACCTGAGCTGTGTCTACGCAAAAAAATATATAAAATAGCTCAAATCGCTCTATAAACTCATAAGATTCAGATACTATTGAAAAATTGGCGTGGTTAGAAGTTTTTTTAACAAATTTGAAATTTTTTTAGACTCAGTATATTCGTAGTTACACCTAAAATCAAAAAAGTATTCATTATGAAATGATAACTGTCACTAGAATTGATGCTTGGACTCAATCATCGTTTTTAAATACATAAAAATGTTTGGTGTATGTGAATTATCCTTGGAATAATTTTATAGTGCTTTGCTACGTGCTTTTTTTGCAGTCTGAATTCGGGTTGTATGTAGAAAATATGAGGTGAAATTGATATCCTCAACTTAACCACATCTTTGACTTTGAAATATAGTGGTGGTACAGATAAGACATCTAAATGTTTATGGCACTTGAATATATTCTTTTGGATGAAGTTCAATGAACCAATTTTAGTTATTCAAATATTTTGAAAATTATTCTATGTGTAAATATTAACGACTTGTTGAAAAGAAAAGTTAATGTAAGAACTAGACAAAGAACAATTAAAGTTTACTAAAAAAATAATGAAGCAATGGCATCCTCGGCCTATAGACATGATAGACTAAAAGCAATAGTGGCTTACTAAAAAAAGTAAAGGTATTTTCGGCCTATCGAAATATGTAATTAAGTAAAAGCGTATGTAAAGGGCCTGATGTCCTCAACAAAACTACGATTCAACAGATAGATCTGGCAAAATAGATTTTTAAACAGTTACATGATTTTTCATGCATACTTATCGATTACCAATTGATTTTATATCAATATTAGGAATGCAAAGTTTGCTAATTATAACACAATTAACGATATATTTGTTAAGCAAATAATAGTTTATCATTTCTAATCAACAATTTTTTGATCAGTTTAATCTTATTGGCTCTTGAAACTGCATTATATCAAGTGTTTGCAAATCAAGTTTTCTCAATAATATTTGTACTATTATATTGCAAAAGTTTTGGCTGCAAATAGATTTTGGAATATCCGCTAACAAAACCTCTAATCGCATAAAAAAATATAGAGAGATAAATTTTTTTTCCAGCACGACTATAATACTTTTTATGAATTCGGTGCTATCGATACAATCTCATGTTGTACATGGTTACGTTGGTGGAAAAGCTGCTATATTTCCGTTGCAGACTCAAGGATGGGATGTTGATAATATAAACACTGTTAACTTTTCAAACCATACTGGATATGGTACTTTTAAAGGATCCAAACTAAAAGATTCAGATTTAAAATCATTACTTGATCAAATTGTTAGCTTAAAATTGAATTACAATGCAATTTTAACTGGATATATACCGAACTCAGAGCTAATACAAACCATCAATGAATTTGTTACCGATTATAAAAAACATCATGATGTGATTTATCTATTAGATCCTGTAATGGGAGATAACAATTACTTATATGTGGACAAGTCATGTATATCAAAGTACCAATCGATATTAAACGACAAGATCGTTGATATAATAACTCCTAATCAATTTGAGTTGGAATTATTAACAAATATAAAAATTGATTCGAAATATAAGTTGATACTGGCGATTGATTTTTTGCATAAAAATTATGACATTGAGAACGTTGTAATTACTTCCATTGAAATATTTGATGATGACTTGATACATTGTGTTGTGTCTACGAAAAATGAAAAAAGAGTATTCAAAGTACCGAGGATAAAATCATATTTTACCGGAGTGGGAGATTTATTTTCTGCTTTGTTGTTGGATAAGTTCCACAAATGTGATTTAAAAGGTATTGAAAGATTGAGCAGATCGGTGAATCAAGTGTTGACCATAATGGAAAAAACATTGAAATTGACTGCTAAAATGAGTCAAGAAGGTACAGTTGGTAAAATCAATGATGTAAACATGAAACATTTCGAGCTCAAAATTATCCAATCAAGAGATTTTTATAGTAGTATAGATTGTGACTTTATAGAGCACAAATTGTATTAACATTTTTCCCCATTGCTCGTAAGCTAAATATCCTAATCGGGTGCATCTAGCCGTTTCTTTTTTTTTTTTCTCCAGCCTTATTTAAATCTATGGATCGGTAGTAAAAAAAAAATTACTACTCAAATCTCTATGGTCAAGGTATTAGTGGTTGGCTCCGGTGGCATTGGTGCCATGTCTGCTTTAGCATTGACGAATAATAACAAGTGTGAATGTACTTTGGTTGTTAGATCAGACTATGAATTAATCAAAGAGCAAGGTTTTTCAATAAATTCATGTACTTTTGGGGAATTCAAAGCTTGGAGACCTCATAACTTAGCCAAATCAGTTGAACATGCAAAAGAGTTTGGTCCTTTTGATTACATCTTACTATCCACAAAGAATATTCCTGATGGCCCAATGACTTGTGAAGATATAATCAAACCTGCTATAAAAGGCAACGAGACGATTATTTTACTACAGAATGGAATCCATGTTGAAGACTCAATGTTCGAAGCATTCCCAGGACATTTAATTTTGAGTGGTGTGTCTATTTCTGGATCTACATATTACGATGGACATGTTGAAAATGTGGGCAAGGATCAAATTTACCTCGGAGATTTTAAAATTGAGAATAAACATCCAGATTCAGATTCGAGAATTTCTCAGTTTATGGAGATATATCAAGATGCAAACAACAATAATTCAATACAAAGAGATTTAAACGTTCAAAAAACAAGATGGGAAAAATTATTATACAATTCGGTCTTCAATTGTATGACAGCATTAGTTGATCTTGACGTTAATAGGTTGCAAATTAACAATTTGAACGATGAATTGATTAGACCTGCAATGTATGAAATTATTCAAATTGCAAAATCGGAAGGTATACAATGTGATGAGAGTAAAATTGAAGCTTATGTACATATAGGTGATGGATTGTTTTATTCACCCTCCATGTGTGTTGATATGAGAAAAGGACAATTGATGGAATTGGAGATTATTTTAGGTAATCCTATCAAAGTAGCTAGAAAGAATAATGTTTCAGCACCAATTTTATCGGTAATTTATTCCTTGTTGAAATGTGTACAATTTAGATTAAAAGAACAAAAAGGATTGTTCAAATTGGATGTAAATGATTTTAAAACTAATTCAGATACTTATCCAGAGATATTCAAACAAAAATATAATAAATAGATAATAAATGATTTCTTTCATGAGCATTACAATCTTTGAAAATCTTTAGTGATTTTAATTTTTTCTGCTAGCGGCGGATATTTATTATTGGTTAACACCATGTAAATACAGGAGGCTTACTAGTCTCTTTGATCAACCTTTCAATTATAACTTTTTTATTTTGTGGGGAATTCAATGGAAAACTTCTGTTTATACGTTCGTAACCTGATTCTTGTAAATTTTCCTCATTTATAATCTCTAATTGTGGATTGATCAATGGAGTGATCTCACTAGAATTCTCCATAATATATCCATTTGGTAAATACATAATATCATCAAACACTAGTAAATTTTCCCTCCTTGTTAGTTCCAATGGGCCCGCATAAGGTAATTTTAAAATTTCAACAATATTAAACGCTTGACCTTTTAGCACCGCCAATTGTTTTAGCCACATCCGTTCTTTAAAATCTTGATCAATCATAAAAACTTGCTTTAATTCCACCACAGTTTGCTCCCACCAAAGTTTCGAAGTCAACAAAGGTAGGTAATGATCTCGGGTTTTTTGACTAAATGGTTGACCAATTATTGAAAGTGGTAAAAACAACCATCCAAAAGGAAAAGATCTCCATTCATCTGGATGTTTCCAAGGAAAAGCTAACCCTGAATCAATGGCGCCTAGCTTTATCTTTGGTTTCATCAATTTTTTACTTTTTCTGTCCACTTCAGTCCATTCAATTTTTATCATGAAGTTATCACTATTACGATCAGTATTTCTCATTAAATAATCTAAAATTACCAACTTTTCTAATTCCTGTTGAAAATCGAAGATCAAATCTTTACTCCAATGAAATTTATAATTTGTTTCATCAAGATCCACCTCAATATTCAGAGATTGAGGTAGTAGATATATATCACTAGGTATGGGATTTATCTTGAACCATATATCTGCGTTTGTGTACCCTTGTAAAAATACTTGAAAAGAGCCAATCTTGTAGGGTAATTTTTCTATGTTTTGAGATTTATCCCAAAATTTGTAAAAGAACGAAGGTGACCTCAATTTGATAACTTCAGTATGTGGTACAATATATGATTGAAGATGTCTATCCAAAACACAAGCTGCTGCTTCACTTATATATCCCAAATTTGGTATCAAACATGATCGCCCAAAACAGCACGGGAAGAACGTTCGATGTAGCCATTTTGTCCACTTTGGAGATAATGGCCCGTATGGCTCTTCATCCTTTGGTTTGAAAATCCCTGCCTTGTATAAACTGAAATCAATATTGAATGCAAAGTAACTCCCTGACGATCCTGTGATAATCCGCTCTGGATAAATCTTTTCCACTTCAATTATCTTCACTACATCAGCTATCAACTGTTTAAACTCATTTTCAGTAATCAAGTTGTCTGGTCCTTCAGGATAAAACTCTTGTAGATGTGATTGCAAATCTTGATTTGTGTTAATCTGCTTCCCTCGAAACCGAAATACCGAATACTCGATGGTATAAGTTTCGACGTCGGGAGTTGTAGTTTTTGGTTTTGGTATAGGCAAATACGCCCACTTTGCAGCGGGAATTAAAAATGAGTTTTTAAATTTGGTGAAATTGGTTTCATCCAAACTAGTTCTTCGTGAAGTTGGTTGTGAAAAGCTTGTTGTCTCGGGTGCATTTGCTACATAAGGCGTGTTGGGAGTTGATTTCGATTTGTTATCATGCCAGCTATTAGACAACGGTATATTTGGTCTCGGAGGTGTATTGAACGGATTTAATTCTGGTGAATCATGTTCCATAATTCTACCTGATAACAAGTCCAAGAAAAAAAATATGTAAGGCTGTAGAAACCGAGAGAATTTTATCTAAAACACTGTGGTATAAATATATTAAATAGAAACGAAAACGGAATTATATGAAAAGTAATGCACTCCCAAGGATCAATGTCTGAGCATAGAATAAGGTTTTAAATATTGAAATATTTGTTGCTGAGTTGACTGACTTTGATGATGTGGTTCTTGTTGTTGTACTGACAACTGAGCTTGTTGATACAACAACATCCTTGTTTTTGGTGGTAGTAGCAGTTACGGCTGCTGATTTTGATGTAGTGGATGAGCTATCTCCAAAGATATAACTGTTTAATTCTGCAAACAAGCCCTTCTTTTCCAAGTCCGAAAGTATATCTTGCAATGCAGCACCATATTTACCCCAGTAGCTGTATAATTGTGCTTCAACTTGTGATGAGTCACCACTCAACAATGAACCAACAAAGGATGCAATTTGTTTTGGATCACTCAATAATCCATTGACTAATTGAGTCAAATTCAATCCAGTTGTATCTATGTGAATGGCACCACTTGACATGACAGTATCAAGTAAATCTGCAGTTAAATTTACATAAGATTCGGTAGAGATGAATCTCTTGACAGCGTAAACTGCAAACCCAGTATCGTTTAACGCATCTAATAAATCTTCGGTTAACGCACCAACCAATGGTGAGGCAACAATAGCACCACCTGCATTGGCAGCAAATGAAGCCAAGGACCCAGAATATGCATTGGTACCAGTGGTGGTAACTCTTGATGAAGAAGTTTTTGTACTGTTTGTTTCTTTAGATAATGATGCACTAGCTCTTGCTGTTATGCTTGAGATTAAATCTGAGGCTCTTGTACTTGTTGCTCTTGATGTGGTACGGGAAGTAGTTTGTGATGCTGATTGTGATGTTTGTTGGACACTTGCTTCCGAGAATAATGATGCTAAAAATGCTGTATTGACGGATACCGACAGTGATGAAGGGGATGATGATGTGGTGGTTGTAGTTTGACTTGCTTTTGCTTGTTCAGCACTTGCTTCTGAAAATAACGAAGCCAATTGGGCAGTATTAATGGATTGAGTGGTATCTGCTCTTTTTAAAACTTCAATTGCATCTTGTTCTGATATGATATCTCTTTTCGATAAAACTCCAGCAAACAAATATAATAAAGTATTTTTCTGAGACAAAACAATTCTATCAATTAAATCAACTAAATGTGGTCTGAAATCACTGTCCAATAATAAACCATCCAACAAAGAGCCTACCAAACCAGATGATTCAACTGCGCCTAAAAGTGCAGTCATATTAATTTGAGATAATATCGATCCTATAAAACCACTTGAAGAATTTGAAGATGAAAGACCGGATAAACTTATGGTAAAGTTCTTACCGTCCAAAAAGCTCGAAGTTAAATTTGTCAACCATTGGACTCTTGATGGATCATCAGCAATTGAGTCTAATAAAGTCCAAATGATTCCAGAATCATTAACAGCTATCAATACCGAATCAAGTGTTTTTTGAATATTTGAATCTCTCTTATCGAGTCCTTGGTTGAATAAATCCACTATTTCATAATATAAATCAAGTTCTTTATCATTCAAGTTATTTTCTACAAAAGATTCCAATTCATTTTGTAGATTGAAAGATCTTATAACTGTTGTATCTTTTGTTGGAAGTGAATATACTATTGAAGTGAAGAGACAAAAAACACTCAATAAAATGTTATGAAAATGCATAATTATTGAAAAGAAAGTGATGAATAAAATAAAATTATTAATGTAAAGTCCAAATTACAATCTAATCGAATTTAAGGAACTATAAGAACAAAAATCACATTAATGAAATTGCATATAAAGATATTGCAATTAAATGTTTGTTATTGTAATTTGATGTTAATTATCATTTTATGGTAATTATTAGCATTCTAAATGTGGTAAATGATTCAGATGGCTATATCACTTCCTAATTTGGTGATCTAATGTAGGCTAATAAATCTCCTCTATGCAGGTCTTCGCCAAACACTAGAGTAATTTCAAACCAATAAAACTTGATATCCAACAAGATCACAACCAAAGCTATTTCATCAAGTTTGTTTTATAATAACCTGATGGTCTCACATTTGAATATTCCTTTAATAATCGTTTAATTAGGTTCAACATGGGTTTATATGTCAAAATCAACTCTTTCCTATTTAGGAAAGATGGAATATTGTGTCATAAAAAAATTTAAGTGGAGTCGCACAGGGTAAAAATTAAAAAAGTAAAAAAATAAAATCAAAGGAAAAAGAATAAAAAGAAAACATTGCAGTTAACAAAATATCACCAAACTTTTATTCATCACTTTACCAATGAACTTTCTTTCTAGATTGTTGAGTTTGATACTTTTGATCAACGCTATAGTGGCTATAGACTACAATAATTACAATCATATATTAGATGAAATAGAAAACATAGATCTAGATTTGTACAAAAGAGATGATACCAATCAAACAAACCAATTTGTATCCCTATTCAAAGCTATAGGAGCATCAAATGTCATACCGGAAATTTTATCAGATATCACTTCATCTCAGCAAAAAATTGACAACTTGGGTAATTATACCGTGTTATTACTTGAGAGTTTGGAAAACGGTCAAGGCTTCAACACAACATTTGAAGGAATTAATATCAACCTCAACTTGACTGAACTTATGGATTCTGTTCTTGATTCTGGATTAATTCAAAGTGTTGCACAAGGGTTGCTACTTGATGATCAGAATAATTTGTTTTTATCAAAGTTTGTTGGCTCAATTTTATCTTCAGCTGATAATGTTTGGATTGGTTGGTTATTATCTGGGTTAGGTAATGGTCATGAATTAACTTGGGATTATCTTGCCGATTTAATAGTAAACACAACGAGTAAAGCAAATACAAATTCTACAAATCAATCTGATATCAAAGTCAAACAAGAAGACCTTGTTGTGTTGGGCTATCCAGGTACAAATTCAACAGAGAAAATTAAACGAGAATTGAAGGAATTAGCACAGACATTCAAAAGAGATGATAACAATCAATATTCTGGTTCATTAAATCAGTTTATCAGTAATGTTATCAACTCGGTTGCACAATCATCATTAGTAAAATCTTCACTCAATGATATAATAGTAGGTTTAAATCAATCAGGTATTGTCGTGCCTACTATCATGGAAATATTGGAGAATAACAATAATTTGGGTGCATTAGTGAAAAGCATAGCTCCGAAAGTCTATCAAAGTGGAATTCTCAACAACATTGATCTAAACTCATATTTCCAATATGCTAAAAAGAATAGAATGTTGAGTGATGGTTTACAATTTCTTTTAACCGATCCAACCTATGCTCCAGGTCTTGCCAAATTATTACAAAGAATGGATTATGCTGGCGTCTACCAATATTTACAAGACAACATGTGGGGATTACATAAAAGAAATTAAACAAACAAAATTACCTAATTTATTACTTATAATGTTACTCGTTGTGTACTTAATATATCCTTTAAATCTAAACAAATCTCACATGTGAAGAAACAAAAGTTAACCCACTTGAAAAGTAAAAGAGAAATTTTTCATACTCACATCTTTTTATCTATAAAACAATATTTTCTATCAGATCTATTTTCTGCATATATATGTCTAATAGCTCAAGGCACTCATGATACCGTAACCTATGGTTACTATCACTAAAAATACTATAATCGACGCAGGAATTCCTCTACTCATTAACACATTGATACTGATATACCTCTTACCTACAGGATCATGTAGCGCTGCTGCTGTCATGTTTGGAAACCCACTCGAAACGAGACCCATTCCAGATGAACAAGCTAAAGAAACTCCCATGACCAACAAATTGATATGTTTCTCAGGTAAGGAAGCACCCACTTCAACTGCTAAAGGAACAATGATCAAGGCTGCAACGGTATGACTAATGAATGTCGAGATAACCAATACTAAAGCACCAAAGATGAATAGCACTACAAATGCACTGTAATGCATGATTTTCTTTTCCAATGCAATTGCAACCGTTTTAATCAAACTACTCGAAGTTAAAGCTTTACCTAATGCAATCCCTCCTGAAGCTAATAAAACAATTGTCCATGGTAACAGATTGACATCTTCTTTCTTCAACAACCCTGTACCAAAGAACAATACAAATGGAATCACCGAAATTATACCCGATTGACCAAAAGTCCCATCAATTTTCAGCATCACACACCATAAAATAATCGTAACAATTGTTACTAACAATACAAAAATTTGTTTGAATGTCCATCTATCTTTGATTGGTTTGAATTTTTGTAATTTAACATTATTTACTTTGAAAGTGAGAATTAATTCTAACCAAACTAAAACCATTGAAATTATCAGCACTGGAATTGCAACAGCAAACCATTTACCCCAACCGGGATTGTTCGCCATGTATGAGATACCAATGACATTTTGAGGAGACGAGATCGGAGATGTCATACCACCAATACCACTGGCAAAACATATCGCTAATACTAACGCCTTTGCGGTGTCACTTTCTGTTGGTAAGGTTCTTAATAAAGGTTGTAATAATGAATAACATAATACTGGAGTAGCAACGTTTGAAATCCACATTGATAAAAATAAAGAAAGTCCCATCATTGCCAATATAACATTTCTTGGTTTTGTACCGGCAAATGCTAGGATATATGATGCAGCAATTTTTGCAATGTTATATTTGGATAATGCAGCAGCCAATGTAAACCCACCAATTAAAATCATAATAGTAGAATTCCACATAGTGGATAAAATATATGTGGCAGCATCGGCGGCATCCATTGGATCATTTGAATCTTCTTTTTTAATAATTTTACACGTAACACACAATAATGGAATGAATATACCAGTGGCATAAAGTGGAATTGCCTCGGTTGCAAAAAGAATAATACAAACAACTAAAACAGCTAAAGCTCTTCCTTGAACTGGATCATTAAATGTTTTAACTGAAATGAATATGACAAAGGCAACAATCGCTATTAATATTTTCACCATTTGTGATGTGAATAAAAATGCAGGTAATTTGAAAGTTTTATTGAAATATGTAACCTCTTTCCATTGCATGTATAACATTGATGATGATAAATTTGCTTCATCGCCCATTTTATTGTTTTGGACCACCGAGTTATCCAAATCTAAATTGTAGGACTTCTTTTCCAAGGAAAGTAGATCTTTCCAAACTGTGTTTCTTTCAAAAACAATATGGTCTCTTAAATTTGATTTCAAATCGTTTTTTATACTTTCTAAATCTTCTTTAGTTGTTTTCATGGTCAATTGGCCACTCAAAAATGCATAGATCTTGACAATTTTATCTAATTTCAGGTCCAATTCATTACTAGTTTGAGGTTGGAATACCTTGGAATTGTTTGGAAGAAAATTATTTATAAAATCTTGTTTGATTGAATAGTTACAAATTTTATCAAATTTTTTACAGATCTTGGTGAATCCAATTCTATTCAATTCAATGTATGATTTAAGCTCTGATAAATTGATGAATAAAGATGTGGCTTTTCTTTTCAAAGTAACTTTTAATTGTTGTTTGACATTGAAATCAGTATGGTTTAACAATACAGAATCTTGTGAATGGTAATCGTCATCCTCATCTTCGGAATCATCTTCTTGCACGGTAAAATGATAATCTCCTTGTTTTTCTAAATCTTGAGGGACAGTAGTCTCTTCATGTAATGTCGGTTGCAACTGGTTGTCAAATTCATAAGCATTTGTGAACTTCACCACTTCATCAATATCTACATTATTCTTTTTTAAATCAGCTATTAAATGTTCAAATCTTTTCAAAATCTCCTTCTCTTTTATTTCATAGAAACTATCTATTTTGATTAACTCAACTAACAAATTTTTAGTAAAAACTTTCAATGGATCAAAACTTAATGATTTTGGATTTGAATAACTCTCATCATCTTTATCAGCTATGTCTTGTATTATGTTATTAGATGGAGTCTCGTATGAAGAATTTTCAATATCGAATGAATGTATTTCAGTAGATGACCGTTTCTTATCATTTGAGCTTGATCCTAAGGAATCATTTACGCTTATTTCATTTAGTTCAACGTCAGACGCCTGATTCTTACGTTTCAACTTACCAAATAAATTTTGCGTCAACCTATGCTTTAAATTTGGTTGCTGTTCGGAAGAACTACCAACAATGACTTGGGCTGGATTATTATTTTTGAAATTTTCAACCAAATCGGTGATGGTAGTACTATTAGCGCCAACTACAAATCCTTGATCCTGTTCTCCATTGTGAACTGTTTGCTCTTGTTGCAATTTGTAAATGGTCTTTTTCAAGGTTGGATAATTCAAATACTCATCCTGCCACTCTGGGACAGCATTGAACTTTAACGAATGTGAAAACTTCATGAAAAACCGTTAGCTAAGAAAAATAAATTTAGTTTGACAGGTTTAAAATTTTCTTAACTTGGTATAAGGTCACACGAGTGATAATATATGAGTTGGGAGTGAAGAAAAATATTTCATCGGTTCCATCTTGAGGTTCAATCTCATATCAACTGCAGTTCGGCTTAAAAAAAGAAATTCCAACCCACGTGGGGTGAGATGTAAAATTTTAAATACAAAGTGAGTGAGTTACAAAGAAACAAAGAAGGCATAGCAAAATCTCAAGTAATTGAGAAGCAGCCAATGAGTATCTAGTTGAGAAAAAGTGCGAAAACTGTAATGCGCGGAAAAATTATTTAGGCTGCAAAACGGAAAAACAGCGAAAAAGAAACTATACAAAGTTATACCGAAGATCTAAAAACTACTGAAAAAGTTCAGTTTTCTTATAATCTTCTTTCCTTAGAATGTATTAAAAAAGCACATTTGTTTCATTGTATTTTAGACATCTCCAAAGAGTTGCATCCATTTTGACCTTTTTAATAATCCGTCACGTTATCAGATCGAGCTTATTTTCATCGTTTCGAGGCCAAAATACACATATACAGTCTGTAAATGGATAGTTTTTTTCCTGTCTCATCCCGCTCTGTGTGTTACTGTTAGTTTCTGTTTCTTGTTCGCTTTACCCCGGTTTATTCTATTTCAAAATCAAAAATCATCATAGATCATTTGATTTTGCAGTACCAAGAATCATCGCTGTCTATCTACATACTGGTACTTACAATCTTCTAGTTTGTACAACCGTCTCACATAAGATCCACTTTGACGGGAATTGAATTGTTTTCCATACTCTTTTTAAATTATGATTCATAAAAAGTGGAATTTTCTCAACCACATGAGAACTATCATATTGAGCAGCTTTAGCTTGCAGTCTGTTGAAGTTACAATCAGTGATTTCCTTAACATTTCGTGTTGTTTCAGATAACAGATTTATCTGCAGGACCGATCGATGATCTCAAACCACAATTTCAACACTGTGTCAAAATCTGTAAATAGATCAAAACTATAAACATGACTAACAATAATCATGAAGGAGAATATGTTCCTGACAAAAGATTACCTATCAGCCATACACATTCAGAACACATTATTTATACGCCTAAAGCTTCAGCTCCTATTAGATTGAATTCACCTCATATACCCATCTCAGAATTAAATCGAGATAACTTTCCAAGCTTAAACGAAAATAAATTTGATAACACCAGAACTACCACCTCGACGCCACACCTGTATAAAAATGAGATTGATTCCATCTCTTCACCATCTATGCCTGTGCCGTTGAATGATTCACCTCATTTATTACATAAATGGAGTCACACTCATTCGATTTTATGCTGTGTAGCATCCAAGAATCTCATCTACTGTGGGACGCAAGACGGGAAGGTCTTGGTGTATGATATGCTAACTTACACTTTGAAACACGAGATCAATATTTCAACAGAGCAGTCGGTGAGTTTCCTCACTTTATGCTTAAACAAGGATGGATTGCTATTTGTTGCTGGTTCAGATTCATTAATAAGAGTGTACGATGCAGATTACTTGTGTAAATACGTCATATATTCATTAGTCGACATTGGTGATATATATTCCATGGCATGGTGTGAGACCTCTTCCACATTATTTATAGGTGCACAAAACGCATCTATTTTATGGTGTAAGCTAAATGGAACTAACGTAGTACCGAATATTGAAAATTTGCCTCATTTTAGGTACAATAAGTTCTTTGATTCCAAAGGTCCTGGTGGTTCACAAAATACTTTACAAACTAAACATGCATTGTTGAGAAAGAATTCGTCAAAAGTTGAGCGAGTCGACTTCTATACGTTGATTGAATGTAGAAGTCAGGATATCATAAGATTCGCTCACAACGGTTACATATATTGTTTGGAGTTTGTTCACCATCCAATAGGCAATTTCAACGAATCAACATATTTGTTATCGGGTGGTGGTGACGGTATAGTCAATATCTGGTCAGGGGATTTAAGAAAGTTGGCTTCTTTGGAAAACGATGAGTCAGTATTATCAATGTTTATACATGATTCATTATTGTATGTCGGGTTAGGTGATTCGTGTATTAATGTCTGGGATTTGATGACTTTACAAATGATTAGAACTTTCAACTGTGATGATAATGAAGTATTCAGCTTGGGTGTATATAACGATTCTTTATTCAAGGCATGTTCTGGATTGTATAAAATGTCAATGAGAAACAACGAATGTTTTTTAATGAGTACGGAAGAAGATGGTTTGATAAATACAAGTAAAATTTTCACTATTGATTGTAAGACTTATTTGGTAGCTGGTGGGAACAAGTCATTGTCGTTATGGGATATTACTGAGGAAAAAGAAGCTGAGGACTCGTCGATATCAACTTCCTGCAAGTTTTCAAATGATGATATGTTAATAACTTTGAAAAAATACATTTCCTTCAAGACGATAAGTAAGTATCCACAATTATACCTTGAAGACAATCGTCATTGTGCTCAATTTTTAATAAAGTTGTTCAACAATTTTGGAGCTTATCAAACGAAATTATTACCTGTTAAGAATGGTAATCCGATAGTGTATGCTGAATTTAAGAAAAATTCCAAATCAATTTCCACTTCTAGAGTATTATGGTACGCACATTACGATGTAGTTGATGCAACTAAACATGAAGCCAAGGATTGGAAAACAGATCCTTTCAAATTGATCGCAAAAGAAGGTAATTTGTACGCACGTGGAGTTAGCGACAACAAAGGGCCAACTCTAGCTTCGATATTTGCAGTAGGTGAGCTATTCAATAAACAGGAATTAAACTGTGATGTTGTATATCTCATTGAAGGAGAAGAAGAATGTAGCTCTATTGGATTCCAGAACGTAATCAATATGAATAAATCTTTAATTGGAGATATAGATTACATTATGTTATCTAACTCATACTGGTTGGACGATGTGACTCCGTGTTTGAACTATGGATTAAGAGGGGTTATAAATGCATCGATAACAATTGAATCAGATAAACCTGATAGGCATTCAGGAGTCGATGGTGGTGTTAGCAGAGAGCCAACTATGGATATGATGCATTTGTTAAGCTCATTAATGGATAAAAACTCAAAAATAAAGATAGATAATTTCTATGATGATGTCTTACCACTTACAGAGTATGAACGGGAGCTATATGTCAAGATTCAGAACCATTTGCATTGTAACATTGATTTGTTAATGTCAAAATGGAGACAGCCATCATTGACGATACATAAAGTACAAGTGTCAGGACCAAACAATAACACAGTCATTCCGCAATTAGTCCAGGCAACAATTTCGATTCGTATTGTACCAAGTCAAGATTTAAACACAATTAAAGAAAATTTGATTAAAAAACTAAGCACTGAATTTAGTGACCTCAATTCTGAAAACCATTTATCAGTTAATATATTCCACGAAGCAGAACCATGGCTCGGAGATCCCAATAATAAAGTTTACAAATTATTGTACAAAAATTTGAAGAAACATTGGCAAGTCGATCCGTTGTTCATCAGAGAAGGAGGATCGATTCCTTCAATAAGATTTTTAGAAAAGTGTTTTAATGCTCCAGCAGCTCAAATTCCCTGTGGGCAATCAAGCGATAATGCTCATTTAAATGATGAAAAATTGAGAGTATTGAACCTTTTCAAATTGAAGTCTATATTAACTGATACTTTAAAAGATTTATAATTATATAATACATGCATTTAATTCCTTTTTGGGCCTCCTATTGAAATAGCAAGCTCGATACACTCCTTTTTTCTGTAGCAATTTATTCATGTCCTGTATAATTTTATCTTCTTCTTCTCCCTCGTCATCGAATTCATCATCAACCAAATCAACATCTGTGTCATACCAGATCCACGAATAATGGAAATTTGTTGAAGATCTTGACATTGTGGAAGACGTTGAGTTTGTATTTACTGTTGATGAATCGTTTGACCTAAGTTCCTCATCTATTTTTAAATTTAAATTTGACAATACTTGTAATACTTCAATGCATGATAACTTATCCTGATAAGTTAATTTCATGTAATTGTATGTTTTATCAATTGACCTAGCAATTATTGGAAACGTAGTATGGACACAATATCTTTGTTTTGTACTGGTTAGTCCCGTAGATATGCAACATAGCTCTGCGAATTTCATTAAATCTCGATTAAAGCAAAAGACAGTATGAAATGAATTCTCTAAACTCAAATCAATCTCATCAATAATTATAATATCAGTTTTTTCAACTTTGAAATAATCTAGAATTAATAGTATTTCATTTACTTCCTTGTTTATATCATTTAACAAAATTAATGTTTTACCTTTTAGGTTCTGAATATTGATATAGAAAGGCAACACAATGTCATAAATATAGCAAACATCGTGCAAACTTATATTGTTTGGAATTGGAATTAACAATTGTCTAGGAACAGTCAAATGGTTTTGCAAACCTCCATCAATATTTATACCATACGTCAAATTACAATTGCAAGGTTTCTCGTGCATCTGTTCCAATTGGCAAGTAGTGAATGGATATATTAGATACTTTGTGGATGAATTGACTAATTTACCAATGATTCTAAAGCTGGGAATCACAATTGAAGTTGAATCTTGTGAAAAATCATTCAAATAGTTTAAAGCTGATATCTTTATCTTCACCAACACTTTATCAAGCACATCACGTCGTATTTCTTTCGACAATTTGACAGCTTGTATTATTTTGTTTTCACTGGGGTCGTAAACTCGCTTATTTGGCAAGGAGCTGGTGTAAGAGGGCATATATTGTTTGTTTAAGAATTTAAAAAATTTTAAATTTACTAAACTCACAAAATAAGTAATTTACTTAGACGAGTATAAGTGATCTCACATAAGCGAAATCGCCAAAGAAGAAGAAAGAGTAGATTTGTTTGATTCAATTGAGTTATAAGGTGTAATATATTCATTGCCAGATAGTGAATTATGCTTTTCATATACGTTTAGATCTGTCAATATTGATCAGCAGTGTACTGTAAATCATTATCGTTTCTTACATTTACGTAGAGTGTGATTTTTTTTATTTTTTTTTTTTGTTCCTCTCGTCAGGGTTTTACACAAAATGAAATTATCTTGAATTTGTGTTTATTTTGATTTTCGAGTATCAACAAATTTGGTAATCGAGACTTTTCAATAAAATTTGTATACTTCTTATCAACTATCATTTCAATCTTTATTCTTCTTCTTCCTCTCTTCTTCGTCAAGTATTGATAATCGCATGGCTTCCTCTATCATTCGTTGTTCAATGATTGAAAACTCTCCATTATTTCTCGACGAAGACTCAAGAGTACTTGATCTTCTCCTACTTTGATCATTATCAATTATCATGTTACTAGCGTGTATTGCGCTTGCTGTAGCAGCTTTTCTTGCTAATTTGTTTTTGGCGGATGTCAATCTCGCTTCCCAATCTGGTCGAATCATATCTATGGTAATAACCCCTGGTGAATTTGCAGGTAGTGATGTTCTTCGAAGTTTATTGATTACGACTGGTGGAGGAGTTGAAATTGGACTTTTTTTCGTTGGACTCGAAGGTTCATCATCTATAGCATGTTCATTTTCTTCGGCTATGGATGCCGTTAGTTTATACTCCAGTGGTGCTGTTCCCCCCAAACCGGTATGTATATCTACTGGTGGTTGATAAGTAACTCCAAAGTTGGGCATTGCACAATATGGACAGCTTGCAGGTTCACTAATTAAAGTCTGCGGTAATTCATCTTTGTTCTGATTAGAAGTATCATCATGAGGAGGATGAGGATCCAATCGTTTGATTTGAACAAAACATTCAGTACATATAGGTTGTAAACAACAACGAGAAATGTTCAAATGCTTTGGATAATACAAAAAACATATTGGACATTCAGATGCATCCTTATACAATTTTAAATATAAATCATTGGAGTTACAATTTTTATCCGGATTTTGCTTTATATTAAGAAATTTATTCTCTTCTTCTTTTTGAAGTTCCTTAATTTTTGAGATCAAACTTTTTAACTTGGCTTTTTCTTCTTGTCTTTTATAGTAATTTGATG
Source organism: Insectozyma parachauliodis (assembly GCA_030565145.1). Taxonomy (NCBI): domain Eukaryota; kingdom Fungi; phylum Ascomycota; class Pichiomycetes; order Serinales; family Debaryomycetaceae; genus Insectozyma; species Insectozyma parachauliodis. The sequence continues at coordinate 82,939 of JAJMBB010000001.1, read as the reverse complement.
ATTTATGAATTTTATGATTATCCACATCATCTTCCTCTTCTTCTAATTCGCTATAACTAGGTTCTAATGCATGTAAAGTCATTTGTTTTAACAATATACACAATTCTTCGTCAGTCCATGATTCGTCAAAATCTTGCAAGGGAGTGAAAAACGGCGATAGTTGACGATTTATAACTAATCTCCGTACTATATCACAATCGTAATCCAAGTTGGTCTTGTAAGTCCCATAAGGTGCTAGAAAGCCACCATCTACGTTCTCGTCGTATTTAACAATCAACTGAAAGTAATGCTGTCGTTGAATCTTATCTTTCTCTTCTTGTCTCTTCAACTTTTTTAAATCGGATGAGTTTGACCTTTGATGACCAACAATATTTGTTAACGAGCTCGAAGTATTTCTCCTCCTGGATTTAGTCGAAGAGTTTGTATTAGAACTATATTCCAACAATGATGAATTAGATCTACTTCTTGTTTCTTTAGCCGGTACGTTCCCCATGATTTCTTTGGATGGTTGTAAAAATATATTTTGCTGTAAAATAAGAGCTTATTTAGGGGAAAGTACAATTATTAACGCACACGACTTTTACGAAAATCTTATATTATTTATATCTACTCTCTATTTAAACCTAAGCCAAGTCCAACGCCGATCATAGCAAGAGCCGTTGATATCCAAAGTAAACCTATTGCAAAAGATATCAACTTTTGTAATTTCGAAAATTTCTTCACTTTACTACCATCTTCGTAGTATCTCAACCCTCCGTAATGTAATCTTGACCTGAAATTATCATCAAACAATCCTAACGAAATTAGAAAATATATTGGTGGTACCATTAAACCAATAATCATCAAAAAAATAAATTGTAACCATGAATAGTATACTGTATCAAATTCTCTTTGATGATTTTTTTCGTCATATGAATTAGGAATGTATGGTTTATCATTGTTCAACTGTTTCTCCAAATCAAATGAGTTTCGATGATTCAACATTATGTTTTTCTTGGGTTGTGACAAAACTAAAGACTGTGTGTTGGTATTATTCGAGTTTTCTTGTTCTTCCGGGGTATTATTTGATGATTGCCTTAATGCAGACCTTGTTGAAACTGGTACCTCGTGATTACTATGAATACTTCCAGGTTTTGTAATTTCATTGGGATTATTTTGACTATTTCTATGTTCGTAAATCGACCATCTATTTTTCGATTCGTCGTAATTTTTATCGTGCACTTTATATAACATTATTGGTAATTCATTTGTTGAATCCAACTCAGCAGTCATGTTAAAATCATCATTTATTGTTTGTAGAGGTATTTTTGGTCCAGATAATCTTTCTGATATATTGGATTGTCTGTGTGTATCTGAAGGAGTTTGAGTATAAAAATTTTCCAAATTGTGTAATAATTCTCCTGACGACATTGAAGATCTAGCTAAGCTTTGATGTTTTACATCCTTTAACATAGTTTCATTGAACATGTATGAAGAGGTGATGTTTGGTTGACTAATCATAGTTTCATCTTTGGAGTCACGTAACAGACCTGCTATTACGCTTCGTCTTTTATCAATAAAAGTAGATGTGCGAGTGGTTTGATCGCTTTGAGAAGTATCATTTTTTGCTCTGGGAGTGGCTAATGGAGTGATTGTTGGATCAGGATATTGGGCATTCCCCGGAGTGCCTGGCGATTCAACCTCTGATTCATCACTGTAACCTACCGATGCTCGTAAGGATTTTCTTTTGTTATTGTCATTATCAACCTTAATTGGTTCGATTTTGTTATTGTAGACTCTGAATCTTAAAGAGTTAGCAGCAGAGCTACCTGTACTACTCCTTTTGTCATCTGAATTTTTACTGCTTCTTTTCGAAGTTGTCACTTGAACTTCAGGTTTACTTTTATTACTTCTAATAGAACCGTGTCTGATTATTTCATTTTTTAACTCTTGTTGTTCTTCTTGGGTGATGTTTTTACTTGTAGGTCTTGAATGTTTGATTGATGATTCATCAAATTCTTCTTGAAATATGAATTCTTTAGCTTCAGCCTTTGATTGAAGATCTAAAACATATTCTTGTAAAACTGACTCTATGGATTCAGCGTCATGTTTCTGTTGCTCAATTTTATCATCTGAAATCTCTGATTCTGTGTCAGCGAAATCGTCAACAGTTGTTTTTTTTGTCAATAACAAGCTCGATTGACTTCGAGGTGAAAGTAAAGGATAAGGCTGGGACAATCCCGAGTCACTGGCCAATCCCGATGATTTCGACCTGTTGAACTTAGGTTTTATATTAAAACTGAATCTTGGAGATTTTGATGGAGTAAGCTCGGTGGTAGTATTTGTAATCGATGCTTTCTTGGAAACATTATTTTCTGATTCTGGTTCTTCGTTTATACTATCTATTGAATATGTTGATAGTCTATTTTTGAAAAAGAAGCTTTTCAAGGATTTTGTAGGAGAAACAAATTCTTCTGTGTTTGTTGTGATGGAAGACGACGACGATGGTTGTTTGGTTGGGGTGGTCAAAATGGCATCACTCAAAGTGCTTCCGCTTAGCGGTTGTCTAGTAGGCGATCGGTTAAACTCAAACTTTTTCTTTCTCAAGTCTTCCTTGCTCATTTGCAAATTGTAAAAGTAATTAGATCAAAATGTTTATTCAAAAGAAATGGAAAAAAAAAACGAAGGATTTTGAAAATTGAATAATAACGAATGAATATTAGTTGGTTGGGTTGAAGGAGTGACTGTAGCTTGTAATGTGATTAGAATCGGGCTTTTCTATTTGATTGTAAATTAATTAATGTCGCTGTGATTTTGAAATCAATTTTTTCTCATCATCAATTTTAGGTGAAAAGAAAACAACTGAGAATCACAAAATCAGAATTTAAAATAATTACGACAAATTTCGATTCAAAGAGATCTATACTCGCATCATTGTCCATATAATAAAATTGATCAAGCCATTAGAACAACTTTTCAACTAAGTTCAACCAAACTCAGTACTATCATGTAGACTAGGTTTAGACTATTTAGCAAATAGACGCGGCTGCTTAAATTACAATATTTGTTTGTGATTACATTAAAATTATTATTTACCGAAATATAACTATTAATTATTGGTGAACGTTTGTTGTGTGGTATCTCTTGATTATTATATGCTCGCTGCCCTGCAGCTCCAGCACTTAATAAACTGATCTTCTTCTTCTTCTTCTTCTTTTTTTACATGGGTTAACTGATCCTGATCCTGATCCTGATCCTGATCCTGTACCTGGAGTTGATGTGCTTGATGTGATTGAACCAATACCGGCTGTGGTAGCTGTGGTTGTTGAAGGTGTTGAGCCACTACATTTACCTGAAAATGCAGCAAATGCAGTCTCAGCAACAGTACTTAAAGTATTCAAATTAACCAATTCTTTGAATAATTGAGTGACTAACCCTGATTGTTTTAATGCATCTATTATTGAACTCAAATCAATTAAATTGTTAGCTAACATGGCTTTGATTAAGTCGACAGCAAAACTCAAATAACTTGGATTGGTCAAAACATCTTTAACTACCGATGATGCTAAACCTGACTTATATAATGAGTCCAATAAGTTATCAACAACAGTATCCAAATCAAACCTTTTGTCAACAATATACATATCCAATGATGAATCGTTTTCGTCTCTTGTAATCAATTTGGTGACACCTTCAGAAATTAAATCCTTAACTTTATCAGCTAAATCACTGATTATACCTTCAGCTGCATTGAATAAGTCAACGTATAAATCACAATCACTAATTAATTCATTTATAACATTAACAGCTAAATTGGATGATACTAAAGCATCCAACACTGCTTGTAAAGAAATGACACCACTTTTCATTACTGCAATTAAAACATTTACTATAATTGGTTCAAAAGTTTTTGAGCTGACAAAATAATCCAAAATCTTTGGTGCTAATTGAGTTTGATTAATAGCTGTTAAAACATCAGTTACTATAGCATAGTCTCTTTTCATAATTTCTAGATCAATAGCATCTCTTTTCATTTTGTATGAATTTATGTGTTGCACCAATGCACTGAGGTCCTGCTCCTCTCTTTTTGATAAGACCGAAGTACTTCTCTTAGTTTCTTCAACAACAGAAGGAGCAGAAGCTACCATTGATGATGTAGCTAAGATGGCCAAAGCAGTAGATAATTTCATAACGAAGGACTAGATTTAAAAATTTGATGAAATATATGAATAAAATTGGTGAATTGTAATATCATTTTGCTAGGACAAGGGCTCAATTATATAGATGAAGAGTAAGTTTGGAGTTGATATTACTTGAATTGGTTAGTTACCATATTAGGAAAAGAGATGTACCAAATTTTGTGCGCACAAAAATCTTTTTGCAACACAAATTTTGATCAGATGGGTAATTTCGAGGTACTTTGTAAATAAGCCCAGACAATGATATATAACATGTAGGCTTGAAAAAGTGTTATTTCCGAGTGTCTCATGTAAGACTTAAACTCTTTTTTTTTGGGGAGGAGGGATCTACCTCGAAGTAATTCTTGTCATTTTATACAAATACAGTACTAATAAATACTCCATTTGTCGATCTATAATGAGGTTTAGCTTTCGTCAATATTTTAAATCACAACCGACAAATGAATTATCAATAACGCATATATTACTAAAAATATTAAAATTAATATAGTCATACATCTCAAGATCTTAAAGTTCTTTGTTTGGCTTGGTTTACGATTTTTTTTGGAAAAAATTCATCAACGAAGATTGGGTCTTTTTTTTAGTGCCATCAGTTTTCGTTTTCACGTTAGCTGGTTTGTTTAATTTTCTTGGTGGTGCTTTTTTTGGTTGAGGTTTAGTCACAGAGTTTGGTTTTCTATGTACTGTGATATATCCATCATCGTCAACTTCCTTCACTAATTCTGTAGCTCCTTCTTGTTTTTCTTCAATTTGTTCCTGATCTAAATCTGATTTTTCCTTGTGATCTTCTTCTGGCACTTCTTCAGAGACAAACAAGCTTGGTTCATCGTTCGGCGAATTATCTTTTTTCAAACTATTTTCATCTTGCTGTTGCTCTTTCGGTATATCGTCGTCAGTGAATTCAAAAGTGTCATCGTCAAACATTTTGGCTAGGTCACTTGTGGTTGAAGCTGCTGGAAGAGCATCTTCAGTTTCTTGAGCTTGGTCATCATTATGATTATCAGATATGACTCTCTCTTTAGGTTTTTTTGGTTCTGTTTTTCTTGATTTGTATTGCAAAGCAGGTCTAGTTGGCTCTGTAGATGCACGCTTACTTGGTAATGTTGATGAGGATTTTCGAGACACATACGAGGATGATAAACCTGTGCTTTTGATTTCTTTTCGAGGTTCCTCTTTCTTCACTTCCACCTTCTTGATTTCTTCTTGCTGTGGTTTCAAATCAACTTTTTGAACCAATTCCTGATTAATTGGAGCACCTATGATGATACCATTTTTTTCGTAATTCTGAATCAAGCTGAGATTACTCTTGAATTTACTTTCTTCAATGGCTATATCACTATTAGATAAATTCGAGTCTTTTGATGATAAGCAATATACATGAACTATGAAAATTTTATGAAATAGTTCCAAATCTTGCTCAAGCTCTCGTTCGTTCTGACTCAATTTGATAAGTTTATGCTTGCTTTTGGACTCGCCTGTGGTTATAAAGGATGCGTTTAGCTTCTCTTTATTTTTCGAATAAAAGTCTGACAAGACCTGTTTTGATTTTGTGATGGGTACATTCAAACATCTTGAAAGCTTGTGGTATGTGACTGGTTTTGAATTTCTAATAAGCTCATTAGATAGATATTCTATTTCTTTCATTATAGATGGGGATGTTGTCATGATATTAACGCGTAGTGAAAAAAAAAAATATATTTTGAACAAGGGCAAGTCTCAGACTGTTTAGTTAAACTCTCATTCTCTACAGGTAGAAAGACTATAAGATGCTTTAACGATGTTTTGCATTGAAATTATGTTAAATTGTTTGTCAAATTGTCTGTCACTTTCGTCTTTGACAACAGCAGTCGCCGTAGTGTTGGCTAAATGGCATAGTAATCTGAGAAATAAAAAAGCAAAATTGCCCCTACAACTTTATGGTGGTATAATTTTTTATCGATGAATTAATTGCAAGTTCTAGCTTGACTTTAACGCTTAGTTTAAAATTTTGTTTCATATTCGCTGCTCATGTTATGGATGCAAAAAAAAAATTTGCAACACGATATTATACTGACTTAAATTAATTGAAAGCCAATTTGCTTACGACTATTTTAAGCAAGTTCCACAAAACACGTGAACTTGATTGGTAATAACATCATGAAAATCAAAGTTTATTTGTGTAAGAATTTTAATAGAAGGGATGATATATATGCCTACCTATTTATCTATGTGATCTATCCATTAGAGCCGCAGTTCTAGTTCCATGAATAATAGAAGTGAGTGTAAACAGCCGGTACATACATATTTTTTTCGCCCTGAGACATTTCATTTTTTAGGTTAGGCGCGGTGCCTGAACAAATTAGTCTTTTCGTAAATTTGAACTAAAAATCGGTAGACATGTCGAACTATGCGATATGAATAGAGAGAGCGGTAAATCTTTATAATCTAAATCTAATATCGAATTCCTAATGTACACTATATAATAACTGATTCATAACTAAAGTTCATCTTTGACTGGTTCAAGTGGTTTGCCACCATTTTCAGCCTCCCATTTTGCTTTCTTTTCATAATAAGCTTTTTTCTTTTCTTCTCTTTGCGTCAAATTACCTCCTAATTCTTCAATCATCTCTGGAGTAACACCATTCGAGATCAATGTTCTCCAGGTTTTGATATTTTCAAACCCATTTTGAGCATATTGATAATCTATGATAGCTTTTTGGATATTTTCTTTACAAGTAGCAACGAATGGACCATATTGAACACATTCTTGTTCTAAAACTTTACCACCGACTAAGATAAATTCTAATTGATTATCTGAACCTTCTTTGGCAGTGTTTTTACCAGTAATGTAATCACCTTCTTCATTGAAAAATACATTTTCAAATTCATCTACTTTAGTATCTTCATTTAAAACCAAGTTTTTACCTTTCAAAACATATAAGAAATAATTGAAACCAGGTTGTAATTCTTGTTTGAATTGACCACCAGCTTTGACTTTATAATAATAGTAATTGATTGGAGTGTAAGCTAAGTCTTTGACTGATTCAACACCATGAGATTTACCACTAATGACTTTAACAATGACTTTACCATCATCAGCAGTGACTTCTGGAATTTCCCATTCTCTGAGATCTCTATATCTTGGTTTAGCGTTTTTGAGTGAGTTTGGTAAATCAACCCATAATTGCATACCAACAGTTGGAGAACCATCGGCGTTTGGAATTGGCATTTCTGAGTGGACAACACCTTTACCAGCAGTCATGAATTGTAAATCACCAGCGTATAAAATACCTTTTGAACCGGTAAAATCTTCATGAGCCATAGCACCGTGTAAGATCAAAGTGATAGTTTCTTGACCTCTATGTGGATGTTCTGGGAACCCATTAGTACCTGATGAAGTGAAATGATCAAACATTAAAAATGGGTTGAATTTTCTTTGATTAATGATACCAATTGATCTTCTAACAGTGGCACCAACACCTTCTGCTTGTTGTCTTGCAGCAACGATTTTTTGTACTGTTCTAGCTGACATATCTGATTGTTTGTTTGATGTAATTATTGTTTTTGAATTAACGTTTAATGGATAAATTAAAACTATTAAAAAAATTGAAAATAAAATCGTTAATGAAAAAGTAACCATGTATTTATACTCTTTTTTTTCAAGAACTCAAAGCCGTGTATAGAATTATCAATAATTATAAACCAGGATTAATAATGCATAAAAAATAATAAGGTCATTGACAATCATTTTATATTTTTAATAACTCGCTTAAGTAATCTTGTTGCTAATTTTTTACTAATAAATCCACTTATGTAATTAATTATGTAACGGTACAAAATGTGATATGTTCTATTATTTAATAAAAAAATTGTAATATGCACAAAATGCTAACAGTGTTATTAATTTTTTACAAATAAATAATAAATATTATTTTGAGTCAACCCTTTTGTTTAACAAGTAATTGGACAACAAGTGTTCTATTTATTGTTTTTTAGGTCCTTCTAGAAAAAGTATACACAGTATCCCATATTACGTCAACTTTATTATCATCAGTCCAATTCATTTTTGTTTTGAGTTCAGTTACAAACTGATCTGCGATATCATATTTATTTCCATGGTGAGACATCCAAGTATGATATGCACTCCAACTCTTTACGTAATTCAAAAACCATTTCATATCGATTGTCTTTTTGATAAATAATTTTGTTTTCGCTTTCCCTTCTGTTCCATCTGTATCGGATTTATACTCATTTCTAATAACATCTTTAAACAACATTTCCGGCGGGCTGATTTCCTTCATTAGGGTACGAAGATAATCATGGCCTGGCTGCTGGTAGTAAGGACCCATGTATCTTTCAAACTCGTCGTCGGGAGTCTCGTCAAAGGATGAGTTGTATGTATAATTTGTGTATATTTCGTTTGCTTCGGGATAACCAATGAACACTGGATCTTTGTAAAACCAATAAGCTAATGTTCCATTTGGCTTTAGTACACGATAACTCTCTTGAAAGAATTGTTCGTGGTTAACCCAATGACAACACTCAGCACCAGTTATCAAATCGACAGAATTTGACTCGATATTATGCGGATGTTGCTCAGCTGTGCCAATTGAAAAATCAACTTTATTCACTTTAAACTGTTTACATTGTTCAATCATGGTTTTTGAAGGGTCCGTGCCTATGACTTTATCGAAATATTCAGCTAATTTAAAAGTAACAAATCCAGACCCGCATCCAATATCGATTGCCAATTGTTTATCGCTTTGATGATACTCCATCAATTCTTGATAAAACTCATCCGGGTAGTTGGGTCTAGAATCATCATAACGTTTAGTATTGAAGTCTGTCTCAGAATATGTAGACATTTTGATAATTTTTTGCAATCAAATTAATATAAGTATGTATTTATATGGTCTTGTATTAAACGCCGATACAGGAGCGTTACCGGAGCAAAATTATCTAAAGTAATATCTAATATATCTGAATTCTAAGGTAGATACTAATTTGTTGTCTTTCCTGTTAAATCAGTGAATGACATAATTATTCAGTGCTTTGCTTAACAATATTTTGAATAATTGCAAAATATATTGACAGATTGATGTGATTTATTCTGACCTCAAACAGAATTTATGGTTTAATCTTGATAAACTCTAGCATCTATAACATTCACTACAACGCAATAGGTGATCATACCTTTTTTGCTTTTATAATCTCAATCTCTGTTTACATTCACACCTCCATTGACTAGTTTTGTTTAAATTTTGTCTTGAATCATAATACTCAATCGTAAGTATTTTTCGTAGCTTTTTTCTTGCAACACCTAAAAATCCAAGACTATGTCAGATAATGTAGACACCAACAATCCTGAAAATGTTGATTCTTCATCATTTGCTAGTATTCTAGCTGGAGTGAAACGAATGAGAGAAGAGTATGGAGCAGAGGATCAGCAAAACCAAGATCGAGAAATTGTCAAACAATCAGAGCAACAACCATTGCAACCAGCACCCCCACAATCAACAGTTATAGAAACACCACCAATTCAAAGAACTACACTTGACAAATCTACAGCCAGACCAAATCCACCCAAGAAACCATCACACAATAAAGCTGCTGCTCCTTCGAGGTCGTCGGGACCAAGTGAAGTACTCGTTGCTAGATCGCAAGAGAAGAACCCTTTACTTAAAGACTCAATGATGAAGAACGTTTCTTGGAGATTTGATACCAAGATTTTGTGTGATTATTATATCAATTCGACTTTTCAAATCTTATTTTTATCGTTGAAATATCATAAGTTGAGACCCGAATATATATGGAATCGATTGAAAAAACTCAACAAAGGATCTATCATAGATGAAAGTGTTAAAAAGAACAAAACTTTAAAGATATTATTGTGTGTGGTGGATATTGACTCCTATCATGAAACGATTCGAAAACTAACTGATTTTTGTATCAAACATGATCTATCAATGGTGTTAGCATGGTCGTTTGAGGAAGCAGGGAATTACATAGCTTTGGGGAAACAATTTGATAACACGCCAAATCAAGTATCAAAACTGTTGCAAGGGTTTAAAAAAGGTGATTACTATTCGAATGTTTTGGAAAGTTTAACTAGTATAAAATCGATAAATAAAACAGATGTATCAAATTTACTTGCTAACTATAAATCTTTTAAAGAAATTGTGTTACAGTCGTCAAACATAGACTCAGAGATAAATTCAATTTCAGGTCTAGGTTCTACAAAGTTAAAAAATATGAATCAAATTTTTCAGAAACAATTTATATTAAAAAACGAGGAATAAATCATTCTTGCTGTTTTTCCATCTCGATGACCTTGTTCCTCAATATTAAGTTTATTCCATTCAATAACTCGTTCTTTTGTAATAATATATCTTTTAATTTCTTTGAGTCGTCATCTAATTTCTTGATCTTTTTGTCATATACTGATTTTGAGTCTTTAGCAGACTTTTCAACATAGTAGCCCGTTCCTATGTCAACTAAATATTCATTTCTTTTTAGAATTTTACCTGGTATGTATAAACTGGAGGTTAATGGGACTAGCAATTCGTCGTTTTTTGATTTTTCCAAATTATCTATTGTTGTTATACAATCTTTCAATTTTGATTGAGCCGTCTGCAATGCCTGTAATGATTGAGTGAAATGATTGATTTCTTGATCGATGTTCTTCCTAAACTCCACCAATTGTTGTGGGGGCAAGCTATTTAAATCAATTTTTTGAGACATAATATATCCAATACTCAAGAAAAAAAAATTGATTTTTCAATGATCTTGAAAAGAAGAGGTTATAGTGATGGTACAAAGAATCTTGTATTGACCCCCTCTGATTATATGTCTGATCGTTTGAAATGAATATTAATTTTATCCTCAACTTAGGCTTTTGGACTCATCGCTTCTGCGTTGTACCAACTTTTTTATTAGTTGTATTCTGGCCCATTATTCTTCTTTCGAAATAGAAAGATACTCTATTGATCATAGAGCTTCACTTTTCTGCTTATAAGTAATGTAAGTTCATTTTCAAGTTACATAAACTCAAAAGATTGTAGATATGGTAGCTCTTTTCAATTTTCCAGGTTTGTAAAACTAGTTACAAGATTGTTTTGAGTATAATATTATAAGCTTTTTATCGAAAAAATGGGAGCAGACGGAGGAGTAATTGCTAAAAGGCAAGACATAATATCTTTACATTCAAACTTTGTGTCCAAGAAACAAGATGGTTCTATAAAGAATCAAATTACCACATGTCAAGTATCTTCGTTGCCATTATATGGACAGGATCTAATAGTTGGAGATTACAAAGGACAGTTGTTTATAAAGGAAAAAATTATTCAATATCTACTAGACAAAAAAGTAAATGAAAAGCTCAGCCATATATCTTCTTTGAAAGATCTATGTCAAGTCAATATCACTTGGTCTCTTGTTGATGATATACCCTATATTCAATGTCCAGTAACCAAAGAATCACAATCCAACTCAATATTTACATATTTACGAAGCTGTCATTGCTTGATTTCGTACAAGTTAGTAGACCAATTAAAAGAATTATTGTGTCCAAATTGTAATGAAAAATTCGAAAAATCAGATCTTGTACTACTAGACCCATTAGATAGATCAGAGTCTAAAACTACAAATTTAATTAATTATGAACAGTTACGAAGCTTGGGTTTGTCGCATTCAAAAAAGAGTATCAAAAGACGGAAACACAGTAGTCATACCACAACGAATAAAAAATTAAAATCATAAAATTGAATCTATTTACAAACACTCCAGTTCTCCACTATACCCTTTTTTTCTATTGTTCTTTATCGTTTTTTCTTGACTCGTGATACTGTTGTTCATCGAATGTTAATTTATTTTTATTGAATGGTGACCAATCAGAATTTGCCCAGATGTTGAAAGCAATACTACCACCACCAACAACACATATCCCTACTAATCCCAACACTGTCAATCTGTGTACTACATCAGTAGCACGTACATGTAAAGGGAGTTGGCCTTTTGACATTTTTAAAAAGATGATTTAATTGTACAATGTGAATATATTTTTTTTTCTATACATTTTATTCTCACTAAATCAAATATTTCAACCATTCAGTACCAAATATTTCAACCAAGGAAGGATTTGCATAAATTAATTCTAACAACCAATAACTATTATACAATCTGAATATGTCGACTAAGTCATCATTTTCATCAAATGCATTCTTTATGATATATTCCAAAATTTCTAAACTCGATTCATTAATCAGATTTAACATCTCTTTTGTAACTTTTGTATTTTCCGCTAATATATTATCCAGTGTTGTAGTTAATAAATGTTCAAATTTTTTCTTATCTACATGGCCAATTGGCAATGATTCGTTCCCTTCGTTGATTAAATCATCATTTAAAGGCTTCAAAGCTTCGTAGTTACCAATGTCTATAGAGACTGGAAACTGTCTTGGTTGAATACCCTTGATTATAAATTTCTTCTTTTGTTCGTTGTTATCATCGTATGTTATGACTTTAGCCTCTGCGTATGGAAATGCTTTTGTAACATTTCTAATAAAATCAACTGCTGGCAATAAAGATTTCAATTCGATGGTTGAAGCTTCACCGTTTGTATTCTTTCTTTTGCTTTCTGCATTCCAAATCTCTTCAAATTGGTTTTCATAAGCTTTCCAGATTGATATTTGCGTTACTTCTCCACGATCAGAAGAAGTTGGTTCATAACAACAATGCAACCAAGTCGAGGCCCTCAAAGGTTCAGGAAAATTCAATATCACTTTATATAAATCGTCATTTAATTCGGGTGCTGAAGTTGGAACTCCTGAATATTGTGATCTTTTAGTCAAGTTTAAATTCGGTATTGGTTTTATCATTGCTGGATCATTCAACGGTAAGTTGGATACGAGTAAAAGCGGCAATTGCTTGATCAAAGTGGTGAAGTTTGTTTTATTTTTTGTTAGTTGTAAAAGTTTTTTCAATCTGAATAGTTGAGAATCTTTGACTGAATTTGGGTAATGTTCATGTAACGATTTTGAAAATAAGTACATTTTAAGAAAATCCAATACTGTATTGTTGACATCATTGTCTTGTACTAATAAATTATTTATAATAGACTCTAATTGCGAGTCAGTGATTGAATCAATGCAGTTATTAGTTATCTTGATTCCTTCTTCTTCTTCTTGGCCCATATTTTCATCTTCCTCTTCTTCCTCTTCGATCTCGCCATCAATTTTAACTTTCGCATCTTTATCCCATATAATGAGTAAATGGGAAATACATTTCAATATATTGATATATAAATTTTTATCATCAACAGCATTCAAATATTGTATCAACAAATTAAATAACGGATCCAGTTTATTGTTGTCGATGTAGTAACAAGTCAACGGCTCCAATAGGTCCATAGTATAATTCAAACATTCGAAAAATTGATTCTCATACTTCGTGATCTTGATATAAGACAAACTTTTAATAAATTCAGGGTTATAAAACCATTTGTATAAGAATTTTAAAATGTCAATTAAGTTTTTTTTGAACGATTTGATTTGTGATAACCATTGTTGATTGTATAAATCCTGAGCTGAATTTCTTAGGGTCAATAAAGAATCCAAGCTGAATGTAAGTACATCTTGACTTAGTTCATCCAATTTGTTCTCATTAATCAATTGGAAGGGCTTATTCAAATAATTAATCAACTCGTATCCAATATAAGGATCAGATTCAAAGTTGAGATAATTCTGGACTGAATTTCTGGCTAGGATGTTTAAGGCCCATTTGATTTCATCCTGTATACCTGATTGTAATGACATTTTAACTCTAGTTAGTTCATCAATACCGCGATGATTGGTTCCAATAGGTTGATATTGATGATTGTTGAACATAAAACTGGTTGACCCAAATCCATTCAAAGATGATTCTTGGACATTTCCGTTCAGAGAAATGATAGTCCTAGAATGTGTTGCAACTGGTATGAGTGAGGGACTCATTATTATGATTGTTTGTATTGATATCAATCAAGTTTTTTTTTTTCATTGTGTGAGAACAAATTATTTACTCACGTGACAATTTCAAGAATTTCTTAACACTGATAACTAATCAAGGTCTATCAGTTACCAAATTGTAATTATGTTTATAATTATGTGAGGTATAATTTACAGATTTTTTGATGTATTAAGTTGATTGATATGAGGTTCAAATGTAAGTGCTTTGAACCAAAGAATTACAGTCAAGAACAAAATTCTAAAATCAATCACAAAGTTTGTAATTATATTTTTTGAATGTATATGAGCTCATACTCCAAAGCTGCAAATTTCAGAGTAATCTTAAGAATTTGTTACTTTTCTGCATCGACAAGTATTGTAGTAACAATTTTGGAGATAACTTCAACATGCGTTGATTGCGATTGAATCTGATCATAAAGCTTCAGTCAATGATCTGAGACTCAGTTTATATATTGATAATAGAAGTATGGTAGAGTATTAAACAGTTTAGAAAGCTACTATTAAAATGTCAAAACACGCTTTTCAGACACTCACTACGCTTAACCAACTGAAAGTTTTCGTCAACATCTTAGATGATATTAAGTTCAATACTAAGCTTACGGTCAAGTATTTTCACCTATAACCACGTAAGTAGATTTCTTCGTACATGTTGTTTTTGGTAATTAATTCCGCGATAACGAGAATACGGAAATTGTTTTTGGGCCGCTTGCTTGTTGAGACAAAACCCGAATATTCTATTGAGCCATCCCACATTCTTCTTTCTTTTCTTCTTCTCTTCATATCGTATTCATTCGTTATGAAGTTGAATTACTTAGTGAGTGCAATCTCTATTGCATCTAGTGTGACTGCTTCATCATTCAACAATCATAGAGAACAGATAATCTTATCAGATAATTCTCCATTTTCCTCGGTATTTTCACAATTAAATCAAGTCGAAAACAAAGAATATTTATCTACGATTTGGTCTGAGTTATCAGCTAAGTATTCCGAGAATAAATTGTTTCAATTAATTGATCAGTATAATAACAGAAAATCCTTGCCTAAAAAGAATGTTTTCAAATCAAACGTTCAAGCTAGTAGCAAATCTGAATTTGAAAGTTTATCCAATGAAAAATATTCAGATCATTCATTAAGAATTAAATCAACTCATCCTGAGATTTTAGGCTTAGATAGTGTCAAACAATATACTGGGTACTTGGATGTTCAGAGTTTAGACAAGCATTTCTTTTATTGGTTTTTTGAGAGTAGAAATGATCCTAAAAATGACCCAATCATTTTATGGTTGAATGGTGGTCCAGGATGTAGTAGCTCAACCGGGTTGTTTTTTGAATTAGGTCCATCATCGATCAACTCGACTTTACAACCTGTGTATAATCCATATTCTTGGAATTCAAATGCTTCAGTCATCTTTTTGGATCAACCTGTTGGAGTTGGTTATTCTTATACCAATAGTGAAGAAATCTCATCAACAGATGCAGCAGCCAGAGATGTATTTATATTTTTAGAATTGTTTTTTCAGAAATTTCCTCAATTTATTAATAATGACTTCCACATTGCTGGTGAGTCATACGCTGGTCATTATATTCCAAGATTTGCATCAGAGATAATCAATAATGCTGACAGATCATTTGAATTGACTTCAGTTTTAATTGGTAATGGTATCACCGACCCTTTAATTCAAGAAGCTGCATATAGACCAATGGCATGTGGTGAGGGTGGTTACAAGCCAGTGCTCACACCTGAACAATGTGACCAAATGGATAAGGACTATCCTAAATGTGCTGTTTTAGCCAAATTATGTTATGATTTTCAAAATCCTTTAACATGTGTTCCAGCTCAAATTTATTGTGATAATAAATTATTTCAGCCATATGCTGAAACTGGATTGAATCCATACGATATTAGAAAACCTTGTGCTGAAGAAGGAGGTAATTGTTATATTGAAATGAATTACATGGATGATTATTTGAATTTAGAGTCGGTTAAAAAGGCGGTTGGTGCAGAAAACATTGATATTTTCACTTCTTGTGATGACACAGTTTTCAGAAACTTTTTATTAAATGGGGATGAAATGAAACCATTCCAACAATATGTCGCTGAATTGTTGGAACACGACATTCCAGTTTTGATCTACGCAGGTGATAAAGATTACATTTGTAATTGGTTAGGTAACTACGAATGGGTCAATAAATTGGACTACTCAGATATTGAAAATTTCAGTAAAAAACCTTTGAAACATTGGAAAACTTTAAATAAAGGTGATGTCGCAGGTGAGGTCAAAAACTATAAACACTTTACATTCTTAAGAGTGTACGATGCAGGACATATGGTTCCTTTCGATCGTCCATCCCAAGCATTAGATATGGTCAATAGATGGATCAAAGGTGATTACGCATTTGGTCATAAGAATTAGAATATACACTTTTGAAAACTTTAAATAACAAAATGGGAAAGCGTTGATCAAAGGAACCTGTTGTTATTGTTATTGTTAAAAGTTTAATATATTCTAACAACGTTATACAATTTTATAACAAACAAACAGTAAACTTTTAAAAACCTTGTAAATATGAAAGTTACAATTTCAGTTACAAAATCAAGCTTCTTGACTTTTTTTTTTGCATAATATTTTCATCGGTAAACTTAAAACCTGATGCATAGATCGTAAAAACTTTTCAGAAACGATAAATCTAGAATTCATACATTAATTATCTACATACAATAGTGTCGGTCTACGCCTAATCAGTTATAAATATTTTTGAACAAGATATAAAAAAATCTAAACTTTCAAAGATGATATTATTCAAAGTGCTATTTTATGAATTCCAGTTGTAGTTTTCCACTTCTGTTGGTTAGCATAAGGAAATTCTTGTTTAAATTACTTAAGTCGTGTACCAAAGCACAATTAATACTACATTCGGAAATTTTTTTTCCTATTTCATGGACCGCCAAGTATCTAATGTCTGTATTAGGCAAGTAGGTTTTTACAAAGCGTTGCATAAACACTAAAACATTTCTGCTTGCATAAGATATTGTGAAAGAAATTTTTTTAATGGGTTTTTTCAACTAGCTATTATGTATATATATATTTCTATTGGCAAAATATTTGCTGGATCAAATTAATTTCACTTTTTAAATCATCACTTTCTTTAAGAACTAACTTCAATACTTTCTTTAAATATGCAATTTTCAACTGTCGCTGTTATTTCTGCTTTATCAGCAGGTGCCTTAGCTGGTTTCTCAAATGCTACTACCATTACTACAGATGTTACCGTTACTGCTTTCACAACATACTGTCCTGAACCAACCACTATCACCTTGACTATCTGTGATGAATCAAAAGTATGTGCTCCATCTGCTGTTACTATCACCGAAGCTACCACTTTGACCATCACCGAAGATTGTGTTGTTCCAACTGAAATCACCGAGCTCATTGATGCTACCATTACCAAAACTTATACTTGTACCGATGCTGCTTGTAAACAACCACAATTATCAACTATTGCTAATCAAACCGTTTCAAGCACCGTTGCTGCTCATAACGTTTCATCTTACGAAGGTTCAGGATCAAGAAACGTTGCTGGTGTCGCTGCCGGTTTAATCGCTATTGCTGCTGCCTTAATGTAAGGATACCCTTAAAATTTTGAATTTCGTTTTATTTTCGTCGTTATTTATATATTAATAGATTATTTACACTTTTTCCTTCAGCATATTAGCATCTATATATACAGGCTCCTCTATGCCGTCAATCACTTGACTAGAATCATCATCAAATTCAATGGTTTTGCATGGACCATGATAATGCTTTCTCGCGTACACCATGTAGTATAAATATGACAAAATCCAGACTCCACCAGTAATAACACAAGTGTAGTTCATATTACTCTTGTCAACTGTCTTCGAAGCTGGAAATTGACACATTATAACAGTATATGCTCCAAAGGCTACTGAGATCCATCCATTGATAGGTGATAATATTCTACCTAGATAAAATTTTCCTGGTCTAAATTTCTTTCTTCCAGAAGTTAATCTCAAGAATGTTGGTAAGTTCCAGCAAACGTAATTACATGCAATATATAGCGTGAACACGGCGTTTGCTGAGACGGACCCAATGAGAACCAACAACCCAATGATTAATGCAGAAACTGCACCAAATATCACCGCGTTAACAGGAACTGACAATCTTTGATTAACTTTCTTGACCCAAAAACTAAACGGTAACCCATTATCTCTAGAAAATGCCCAAATCTGTCTCGAGATAGCCACCAATATAGAAGCTCCCATTAAGAACTGGCATATGGCTATAAATATCATAAAAAATAAAGTCCATTTTTTACCCAAAACATCATATATTATTTGAGCAACCGGTTGACCGTATTTCGAGCCTAACAAATGTCCTTCAATGTCATCAGTTTGAATACAAAAGTTGGTGACTATTATAAGTATGGTACCTAAAATACCACAGGCTGAAACTGAACCAATTATCCCTATTGGTATTACTCGACCAGGATTAGCAACCTCCTCTGATTGATGTATAACCGAATCAAAAGCACCAATTGTCCAGATCAGTGCTAACCATGCAGCACTTACTTGAGTCCATCCTATTGGCCAAGTTGATAAGTTTTCAAATTTACCAAACACAAATGAAGCCGGCTTGTAGCTTCCTCTCGACCCAACTAGCATTGCTATTATATAAACAATTATGATGAAAACATTGAAGATACATGATAAGGTCTGTAAGCGCCCACATGTTTTACTATTCGAAAAAGCAGTTATAGCTAAATGCGCAAGCACGCAAGCTGCAAACACACCATAAGTTTTAGCTTGGGTTATCTCAAAGTCTCCATCTTTTGCAATCACAACGGCGGATAATACCTCAACACCAAACCCATAATTCACACTACAAAAACCAGAAATTAAAGCAATTGAATTGGTGTTACCAATAAGGAACAGTAGTACTGTTTTCAAACTGGCTGGAGCGTAATAGTTGGTCCAGTAATACAAACCACCCAGCGTTGCAAGACTCGATCCTTGCTCACTCATCAGCACTGCAATAGTCAAAATAAAAAGTGAGGATATAATCCAGCCGTATATAAAACCTGCCGGGCCTGCAATTATTGATTGTGAATAAATGGACACTATCGATGGTAAAAGACCCATAATACTAAATGCAATTCCAAAGCACTGGAAAGTTGTAAATTCTCTTTTTAGTTCGGATTTGTAACCTATTTGTGCCAATAAGTCAGCATCGTTGTTTGAAAGGATTGGATTGATTACAAAATCTTCAACATTTTGAGTATTGTTGTAGTAACTTTTATTTGATTTGACTTGTTCAACCAATTGTTCCTGTGACAATACACTATGTAGTTTATTCATAATACTGAAAACTTTGAATAAACCTAATAATTAATATATTGGTCATTATATTGATTGGGGATCATATAAATTTTATATAAACTATTTCTTTAAGGCACCTCGAATTAAGTTGTTATCTATTATGCTGCAAAATAGTCGTGCATTGTTTGAAAAAGACATATTGATATATGCACAATGTTTTAACTCGAATAACTTTTGATGAGTTTAGATAAGAGGATCTTAAACTTACTAAAATAAGAAATGATAACGATCTGTACTACACTTGATCAGAGAACATTCATAAATGTTTCAGATTTTACAAAGATTATCATCAGCTGTTCCGCTGTTGAAGTATTTTGGACCAACGCATATCACCCAACACACATGACATCTCAAGGCTAACAGCTACAAATTAAACTCCCACTTATCTATTGTATTGTCTGTTAAAAATATTAGCCCTGGTGTATCACGTTTTTTTACTGAGGGCTTATTTTTGATGAGCGAAAAAAATCTGAGAATTGTCTTCGCATCAAATATATTTGAAGACAACGAAATATTTTTCAGTCTTTAGTTACACTCATCAAAATCAAACATGGCTACCTCGTATGTTGCACCATATTAATCTCAAGCAACTTGCTTTGCTGAGACGTTGATAATAACTATTATTGCAAAATCCTTTTGAACATTAGTTCTAAAGGTGGTGGATATTGTTCGTTCAAACACTTGCAATATTTTACTTCATACCTACTACAGGTATCTCTTACAGCAATGTAAGGTTTTGTCATTTGTCAAATCTTGGGGATTTATATCTTGTTGACTATGATTAAATTAATTCTACCAAGGGAAAATTAGATTGTCTTGCAGCATTTATTATAACTTCGTTTTAGCCAATGCCTGATTTATCTGTTTTCTTCTGAGTGATTTGAATCTATAAGAAATGTGAATTAGAATGGACTTGGCTGTTCAGTTCTATATTCATTGTTAATTTTTTCCAATTAACTAAGCATTTTTAATAGATATTTACTTGAGGGAAGAGAGATTTGCTTGAAGGTTTTTGTACCTTTCAAATACTAACTTGCGTTTAGATTATTGAACAAGATCACTGAAGCTGTTTTACCAGAATCATTACAAAAAAAACAAAAAGCTCAACAAAAAACCGCTGAAGATAGAAAAGCTGCAAAGAAAACTAGAAAATTAGTATGTATCTTGCTCCTAAGTTTTAATTTTATTTTTGAAGATGAAAACAAACCATTTTGATTATGGCTAGCCTCGGCGATGTTGTCTTTCAGTTAACCATCTTTCGGGTCTGAAAAAATAATTACTTTATTTCAAAATTATAATACTAACTTCTTATAGTCTAACAAAGAAAAAAGAAAGGTTATTTTTGATAGAGCTGCTGCTTATCAAAAAGAATACACTGAAGCTGAAAGATCAGTTATTCAAGCTAAAAGAGATGCAAAAGCTGCTGGTTCATACTACGTTGATGCTCAACCAAAAGTTGTTTTCGTTGTCAGAATCAAAGGTATTAACAAAATTCCACCAAAGCCAAGAAAAGTTTTACAATTGTTAAGATTAACTCAAATTAATGCTGGTGTTTTTGTTAGATTAACCAAAGCTACCTCAGAATTAATCAAATTAGCTGAACCATACATTGCTTACGGTTACCCATCATTATCAACCATCAGACAATTAGTCTACAAAAGAGGTCACGGTAAAGTCAACAAACAAAGAATTGCTTTATCTGATAACGCTATCATTGAAGCTAACTTAGGTAAATTCAATATCTTATCAGTTGAAGATTTGATCCATGAAATCTACACTGTTGGTCCAAACTTCAAACAAGTTAACAACTTCTTATGGCCATTTTACTTATCTAATCCAAACGGTGGTTTCAGAGCTAGAAAATTCCAACATTTCATCCAAGGTGGTGATACCGGTAATAGAGAAGAATTCATCAATCAATTAGTTAAACAAATGAACTAATCAGGTTGATTATTCAAACTAATATTTTTTGGAAGGGTTGTAGGATATACATTTATATATAATCTTTTTAATTTTTAATTTTATGTAGGGTTAATGGGATTTTTGTTTTATATTACCAATCTATTATTCTATACACTAGTCTTTCCAAGAACGGAATATTTTTCCAAGTACTCTCTAATTTGGAAGATAGCTGGTATGTTTCGAAGATATATTTATATTTCAAATTTATTATACATTGGGTCAAATTGTTCATAAAATTCACGATCAACATAAATATCAACATCATGCTTATGATATTCAAAATGAGAATTCTGTTCAGTTTAATTTCGTGTTTGTATTTCAACCATATGTAGCATTGTTTGATCAAAGGTACATTAATTAACAAAGTCTTAATTAAAAAATCTGGTTCATTTATTGAAAATTTCTGCTGTAGGGTTTGGATTAGCTCGTTTTGTTCAGTGATTGTATTCTCAAGATCTGTCACTGCATTGTCAATGGACGATTGTTTGGCTTTAAACTGTTCCAAAGATATCAAATACTCTTTATTTGTTTGCTCCAAATCTTTAATTTGTAAATCTTTGAATTTGGCTGATAAATTCACTGTGTTCGTGTTTCTCAAGACATCCTTCAACTGGTCTTGTAAGTCACATATATACTTTTTCAAACTTCTGTTTTCTTCTTCTAGTTTTTCAAATATTACTTCTGTTTCATTATACTTTAGCAATAATTTATTGTACATCAATTCATATGACTCCATTGGATCCGTTCGTTTTTTGTTATTTTGAATTGTTTCTACTTTCACAGTTGGGGCTACTACACCACTTCCCATCTCCAATCGCTTTTTGATATCAAAATCTGTCATTTTGAACCTAGTAAGCATCAATTCCTCTAGTGTATTATAAGTAATCGAATTTAATAAAAAGGATTTGATCTCTTTCTTTGGTAGTTTTCTAGTTGGCTTGTCATAAATAAATTGGTCAATTAACTTGTTTTCTTGGTTGCTGAAAAGTGAATCAATTTTTAAACTTTTTTGTATTTCGTTAATCAAAGGCCGAACCTGAGACATGAAAATATAATCCGCATTACCTTTGGTAACTTTCCAACTACGTTCAATCAAGTCATCTATTGGTGGCATAAATAAAGTGCACAAGAAAATAAAAACGCGATATCAAAATGTTTATTTTGAGTCATCTATAAAATGTTTGTAACAGATACCATTGAAGGTAAATATGGAAGATAAGGATCGGATGTTGATCTCAATTCAGGCGTTGATTGCTTAATTTCTTTTATTTCGTTGATCTCATTTGTTATATCAAGGTCATTTAGTTTATCAATTTCTTTCATTATTAACGTTTCGCTAACTGTCTCGTTTGACGTGGTATCATTCATATTTATGTCTCTAAGATCAAAATTAATGTCACTATCTTCATTTTGCTCGTCTTTTACATTTATGTCCTTTTGCTTCGATTTAATCTCGTTATCTTCATGATCTTGAACAGTCTTACACTCTTGTTCATTCTTTATTGACTCATTTTTTGATTGCAATGGCAAGGGTTTCATAGCTTCCTTTTGATCAAGTTCATGATTTGATCTCTTTTTTGATTCTAGAGCTTCTGTATCCAGAAAAGTTTCATCTTGCTGGAGTTTAAGTTTTGTACCGTTTTCCTGACCTGGATCGAATTCTATATCAACTATCTCAAATCCATTTTCAGATTCTTTGATTTCTTTTACTAATGGTTCCACTGGTTGATATTTGAATTTGTAAATTATTTCTTCTGATCTCAGTTCCAATTCGCTTAAATCATCCTCAATCCTTTTGGTTAATTTTAAAATCTTGAACCATAAATCTTCAAAGTATATTCCACATCCATAAAGTCTTCTTAAAATAAATTTCAAATAATCCAAATTAGAAGCAGGATCTGAATCGATGTAAATATTACTTATTTCATCATCAAATATTTTGCAATATTTGTTTGCAACTTCCATCAAATCTTTCAACACACTCATCTCATTCACGGGTGGTGCATTCAAATTTCTACCAGCTTCGTATATTTCATTCAATTTCTTGAGCGAGATTTGTTTTTCTTTTATATCATCACTTGAATTGCAGGTCAATAAACAAATTGGGCATACGTAGTTATCTTTTTCGTCATTTGCATCAACACATTGTACATGATACCACTCTAAGCATTTATCGCACGCCACCATGGTTCCAAACTCATACTCTCTGCATACACAATAAAATTTTGCATTCTCTTCTCTATCATTTCTTGTCAAGTATGATGAACTTTCAGTGTATTTATCATCTTCACTAAAACTGAAGTCGGTTTTGTATAGCATTTGATATAACTTTTCAACAAATTTAATGTTGATAGAAGATTTTGTTGCTTGGTCTAGCTCTACATTTTTGTCCAAAGTAGTTATTATTTTGACTCTACTAAAATGATCTTTCCATATAGATGAAATCCAAACTTCGGTTTGTTGTAATTTTTCATACAATAAATCAATGTTGAACTTTAGTCCTGACTCTGATACGGAATTGTAGAATTGCTTCACGTCAAGATATGATGTTTTATCGATTTGATTAAAGTGATTTATTAATTTTAAATTTGAATGTAACTTTGATAATTCTGCATAATTACCAGAAGATATAAAAAGCTTATCTATATTGAACAAATCAATAATTTCATGCAATTGTTTCAAGTCTAAATCAGTGACATATTCATATTTCAAAAATTTAGTTACATCGTTATCGAACTTTTTGCTTGATTCTAATATTTTTTCGATGCTATTGATCATGCTCAAATCATTATTAGACAAAATTTCGAGACCATCTTGATAGAATTTTTTCAAATCATCAATAGTGAACACTTGCTTTTTATCGGAAAATGGATCAACTCCTTGTTCAATCAATTCATATAATTTCATCCATTCCAACCTACTTCTTATTCTCAATATAAAATTCAAAGATGGAATCTCCAATCCAAAACTTTCTCCCAAACTTATCAAATCATTGAATTCTTGTAAAGATTTATTTTTTTTGGATAGTATCAACCTACTAGCTTTGTCAAAGTTTTCAATTTCAGTTTTTAATTCCAATATTTGCTCAATTTCTGGACATGTAAAATTCAACTTGGGTATTTTACTAATTAGTTTTATTAAATTGTTAATAGAAGGACATTTTTCTTTTTTTCCCAATTCATTTCCATTTCTAATTCTTTGTTGATGTTTAATCGCTAATAAACTTTGACATTCTTCGATAAACTGATTTGAGTTTGATATGAACTTTCTTAAATTCTCAATATAATGATTAAACTTCTTCAATTCATCTTTGTCGATATCTTTGTTATTAAAAGATGTTGTATTCAATGAGGAACAGATTTTTTCACCCTCATTTAATAAAGCTTTATAAGGTTTCAAACTGTTTTCATATTCATCGTTGACCAACTCTTCATAATTCTTTATCCAATATTTATAATCGACAGTATAGTTACTTAATATCTTACTATAGCTTTTCAATTTTTCATCAGAATAAATAACCTGCATTTCTACTGATAAGTCTTGTAAATTCTGAGCATTTTTTAAATAGGATTCCATCGATGTTATAATTGATTGTTTGGACTTAGGATCAGTTAATAAAACGCGGGTTGGAAAAACATTACTTAATGTATCGTCCGCTATGGTATCACTATTTTCATCAATAGAAACTTCTTTAACTTTCAATTTTCGTAGTTCATTCCTAAGGTTGAGTTCATTTTGATATAAATCCTCGTAAATGTTGGAAAATTTTTGGAATGTTTTTGAGTTGAATAAGATATGTCCACCACTATCATAAACTATAGCTAGATTTATGATCATTTTGAAAATCAGAAAATTAGGTAGTATGTTTTGTTTGCTTAACCATTTCTCACCTTCTATTGAATATTCTAACCAAGAATTTGTTGCAAAATTTATTTCTTCACTGAAATTGAAACCAAAAGATATTGTAGACGAATATGTTTTCGGATATTTAATAATAAATTCACCAGGTTGCTGAATGGTTGTTGTGTACCTTATGTCATGTTTGGATAGTAATTCCGGTGTGATCATAAATTCTTGATTATAATGAAATGAACCCGATTGAATTAATTTACCAAGTCTGTGATTTTTATGCTCTAGCCGTATATCTTGCTTAATGTTAACTAAATTATCTAGAGTCCTTATTAAAATATCATATTCTATCTCATCTGAACCTTGCTTCTTACTAAGCAGATTCATTACTCTCGCAACGTCGGGTTCCGGATGATTATTTATATTAGATCTTCTTTTGTTCTGATTATTAATTTCTAAAAGTAAATTTTCGAACTTATCAAATTCCAGTTCTGGAATGAAGTACCATTTTTTACAAGCACCAAAAAACTGGTAGTTTATTAATTGAGTAAAATGTTCTTCGCAACTCCAATTTTCAGTCGAAAATGTCATACCAATATTAATTCTAGTTTCATTCAATTCTTGATAATTCTTGTCATCCAAAGCTCCTAGTATACCATTTGGTAATGTTGATAGATTATGCAAATTCCATGGATGCATAGCTGTTTTCATTAATTCATTAATATAACTATAATTATTATAGTCTTTTGAATCAACTTGATTGTTAAGTTGTGGAACATTTAATTTTTTTTCTGAACTGGTTGTTGGCGGTATAGATTTATGATTCAAATTTAAATGATTGCTACTTAGAACATTCTTATAATTAATTAGGTCGTCACCCAATGTAACAAAAGCAGACCCATTAACACTAGATGGAATGTCTTTGCCCATTTCTAATTCGAGCCCTTGACTTAAGACGTTACTCACGTTATCATTATTAACATACTTCCAGTACAATCCTTCTAATTTACTTAGTTTTATTACATTTCTGTCGGTTAAATCATTTCCAAACTTGTGGCGGTTATTTTGTATTATAAACTCTTGAAATTTGGAGTCTTTTTCCATAAACTGTCTTAAATTATAAATTGAAGAATACTTTGGTGAAGCTTTTGATCTAGATTCATCTTTGTAATTGTAAATTTTCAAAACTGAAGTTTCAATCTCTGTTTGAGGTGAAATAGGTGAGTCTATTATATCATTTATACGTCGATTTTTTTTTAATTTATCGTCTACTTTTATATGAAAGATATTTGGTTGTTTGACATCTATCAAATGAGGTGTATTTAATATAATTCCTTTCGATGATTTGAGTGTAACGGACCTTTTGAAATCTTTTGAAGAACCTAAAATCAATGGACAGGAACTATTTTCAATCTTTGGTTTTTTGTTTGAATTAGTTGGTTGATAATTTCTTTTCAAATTGATTTCGGTCACCATTTCATTATGATCTTTCTTATTTAGGTGTAACTCATAAGGATAAAGAATTCTTTGATATGATGATTTTAATGAACTACTCAAACTTGTCATAATTTTGCCTTTATACCCTAACTCCCTACCAATCTGAGCCCACAACTTCTTATTGATCACTTCCATGAATCCGCCTCTAATCATCACAGATTGGAATAATTTATATAAATCCAAAGGTCGTTTATCAATCATTGGAAGTTTATTTAGCGATAAAGAATCTTTGTTATTAGAAGCTTGTTTCTTTTCTTTCTCCAATTCTTGTTTTTCAAAATTTTTAAATTCTTCACTTTGATGAAAATTAACCATATCTCTATGAAATTCTAATCTCATGTATATCTCATCGTCTCTTGGATTATTCAATAATTTGTTAGTTTGAAACCAGAACAAATCTGAATTTATTTGAATATTTCGATTGAACAAATTCCTTTCACTGTTTGGAAGTTTGACTTTGATTGCACCATACTTCTTTCCGACATCTTGAAGATTTTCGATGAATGAAATTGGATCGTTTGCATATTCTTCACCAAGCTGGTAGCAGGGTATTTCGTTGGTTAAATTATCTGAAAGTGACAGTATATTTATTCGAGTTGGTAAATGATCATAGTCTATTGGTGCACTGGCTTTTAATTTTTGCTGGGGGTATGTGAATGGATTATAACTGAAATTGGTTAGCTGTCCATTGAAGTAAATCTGTTGCTTGTTTTCATTCGTTAGCTCGAATGTCTTCAAATCTGGTAACGAAGAGTTATCGAAGAATCTCGAGGTTTTTGGAAAATTCGGTTTTGGTGACAGGCTGATAATGCTAATGTTGTTGTTCAAGTTTTTATCCAGATTAATTGAATTATAATGGTTTAGAAAACTTTGACTATAGTTATTTTTGAAATTGTCACTGTCCTCTGAAGAGAAAGACATTGCAAGTAATGTAGTTACAAAGGTAAAAAATAATTAGAAAATTGCAAAAATGAATTTTGATAGTTCGATTTTTCAGTGCAAAACAAGTTTTCCCCAATGATTTTATATTGAAATGTCTGAATGCCAATTATTTAATATAGTTTATGCAAACATATACAAGGTTTCAAGTTACGTTGATACGTTAATTCAATCATATTTTAGAGGTAAGTAATATCATACAGAAGCACAAGTTTTACAACAAAAATTGAAGAAAGGTTTCAAAACTAAAACTAAAACACTAATGACCATTTCGAATAAATTTTTGAAGGTATGTTTGAATCTATCTGACTGGGAATTTGAAAACTAATAAATGCAGATACAATAACCAATATTATTACATTGTGATGTTAATAATATTTTTATTTTACCGATACTTTTACGTCTTATTTTAACGAAAATACAATAAATCTAAAAGCCGCAATAATTCAAGTGTTCAAAGCAACATTGTTTGTTTTTAATAGAGAAGTTACGGAAAATTAGATTTTTATAATCAAGCAACTATTCTCTGAGATTAGAGTGCAAAAATATTGAGATTCTAGAACTTAGACAGCAAACCTGCTTAAGTAATTCAACCCAAATAATATCATATCAACTCAATGTTTGTTTAATGCCATACAAAGAAAATTTATTTAGTGATTAAACTTTAAATTTTCTATTTCCATTTGCTTGAAAATTTCATTTAATGTAACTTGTGACTGCCATGCCCTTCAAAATTTACGTAACTGTTACATCACAAATGGGTAAAAAAAAGTGATGTTGTTTTATAAGGATAAGGGATTGATTATTTCTTTACGCTACGGGGTAATAACAGAATATAATATGACACGTAAAAATACCAAACGTTGCATTACAATTTTTCACAATACTACACTCAAACTTGGTAGGTTTTTTACTGACTAGTTAATGATTTCTTGCGGTGCATTAAATGAAGAAGAATTTCAAATTTTGGTGAAAACATATCTATGTTTATTTGAGACTGTTTTTTTAAAAACACGGATAGAATTTCAGCTATCATACGCCGAGGTATGCTACATCAATATTTAAATATAATATATTTATATAAAATTAAATAAAATTTGAAAAGCGTCACGTGCTTTAGGCTATTTTACTCGTTTCAAAACACGCGCAAATTTGCAGAAAATGGCAACTTGTCCGAGTGGTTAAGGAGAAAGACTTGAAATCTTTTGGGCTTTGCCCGCGCAGGTTCGAGTCCTGCAGTTGTCGTTATTTTTTGTTCTCAAAGTGTTTGCTCAAATTTTTAATAAATTATATTAGCTCTCAACTAATCGGTTCGAGTCCTGCAGTTGTCGTTATTTTTTGTTCTCAAAGTGTTTGCTCAAATTTTTAATAAATTATATTAGCTCTCAACTAATCGGTTCGAGTCCTGCAGTTGTCGTTATTTTTTGTTCTCAAAGTGTTTGCTCAAATTTTTAATAAATTATATTAGCTCTCAACTAATCTATTTTCTAGTTATGATAATTTATCGAAATCTTATAATTATCGATTTTATGTTGTTTTGTTTTATAAGTTTTTATTTTTTTTTTTTCGTATATATTAGGGACAAATACTAAATAGTAGCAATATAGTAAGACCCAAGGAAACTTATTTAGAAGTATAATATGTGTTCATGATTATTTGGTCTTGGATTGTGTAATGTATTGGCGATTTTTAACAAAAATTTGCAACCAATTTCTCACGGTCTGAGGAACAAAAACATCTTCCAATTGAAAAGTCCTAAATACAAGCATCTTGTGTAGAAGATTTTATACAAAGCTTCACAAAATGTATGTTTATTTAATTAAAGTCTATTTAATTGTTTACTATTGGCAATCCGTAAATGATTGGTGCTGAGCCATTTAAATATTTTAACACGCATTTTGTTCTACTCTGCAGCACGGCTTGGCTTATGCTCATACTTAATCTTCTGCTGTTTATAAATCCTAGTTTCTCCAATAGCGATAGTGTAAATAGATCAATATCCTTATCAGTAACGTCCCATAAATTGACTAACATCATGGGTGTCTGATTGTTTATCCAGTTGTAAAAGTTCCCATATGGCTCAATTTCTCCGTTATCAGATATACTACCAGACGAACAACCAATTAATAAACTCAGTGGTAGTTTTCGATCCATAAATTTTTTATACATCAGTGAAGGCTTGAAAAAATTCTCACATCCTCCGTGACCTACGTATATGAAGAAATTGCAAATGGATAAGTTGTTCAAAAATTCGTCCTCTTTCGGCTTAACCCCTGATTGACCAAACCAATTAATGTTTTCTGAAAAAATTTTTTTGAACCTGCTTTCTGATTTTTTCAAATCTCCAGAGGGATTGAGTAAATAATAAAATTTATCCAACGTTGGCGGTTTCATTTTTATTTGATCGAGTAGTTGATGTATTGATGTCATTCTGGTAACCAGTTTATTTTCAAATACAGCTAGTGATTCCCAGGGGAAGAACAAGCATTTTGAACTTGGTATCAATACTATATGATTTTCAGACGGTATTTTTAATTTTTGATATTTATCAAGTAGAATTAGTATCGCTCTTTTATGCTTTAAATCAATCTTAAAATGGTTGAGAAAACTTGTAACATCCTCTTCATTTAACATGAGTAAGCATTTAATAATTGCATCGTGATAGTATAGACCTAATTTGTTAATTTCTCTTTTGAATTTGGGAAATAATATATCATCGTCAGACTCAAAAATGTTTATGAATTCTCCAAACCATGCTTGTACATCTTTAATCAAATCTTTTAAGTCGAAATCTAACTCGAATCTCGATCGCCACCACTTTTTTCTATCATCAACAGTTATAACTTTAGAAGTCGTGATCTCTCTAGTTAGTAAGTTTGATTGGCCAATGATTTCATGAAATTTGCTTTTCATTTCTTTAAATGTATTTTCACCAATTGGAATTCTTAAAAAGAAAGGAGAAGAGCCTTTGGAAATTTTCGTCACAAGCAAATCACCTGTGTTTGAGCAAATATCAACTGTCACCACACGGTATTTAGAAGGAAGAGTCAAATTCAAGTTGATGTTGAAATTATGTAATCTTGTCATCAAATCTTCATAAGAATTAGGTTGATGTGGTAGTAACCCATCTTTAGAATATCTTTGCATTATCTGCTCATTTTCAAAAGGTAAATATTTGACAAAATCTTCAACGAATAATAATTGTGATGTCAATTCCGACTCTTTAGATATGGTCTTTGATGCGATGGATAATACACATTGATTCAATAAATGAACTGATGATCTATACTTAAGTATGGATAATGGTGTTTCAAACAAAGTCTTGATTAGATTGTTTTTAACATTGACCAATTTATTAATAATATCAATATCTCCAGATGAAGAGCCTTGCAATAGTCTAGGATAAGATTGAATTTCGTATTCAGTCAGCTCGGTCAATTTTGTGGTTTCCATCACTGACTCATGCTTCATCATGTGTTCATAATGTTCTATCTTCAGCTTGTTTAGATTGCCAATTATTGGTGAATCATTGGCTTCAATAATGATTTTCCATTCTCTGATATAAAAAGGAATATCTCTAGAAACCCCTAAATTTATTAAAACTTGTATTATAGAATCATATGATTTAAATAACAAATGAGATATCTTCCAATTTAATTCCAATGCTTCAAATCTTGAAACATTGCTTGAGCATTTTTTTAATATTGAATGAAATATTTGTATTGCCGTTTTTAAATTGAAATATTTATCAATTGGATGTTTGTTATGTTTGCTTGATAAATATTGAAATGAGCCAAGTATAAAAAAGTTATTAAACTTGTCTATTATCGGCAAGTTTCTAGATGTTGCTAAATCAAATTCGGGTCTTGACTCGAGAATTTTATATATCTTTTCGTAAATTTCGATTGTTGACCCTTTCGACGATAAACCATGATCAAATTGTAATAATTGATAATTTAGTACATCTTGTAAATTTACATTGCATTTTTTCATTAATTGGCTCAACCCATCTAATTTCGAACTTAATAATTGTAAAAATACTCTAAACTCATCACTTATAGATTTTTGTAGATATGTATCAACCATGGTGTTGAAATCGGCACCTATATATTTGAAATATAGAAGTATATGCCTTGAGATTAAATATTCAAAATCCGACACTTCACAATCACAGGCTAGCCAAGTTTGAAAGTTTTGTGAACAAGCGTTGAATAAGTCACTGTCATAAGTACTGATCAATTTTTGTAACTGAAATCCAGCTACAATTAACAGATTGTTTGATTTTGGAATTAAACTTGCATGGTTTATTCCAAGAACATTGTAATAGTCGTAATAAACTTTATTTTGTAAAAGTTCATCGTCAAACTTTATATCTTGTATTATTGTATTACAAAGTTCTTTATCAACCCTGTGAGCAATTTTAAAAACACTAATTATCAAATTATATTTGAATTCGTCTTTTAAATTGTTATTTATCTTCAAGTTTGGGTTCCATTTTGTGCATAAAATTTCTATAATGTTTTTGTCTAATTCAAAATGCTGACATGCACTCATAACGATATTCAACATTTTTTGACTTACCTTTGCTTTACTAAATTTATTCATCATAGAATTAAGATTTGATATCGTTGGTTTCAATTCAATTATTTTCAGTTCATACTCAAGTGAAAGGTCTTCTAGTTTTTGATTAAATAATATGTTACTCAAATTTCTTATTCTTTTGATTTGTTTAAAATGAAAATACACTTTGAATAACATTTTCAAACTGATCAAATCAATATTGTCTTTTAAATATAAAGTTAAATTATCTAGTATAGATAATTGAAGATGCAGTAACACCCTGCTTTCATCAAAATTTTGAAAAAACGATACTATCATTCTGCAATTAGTTTTGTTCAATGGTAGTTTCTTCAACTGTAGTAACGTTTTTCCGTCATTAATCGAACCAGGTATTGATGAGAATTCAATAGGATCACTTTTAAATGCGGTGCTTAAATCAAATTTTGAATCATTATTAAATAATATAAATTCCTGAGCAAATTCAATATCATTTAACACCGTTAGATCGTTTGTGTAATCAATCAACTTTATTTTCAAACAGCATGCTAGTCTCTGAAATCTTTTAGATTTTACACTTTCGAAAATCTTGATAAACCCACTTATCAATTTCTGAGTATTTTTAGGATATTTTTCATTATTGTGAGTTTTTTGCCATTTCATAATGTTGCTTTCACTCAAAAACAACTTAGGAATCGCCTCCATTGTGTTTAAACTGATATTCTCGTCTTTATTATGAACAACATTCTTTAAATATTCTGAAAAGTAAAGGATTTGAACCTGCAAAACAAAGAAATGAAAAGCATTGACTAATTGATTTAAATTATCGTCATCTGTGGTGACATAGGGCAAGCCTTGAAACATGTTTATACTATCTACATTCAAAATTTTTGTGAATTGTTGGTGAATAATTTTTAATTGGGTGATTATTGGCTTTGTTTGCTTCATTTCAAAAAGTTTGACTACCAAAACATGGTGGTTTCTTGTTGTGTGTAATAAATTCACGTAGTTATTTTGATATAAAATGTACAAGGATTTAAAATATAATTGAACTGATGAAATTTGTTCTTGATTGACAGATTTTATTAATGTTTCAATTGCCTTTTTACAACTTGATTCAATGAGTTTAACATCGTGATGTGGTTTATTAATATTATTCAAATTCAAAGATAAAGCAACTGTCTCATGTGATTGTATAAACGATAGTAGTCGTTGATTCAAATCCATTATTTAATGGTTGTAAAAAGTAAACAAAAAAAAAACAAAAGTAAATAATAGACCCACAGATCAGAAGCATGA
The DNA here is from genome assembly GCA_030565145.1 of Insectozyma parachauliodis. Lineage (NCBI taxonomy): Eukaryota > Fungi > Ascomycota > Pichiomycetes > Serinales > Debaryomycetaceae > Insectozyma > Insectozyma parachauliodis. The sequence goes on along the minus strand of JAJMBB010000001.1, from coordinate 49,281 downwards.
AAGTCAAATTATATTGAAAGTATTACTATGTACATATGAACAAAACAAAGATCAGGTTAAGTCACCAACACCAATTACGTTCGAACAAGATTTTCAAATCTCAAAAACTCATTCTAAAATATTCTTTCTTGTTGATTGTTTTCAGCTTCTTTCGCAAGTCTTTCTCTTTCCTCTATTCTTTCTAATGCTTTTCTTCTTGCTATGACTGTATTCGATTTTCTTTCACCTCCATTTCTCTTTTTGCCTAATTTGTGCTCTCTCAAAGGTTCAGAATCATTTATAAATTTATCTTTCCACCTCAACAAATACTTCCTTTGTTGTGTATCAATCCCCATTTCTTTCATTTGTGCTGAAGTTGTCTGAAGAAATTTATTTAAATCATTATCGAAATTATCTTTGAACTCAATTGAATTTCTGCCAATTTGAGTTAAGAAAGTTTCCAAATCATGTACATTTTCTTTGGTATAATTTGGTTGTGTTTGGTTTAATATAGTTGATTTTGTTAAATTACGGGCTAAAACATTTGTGCATATACCTGCTCTAGGTATAGCTCTAAATTTTATGACATTAAACATTTTATATATAGCTTTGGTGATTTTTCAAATTTTTTTTTTTCTTTGTTCTTTAGTGATAATTTTCAGTTCAGTTTAAACAAACTTTCATACATTATTTTCTATATAATTTATAACAAATTTTTGTTTTTGAATTCAGCTAATAATGAGTTACCTAATCTAGCTGGAGATTTTTCAACAACAACACCTGCGCTTTCTAAAGCAGCGATTTTAGATTTGGCATCACCTTTTCCACCAGCAACAATTGCACCAGCATGTCCCATTCTTCTACCTGGAGGTGCTGAAACACCAGCAATGAATGATACAACAGGTTTTGGACCTTCTTTTCTTGTTAAATTGTATTGTTTCAAAAATTCAGAAGCTTCTTCTTCAGCAGTACCACCAATTTCACCAATTAAGATGATACCTTCTGTTTCCGGGTCATTCAAAAACAATGTCAAAGCATCGATGAAATTAGTACCTGGGAATGGATCACCACCCATACCAATGACTAATGATTGTCCTAAACCAACTTTAGTGGTTTGAGCAACAGCTTCGTAAGTTAATGTACCTGATTTGGAAACAACACCAACTTTACCTCTTTTATGAATTGATTGAGGCATGATACCAATTTTACATTGTTCTGGAGCAATAATACCAGGACAATTTGGACCAACTAATCTAGTTTTTTCTTGAGTTTTCAAAATTTGAGCAATTCTGACCATATCTTTTTGAGGAATTCCTTCGGTAATAGCAACGGCTAATGGGATTTCAGCGGCAATGGCTTCTTCTATAGCTGCTGCACATACTGTTGGAGGAACAAATATACCAGTGGCAGTGGCACCTGCATCTCTCATAGCTTCAGCAACAGATCCAAAAACAGGTCTATCTAAATGCTTTTGACCGGCTTTTTTAGGGTTGATACCACCGACAACATCAGTACCATAAGCAATTGCTTGTTCTGCGTGGAAAGTAGCTTGTCTACCGGTAAAACCTTGATAGATGACTTTGGTATCTTTATTAATTTTCAAGTTTTTAATGGTAGATGCATAATTTTTGACGATTGGAGTTTTTGAAAATTGACGAGTAAATTGTAACATTGTAAGTCTATTAATCTATTAAATAATATGAAATTGAGTTTAGATCAGGTAAGGGTTGTGTGATAGAATAGGTTTGTTAAATGAGAAAGAATTGTCTGTCGAAACCAATTGAAAATAAAATGTTTGAACTTGATTTGTTGACAACAAAAAAAGAACTCAAAAAAAATTAAAAAAAAATTGAGCTGAAAACTAAAATAAATTTTTTTTAATGAGTATGTATGCACAACAAAGTTACCTCAAGTATGCTGGATCGGTACTTGAAATTTGAGCCAATTATAACCGAATCTACTACAATATTTCATATAATTTTACTGATGCTCTTTCAATAAGGTACGGTAAATACAAACTACGAAAAGTTCACTGATTGAAATTTTTTCAAATTTTTAAGTTTTTGATATTTTTATCCGGTCTTAGTTTGTATTCCCCTCCTTCTCGGCTTAATTTTGTTTTTCTCAATCAGATCTATGCGACACTTGAACAAAACTTTTTGGCTGCAAATCCAATCTAAAATGTATAGATTTTTGATAGTTAGAACAACTAGTTTTTTCTGAATAGTTTTATAGGATACTTCTCAATTTTTAATAATCTTCTGTTATTAATCTGTCAAAGTCCGAAGCTATTGTCTTGGCAAAATTACTTGAAATATTTTAGAAAACTATTGATCACTAATTGTTAATGAGTTTATTCTTGATCCTTGAAATTATAAGTTCATTAAAACTACAAATATTTTTAAAAACTTTTCATTTTAAAGTTTCAATACCCAACCTTCATATTGTCTCCTTCAAGTATAGGAATCAAACCGCTGTTTTAAGTTTAGAACATTTGTAGATGGAATTCATTTCAAAAACAATTAAAGACAAACATTACTATACAGGTTTATTTGTCAGGCGAATACACATTTTATGCTATTGAATGTTGTGAGTTTTTAGTGCAAAAAACTTAAACCTGATTTAAGGTGATGTTGAATTGTTTATTAAAAATATGCACATCGCTATTGACTTTGAATCAGAACTTTTGGGTTTCGATCAATTCATTCAAACAACAAAAACAAATGTTATATTTTTATAAACTATTTTACACTAATTTTGAATTTAGTTTAATATATTTAGTAATACTTGTTATTGAAAGTTGACTATTTTCTTGATTTCTTTGTAATAAACAATAACAGACAACACGAGACTCTAGAGTATTACATGGTGCACGTTGGGATTAACCAGCATTATACTAAATACGATAGATTATGCTATTCCGAAATAATGGTTCTTGTGTGAAGATCAGCACTTTTATTATACTAGATTACAAGGAAAGTCAATTGAGAGTTTGATTAGATGATCAGAGTTGTTGCATAAATATCGTTATGGTGAATCAGCAAAAGAATTTGTTTTTGCAATTTGAACAAGTAGATATATGCAAAATCATATCGGCAAGATTTCAATCTAGTGTACTTTGACATACTTCTTTTATATGAACTCATTTTTTGCTCATTAAGGCTTGATCAATTACTGATTTGCAAGTTTCAAATAAAAGGAACATATATTAAATAATTTTGAATATGTTTATTAGGTTACCCATCTTTTATTGCAAGTATTACAAATTTTGACGCTCAGAGAGTTCGAGAGTAGAAAAAAGAGATATCACATTAATTATTGAAACAATTGAAATTATTTATCAGCTTGTATCAGTAGAAAGATTCGAGAAATAAATTTTTTAGTAGTTAAACGCTTATGTCACATGGATCTCTAAAGATCAATGCATAGTCAACAGATGTTAATTCAATAATATGATTCATAATTAAAAGAATGCAACGATTACAACAAACACATAATGAGTATATCTAGCTCTCCAAAGCTATTTTTGCCTTGTTTCTCAAAATAAGCTAGAGAGATTTCTAATACGAGATCAAACAAACTATAACATTTGAGCCGCCATGTTTGTGTTTCATTAAACCTGAGAATTCAAGTACTCATGATCTTATTATGGATTAACGTCGTTGGATAGTGCTTTCAATTTTGAAAACTTTAATTGTATGTATTAATTATGTCTGTACATTGCGTAGAATACAAGCAGAGTTGAAATACTCAAGTTGGCGTTGCAAGCAGGTTGAAGTAAGAAAAGTGACTGTCTTCTTGGTCTTTGATTTCGTTCACTTAGGTCAGCTCGCAAACAAAGCTATTTCTTGCTAGTTATTTGGTTGCATCGGGAATTAAGTAAAGATTGGGATCGATTGGGCGGAAAGATTGCGAAAGAACCTAACGCGATTTCAACCTTTACGGCTAATATCTGAAACAGTCATCGTAGCACAAGTAGTGGGACAGCTAGGGCGGAAATTTTTTTTGTAACACCCCTATGCGGTTACAGCTTTTACCTCTAGCCGCCTTAACTAACTCTTAGAACGACAGAAGACCTGAATAGAGATTTTCATTGCGATTGTTGAGCGGTTTGTCTATCAAAAAACTTCTCCATTATTGAATGCGGATCACTGACAGACTTCGAATTGGTAAAAATAGACATTCTTTAAAATGAAGAAAATCCAAGAACTCAACATCCATTTGCTAGTATAATTTAAAATTTGAAATTCATTGTCTCTACTATTTCAATTTCAATGCAGAATCATACAATAAACCTGGATCGAATTGCGACCGTTGTTTTTTGCTGTCGTAGTATATTTTTCCTGAAAAAAAATTCAATGAGAATTGAGAATACATTTAAACAATTGCAGTAACCATATGCTGAATCCAATCAATCCACCAACATCTCCTCCGTACAATGAGTCAGGACCAATCTTGCTTGTACTGCCAACACAACCCGAATCAGATCAACAACAACAACAACAACAAAATCAACAACAACAACAATCACTACAACAAGCCCAAGAACAACTTGACTCTCATGAGGCAGGGCCAGATGTGAAGAAATCCAAACCAGGACCATCAGTAGGGAAAAAGCCAAGCGAAGAGGCCCTCAAGCGGAGAAAGGAAGGTCGATTGAAAGCGGCACAGACATTAGCCCAGAATCTCAAGAAAACAGGTATAGGTAGATTCGAGAAGGAAAATGCATTTGGATTGAGTAACGTCAAACTGATACCATTGATTAATCAAAAGAATTATTTTACCGAGTATTTGAAGAAAGATGAACAAGTTTCTTTTATTAGAAATTGGAGACACGAAAGAAATCTACAAAGTAAATTAAAAAAGTTGAAACAAAGTGGAATTGTCGATGAAAAAAAGTTTGAAGAAATCAAAAATTTCGATAACTTTGATCTAAATGATATCGAGCTTGAAATGAAAAAAAAGAATGGAAGTGGTAGTGGTAGTGGTGGCGGTGGTGTAGTCGAAGAAGATGACGATGAGGATGAAGAAGAAAATGAAAACGAAAACGAAACCGAAGAAGTCAGACAAGAAAAAGCAAGAATAGGTGAAGATGTGGTTATAATACATCCAGGTAGTAGTTATATTCGTATTGGAAAAGCTACTGACGCAGTACCAAAAGTTGTGCCAAACGTTATAGCTATACGTAAAAATCGATTATCATCAACATTGGATGATCAAATAAAACCAGAGCGAAATGTTGATGAATCTGATGATAAAATTTCCATAAATCCTACATTTGATGAACAAAGACAGATTATCACAAAAGAATTCAAAGCTAGAATGAGATATTATAAAAGAAGAGTCTTACCAAATTCAACAGATACAGTCATAAACTTTAATAAGAAACAAATTGGTGAAAAAATTCCTGACCATAATGACCCAAATAAAAAAGAGTGGATCAAAAGTGACGACCAAAAGAAGTTTTATGTTGGAGATGACGCGTTAAACTTAATACTTGAGGATGAGTGGATATTACGATATCCAATGATTAAAGGTAATTTTAATGAATTTTCAAAAGATTATTCATCTAGACAGGAAATTATTGGTGATTTTGCATTAATTATAAAAGACTCAATATCTAAACTCGAAATCGATGATATCGAAAAATTCAAATGTATGATTATAATACCTGATTTGTATGATAAATCATACGTTGAAAATTTATGTGAATCATTATTAAGGTATGTTGGATTTGGTAGGGTTGGAATAATACAAGAAAGTGTTGCAGCTACTTTTGGTGCAGGAGCTTCTACTGCCTGCATAGTGGATGTCGGATCTCAAACCACCAGTATTAGCTGTGTTGACGAAGGAATGATCTTAAATGATTCAAGAATTTTTTTAAATTATGGAGGTGATAATATAACTGAAATTTTTTCGAAATTATTAATTCAAGATTGGTTTCCATATAAAGATATCAATTTATTAAATTCCTATGACTGGAATCTAGCACAGAATTTAAAAGAAGAATTTATAACTTTTAATGATGCAGATATTGCAATTCAAATTTATAATTTTTACAAAACGAGTCCTAATAAATTAACAGAAAAATATGAATTTAAAACATTTGATGAAGTTATGATTGCACCAATGGGTTTATTTTTCCCAAAAATTTTTCAAATCGATGAAGAAAACTACCTGATACCATCACTAAATTCAAGTACAAAACCAAATAATCAAAATTTATCAAAATTGTTCCCAAAATCTTTGGATCAATATAATGGAAAAAGTAATAACCCAACAAGTAAGAGTCAAGACCAATTGAAAAAATATAATAATTATTGTGATTTGCTAGAACAAGATTTGTTAATGAAGCTATGTGTTGATTTTAATGAGGAAGAAAATATTTCAGTAAATTCGAATTCCGCATTAAATGATGTACCTTTGGAGAAAGCTATTATCGAAAGTATAACAAATGCAGGGTTATCAATGGATCTAGATAAAATTAAAAAATTTTACGATAATATTTTAATAGTAGGAGGCGGATTAGCAAAAATCAATGGGTATGATTTAATGCTAACTGATAGAATCAACATATGGAGACCTAAAATATTGTCAACAACTAATTTATCAAAGATTGTTGAATATATTAATGCAGAAATCAAATTGAACCAAAATAAGAAGCAAAAATTAATTGAAGAAGCCACAAAAGAGGTAATCGAAAGTCATAATAATAGTCAAGGTATTAAAATAGATGAAAAAGAAGTTGAGTTATCTGAGCAATTGATGGACGAAATCAATTCCCAATGTGAATTAAATTTAGATTTAAATTACATTGATCGATTAAACGACGAAGGTTCAATGATTCCAATTAACATATTACCAACACCAAGAGAACTTGATCCAAGTATATTAACATGGAAAGGAGGTTCAGTTTATGGTAGATTGAAGGTTGTCAATGAGATGTGGATAACACAAAAAGATTGGGATTTATTAGGAAATAGATGCTTATATTATAAAAGTTTATTTAATTATTGAAGAACTGAAAAAGAGGTCATAATTAATGATAAAGTGTAAAAGTTGTTCAAAATACTGAAGAAAAGAGAGAAGAAAACAAGACAGAAATAAGAAGGTAGAAAAGAGCGCATTTTGATTTAAGTGATATTTTGATCTTGCTAATAGTTTGGGTGAATTGTTTAAAATATATGCCAGTATACTTTATAAGTGGTTATAACACTCACAAACTGTAGCTTGGTTTCAAGTTGTTGCCTCTGCACGACCATCTGACAATGTATGATTTTCTAGTTTGTGAATAAACTACCATACTTTTCAGCGGTAGTGTGTTTCTGATTTGATCGCGGAAGTAAACCTAAAACAGGATAAAATTCTTGACTAGAATTTGATTTGAATTACGAAAGATTGATGTGAAGTTGAACTGATTAACATGACTATAATTGGTTGCCTCTCATTCATTAATAGTTAATTTGTAGCTGACCTATTAAAACACAATACTACAATCAAAATAAGGAGTAAAGAAATCAAATAAGCATGGATTTCGAGACATATGTTGCCTAGACTAAAAAAGGATGATTATAACCAACAATAAAAGAACTCTTGGTATTTGGACACTTACATCGTATTGAAATTTTTTTAATCAATGCTACCAAACACTAGAGTTACTAGTATAGTCTGTTAATAGGTTGTTAAGGAGACACAATTGTTATAATACTATTCACACACATTCTCTAATTACTTTGTCATTTTAACAAAGCCTCACCCTAAAGTAGTAAAAGGTATGTATGACAGTTGTGAAGGATTTGCATGGCATGGCATAAAAAAAACAAAAAATGTTGATTTGCAAAGTCTGATTGTTTGGGTAGACGACAATTCATGTATAAAAATGCATATAAATATAAACAATAGAATTTCAAGGTGTAGCCTAACCAACGGCATTAATTATTCTCAGAATATTAATTTTCTGTAAGCTTCGATAGTATTTAGTAAACGAATTTCATATTTGCTACATACAAACAACAAATGTTGAAGTAACATGTGTTTCGTTACATGTTGCTTCGAGCCCTTAATAAATTAATTGATTTTAAAGGTGAATTTTTTTGTGTTATATGTGTGAGGATATCTGCTCTATTTGTATTATATTTATTTCCTAATTAATAGTGGTTGATTCAATACATACACACACGCTCTCTCTCCTTAGACACAACAATTATTGTACTTGAATAGCCAAGTAACCAGTTACTATAAAATTATACTGTCAGCGGTAAAACAATAGTGATTTTTAAGGATAATATTCAATTTGCAGTTACACTTTGTTGCACTAACTAATTCCACACAGAGATAGTAAAAGGTAGTGTATATAGACGGAGTTCAATTGAAAGGGTAATAAGTGAAAATAAACTGATACCATAAAATTTAATTTTGTGTAATATTTGGTTTTTATTTTTTTTTTTTCCTTATTATTATAAGTTTAATTTAGTAATTTTTATTATACTACAAATCACTATACTATTATTATTATTACTAGTAGTATTAAAAATATCAAAATTCACTACCACCACAATACAACCAACATTCATCCTTCACTACTCTTTTACTTTTTCACCTTTTATCAACTTATATCTCATATCTTATTCCAGTTATCCTTTACTCAAATCAATTTTACACCTTTTTACATCACCTTTTTTCATTCTCCTGCCATTAGTTTCATTATAATCATATGTCAAATATTTCAATATCCAATTTACAACCGCCTATACCTTTGCCAACAAATGACACACACATACCGATAGCTTTGAATATTAAACTAAATAGCGAGATTTTACAACTCTTCAAATCAAATTATCTCAATAATAGACAGAATAAAATAAAATTAATTGTTAAAAATGGGAATTACTCAATTAAACTAAAACAAAGTTCTACAAGTAATAATGATGATACCAATGAAGATGATGATATAATTTATCCTTGTCGGAAGTTGACTGAAGATTTAAAAGTGGATGTTTATTCATTAAACAAAAATTCAAATCAATTCAATGACTCTACATATAACGGACGAATATCAACCAAGTTGAATATAATAACGGATATAAAACGAATAAAGCAGTTTAATCATGAATTAAATTTACCAACATCAACTTCAATTTCGGCTACTTCAAATACATCCTATTCATCCCCGGTAATATCTCCTTATAATACCCCCACACCAAAACTAATTTCTTCTCCACCATCAACTTTTGATCCACCTACCCAGTCTACATTTCAAGTTTATTCAGAAAATAATCAATTATATAAAGTTATATCCACCGATACACCTCAAATAATTATCAAGAAATTTCTCCATTTAATTGCTTTAGGCCCAATCACTCAAGAGCACATCATCAAATTACTAGATCATTCTAAAAATACTGAAAAGCTTTTATCTGATTATTGTCAATTATATAATAAAGACGACCCTTTTATTAACAATGATACTTTTAAATATTTTGAACAAAATGGTTTCATATTGAAGGATAAGAGTTACCGAGAATTAACACCAATAAAATGGAGTTATCAAGATGATGAATCTAGCTTAGTATTGAATAACTGTAACCATGCTTTGAATAGACTAGGTTATTCCCAAAATCATCCATTAAGGAAAAAAATATTTCAACTAAATGAAAATGATTCTCAGAATAGTAACCAAAAATTAGGTGGAGGCTTTTTAACGAAACTGAAAAGAAAAGAATCACCAGGCTTATCACAGCCTTCTCCACCAACATCGTCTTCATCAGTATTGTCGAAAAACTCACTGACGAAAAGAACATTTTCGAATTCTTCAACTTCCTCCATATCTTCATCTGATGAAGATTTCAACAAAAAGGTTATATACACATCTCCCCCATCGTCATCAGAAGATAACTTTGAAATAGAATTAGCATCGTCATCAGCTTCAAATTTAGTAGGTAAAAATAAATTAGAATATTATAATAATATTGCATCAAAATTTAAATCGAAATATAAAGATTATTTGCAGTTATATCAATCTTTAGAAAAAAATTCAGGTCAAGCTATAACCAATAGCTCAGAATCAAAAGAAAAATTAGTTAAATTATTTGAGTTACATAATACCTTATCACAATGGAAAAAGTTACTCTGGGATTTCGATAAAGACGCAAAAAATAAAATTGAATATATGAAGGTCTCGAAACACAAGTTGGAAAAGAATCCTAAAAGCTCAAGTCCTGCGAAGAGAAGGAAAATTACATTAAATTATTAAATATACGCCGTTTAGACAACTAACAAATAAAATTACTATTCATTTGACAGTCGATTGCTAAGGAAAACTGAAGTTTGAAAATTTAAAATTCGAAACGGAAGTAAATCACTAATAAACTTCAATAAACCAATTCTAATCAATTCTTTTTGAACAATTTCCTTCGCCTTAGTTTTGTAGCTTCATAGTGTGGTGATTTTATTTATTCACACTAAAGTCAAAGTTAACTAATAGCAGAATTTTATTAGTTTTAAATTCTAATTTCAATAACTTTTGATTCTTACCAATGATCATTTTTATCCTCAATGCTACCAGCGGAGAGTGGTGTTAATAATGTAATTACCGAAAATATGGGTTTAATTGGATCGCTGCAAAATTTAATTTAGCCGTTATACATACAAAGTAGTTACATTTAAGTACAGCTTAAAATTTGACTTTATACGATATACAGTTATCTTTAATGAACTTGCAAATGTTTTCCTAGACACCTTAAAATCACCAGAGAACTTACTTCATATTTCACATATAATTTTATATTTTTTATCTGAACTAAGATAATTTGCAGGACACAAATATATTGAAGCTTGCGAGTGGCATTTTTATTTTGCGGCCGAATTTATGGAACAGCTTATTTGTTGTACTGAATGAATTCAGAAGCTATAGTTAAGTTTTTCATCAAAGACAAACGCTACTGCTTGAAAATTGCTACTGTTTGAAAGTTTCTGTCAGATTGACTTGCAATTTTTGTAATACACAAAAAACAAAGAAGTTTACAAAAGAAGTTTTGTAAGGTCCAGCATGAACTATGAAATTTCAATTGCAACTATTTATTTCTATTAATTAGATCTGAGTTCACCAGAAAAACCGGAAGTGTTAATGTAAATCAAAATTTGGCGACTTGGCTGGTGTTGCGGTTTCAATTGTTCAATTCAATAAAATTGAAATAAATTTTTTAGTCTAATGTTTTTGAATGTCCATTATTAACAAAACTTCAACTAACTAATCGACTAAACAGCAGAAACTTAGTGTATTCGCCTGTCAAGGGAAAAGAATAATGTTTAAGCCCTTCTTTCGATATTTTTCACCAGTTTTTTCTGCAGGCTACTTCCGTAGGTACAAAAATTATCAAAAGTACAAAGTTGGATCAACATAGAAAAAAGTAGCATTTTTCTACCATTACTACCACGGGTGAGAATTTGGTAACACATACCAAGGACTAGAATTTATTTATTATAAAACTTTTGGAAATGAACTAATTATGAAATTAAATGTGATTATCTTGATTTTTTCAATTTTTAAGATTGGAACAAATAGGGACTTCGGATTTTTTTCAAAAAATCCGCAAAATCTTCCTTAAACCTCTAACTTGTACAGCTCAACGTCTCTTAGTAAAAAATTACAACATCCTTAACTATCATGGTATCTTTAAACGTTTTTTCATTTCACTTGCAAAAAAACGTGCTCTTCTATCTTTTTATTTTGCTAATGAACATCATCATACTAAGGCTTCAGCTGACGATTTGAACGATAAAATTGATTATATCAAAAGAAGACTATTATTTTTGGTTTTTTAACTCTGCTGTTGCTTACAAATCTAAAAAATTTGTCTTCACTCCAAGTTATCAAACTTAGATTTAGAACTTGATAGTAATTAATCTTTCACTAGCAGTTCTCCCAAGTCATAAATGAGAATAAAAGATTTCATATGTCCATACAACTTAACAATTACAAATAGTCTTAGTAGAAAAGATAGGGCAATGTTTGGACGAAGCTAAAAAAGCTAGAGTTTACATTTCCGGAATAATTTGAAAAATTACATCGCTTCCATCATGGCCATAAAAGTCACTTCATCATCTTTTTAATACACACACAGAATCGAAACCAAATAGAGATTCCACAGATTGTTGATTTTGTGGTCAACTTGTAGCAAAATTTTCTCATATTTACCAGAAACGTCATATAACCTAGCTAATCTGGCATAACCACTGGAACATCATAAATTTGAAATTAAAAAGATTCTAACACTAAGTACAAAGTCAAAGAATACAAAGAAAATGCATTGATTTCCACAATTCTTATTTAACTTTGGAGAGTCCAACGTGATCATCGTCCTTTGTTAGACCAATATTTCTTACAATTAATAACTAAATGATGCCAAAGTTAATTAATTGATACCAATATCGCTTGCCACCGTCAAAACAATATAATTGACAATAAATACAGAAATAAAATCAAGAATACAAATCATTCTTTTAAATAGGTCCCGTAGGTTTTTACGTTATAGTCACTATTTGGTTCTTGTTCAAAAAATTTTCACATAACTTCTGATACACAAAGTTTCATATAAATAGTCCAAAACCAATTATATTAGCAAAACTCAAATCAATCAAAATATGTAATGAAATGTATAATGTTAAAAAAATGTTATAATTCTAGATAAATTGTATGTGAGTTTCGGATTTCTCTAGCTTTTTTTTGAATTTACACTAGGCAAAAACCTCAAGCGGTTTATCCTAGGAATTTAAAAAATATTACAAACCATCTTACTGCAGGAACACTTATTACTAGCCCACCATTTCAAGTTAGCCTTTTTAATTATGTTATAGCACTTGAAGTATCAAGTTTTCAAAAAAAACTTACAAACAAATAGTACTCAAAACTAGTGAATAAACATATCTTATTTGTTTTGAAATTAAAATCAAAAATTTTTGAAGTTTTCGTTAAAATTCAAAAAAGCACAAATTTTTGATCTTCACTGGTACAAATCAAAATATGCATAATTTTATTATACTTTTCAGGTCACCTAACCAGCTCGCTGCACTTCATGATGTTTTTTTAACTAAATACGGTTACAATCACAATTGATTAAATCTCCTTAAACGATTTATGACAATTAGCAAACCCAAAACTGCAAGAACTCCCTTGTGTAACATTTTACATTGAAGTTATAGTTTGATCAATGATTGTAATACCTTATTTATAATCTTCGTTACGAAACGTGCAATATAAACGCAAGTAATTACCATCACATTCACAACAGTCTTCAGTCTTTTTTTTATGCACGACTCAGTTGCTTCACGAGTACACATTACTTTTAATTTTCTATCTTCTTTATTTTTTTTTTTTACCCTGGCACACACACACATACAAAATAATTCCATCAGCAGCAAAAAGAATCTCACTACACTGTTTAACTTTATCTATACTTTACTTTTATAATGCTCAAATGGGTTCAATCTGGTTTGTCTGCAGTTGCAGGTACTGCTGAACCAGAATACGGTGCTGAAGCAATTCAACCAATCACTAGCAGAATTGAGGGTGACCAAATTTATAGATCTACAACTGAAAATGATTTCAATTGGATTTCACCAAATTATACCAATGTTGAAACTCAAACATTTTATTTCACTGATTTGGAAACCAAGAATGTTGGATTTGCTCAAATCATTCATTCAAACGTTATGGGTGTTCATACTACAGCTCAGTTCACATTTAGATTATATAATCCAACCAAACCTGAAGAAGTTAATATATGGACATCAACAAAGTTAGAAAATTTTAGAATTGATGGGTCTAATTTTTACGCTGATAATTTATCTTTGGAAATATCAGATAATAAAGTTTATAAATTCAAAAGTAATGTTAACTTTGAAAGTATAATTGAATTTGAAATGGAAAGAATTTCAGAGGGTATAATATTTGGTAATGATGGGTTTTCATATTATGGGGAGGATCCAGAGCAACCTTGGGGTTCAATGAGACATTTGTTCTGGCCAAGATGTAAAATTAATGGTAAAATTATTACTAAAAACTTAGGCGAAATCAAGATCGAAAATGGTCTCACAATGTTCGTAATGGCTTTACAAGGAATGAAACCTCATCATGCTGCTAAGTCATGGAACTTTTTAAACTTTCAATCTGAAAATTATTCTGCTATTCAAATGGAATTTACAACACCCAAGTCTTACGGTACAACAAAAGTTAACATTGGTATAATTGTTAAAAATGATAAAATAGAGTATGGACTTATAAATAATGAGGTTTTGCATTTGAATCCAACTGTTGATGAAGTTGGCTGGCCTGTTCCAAAAGAAATTGAATTCAAGTTTATAAAAGATAATAATCAGGTTGGAATATGTTCAGGTCCATTAAAAAATTTAATCGAAAGAGTTGACGTCATGGCTGAGATTCCACAATTTGTTAAAAACATCGTTAGTGGAGTTGCAGGAGCTAAACCTTATATATATCAATATTGTAATGAGTTTGAATTTAAAGATGATAAAGATAATTCAGAAAAAGGTATTGGGTTTAATGAAGTTACATTTATATCTGAATAGATTTACAAAGTTTTACGAGTTGATTAATATGTTTTAAATAAGTTTAATAGTTAATAATTTAATGTTTGTTTTAGACGGCTGTTATCTCCAGAATTCATGTAGTAGTTTATATCCGAATTAATTCGGATAACGGTTGTGATATAAAACTAATTCTAACCAATTCGACTCCAACAACATGATATTAGAATTTAAACTTTAACTTTTCAAATAAAATTATATGTATTACGAAATCAACAGTTGATTGTTCTGTAGTAACTATTGTGAGGATTGTAATCAATTATTAATATCCAATTATCATATGCGTAGAACGTTTATTTTTTCTTTTGCTTTTTCAGATGTCTCCGCAAAATGCAAATATATATATTATTTTGTTTGCCATTGGTAAGAAATAAAGTTCTTGGTATTCACTTTTCTGTAAACCATGGCACCAGCTTCCACAATCACAAAGAGTATCGATGAATCTTTCACTGAGATTGAAAAGATAGATTCGTGGTATACTAAAATTAACGACATCAAACCTGGTGTTAAGAGATTACAAGATTCGTTTATAAAAGATCAAAAGACTCACGATCCCCAGTTCAGATTAAACCAATTAAGAAACTTATACTTTGCAGTCACCGATAACATTGATGAAATTTGTGAAGCTTTATATAAAGATTTTGGTAGAAATGAATCAGAAACCAAGAATTTAGAACTTTCGGGAGGTATTAATGAGTTAGTTCACCTCATGGCCAGTTTACACGAATGGTTAAAACCAGAGCCTGTATCTGACTTGCCACTCAATTTGAGAACTAATCCTGTTTATGTTGAAAAAATTCCATTAGGTGTTGTTTTGATTGTTTCACCTTTCAATTATCCATTTTTCTTGAGTTTTTCAGCTGTAATTGGAGCCATTGCAGGTGGTAATGCAGTTGTACTCAAACAAAGTGAGTTAACACCTCATTTTTCAAAGTTGTTTTCAGAAATCTTGACTAATGCTTTGGATCCTGATACTTTTTTCGCCGTTAATGGTGCTATTCCAGAGACAACCGAATTATTGGAACAAAAATTTGATAAAATCATGTATACAGGTAATAACATGGTTGGTACAATTATAGCTAAAAAGGCTGCTGAAACTTTAACTCCTGTTATTTTGGAATTGGGTGGGAAATCTCCTGCTTTTATATTAGATGATGTATCAGACAAAGATATTGTTACTATTGCAAGAAGAATTGCATGGGGTAGATTCACAAATGCTGGTCAAACTTGTGTTGCCGTTGACTATGTCTTGGTTCCAGAAAAATTACATTCCAAATTTACAACAGCATTGAAGAAAATATTAAATGAAGAGTTTTATCCTGGTTTGAACAAAGATGATAAAAATTTCACCAAAATCATCCATGAAAGAGCTTTCAATAATTTATCAAATATGATAAAAACTACAAAAGGTGATATCATCGCCGGTGGTAAAGATTTAGATTTAGACACAAGATATATTCCTCCAACAGTTATTGATAACGTCTCATGGGATGACTCTTCAATGAAAGTTGAGATTTTTGGACCAATCTTACCAATAATCAGTTACAAGGACTTAACTGAAGCAATCAGTCAAGTTGTTAAACAACATGACACACCTTTAGCTCAATATATTTTCACTTCAGGATCAACCAATAAAAAGTACAACAAACAATTGAATCAAATTTTAACATGTGTCAGATCAGGTGGAGTCATTGTAAATGATGTTTTATTACACGTTGCGTTACTCAATGCGCCATTTGGTGGTATTGGTCAAAGTGGTTACGGAGCTTATCACGGGAAATATTCTTTTAGACATTTCACTCACGAGAGAACTACAATTGAACAAAAATTGTATAACGACTTTATGATGAAATCAAGATATCCACCTTATTCAGACAAAAAGGATAGTTTGGTTAAAACATCTCAAGAAGCTTATAATGGGAAAGTTTGGTTTGATAGATCAGGTGACGTATCTTTAACCGGACCTAGTTATGTATTCTCTGGTTGGAATACATTTGCAGGTGTATTAAATTTGATTTCTAAATTTATCAATAAATAAAACACTAGTTATGGATATAAAATATTTCAACCTTAGTAAGATGATCGTCTTTTTTCTTTCCAGAACGAGAAATCGTGATTTTTTTTTTCTAAGAATATGTCATCCAAAGATAAGGAAGATGGTGGGGGGTTGCGATCACCTATTCCAACCAAACCAGTACCATCTCTCCACCAATTTAAACAGAGCGATTTGAATAAGGTCAAAGACAAAGACCAGAAAATTTCCTTAGTGGTTAAACCCGATCCTAATTTGAAATCATGTTTATCACAACCAGCACAAACCTTGACCAGTATACATGAACAATTACCAGAAAGTGTATCTTTGGAACCAAATCAACATCCTCAATTTGTTGCTAGCGACACTATATCACCAAACATGCATGGACTTGTATCTGAAGAACTGGCACAACACCCGACTCATTCCATGTTTACCCCATTGTTATCATCATCATCGTTATCCGCTGCTAGTCCTGATCAAGCACAAATTACTTCTCCAAAACAAGCAATGTCTCCTGACTCAGTCGCAGGATCTCAACAACCAAACATCTCAAGAATGAATTCATTGAGGTATTCAGAATCAGACGATAAAAAACGTATTGAAATTTTACGTCAATCTTCATCAACCAATATACCAACAAAGCAAGCTATCGAAAAGGAAGTTGAGAAAAATCCCTTTTATGAATACTTAACTGATGATAATAAATTACATTTACTTATTGGGGTTTCGGGTTGTATATCAATCAACAAGAATATATTTTTAATAATTGAAAAATTATTTGAGTTGTACACTCATGAGAAGCTAGAAATACAAGTAATATTGACAGAAGCTGCTGAGTACATATTATCTGAAAAGCTTTATAAGTTAGAGGAATTAGGAGTCAAAGTTTGGTTCAGTGATGATGGTGAGAAATATTTCCTAACATCTCCATTCCAAAAAGTATATTCAAAAGCGGTTGCAACTTCTAGTCTACCTTTGAAGTATAAATTGACACCTCAAGTGATGCAACAATATTCCTTAGCTTACGACTTACAGAGATGGACAGATGTACTTTTGCTTTGTCCATTGAGTGCAAACACAATGGCAAAATTAATCAACGGTTTAGCTGATAACTTGTTGACTGATTTACTTCATATATGGCCAATTCCACATCAACAGCCAACCATTGAAAAACAGAAGCAACAAGATACAACCGTACTTTCCAATAATTTAGCATCACCAAAACCTATTGTAACTGCTTTGGCATTGACCAATTCAATGTATAGCCATCCTATTACCAAGAAACAATTGTGTCTATTACAAGAAACATATCCAAATATGCTGATATTGAAACCAGTTGAAAAATGTGTTGATATGGATGGAAATATAGCAATGGGAGGTATGAGATCGTGGAGAGAAGTTGTAGATTTTGTGTGTAAAAAACTAGGATCACCAGTGGAAGATGAGGAAGAAGAAGATGAAGAGGAAGAAGAACAAGAAGAGGAGCAAGAGGAACAACAACAAGAAGGTAAAGGAGAATCAAAAATTGAAATACATCCGGATATTAATAAAGAACAACTACCACCCATAATAAATGAATCTAAAATAGAACCTAAAAATAAAGATTCAAAAGCCAAAGAAGAACCAATTCTTCATAGAGAACACAATCATGAAGAAAGGAAAAGAGGAAATACAATAAGTAGAAAAGAATTGGCTGAGCATGAGAAATTGGCAGTTCAAAATGCAATTTTAAATTCTAGCATAGGGCTAACACCGGTGTCTTCTACCATTAAAGAATAACTACATCTGTATTATATATGAAATTTTAATTCTAATAAATAATGTAAAATTTACTACGTGGTAGCAACGGGCATTCTAATTTTTTTTTGCGGAGAGAGGGTGTATTTTTTTAACTTCAAATCATGAAGTTACTTGAATTTGATCCTAAATCATTCAATAAACAAGAGTATAACATTGGAGGAATCAACACATATGTTTATAACTCGGAGATTCTAGAACCATATGTCAAATCCGTTCCCAATGATCATCGTGAAAACATACCTATAAATGTATTATATTTGATCCATCAACGAGAAGGTAACTACAAATATACAGAAGCAATGGCTTACACAATATTAAACCAGTATTATAGCTTTGCTCCTCCTAAAGCACCATTGATTTGTATTACATTTGATTTAAGAAACCATGGGTCAAGATTAGTTAGCAAAGAAAATAATTTAGATTGGACAAAAGGTAATCATCACCACGCTAACGATTTATGGAGTATTATAAATGGATCCATTGATGATATCAAATTGATAATGGATAACCTTCCAAACTATTTGAACTTGGAATACTTTTTAAACAAGACGTCTAAATATGAACATGGAGTACAATTCAAATATACAAATATTTTATCTGGAGTGTCATTGGGTGGACATATAGTTTACAGATTTGGGTTAAAATATCCTAATTTAGTTGAAATCATCAATCCCATTGTTGGTTCAACTGATTTAACCAGTTTGTTATACACGAGGTTGAAAGGGATTACCAACTTTGACAAAAAGTATTTCTATTTTGACTACAATGAATTAGACTTGACTGAAGAGCAAAGATCACAAGATTATTCTGAATCTTTACATCGACAACTAAGTTCCGTAGATCAGGAAATCTTTGAAAATTATCCAATGAAGTCAATCAAATTATTCGCATGTTTTGGAGGTAAAGATACATTAGTGCCTTATAAAATTTCATCAGTGTGGTGCAACTTATATTTGACTTCAAACCCATCTAGTGAAATCTATGTTGATGAAGAATTAGGTCATGATATCAGTGAAGAGATGATTAGAAAATTCACCGAATACTTGATAAAACGTTTATAATGAAATAATAGTAATAATTATATGTCTTTTTTCATTCGTTATCTCTAGTATTGTTTATTGGGGAAGAGGACAAAAAAGATTACACGGTTAACATATTTTTTTCTGAGACCAATATTTCTGTCATTGACATTTATCAACACTAACAACCATCGTCAAGTCACCATGTTGAAATCCTCTGGCTCTTCTTACCACCAACAGCTACAAAGACAGTTTTCACATAATGATGCTTCTTCTTCGATAACTGGGTCGAGCTCAATCAAGCATTCAAATTATAATGACTTGATTAACTACATAAACTTCAATCAAGATTCTTCGTGCATCTCGCTAGGTTTGAATTCAGGATATAAGATATACAACATCGACTCGACTAGAAATTTTAGTTATAATAAACAAGAATCAATTGGAATTGCTGAAATGTTGTATAGCACTTCATTGTTAGCAATTGTTGGTAAAGGAGAAGAGATTGGCTCAAGTCCTAGAAAATTGAAGATTATAAATATCAAAAATCAGTCAACTATTTGTGATTTGATATTTCCAAGTACAATTCTACAAGTTAAATTGACAACAAAGTTTATCATCGTTATTTTGGAAGATCAAATCTATATTTACGATATAAATAATATGAAATTATTGCATACAATTGAAACATCACCCAATCTGAACGGATTATGTGCTATATCTTATGATGACAAAAACTCGTACTTAGCTTATCCGTCACCTCCAAAAACTATAACTCATGATTCCTTATTAGCCACAGGTATAAATACAAATGGTGGACAAAAATCAAACGCAAATAATATTTCGTCAGTCAGTAACACTCCAAATAGAATTGGAGATGTCATAATTTTCAGTTTGAATACTTTACAACCAGTTTCAGTAATAGAAGCTCATAAATCAATTATAGCATCAATAAATTTTTCAAATGATGGACAATTACTAGCAACTGCAAGTGACAAAGGTACAATAGTTCGAGTATTTCAAGTGAATACTGGAATCAAATTATACCAATTCAGGAGAGGTACTTATCCAACGAAAATTTATTCGTTAAAATTTAGTAGTGATGATAAATATGTTTTAGCAACAAGTTCAAGTTTAACTGTTCATATTTTTAGACTAGGTGAAGAGGAAAGCTTAGAATCTAAACATAAGAAGAAGAAGCTTGATAAAAGACAACCACTTTATGGAATCATAGCTGAAGAAGATGAATCGACTCCTTCATTGGCATCACCAAGTATTGTAACAACGGCAGCCACTCCTATTTTAACAACACATAATGCAACTTCAACTGAGACCAAAAATAATCAAACTCCAGATGATTTTGATACCATTGATGATGGAGATGATTCTGATGCTACTATGGATGTAGATGAAAATGACGCGGAAGAAAACGAAGATGGTGATGAAGATGAAGATGACGAAGATCGAGAAAACGAACAAGGAGGAGTTCCAGTAGAAATACCCAACAAACATCGAAAATTATCTCAAGAATCGTCCAATTCATTTGCAAGTATTAATTCTGAGGATACAAACAGCAATTCGCCTAAAAACGAACCAATAATAGACCAAACAAGACTATCAGTAGCAAGGCTAATAAGAAGATCATCTCAAAGTTTAGGTAGAAGAGCTGCACAGAAAATGGGAGATTTTTTACCTTCCAAATTTAGCTCTATTTTGGAACCAACAAGACACTTTGCTTCTTTCAAAATAAAAGCTCAAATTAAAGATACAAAATCAATTGCAGTAATGAGCAATGAACTACAACAAGATTTGATACCCACAAGTTTGTTGAAAGAAGATAAAGATAATCAATCTACTAATTCAGAAGTTCTAGAAATTAATCTATTACATATATATGTGATAACAACTGAAGGTATGCTATATATTTATGGTCTAGATCCAGAGAGAGGTGGTGATTGTATATTGTTAAACCAGTTTAATATTGTTGACGACTAGAGCAATTATGAAGAAATTGACGTAATAAGTTTACATATTTGATCTTTTATAAACCCTCTCTCTAATAAATAATGAATATACTACTCAATTATTACATTTAAAAGACATAGGTTATTGATTTAATAATAGATATCAATTCGTTTTTTGAATCTAACGACATGTTGAGCATTGTAGGAATCCTGGAATGATTTTGAAAAGCCGCTCAATATTCATGTGCAACAACCAAAAATATTGTTTAAAGTCAAACACACGTTAATTTTTCAATTTTGTAATTTGCCTTTGATCATGACATTTACTTTGACTATAAAGAATGCAGGCAAAACTTACGATATAGTTTTAACAGAAGAAGATAATGGATCAGTTTTGAAACAGAAAATCACCGAACTAACATTGATTCCAAAAGATCGTCAAAAGATTCTAATCAAAGGTGGTAAATTGAACGATGAAGATATTGTTTCACAATTGAATTTAAAATCTCCCGTTATGGTTTTAGGAACTCCTGATAAGAATTTATTAGTCAAACCAGTTGAAAAGCAAGTTTTTCTTGAAGATTTGAACAAAAATCAATTATTCAAAGTTAGTAATGAACCAAGTGGATTAATTAATTTAGGTAATACATGCTACTTGAATAGTTCTTTACAAACTTTATACCAAATTGAGGATTTACAAAACAAAATTAAAGATTTTAAATCTAGTGGTAATCCATCAGATGGTTTGGTGATCTCATTAAAGAATGTATTTCAACAAATGTCGAAAAAGCAAGAGTCAATAACACCATCATTATTCTTATCATTGTTTAGAAGCTTGTATCCACAATTTTCAGAGCAACAAAATGGTGTATACAAACAGCAAGATGCAGAAGAAGCATTTTCCCAGATTTTAACAAGTTTAAAAGATTCATTGAAAATAGATGAATTATTTGAAATTCAATTCAATGTGAAAACTAAATGTAAAGCACTTCCTGATGATGTTAGTTATAATATTGAAGAATCATTTAAATTAAATTGTCATATTGATATTAAAACTAATTTTTTAAGAGATGGAATTTTGGCAGGGTTAACCGAAACTATTACAAAGTTCAATGATACTTTACAAGAAAACACTGAATATGAAATATCAAAAACTATAACTAGGTTACCTAAATATTTAACTATTCATTTCATAAGATTTTTCTGGAGAAGGGATATTAACAAAAAATCCAAAATATTAAGAAGAGTACAATTCCCATTTGAATTAGATTTAAGTGAAATGTTGGATGAATCAATTAAACTGGAAAAAATATCAAACAGAGATAAAATCAGGAAAATCGAAAAAGAAAACATAGAATTAATAAGAGATTTTAAAAAATCTAAATCCAATAACAACAATGCTAACCTGAATCTAACACCTTTGGAAATTCAAGAGGAAGAAGAATTGAAAATAGAATCAATCAAATCAAAATTTAAAGATGATATAAATTCAGAAATTCCAGACTTGGCTACATCAACAGTTAACCCAAGCTCAGTATATCAATTGAATGCAATTATAACTCATCAAGGTGCATCAGCAGATGGTGGTCATTACAAAGCATATGTCAAAGATCCAAAAGATTTAGATGAAGAGAATTGGTTTTGCTTCAACGATGATAAAGTATCCAATGTGAGTAAAGAAAAAATCGAAGCTCTAGCTGGAGGTGGTGAAAGTGATTCCGCATTATTATTAATTTACAAAGGGTTAGGATTATAGATAAATGTATAATTTTATAAATTTTTGACTAATTGTTTAAAAAGTTCAACTTCTTCCCAGCAATTTAATGACTTGCCTTTATTGTCTTTTAAACATTTTATGACTTCGCTCCTTGCATTTTGTAAATTCTCAGGTATAATGACTTTTGATAATTCTGAGTTTTCTTTCAACTTTGCAGTTAACTTTGTAATTTTATCATTTAACTGGGGTACTGATAACTCATCCTTTTTGATTTCATCTTTTATGATTGAATTATTGGTTGTATTTTTAAATTCTTTAATAGTTTGACTCTCTAATTTTTTCAATTCTTGAGCAACTCTTTGTTGAATATATTTCTCAGTATATTGAGCACGAGAATAATCAGACTGTATTAATAGTTAGTATCAACAGACCTTCTAAATTAATAGCGCTAGACGCACATACCTCTGGTGATGATTCTAATTGTGATAAAAACGAAGCACTGAAATCAATTGGTGTTGAAGGTGTGAACACCTTGGTTTCTGGTTTTGAAGTAGTAGAACCCATAGTTGATATTTAACTTGTCTATTTTTTCGTCGTGTATACTTGATTGGTTGAACAAAAAAAAAAACTTTGAAAAACTTTACAACCAGAATGCCTCCAGTTCAGCAGTATCAATATGTTGGCCACCAACCTTCAAATTGGGATAAATTCAAGATGGGTGCGATGATGGGCTCTACAGTTGGTGTTTGTGTTGGTGTCTTATTTGGTGGGTTTGCCATTTTACAACATGGAGCAGGGCCAAATGGAGTCATGAGAACTTTAGGTCAATATATCATGGGATCCGTTGGAACTTTTGGATTATTTATGTCAATTGGATCAGTTATCAGATCAGATTCACATTTACAAGATTACGAAAAATCAATGATTTTACAACAAAGGGCAAAATTAAGAGCTATTTACAGACAACAGTAATAATCAAATCTATGAATTATAATGACTTTTTAATGTGATCTTGTAAATAATCAAACAAAATGTATATTTTAATCTATTTCTAATTCTATTTCTTTGGGCGTTTGCAAGTCATATAAATAAGTTAAACCAAATTCAGGTACTTTATAAAAATTTGATTTATCAATTGATTTGACCAATTTTATTAATGAGTTTTTGGGTTCTAATATCGGCTCAGAACTTAATTTAAATGTACCCCAATGGATACCTTTCATAAACTTTGTATTTATTTGTTGACAAATTTGTAAACTTTCTTCTGGTGATATATGGCGAGGACGTTGATGAAATCGTGGACAATATTGTCCAATTGGTAATAAACTCATATAAACTGGTCCAACTTTTTTGCTTATAATATTAAATAACTCTTTCAGGTAACCTGTATCACCAGCATGATATACAATGGATTCTCCGTTTTTCTTAATTACAAATGAACACCATAAAGATTGATTTGAGTCTATTACGTACCTACCCGACCAATGCATTGAAGGTACACATTCTATTTCATATTTATCGGGAAATTCTTTGTTTGGAGTTATATGACTTGTGATATCTATTTTATCCCACCAGTCCATTTCAATAATTTGGTATATACCTTTTCTAAGTAACTTTGATTTTAAACCTAATGGTACTACCCAAATAGAATCGTTACCTATTTTTGAAGCTAAATCTAATTCCAAATGATCTGGGTGATCATGACTCACTAATACAAAGTTTAAGTTGTTATTAGTTGCAATTTTAATATCTTCATATGTCATTGGTGATACATTTAATCTTTTAGGTCCAAAGTTTTTATTAATCAAATGATCACTGATTATTGGATCAGTTAAAAAATTAACTCCTGATATTTGAAATAAAGTACATGACTGGCCCAACCATGTTAATAATAGTTGGTTTGCTAATTTAATACCACTTGTTTCAGATTTGAATAACTTAAAATAATTGTCACCTTCAATACATTCTTTTAAAATTTTTGAATTCAACTTGTATAACTCTATATTTGGTTTGTAATTCTTCAACACGTCTTCTATTTCTACATTGTCATTGATTTTCTTGTGGATTTCGAATGTTGAACCGTACAAACTTTCGAGAAATTCCAAGATTCGTACAAAAACAAATTCGAATGCTGTTTGAGATCTATATTCTTGAAAAGGGTTAACAAACATTCCATTGATACTTGCCAGCTTAAATTTTTCAACGTCTAAATCATCTCTTGTTGAAGTTGGTAGTAATTTTTCAAATTCTTTATGTCTTGATTGTATTAAGAAATGACATCTAATATGCATATACACTTCAAATGAGGTATATGACAACACCAAGCCTATACCAATTTTAGATTTGATAGATAGCGTGGATAGAAAAGTCATATATGATATATATACAAGATCTGTATCAGAGAATTTTAGCGAGACAAAATAATATCATTATATATATTAATGTTTCTTGACTACACCGGCAATGTCAGCATTTTCAAGAATATGTTTCTTATAAGCATATATATCTCCTGGGAATTTACTTATTGTATCATCTTCGGCCACCCATATTTCATTACAAACACTATTAATAATTGAAACATCATGACTAACCATGAGGATACCACCTTTAAAATTATTCAATGCATCAGCTAAAGCATCTAAACCTTGGGTATCCAAATGATTTGAAGGTTCATCCAATATCAAAATATGAGGTTGGTTCAAACATAAAGCAGCAAATGCAACTCTTGATTTTTGTCCACCGGATAATAATTGCATTTTCTGTAAACCTAATGATCCTGTGATACCAAATGAACCTAAATGACGTCTATATTCTTCATCAGTTTTTCCTGGAAAAGTTTGTGACATCCATGTAACTGCAGAAAGTGTAAGATCCATTGCATCGACATGATGTTGAGCAAAATAACCAATTCTTAATCTACCATTTTTGTTTATGAATCCTGAAGTTGGAGTAATTTTATCCATAATCAATTTTAATAATGTTGTTTTACCAGTACCGTTACCACCACAAAATGCAACTCTTGAATCCATTTGTACATCAAGGTTAACATCTTTGAATAAAATTTTATCAGGACTGTAACCAAATTTAACATCTTGCATCTGTAAAATTGGTGGAGAAACTTTATCAGGCTCAGGAAATTTGAAAGTTATAACTTTGTCATCTTCTGGTGGTTCTATATTTGGCAATTTTTCCAATTTTTTAATTCTAGATTGTGCCTCTTGTGCTTTTGCAGCATTGTATCTATATTTATCAATAAATTCTTGTAAATGTTTTCTATAAGCCATTTGATTTTCATACTCCCTTTTTTGATTCTTGATTCTTTCTTCTCTTGTTGAATAGAAGGAATCGAAATTGGATCCACGATAGTAATCTAATCTTTCTGAATGTTGATGAATTATATCTGTCGCAACTTCATTAAGGAATGCTCTATCGTGTGATACCACTAATACTGTACTTTTATAACCTTGTAAATATCTAGCTAAGAATGTTATACTTGGAACATCCAACATATTTGACGGTTCATCTAATAATAATAAATCGGGCTGACAAAATAATGCTCTTGCTAAAGATAATCTCATTCTCCAACCACCACTAAATTGTTTTGTTGGTAAATTTTGTGTTTCTTTGGTGAAACCTAACCCGTATAATATACCAGCGGCTTTACTCTCGGCTTTATCACTCTCCATTTCATATAATTTATCTGAGATTTCTTGTAAATGACCTTCTAAATCTTCTCTTTCATTATCTAACTTTTTGACCTCCAATGACTCTTCTTCAAATTCTTTTCTTAATCTTTCAATTTCCCCAATTCTCTCATTGATTTTACTTTCCTCTTGAATCAAACTTTTTCTCCAAACATCCGCGTCCAACACACTTTGTAACGCTGGTGTGTCATCACCTCTAATTTCTTGTTCAACGTGTAAAACCGTGATATGTTTTGGGATATTTAATTCTCTCTTGGATAATGCTCTTAACAAAGTGGACTTACCAATACCATTTTGACCAACTAGACCATATCTTCTACCATAAGCCAATGTCAAACTTGCCTCGCTAAGAATTCTTTGGCCATCGCCGACGTACAAATCGAAATTATCAATTTTGATATCTTTAGATTTTCCTGCACTCGAGCCAAATTCCAATGGATTTATTTCCAAAAAGAAAGAATCATAATCTTGTTCTTTAGATTCATTGAGTAATTTCGATGCTTCATATTGAACAAACTTGTTATTTCTCTTTGCCACTTTCTTTGCAATTTTTCTTTCTTGTTTTTCCAATTTCTTCTTATCAACTTTACTTTCCATTTTTCTACCTGTATGTTCAATGTCATTCGAACTCGATAACAAAGCTAATGATGAATTTATGTCTCTTTTATTTTTATTCTGGTTTAAGATATTTATATCTAATAATCTCTTTGATGTATCACCAGTCAAGGCAAGTTTTTCCATATTTTCATTCAATTTGGTAGATAACTCTTGATACAATTTATTGTACAAAGCTTCGATTTTTTCATTCGACCCACCTGCTTGAATCAATAAATCTTTAACAAAAGACATTTCTTGTTGGATATCGATATTCTGAGCTAAAACTGAGTCTTCTGTAGAAGAAGAAACATGTTGAATATAACCCGTAGCATAGTTAGCCACAATTGGATCTATTGACGGAACAGCCTGTCTTACTTGTAACCCAATATTAGACATGATGATGAAAAAAAAAAAAAAAACAGATTCAATTAAAGTAGAATATTTCAGAAGTGGATCAGAAAGGAAATTTTTATACAAGATTGTAAATTATCTATAAAGCTGCTTTAATTTTATCATCTAATTTATCTTCAGATTTCAAAGCTTGAACATCTGAGTTACCACCAATGTGTTCACCGGCAATAAATACATTTGGTACCGTTCTTTGACCTGTTAATTCTTGCAAAGCTTCTTGGATTTCACCACCATCTTTTTCTTCATCTAATTCAATGATGTATGCCTCTTTGGTAATGGCTTCAATGGTCTTTTTAGTTGCTTGACAATAAGGACAATAAGATTTTGAAGCAATGAAAACTGGTTTGGTTTTAATCAATTGTTGAACTTTATCTTTGACTTGTGATGATACCATTGTTGAAGTTTGAAATAATCTTTTACTTGTTAAACTACGGAACATAAAAAACAGCAAAAAAGTTGTGGCGATAAGTTGAAGTATTTATATACAGAAAGAATGTCTAGATTGTTGTGGAGTGTAAAAAAATGTTCGTGTATTTGCGTATGATTATTAATTATAACAGCAATCAGAAATATTACCAAATGACTTATCAGATCTTTGCACTTTCACCTTTGAAAATGTCATGACTTATAATTTCAATCGAGTAACCATCTGGATCTCTAATGAAAGCTATATTTTTCATGTTACCTTTATTCCATTCTACTGACCAATCCAATTTATCACCAAATTTATCAGTCAACTCTTGACAAAATTTACCTGGATCCTCACATGATACACATGTATGGCCGTAACCTTGTAATTGACCATTTTCAGTACTATTTCCATTGTGGTATCCTTTGAAACTTGCATCTGACTCAGTACCATAATTATGTGTCAACTCAATTATGGATTCTAGTTTACTCTGATCACTGGAATTCAATGTATCTTGTTTAAAATTGGAATTATGGTTGTACCCCAAGAAGTATAAATCGAATTCTGCTTCTGGGAACTTTTTAGTTGATAATAATTTGAAACCCAACACATCACGATAAAATTCTAATGACTTTTTAGGATCTTTAACTCTAATCATTGAATGATTGAATTTATAGCTCTTTGAATCAGTGGAAGATTCACTTTTATTTATACCATTTTCAATCAATTCAATCCAGTATCCATCTGGATCCAATGCAAATGCAATGTTTTTTTGTCTACCGTCTGACAATTTCTTTTTGAAACTGACTTGTTTATCTAGCAATTGATCTTGAAAGACTTGGATATTATCAACTGACATACAAATGTGGCCAAATCCTTTGCCAATAGATTCATCATTACCGTTATTTAATTTATATTCTGGATCATTTTCAACACCATGATTGTGACACAATTCTAATACACCTTGTCTTGCTGACCAATTCAAATTCTTATTCTCTTCTGTTTCGTAATTCAACATGTACAAGGTGAATTTCTCGAATGGAAATTTTGCAATCAATGTCATACCAAATTTCTCAGTATAAAAAGGAATTGAGATCTTTGGATCTTTGATACGTAAGCATGTATGGTTCATGACCAAGGAAGTATTATTAGAAGTCATTTTACCAATTGATGAAAAGAATCTTTTTAACATTTGAAAAAAAAAGGCACTTTACTTTTTCTATCAACGGGAATTTGCTTGCTGCAGAATGACGAAAAAATTAAGCAAAATAATCTCCAAATCGAATCTAATTGAATTTTCCACCGGCGATTACTAATAATAATATCAACCTCTCTGTGCGGCAACGCCATATTGTCCAAAAGAGGTATACCCGATTAAATAACCCACTACCTTGAAATATCAACCGCTAGTTGAAAGGAAAATCAGTTGTCAATAATTCGAAGAAATCAAAAAGGGATTAAAACTTACAGCATTTGCAGATGGAGCACAATATAAGTTTAGTCATTATGACCAGCAGTTTATCAACTCCGTAGAAAATCATTAAAAGCTTAACTTAAATTGATGAATTTAAATCGTTGCACACAGTGAACAATTTGCTGATTGTTATTAATTAAACACTCAACAATCTGAATGATCAAGACACTTGATACCTTTTCTCTTCAGATCATAAAATTTATTGAGAACTTTCCATCTTGTATTTTAAATTTATTCAATTCGTATATATTTGTGATTAACGCATCGTTGCCCCATAATTCATTCTCGGTCGTACAAAATATTTCGTATACAATAATTTTGAAAAATTTTATACAGTCAGCTCTTTAGCATGATCTTAAAGATAGTACGCCATTTCAGCACTAGACTGGTTTTCAATTCGTCATATTCTCAAATTAAAAGGAAAACATTATCTGACATCAATGAACTATACAAGCAAGGTAAGCCAATCTCAATGGTCACCTCTCACGACTTTATAACTTCGAAAATGTTAGAACAAGCCCAGATTGATATCAATTTAATTGGTGATTCCTTGGCTAATACCACCTTGGGCTACGAAGACACGAATGATCTAACGTTTGATGAATTTTTATACCATGTTAAGTCGGTTCAACGTGGGAATTCATATTCGTTTTTAATCGCTGATCTACCATTTGGCTCCTTTGAAAGCTCCATAGAAAAAGCGTGTGAATCAAGTATAAAATTGATTCAACAAGGCAAAATTCAAGGTTTGAAGATCGAAGGAGGTCACGAACATAATATACCAATGATCAAGAAATTAGTCAGCATAGGAATACCAGTGATGGGACATGTCGGACTAACTCCACAAAGACATAATGCATTGGGTGGTTACAAAATACAAGGAACAACTGTAGAAAGTTGTCTTGAGATATACAATGAATGTTTGAATTTACAACAAGCAGGGTGTTTCAGCGTCCTAATGGAGTGTATACCTAATAAATTAGCACAATTGATAACCTCAAAGTTGAGCATTCCCACAATTGGTATTGGTGCCGGTCCTCATACCAGTGGTCAAGTGTTGGTGATATCTGATATATTAGGTATGAAAGATCCAAACGAAAATCATCAAGCTAAATTTGTCAAAAAGTATTCAAATTTTTTTGAGATGGGTACTCAGGGTATCAGTCAATATAAGAAAGATGTTGAAAGTGCACAATTTCCAGATCCTGATTTACATGGCTATAAAATAAAAAAAAATGTGTATGAAGAATTAAAGCTGAAACTTGTATAGAAAAAAAAGATCTAGATATTGCACGTTTCTTGTGTAGTTTTTTTTTTCGGTAATGACAGTAATTGAGGTACTCGAGAATACGGACAATGATATAATAAGAATTTTTATAGTGAGACATGGTCAAACAGATCATAATGTACAAAAAATTTTACAGGGTCATTTAGATACTAGTTTGAATTTTACTGGTGAAACTCAAGCAGACATTGTTGGTCAACATTTTAGCACCATACCAATAGATTATTTTATTTCATCAGATTTAATCAGATGTAAAGAAACTTTGAAGCCCATTTTAAAACTACAAAAGAACAGCGATAATATAAAATATACTAATAATTTGAGAGAGCGGTTCATGGGGAAAGTTCAAGGTATGAAGTTAAAAGATGCACTTGAAACTTATGGTGAAGATTTTAGAAATCTTGGTGAGAAAGAATCTGAACTCACCAATAGAATTGAACTTGAATGGGATCAACTCATTAATTCAGATCATAACAATATTTTATTGTGTACGCATGGAGGTGTTATCACTAGGTTCTCAAATTATTTGGTCGAGAAAAAGAACTATAAATTGAATAATGGGTTGACCAAGTCAAGTTTGAAAGTTCCATTTAATACTTCAATTACTGTTGTTGATTATAATAAGAAACTGAAGCAAGGTATTATACAAGATTTTGGCAATACGTTACATCTAGGTGGACAATTCGAGGTCAAAGAGCAATTACTCAGGTAGTGATAGATTTATAGAATTATACACAAAGTTTAGAGGACGAAGAGTTTTGATGCGAAAGTTCATAGAATTTGTTTGAGTTTTCTAAAGTTTAAGATCCGAAACTATGTCAAGACTCGTTGTATTCTTAATTATTTAATTTCATTTATAGAGTTTTAAAATTATTAGAGGATAATCAAAAGCCAATTCTAAAATAAATTACATTTATTAACATGCAAAAATTATATATAAATTCTATAACCAAAAGAATTAAAACAAATTTGTAAAACACCACCACATAGTGTTGTCCTTTTGATGCCCATTTGAAATAAAATGAATACAAACAATATCTTAGACTAGAAAATCGTTTTTATCCATTGTGCCTGATCTTGAAAAAGATGCATATTTTTGAAATGGATCATCTCTTTCTAATTCGTACTCTGGATTTTTAGCCTTTTTAACCACCAGTTTTCTTAATACCAATCTTTTTATCCACTTGACCAATTCAGCACCTAATAAAAACAAAACCGTACATGCAACACTAATTCCCCATTCCCATGTTATATATTGATGTAAAAACACTTTGGTGTTTATAACTGGAATGTAAATCACTGGAAATACCGATAAAAATCCTCCCACTACGGACCAAAATAAAAATTGATTATCATATAAATCAATAGCTGTCTGTTTATACCATGGATTATCTGTATCTTGTCTCATGTAAAATAATGAATTTGTTGGATGACAACATTCCCATGCTAAAATTAAACAACTCCATACCATATTTGCAAATGAAGCTGATCTTGCTTTGAACACCAATTCACAGACTTTTGCATCCGCATTCATTGAGTTACAGTCATGACCTAAATCTCCATTACCATGACCGTATACAATAATAACAAAACATAATAAACAACTGCAAGCCATCCAGAATCCATATGCAATCATATCAATGATAACTTCCCAAGTGAAGATTGTATTATTTGGAGGTTTTTCTAATATATCAACACTAGCTTTTTCTTGACCTAAACCCATTGCTGGGAAACATGACGTTACAACCAAAATCCACAAAACTTCAACTGGACTTAATGGAAACACTGAAAACCCAGCTTCATCCATAAATGCTAAACCAATCATTAAATAAAATGCTTGAGCAACGTTTTCAGCTAATAATTGTAAAACAAACTTTTGAATATTACTAGACATTCTTCTACCTTCTTCAATTGCATTTAAAATTGAAGCAAAATTATCATCAGTAAGAACAATGTCACTTGCATCTTTTGCGACATCAGATCCATTCATTCCCATTGCAATACCAACATCTGCTTTTTTCAAACTTGGACTATCATTAACTCCATCACCTGTCATTGCAGCAAATTTCTTTCTACGATGTAAAGCATCAATCATACGAACTTTAGTTTGAGGTGCACATCTTGCTATAACTAATGGTAAAACGGGTAATTCATCAATTTGTTTATCATCAAGCGAATCGAATTCATTTGCCGTCATAACCATGACTTTAACAACATCTTGACTATAATGGTATAAATTATGTGGTAATATACCAACTTCTTGAGCAATAGCTTTTGCAGTACCTGGATGATCACCAGTTAACATATGAACATTTATACCTGCTTTATGGCATAATTTGACCGATTGTGCTGTTTCTTCTCTTGGAGGATCATAAATACCAATTAACCCTTGAAATATTAAATCTGATTCTACATCTTCTCTATTTGAGATATCAATGTTGGAGTTGGTTATGTTTTTAGTTGCAAAGGCTAATACTCTTAAACCTTGACTTGATAATGCCGCCATATTTTCTTCAACTAATTGAATATCAGATTCAGTAAGATCAATAAGTTCATTTGATATATTTTCATCATCTATGGATCTTTCTCCGTACCATTTAGTACATAATTTCAAAATTCTTTCAACTGCCCCTTTAGTATAAACTTTTGTTTCATTTGTATCTTTTGTTTTATAGATGGCAGACATTCTTTTAATACTTGAATCAAATGGAAATTCAACTAAATGTTCATAATTATCAACCAAGTCTTCTCTTCCATACCCTAATCTTGTTGTAAACACTTGGATAGCAATTTCTGTTGCATCCCCATGAGCTTTCCAAACTAATTCATCAGTTTCATCATCTTTGGATTGAAAAACAGTTGCTATGTTAGCTAAAGTTGCAGTCATCAACCAATCGTCAATACATTTTGGTAATTTATCCTTATCTAAAGATTTAGTAAAATCTACTTCTTCATCTGTTTCTTTAATAAATAATGGAGAAAATTTAACATTTTTAACTTGACCAATTGTTGGATTGTAAGGTTCATTTGAATTTTGTACTTCTAATGTACCATAATTAGGTAACCAAACTTTTTTAGCAATCATTTTACCTTGGGTTAAAGTACCAGTTTTATCTGAGCAAATATCATTAATACCACCTAAAGCTTCTAAGGAATCTAATTTACGTACAATGACATTTTTTTGAACCATTACTGTTGCGCCAACGGCCATTGTGATTGTTAAAACAACAATCAAAGCTGAAGGAATCATTGATAATGCAACACAGATAGCGTATATGGCAACTTCAGTATTAACTCTCATTTTTTGAGATCCCATAACTATAATAGCAAATATAACAGCAACCCAGAATAAAAATATTGCCAACCAAGATAATTTTCTTTGTAATGGAGTACCAACAGTGATACCTAAAACGTTACCAACTATGTTATATAAAGTTTTACCAAAAGCTTGTGAATATTCTCTGTTTTTAGGAACTCTATTATTTGACTTGTCAACTCTTGAAATTATACCATCATTATTTTGTAAAGATTGTGCAATTTTACCAATTTCAGTATTTAATCCTGTACCATAAACTATACCTGATCCTCTACCTTTAGAAACAATTGAGCTGGAATAGACCAAATTTAATCTATCACCAACTGGAACAGGATTTGGATCGGTATAAATTTGTAAATGATCTTTTGCAACGGGTAATGATTCTCCAGTTAATAAAGCTTCATCAGTTTCCAAATTCATTGAGTCAAATAATCTTAAATCGGCAGGAATAGTATCTCCAACTTTAATATGAACAATGTCCCCAACTACAACTTCTTCAGCAGGAATTGTTAAATCATCACCATCATTTCTAGTAACTCTTGCGGTTGGACTACTTAAATTACGCAAAGATCCCATTGTCTTTTCAGCTTTAACTTCTTGTATAAATCCAACGGTAATATTTATACCAACAACAAATGCAATTACTCCACCGGATATCCAATCTTTGATAGCTAAAGCAATAATCATCGAGATAATAAGCACCAAAATCATGGCGTTAAAAATTTGATGGGCTAAAATTTTGGTATAAGATATTGAGTCACTTTTACCCAAATTATTCATGCCATATTTGGATCTTGAGGTTTCAACTTGTGAATGGTTCAACCCATTTTTGATATCAGTATTTAATTGTTTTTCGGAGTTTTCAATGGATAGTCTATAATATTCTAATTCATTACCAGATTGTTTCTCAATTATAGATGTATCAGATAAAGAAGAATCTGTGCCAATTCTTTTATTCTCCGTCATGGTTGAATCTTTAGAAGTCATAATGGAATAAGTTATAATACATGTATGATATCAAGGTTAGTTTGAATGTAATTATCAAATTTAAAAAGAATGCTGTGTATGAATATGTATGTGAAAAGTATAATCAAGTAGTATTAGTTGTTTACAAAATTACTTGATCCTATATTAAATTATCTAATCATTAAAATGAAATGAAAAAGGAATAAATAAAGGGGACTGGTGGAAGTATTTATACAACTTGAACAGAAGCAACATACATGATGGGATAGGAGCATAGATGGACTGAACTGCCGAAACTTTGCATTTTTCACCTCCAGATTTTTCTTATCACTGATAAACCTGATGCTTAAAAAAGTAAATTGAAAAAAAAAAATAAAAATAAAAAAAAAATGAAAAAAAAAAAAGTCTATTATAACGTTTGGCACAGAAAACAAATTTTGCAACAATATATGAACTTTAAATTTTGTTGAACCTAAATCATGTAAAGTGTAAACTATGTTGCATTATAACAGAGAATAAACATAATTGTAATCTACAATTGGATATAGTAAGGGATGTGAGTCCTGAGTATTCTGTATTATTAATCAGCTTAATTTTAATTTCGAACATATTTTTTCTTGACAGCCAAGAAACGTATCAATATAACATTTATTCAAAAACCATAATCACAACAATTTAAAAATATTCTGAAAGCTCAGCTCAGACGTTGTAACCAAACTTAGTTTTTTGATAATACTGTGAGTTTGAGCTTTATTGTCTCTATTTAACAAACTAAAATACTCTATACTTAAGTATCTCATATGTGCAGTGGAAAAATATAAAATCTCGTAAAAAGCTACCGATTGCAAAATTGCAACATCAAGTATTCTACACTAATTTGTTGACATCAATTTCAGCCATAGCATTGACTATTGATTATGTCTGTGAAATTTTGATTTGAATTATGATTTTTTCAAGCTACTAGAATTGGTTTTGCTATAAAATAAGATAATGCTCCATATATTCGAGTATAACTCCGATGCGTGGTCTTTTAATGGAGTGTCATAAATTATGTGACTGTAAATGCATAGTGTGTATCGGTTGTAAAATAAAGAAAGCAAGGCTGATAGAATTTAACATTATGCAATGTGAAATCAAACAATTAACAGCACAGATAGCTGCTGGATTAATTAAAAAACAAAACGTGACTCGAAAATTAATTTTTTTTATAAGGATTGTCGTAAATATCAATCAAACTTAAACATTTTCTGCTTACACATAAACAAAATAATCATATAAACGTTTTATCACCAGATACACCCTACATTTGAGTAGAAAAGCCGCATACGATGTCAAAAGTGAGAAGGTTTTATTTTTCATCAAAATATAAGCTTGCACTTTAAATGGTAGAGTACGTGGTTATCAATTAATCAACTAGTAGATAAATGTGGTGTTTAGTATGTAAGTTGAACAATATTTATTTATTGCTTGACCATAAGTTTTTATTTTTCTTGGTAAAATTTATTAAATCTCTTGGGATTCAGTTGCTGTGAATCTGTTGATAATCTGCAATTCTATCTTCTTTGATGTTCCTGTACATAAACCCTATTTTCTTGAATATTTCTTGGTACTTTTCTTCTTTTCCTTTCTTTTCTATTGTTGAACTCTCGGTTGTACATCCTGTTTCGCCTGAGTCCATTCAATTAGTCACGTTTTTTTTTTTGTCAAAGAAAATCACATGACCTGTCGTATTTTTTAATACAAGTAAATCAACTAACGGATAAACCTTCTCTATATTAGAATTTCTCTTCCAACATATTATTTATACGTTTACGAAAACTATTCTTGTACCTTATTGCAAATTCTTTTAATTTTTCTCCGTGTTTAATAGAATTCTCCCAATTTTATCCATAGTTTATAAGTTTTACTTTACAACGTCACGTGCATCCAACATTCGTACTATGGCATTAAATTACACTCTATCAATCGATCGTTATTGTAAACTTACTGTTTTGAGACTTTTGTGCTTGAAAAAATTATTTCAGCTAAAAAAAAGTACTTAAAAATTATACTATAATGATCAGTGATTCTGATCAAGAAATTATAGATTTGATAGATCGTGGCTCCTACAATTATGCTTCTACTTTAATCAACAAAAAACTCATCAAGTTTCCTAATAAATCTTTATATCATGTTTTGAACAATAAAATCTTGTTCCAATCAGGGAATATCCAAGCTTCAATTGATAAAAATATTCAATTGTTGAATCAATACCCTCAGGATCCAATGACAATTGAGATTTTAAGTGAATTCTTCCAATCTGTAAATATGTACCATGAATCGAATCTATGTTATGAGAATATAATAAAAAGATATCCAATAAATAGTGAAAAAATCTCACTCTTGTGGTTTAAAAACTCAATTGATCTATTAGATTTAAAGTTGTTCAATAAAATTTTCATGTACTTGAATAAAGAGTCAAATAGAAAGTATAAATTTTGGTTCATCTTCAGTTATTACTTGCTAATACTGGATGCTAGCACAGATGAGAAATCAAGAACTTTGTACAAAAATCTAGGTTTAAAATTGATCCAAAGCTTACATCCATATGTCAATAATCAAGAAATTTTTTTATATGTACAGTTTTTATTATTTGATCAAAATCATCAATTAATTGAACAAACTTTACAAGACATAGATTTGGACCTAGACCTACAGATTATTTACTTGAATTCTTTACGAGAGAATCAATCTTGGGGGAAATTAAATCAACTTTGCGGTAAATTGCTATTTGATGAAAGTTTTGATGACTTTGATACTTGGAAATTATACATATTATCAAGTAAACAATTGAATAAATCATATGATTCTATTTTGGAATCTCTACCAACAACAAGAAATGGTTTACTAACTAAAATTGAATTGGACAATTTATTCAATGTATCAAACGAAGCAAGTATTCAATTATATTATCAATCTTTTAAGAATAAGTTATGTTGTCATTCAGATTTATCAAATTATCACCTATCAGAGCAATTTTTCCAATCTCTACAGAATTCATCGATGATAACTTATGTCAACAATCAAAAATTTAAACCAAGTTTAAATAACTGGGATATTTACACCCAGTTCAAAGATCACCGCATTGCTGATTTCGATAATAATCCTATAAATGAATTATCTATAATATCGATAATCAACGATATATCAGAAAATCACTCCAACGAGGTCAAGATTAAAAACATTGTCCTTCTTCATCATTTGATTGAGTCAGATCAATTTAATTATAAATTAAAATTGTGGCTAATCAAATTATTATCAAGTTTAAATTTAAATGACTTGATATTGCCAATTTACAAAAGTTTGAAAATAAAAATGACTCAACATGAGACTTTAAACTATTATTTAACTTATACCACGTTTACAAAAGATAGTTTAACATTTTGGATCGACATTTTTAGATTTTATTTAACTTCTAAGACTGAAATCAATCACAGTATCCAAGACTCGTTTGACAAACAGGTATACAACAAATTATCAAGTTTGTTGTCATTTGGTAAAAGATTGAAAAATTCGGTATCATTGAATCTAACAGTCTCAAAAATACTTCAAACTAGTTTCATATTAAATGATACAGGCTACATAAATTACTTCAGTACGTATTTGAAAAAAAATCGGAATTTCATAACTGATGAATATTCAGATAATAGAGATTTCAAATTAGATAGTAATGATGTTTGTAATATTCAAACTAATGACGATGAAATAAAATTAAAACTAGTGATATATTCAATTATCTTCGAAAATGATAATAATGAAAATATGAAATTATTCAAAATTTATAACAAGTTAGTTTCGACAAATGAAAAACTGTTCTCAAAATTTAGTCAATTTATTTACAAACTATATTACAATATTCTTAAAATTACAAAAATCAAATCAAATGAAACTGAAACCAATTCTTTATTCAACTTTATCAACAAAAACCTTAAAATTGAGAAGATTAAAAATATATTAATTCCTCAAGATATATTGTCTTTTGAATTAAACCACAATTTATCAAATTTAATGGAATTAGTCAAAATAATTCAGTTTTTAAACAAAACAAACAATTCAACAATTTTAAATAAATTGAATCTATCCCAACTTATAGCTGATCTCAAGTCTTTAAAATTAGACTCCATACAAATTGAAAAAATTGATTCAATTGAATTTGATTTTCCTGTTGAATTCGACTCAAGTCCTATTTTAGAAACTATCAAACTTTCAATATCTCAATCATTGAGTAATATACTATAGCATTAAAATTTTCACAACACCTAAATCATAATCAATATAAAACAACGGTCATTTTATAAAATTTACATATACGATCAAATACGTATTTGAATGATTATATTTAACTAATCTAGATTTTTTGTTTAATTGCAGAAGAAAATATGATACAAATTGAAAAAGAGGCTGCAAAGTATGATTTTAAATGAAAAGTCAGATATTTCTTCTAAAACATCGTCAGTACATCCATTGATGATAGGTACTT
The DNA here is from genome assembly GCA_030565145.1 of Insectozyma parachauliodis. NCBI lineage: Eukaryota > Fungi > Ascomycota > Pichiomycetes > Serinales > Debaryomycetaceae > Insectozyma > Insectozyma parachauliodis. The sequence goes on along the minus strand of JAJMBB010000001.1, from coordinate 9,482 downwards.
TCTTGACACTGTCACCTTATTGTTAAGAATTTTTTTTATCTGTCATCCGCATCTCTAGTGATACCTCACAAGCATTGAATCAATTTTGATTTCGAAGTTGCGTGAGAAATTCTGGTAAATCAAAGAACATTTTAAATTGTATATTTAATAGTTGATTTTAACATTCCTTTGAACTCATATTAAAAATCACCAGTACACTACATGAATCAACGTTGATGACTATCAAATGATAATTCTAGTTGTAGAAACATGACTGATCTATTGCCATAAGTACTCTTCAATAACTGAAAGTTGGACAAGATAGCAAGTAAAGGCATATTTAAGCAATAAAGCTTAAAATTTATGACTAAGGCTACGGTCTAAATTTATTTTAACTCGTCTTCATCAACTATATTCACAATTAAACTGAAACAAATAAAACTTTCTTACATATTCAATTTCATACCAAGGCTCAAACTCATTGAATTTATCTTGTTTATACCTTGAGATAGAAGATATTTTCGGTATGACAATTCCGAATTTTGATTCAACTGAAATTCGTCATGAATATATCTAATCAAATCCAAATCAACAGGCTTCTTTGAATACACTTGTCGCATAATATTTCGGTATATGGATTTAATTTTAGACTGGAAAATAAATTCTTCTAAAGGTGGTACATTTTTGAATCTGGATTTTGATAAATATCTTGCAAGATACATCGATAAATAGAAAAAAAAATTATATGCATTCTAAATATTCATTCAATGTAAAACTACAATATTTATACAGTACTAGTCAAATATCTTCGTCACTATTTTCCAGTATTTAGTATGTTTCCCACTTTGTTCTTGCTTAATTCGAGTTATATCACATTCGAATGGATTGCCTTTAAGTTTAATCAATTTGTTTTGCAAATCTTGTATTCTAAGCTCTGGGTTCGATATATCCGATTCGTTAAAACAGTTTAAAAACTCATCAAGAATCCATCTCACCTCAAGGGATTCAATCTTTTCGGTTTTTTCATCTTTTTCTGCCAATATGAATATCAAATCTTGAGGCGTTGCAATTAAGTCATTTAGATCATTAGGGATTGTATATACAATATGAGCACACACCGTGTAAATCCTGTCATCTATTGCATTCTCACCATGATTTAGCTCTCTCAACAAAATTGTATTCTTTTTGGTATGTTCCGATTTCACTGCACTGACTTGTTTAATGCTGTTATGTTCCTCATTTGATTTTAAATCATCCAATATCGAATCAATTTCAATCTCGTCATCAGAAAACTCATCTTGCGTCTGTAGTTCAATTTCGCTTCTCCAGTCACTGGGTATGACATTTTCAAACATTTGTGTATTATCTTCAATAAAATCTTTTTGTTTATAGATCTTAATTAGCAATGATTTTATCATTATTTCATCTTCCTGATCATGAATATTGTCAAAGTTAACAACTATTGGATCCCAAGTAAATGGCTCAAGTCTTCCACCAAAAATTCGTAGATGGAACGTTATACCAACCAAAATCAATCTCGAGCTTATATCAACGTACCCTCGATTGGAACTACATAAACCACATAGGTCTAAGTCTATACCTGTTGTTATCGAAAAAAGTCTTGCAATTTGATCAAGCTTATCTTTATGAATTGAGCATGAAAGTATATTTTCTGGTAATATACGAAGGCCCGATTTTTCATAAACCTGATCGTACTTATTTTTCTTCCCACTTTGTTTATTCTTGGTATAATCGGTTACTCTCACTGTGTAAAATAGATTTGGGCCAGGGCATTGTTCAATCGATAATAAATGAACAAAAGATCGTACTCGAGGACCAGGTCTGGTGTCTGACCATATTGGATAATCACAAATTTGTTTTAGCGGAGGCATCAAATTATTTTTCGAATCTCACCCATATATAATTGTATACAAACAATTTGAAAAGCTCGCGTGGACTCAACTGAAGAATGGTGGTGTTTTAGGTACGCCGCCAATGATAGCTCAACGCGAAAAGATGGCGTCAAAAAAAAAAACACATTAAAAAGAAGATTTATATGCAGAGGAAAAAATGTCAACTGCACAATGATTTTTGAATTATCAAGCCAAACATCACAAAAAGTAATAGATATAATGACAACGTTTTGACTTGTATCAATATATAGAGAATCAAAAAATAAATGTTATTTGTTTGAAGCATATCTGTTGATTTTTAATAATAAATGAGAAATGAGCATTTATAGTTAAGTAACTACTGGCACGACCAATCTGCATTTCTGGGGTGTGTGGTGATATAAAATTTTATGTGTATTCTCTTCTCTATATGTATTTGAGGTAGATTTAATGAACTTTTTGGGTAGACTACATGGACATTAAAAAATGTAATTCATATGATGACAATATTTTGATTTATATTGATATAAAGAGAATCAAAAGATAAATATTATTTGTATTAAGCAAAATTGTTGTTTCCAAATTGTTAATGAGGAATATACATTTATAGTAAAATAAGCACCCACCAACAACAACCGATTTGTTTTTTTCTGGATAGATTGACTTTGAAAAAAGATCTATCAAACGGAAGAGCAAAAAATACGATACATTTGATTAGAACATTTTGATCTATATCAATAGCTAGAAATTAAAAAGTTGAATGCAATTTGTATGCATTTCCAACTAGGAGAACTCTAAATGGGACAACTAAAGGCTCATGCCCTAGTTCTTGAAATTCAATACCAGTTAAAATAGTAAATACATTCGTTGAACAGTATCGGTATGCGTTTGGAATTACTAACACATATTTCTTTAAAATATTGTAATATTTAAATTCTTGTTTTGCTACACATACTTTTTGTTCCCAATTATACAAAATTGAGATATCGTTTCTTTTCGGCGCCGATATAATTCAATTGCGAAAAGCAAAAGAATTATGCAAGGGGATACCACAATTTGCGTATTTGTTTTGAACATCCGATATAGGACAACTTCAAGATAAACCAACGGATTTGCTGGTTGATAAGATAAACAGCAAGTGTATAAGAGTTTATTTTTAGATTTTCTCAGATATTTGATCCATTTCAAAGATATTCTCAAACAATTTACAACGTATCCTTGATCATGAATTATTACAGTCGTAACATATCTAGATTATATTACAAGATATAGAGGTTGTATATAGAGGCGAAGAAAGTTTATTGTGGTGCAACTAAATGAGAAACTATATTTTATCTAGCGATATGTCCATGTTTCACTCATTAACCGCGTGGTCACGACCAAAACAAAAAAATTGTGGTATCACGTTTTCGTGTTTAGATGGATTGATAAAAAATTCGAATAACGATATCTCCGAAACTCATTAACTTTTTAGTATAAATATAAACTGTCTTCAATTTTACAATCAAAATTACAATTTTAATTTTATACCCTTAGATATGTCTACTACTACTGCAACTATTAATACTACTGGTGCTACTACCAAATTAGCTCAACATGAAATAATACCCATTAAAACAGATATTGGTGCTTTAGCCAACAGAATAAATGCTGAAACAAGAAGTTTACATGATAAAGTAGATAAACTTGTCACCCTTAAAATGGCTATAGCAATGAGAAATTATAAAGTATTCAGACAAGGTTTACAAAGTTTTTATCATGTTTTTGCTTCTATTGAAACATCACTTAATACACAATTTAATGAATATCCAAATGACAAATATACTGAAATGTTGAAACAAGTTTGGAAACCAGAAATAGCAAGAAAAGAAAGAGCAGAACAAGATCTAATGTTTTTTTATAATGATCAAGAAGAAAAATTCAAAAATCCAATTCATATGGAACAAATCAAATTTGCTAATCATATACTACAGGTTACCAAAGAAAAACCTTATTTATTATTCGCTTATTTACATGTAATGTACTTAGCTTTGTTTGCTGGTGGTAGAATTATGAGATCTTCATTTGCTAAAGCAACTGGATTTTATCCACATAAAGATGGTTTGAAACATGAAGAAATTGTTAAATTAGGTACAAATTTTTTCACATTCGATGTTCCAGATGAAAATTTATTAAGAGTGATATATAAAAGAGATTATGAGTTAGTTACTAGAAATGGTTTGACTGAAGATCAAAAATTAGAAATAATAGAAGAATCAAAGTACATTTTTGAACAAAATGCAAAATGTTTAACAGAATTAGAACAATACAACATGGAAAAGATAAACGGTACATGGATGTATTTTGCAATAACAAAAGGTTATTATATTGCATTGATACTCTTGTCTTTTATAGTGATTTTATATTTACAAAGATTGGTAAGTAGATTTATATAATATAATCCTTATTCAAGATCTTCTAAATGTTCTATAGCTTCATTCAGTTCTTCCTCTGAATCTTCTCGTTCTTGCTCTTCTTCTTGCTCTTGCTCTTCCAATTCTATTTCTTCTTCTTCCGTTCCTGCTTGCAATTCATTGGTTACTCCCATTTTGTGATCGTTAAGCCAGTTTTCAACCCATAATGATATTCTTTCAACATTGTCATCCATTTGATCTACATCATCTGATTGCAATTCTATAACTATCTCAGGAATGTAGCTATCTTTTGCTTCATTCAAGATTATTTCCATGATTTCACAATCCATATTTTCTTGTAATTTTAGTTCATTATAATTTCTACTCTTTAATCTATCATATAATAAAGAATTATTAACTTTTAGAACAACAACCAAATCAATTAATCTTTCAGGAAATATTTCACAACAATGCCAATCTATTATTACACCTCCTTTCTCTAAATCTGGCTCCAAACTATCCAACAATTTATCCTCATCAACAACTGAAGTTTCTAATTTTGAATCGTAACTTTCTATACAATTTCTATCTTTTGCAATTTCAGATATATTAAAATGTTGAAATTTAACATCAACCTCTTGTTTCAAATGAGATACCAAACTTTGAGAATGTGAGGATTTCCCACAACCGGGTGTACCTGTTATTATAATATTTGGTAAATATCTTCTTGACATTTTGATGAGTAGTGCTTGAAACGAAAATTAAACTTGATACAATTTAATATCAACAACATACAAATATGATTTCACTACCTATTGGGGATGAGAAATATGGATTACAAGGACTTACTTCTTTGGTAAAGATGGAACAAAATGATTTTACCAATTTTGCTATTGGTCAGGATATAAGTAAAATAGGGTTGGATTTGTCTCCAGATACTGAAATTCTAAAAAATTTATCATCTCCATGGTCCGAGACTTCAAGATCTGACGTGGAACCTTATTTTAAATTACCTGAAGAGATCAAATTGTCCAATATAATACCTAAACCAGAGCCATGTGATTTGAAGATACAAAATTTCACTGATGAAACTTTATTTTATATATTTTATATGCAACCAAGAGATACTCTACAAGAATATGCAGCTAGGGAGTTGGTGACAAGAAATTGGAGGTATCATAAGGATATACAAGTATGGTTGACTAAAGATAGTAATGTTGAGCCTGTATTAATTGGTCAGGACGTTGAAAAGGGAGTTTACATATTTTTTGATCCTCATAACTGGGAAAAGATTAAAAAGGAGTTTGTCTTACATTATTCGAGTGTTCAGGCTTAAGATTTTGTATATGTAATTTTATCTACTTTAACTTCGTCCTGAAGATATGTATATATGTATAATGTACAAGTTGAACCTTGTGTATCTAACAAACAAAATGAAGGAATGTTAGTATTGGATTCAACTATTTCATGCAACGTATTTAAATCTTTTGAATTCTTCTTTTCTTCCACTGTTGAAATCTGTTCATTATCTTGACTTTTAATTCCTTCAGCTTCATTTTCATTGTTATTTTGAGTCTCTTCTTCTCTGACATTTTCCTTTTCGCTTTCTTCAACTTCAACTTCTTCCTCGTCATCCTCATCTTCTTCCTCCTCTTCTTGCCAATCAAAATTGAAAGCTCCAGTGGCACTTCCTGGATTTATAAAGAATTTTCCATCTAATGTATATGCTTCGACTTTATGGGTTCCTCCCCATATTAATATATCAACATCTAACTCCCTTGCAAATGTACTCAAAGCTAGTGGATCATTTTTGGGCACAATTTGATAACCATTCGTAAAGCCGATTTTCAAATTATCGTGCTGGAATCTTCCGTATAATGACAATTCATCTTCTTTACCTAGTAGTTTCAACTGCTGTTGAAGTATATTCTCGTCGTCATATTCTCCTCTAACTAGATTGAACACGGGTGATATGTTGGCCAAAAATTCCAACGTTGATTGTGAGTTAATGATGTTCCCCAAAGATACAACTCTAGAGATTTTTGAGTTTGTAGGGGGGTTGGAACCTGGAGCTAATAGCTTTTTAAACTTGCTTGGTATATCAATTGATCGTTCCGGTATGAAAAAGTCACCGATTGCAAGAGTTAACATCTATAATTAAGTTTATATATTAGTTATATTTTTTCTCGTCTGTAATATTTGTGTCTATACAATCAGTTTTGTTTAGTGATTTTTTCCAACACTTGTGGGTATGCATTGAAAATCTCGTCAAATCTACCACGATTGGACATTTGGAAGATTTCTGGGTCTTTGGCCAACGCAACAAAGAATGTTGCGGTACCACTTTCAATAACAGTTAATGAAATTCTCGTAATCTGGCCTGCTATCAAGAACGAAAATGCTATGACAGGGGCATAAAATTGTCCATCTGAATTGTAACCAGGACTTGTAAATTTAAGATACAAGTATCCCAACAATGCAACTAAATAAGCTGAGAACAATGACCATAAATGTAAAGAGGTATTGATGAACATATCATTGACTAATGCGTCCATACCTTTAAATCTCAACAAATCAAATGTATCTTTTGCTGATCTGATATAATTCTTACCGTATAAGGCAACGTAACAATAAGCGTACTTATTAAAATATTGTACCAACCAATCGATGAATCCAACAACGAAATCTAAAATAAACATTCCGCAAACTCCCCATCCATTTCCATCGGCTGCAAAATTCGATCGTAAAATACTGATCAATTGACGCACTAATTGAATCAATGCAACAATCAATGAACCAAAACATATCGATCCAAAACAATAACTAAGTGCTCGTTTCAAAGCTCCCAATGCTGGATGTTTTGGTTGTCCTTGATCTGAATTGGCTAAATAATACCATGTACCATAAATACCAGATATAACAACATGAATAATATTTTTCAACACTTCAGATATGTAATAACCAGCGAAAAAGACAAATACTAAAACACCAATTTTCTTACCATTTGAACATGATCCTCCTCCAACTGCACATGCTTCGTTATTCGAATTCGGATCGTATTTAACATAGGTTGCAACAATCACTACACTGAATAATACTGAAAATGCAGCACTGATAATCAAACCAAATAAAGATGTAATCAAAGTAGACGGATATTGTTTCATGACATCGATGACTATAGTTAAAATAGTTGCACTCAATGGAATTCTATGTCTTGAACTCCAATAACACCAGCACGCAATTAATGCAAATATTAAAAATACAATAGCTGCAGAATAGTAATGTTCAACAAAGTAAAAAATTGCTGTACCAATACCCAAAACGACATTCGCAATGATACCAATGATGATGAACCATTTGGGTGCCAATCTTGCAAATAATATCATCAAGAAACTAATAACAATGGAAACAACAATGATAAAGGCAAACAATATTATCGTATTTGTGTTCAAGGTGAAAGTATTAGCAGCACCGTAAATTCCTCCACCTTGATCACCATAAGTATCCCTTAATGCATTCAATGTAATACCTGCAACTGCAACAAATCCAGCAACAACCAATAAGAAAAAGATTGCAAAGGGCCAATCATTGATTTTTGGTTTCTCAATCTTAAAAGATTCATCAAAATTTTGCGACCCTTGAGGTTTATCATAGTAGTTTAAGTTTTGTTGATTTTCCATATCTGGTTTAACATGATAAGTGTTGTCAGATTGATAGGAGGGCTCATTTGGCGGAGGATAATCTGGTGGTTGATGGTTTTGATTACTCATATTAAGTAGAAAAAGAAGTTAATTGATGTTTTTTTCTAGTTTGTATATTTTACTCGAACCTGAAATTTAAGTTACTTTAACAATTAAATTGTAAACAACGCAAAAATCCAACCAAGCATAAACGGCTGTTACACAAAAAAAAAACTAAGACCTACCTAATCAAAAAATTAACATATCAAGTAATACTTCTTTTGAAGAATAGAAGTATGATTGGAAGTTTATGATTAGAAATTCTGTTGTCACCATACAAAAAAACAATCTCTTAATGCAACATCTTATTCGTTTGCAATTATGCTTGCTGCTGATGTCACGCACAAAAACAATAATATTACACAAAGCCAGCAACAATGCGAAGAGCTGCAAAATCTTGTTGCAAGTCAAAATTAGTCCAATATTTCAATAAACCTATTAACTGAAACATTCTATTTCGTTTGAATTCACACTACAAATTTTTAATTGAATCGTATCAAAGATGTTAACAAAAATATGATGAGGTAATACTGTTGACCATCTTTCTGTGTATACTATGTTATTTAACTACAGAACCACAAATTGTACTACATTGTTTCCTGGCTGTCAATCCTTACTATTCCAATCGATACTTGTTGGTTTAGATAAACAGACATATTTGTGCGGCTACTTATTTTGTGATGCATTATTAGTTTTCATAATTCTTATTTCATTTGATTGAGTGCTGAGCATCATTATGTCAAACGTCTCTTTATTGTTTGATGACACATCAATTTATGATATAGAAATTGAAGATGAGGAATTAGCAGAAGATGAAATTGAACTAAAAATTCAAGAAGAAGATCCATCTTCTGTACTACTTTATGAAACTGATACTTCAGTAATTGAGAATGATAATATTGAATTAAATGAATCTGAAAACAGTATTGTTGAAAAGAATGCTTTTTATGACGCTGATCATACATCAAAGACCAGTCAGAGAAATATATTAAAACACAACTCAAATGAAAGATTCACAAGATCAAAAGTTGAATTGAGTTCTCAAGAAAATACATTTAATCATCCGAAACATAAAGATGATTTATTCGAAACTGATGATGAAAATGACAGCGAAAACAGTGATAGTGAACATGATACAAGCGAAAATGAATTGAATACTGATCATAATGATATCACGATCGCAGAAAATAATGACGTAAAAATTACAGAAACCATCACAATTCCAGACAAATTCGAAATCAAACAGAGTTGACCAATACCAGGTACAATGCTAATAAATATCGCCAACTCGATCGTTTTCTTTTATTATTACCCAACTTTGGAGACGACGACGTAACCAACGTCGTTTGGTTAGACCAATATGGCCTAATCAAATCGCACAAACCATCTACACGATCGAAAATTAAATCATCACAACTTCAATAATCCATGACAAAGTCCGTCACAACAATCAAACAGTGCAATACCCAATAATCATG